>JAQFVV010012817.1:0-624639 GCA_028023455.1 Epiperipatus broadwayi | reverse complement strand
TATAATATTGAAACAGTATGATTTCATCATCATACGTTTCACCTATTCTAGAAATCAGTAGCCTTCATTTCCCTAGTTCAAACCCTAAAGGTACACATATATATAACAATATACTTGGGAATTTAACATGTATAAAAACGTATATTTACACGTATATGTGTGTAATTGTATATGCACACACGTTTGCTATAATTGTATATATTTTGTAATAATTTTATTTGCTAAAGAAATGGTATATTCACATCTGAATATTATCATTATATAACGTACACACCTTATAATTTTATAAATATTCATCTTATGATTTTAAATAATTGAATTGGTTTCAAGCTGGAAAAATTGTAATAGATAAGAACAGAATTCTCTAAAGTATTTCAAACTGGCTTTAAAGTACCCAATTACTTAACCATGTAGAGCAACTAAAAACAAAGGTGGATGTCTCACGTCTAGGATAAAACGCTAGCAGCTTAAATCTCTTTCAGTAAAAGAAAAGGAGAAGCAATCCAATGTTTAAAAAAAGAACTTTACCAATCTCATGAGACACCGCCGGTACAAATCCAGATTTTAGGATTCTTAATAAAATAAAAGTTGGACAATTAAACCTGCACTGAAATCCAGATTGGAACTAGAATCTGAGAAAAATAAAAGGAACAATGAATAAACCTGAAATCAATCAACCGATTCGTCTGAAGCTGATGCAATTAAGACTTCTTAGATTTTAATGTCTAAAAATAAAGATTGTGAATGAACTGTAAGAGGGGGGGGGTTAAAAAAGTATAAAAAAGGCAGTTGAAAGAAAATTGTCATCCATTTTGCTTAACTCATGTTTCAACTTATATCCAGGCAGCAGGCCCAGTTTCTATCATGCAAATAATTGGCTAGAAAAGCAAAGGCCATCTTCCCGATGGTCAAGAACCGTTTATGGAGCCCGAAGATCCAAACCACAGCCCTACTTAAAGAATAGCCCAATGATGAACCAGCTCAGATCAATCAGTCCATGCATGTATTTCATACTTTCAAGCTGCAAGCCTCCAGATAAATAACCGGTAACCATTTCTCAATCAAACTAAATCTAAAAGCTATAGCCATCTATAAATCTTTCCTAAAGCTAGCTATATAATAAGTAATGTGCACAAACTCTTCCATTCAAATCTTATAAATTAATCACACTATGTTTAAAAGGTGTATTCTCTCTTAAAGTAATTAACTGTATTAGATAAACGTATCTCAACCTGTATAATTTAAAATACTTTAAAAGTTAAATGTAAATCTTGCCTGATCACAAATTCTTAAATCTCTTTTTTAAATTCAACTTATAAAAGCTTATTTGCCTTATTATTTTCTCTATTTGCGTCTATACTTTTGCATCTATATATATATTTTGTTAAAATGCATTTATTGATTTATGCTTTGCCTTCGGAGCAGAGACTATTGATTATTATAACTTAAAGAGACGTTTTGTTCTCCAGTAAAATAATTATGCTGTTTGGCATATCTATAGATGGTCTCTGGTCCGAAACCTACTTTGATGTATTATTTGAACTGCTATGCATAGCTTAAATTCACATATGTTGCTTATTAAAAGGTTTGTTGGGTTAAATAAGAGAGAGTGATAATTTAAGGCATATTCAGTAGTTAGCCAAGTTTAAGCCCCAGATATGCTTTAGACCCCCTTAATGTAATTGCATATAATATGTAGTTAATTAATAAACTAGATCAATTTTAATAAAGTCCTCTTTAGCACAATTTCAGTGTTTATTTAATTAACTGGCATAGGGTAGTTTGCAGAAGAAACTATAGATTTCGCGCTTTAATAGTTGTTATAATTAAGATTCCAAAAGCGTTGTGAATGAGTTTTTGCGAAGCACTGAGGTGCATTCCGCCTTGCTATCGTATAATTATTAAGATAAGATTCAGTTTTAAGGGCTATCTTATCATCCTTAGTTCGGACAGCCTTCTCTTGAATGGGTAATGATTTTAAGGGTCATTCCCATTTCCTCCTTTAAAAACTGGAACACCGGAATCCAGCATCTTATATCATGGCTGTTCGAGCATCCGAACTAAAAGTTCATGTATAGCAGGCGAGCGGTATCTTAGAACTGAGCAAACGCTGCTGAATCTCATGAGTAAAAGCGCATTCAAGATGCATCTGATGAAATTTGCATAGCGCCGTAGCCTCAGAAGTTATGCTACAAAACGCCAGTTCATCTGCTGTATATTAATTGTTCAGCATTGATCTGAACCTAAGATCTAGTTTATCTAAGAATACCTACATAAAGAGCACATTGTCTGCTCATCGCGTAATGATAAATTTAAGTACACATTGTATAAAGTTCCCACTCTCTTAGAGTTTAACCCTTAACATACTGAGTAGGAATGGCAGACATAATTTAGACATCAGTATAGATGTAAAATAATTATTAACGTATAAATGATATAATAGAATAATGATTGTTAAGTACAATTGATTACAGAACATGTAGTTCGTATTTTCATCATCCCACCTGCGAGTGGAATATTCAGTATATTTAATTGTTATTGTTTGTGTTTGTCAAATTAAATAATTTTAAAATCTATTAACATCTGCAGTATTATTCACTTTATTTATAGTAAATCACCATCCATAATGATTTTATATGCATGAGATAATCAGCCATAGGTTGTGTGAGTGTGTTTGGTTAAGCTATAAAACATTTAGTTAAATATCCCCGAGTCTCTCATTTTACCCTTTGCTATTGCCGGCGCGGAAATTGAGAGATTACGAGTGTAACCTCATATATGTCATTCATAAGTAGTAAGTCAGGGAGTATTGGTGAAGGAGCTGAGGTGTGGTCAGATTTGGTCTCAAACCCTCATCTAGATCAGCCTTGGTATAATTTACCAAAACTCTGGATTTTGTTGCGTGGATGTTCAAATATGACTGTTACAATATATATATATATATATATGCACAGTCCTTTTGGCTGCACCCTACAGCATAAATCATATTGGGCCAGTCCAATGTTTTATGCTTTGTGTTGTTCAATAAGTTTGTTTAAATTAATGGGCATTCTGAATCCCACATTAAATTTGTCTGAGAAAATCTGTACTATTTTGTTACCCATATGTAACGAGTCTGATATAGCAATCCAGTTTCAGCAGAATAACCATGAATATAACATGAAAGCATTGAAAGTTTACTTGTTTCTAATAATTTAATAAGCATATTTAATCTCTAACTTAGTATTTCTTTAATATACATATATAGCATTAAAACCAGTCAACACTTAGACAATTCCAATATCAATAACAATCAACAATTTTAAACTATTATCAAGGCAACCTTCTTTTAACAATAAAGATAAAATCCCAATTTATTTATGGTCCAATATATTTATATTGATACTAAAGATTGCAATTTGACCACAGAGATGGAAATTATTGATACAAAAAAGTTAAAATAAACCTCTTTAAACAGGTAAATAAAACCTATTCTTAATGCAGAGTAATAAATAGTCAATTATACCACTACAAACTATAATTGTAAATTTCGAATTGCACCCAAAATATTGCTTAAATAATAAGTGTAATAATGCTCAAGGCTAAATGGATTTATAAATAACCTTTTTTTCTCATGGGAAGTGAACCTAACCCAGGACAACTACTAGTAAAGCAGCCATCACTGACCTCTCGACCACCAATGCTTGACTATAAATAATCATTAAAATTGGTCAACACTTAGACAATCCCAATATTAATAATCTCAAACAGTGGTCAAGGTAATCTTCTTTTAACAATAAAGGTGAAATACAACCTTTATTTATGACCCAATATATATATAAACTATATATGTATATACCATAAATAATAAGATATATTCTACAAGAGTATATAAATTAACAACTATTATGGTAATAAATTTTTGATACAAATAAATATTTATTACTTTGCTGAGATAGCATTTTGATACAGTGTATCTTTATCAGAGGATAAATATAATTGCACTTAGACAAATATATGCTGTATTGAAAGTTTGGCTCAGCAAAGTAACAAATGATGATTTGTACCAGAAAAAAATTATTACGATAATAGTTGATAATTGTTTACATATTATTATAGAATATATATATATATTGTAACACTTCTGTGACATGACACACAATAACCTAGTGTGTGTGCACAAATATATATAAAGTTGAAAAAAAGAAATAAACACAAAAATTATTGTAGATATTGTATACATGTCACTGGAAATAAAATAATCTTATAAAGGGTTAAATAAGTCTGAATTTAAAATAAAATTTTATTATAAACTAAACATTTAAAAGATTTAAATAAATATTAATATTGTATTCTGATTTTGAAATTAAAAACAAGCATGTTTTATGTTAAAGTAGAACTGATAATTGTAAACAATTTCTATTACCTATTTTGAAATCTTTTAAATTAATTTGTAAATTTCTATTTATGTAGAAATCTTTGTATATTATACTTTGATAAAAAATTCAAAGTTGCTTTCAAAAAGATTAACATTGTTTTTAATCAAAATAAAAACATATAAACAGTTTTCAAATTAGTGTTTTTGTCACTCCAGCAATCTAGCTATAAAAGGATGGATAAAAAGATTATATTTTTTTTGGCTAGTAATTTTTTGAGAAGAGTTGGCTGGTAATTTTTAAAAAAACAGTTTGGCAGTAATATTTTGAAAAGAATTGGCAGAGTAGTAGAGTTGGTTGATTTCCAGAGCTATACAGATAGCTGCCATACATCAGAGATAGCTGAAGTCAAGACAAAAGGAAATAGATGCTCTAGTTCACATGGTAGAATTTGAATTCACAAGGAGAAAAGGGTCATTTTAAGTGTTTTATAGCTACAAATGTGTTCTAGAAAATAGCTTTCTGGCTGAAATCTATCAAATTCAGGACAGAAGAGGAATCACCATACCTTTCTAGATGATAATACTCAGAGAGAACTTCAGCTTGCTGCAGAATTAATTCATTATACATATGTTATGTCAGCACAGATAAATGTATATACAGCTGATGGTGAGTAATTTTATGTATAATAATAACAAAATTTTAAATAATTCTTTAATAAAAAGAGATTTAAAAATATAACTCAACATTTAAGTAATAATTTTGCTTGGATTAAAAATAAAAAAGTAAAGGTTCAATAGATGATTCTATATTTTAAAGAAAGACATTATAATTAATTAACCTGTGATACTAATATGAATATATAGAATAATTTCATTTTTAATTTATTAAAAAAAAAAAAGAAAGACATATTAAAAATGAAACAAACACAAAAAATTTTGCTTGGATTAAAAATATAAGTATAAAATTTTAATTAATTGACATCCTGTTTTTAAAAAAAAGAAATTGAAAAAACATCTTTTTAGAGTAACCTGTTAAGACTGATTGTATTTTGTTTTTAAAGAAAGGCAAGCCTTTATTATTAAAGTAGTGAAATTTATGTATATTCAACAAAGAATTGATGATGAAGAATGTAAATTTTAATAATTTAGTTTGATAAATTAAAATATTATGCTACAAATGCTAGTGTTCACATACATTTGTATGTGAACAAACATACATGTTAAATACATGTTATAAAAATTAATGTTATTTATTATTTTGACAAATTTAAATATGTTGTGTTAATAAATTAATATAACACATCTGTGTAATTATACATCTGTGTTTGGACCAATAACCATGAGCATTTAAGTCTCAAAAGAATGAGCAATGCTTTTATGTACTTAGACTTGGGGTGCTTATTATTAGTCTTACACTTGTATAGAAAGGACACTGGTGAATGTGGAAATAGCCACATGTTACTTGTAAACAGCCTACAGATATGAAACTAATATATTAGAAAAAAAGAAAAACCAGAATATGGATTTAAAACTTAATAAGAATAAAATAAGTTCACTCCCCTATTTTATTCTTGAATCATAAGCCTCAGGATATTGAACCATTTTATATATTTTCTTTATCATAACTTGATTAACTTGTACTTTTTAGGATGTAAAAGAAGGCCTAAATTCAACTGTGCATATTAATATAACTGAAAGTGAAATTGACTGTGAATGGTACAATGTATATATATATATATATATATATATACATTGTACCATTCACAGAAAAGTATTTTCCCATTTTCTCAAGCTGCAATTCATGCTAACTACTGTTTTTTCATTTCCCAAGATACAATCAATGCTGAACTAGTATTTTTTCATTTTCCCAGAATACAATTTGTGCTGACTATTATTTTTCTGTTTTCCCACAATACAATTTATGTATACTAGTGTTTTTTATTTTACCAAGATGCAATTCATGTTGAACAAGTATTTATCTATTTTCCCAAGATGTAATTCAGGCTGACTAGTATTTTTTCATTTTTTTTTTACATGAAACTTGTGTAACAAATGAACAATAAGACTTAATTATGAAAACTATAGTATTCTCACCAAATGAGCTCAATTTTTATGGGTTCATATGCCAATCTAACACCAAATTAACTCCTACTCCACATGTTTTCAATCATACTGTCATATGTTTCCATGTATTTTTCTTAATATCAGGATTTAAAAATTCCATGTCAACCTAATTTGATATATGTATCTTGTTATAAGTGATAATTTTTTTTCAATTAATGTAAATCATGTTTTTCCTATCACAATCAAGATTGTAAACCTTTATTATATATATAATATCATGAATCAATTTGTATTTAAGAGCTCATGTTTTCAAATGTAACTTATATAATTCTTTTTGAGTTTCAATAAACATTACTCTTTGAAACATCATTATCATCATCATCATCATAATCATAATAATAATAATAATAATAATAATAATAATTCAGATTATTGGAAGAACATATTAGCAGCATATAATCAACTCTATACCATATACTATAAATATAAGTAAAAAAATTCTAAAAAAATAATCAACAAAAATAAGACATTTACATGCATATAAAAATTAATATTGTTTTACTTTGAATATAAAATGCACTTTTTTTTTCAAATTTTGGGCCTGTAAAAGTAGGGTGCATTTTAAATTGGGAATGAAAATTTTTAACATTTTATTTCTGCAGATTTTTGCTTTATGCTATACATGTGCATAGTATTATGATCATTGATGTATGTAGAATAACATGTTAAATCATTTTTGATCAGAAGAAAAAATATTTAACATTAAATGTCATTATGTTTTGAATTAATTTTGTAAACAGTTTTAGCTCTCCTCAAACTGCTTCATTTAGTGTTATTTCATCAATTTTACTGTTATTTTATTGAGAAAACTGTACTGAATAACCTTTACAACTAACAAATCAATATAACAATAAGATAACAACCTTCCCTCTATGGTATTGATTGTTTGTTTCTTGTTTTCTACACAAGAGAGTTTGTCAATGATTTTGAAAGTTCCAATATCTTCATTTTGATTTTTAAAGTGAAAACATGTGTTTTAGAATCTTTTTTTACACATTTATAATTGTTTTCAAAAAATACTTATGAAAATATTAATCATTTTAGAAGAAGAATTCAGATTTTAATAAAAAAATTTACTATTACATGAAAGCAAATTGACAAAGAAATTATAACATTCAGTTGCAATTTACAATTGGATGACAAACATGTTTTATGTTTGCTGCTATAGATTATTTTCACAAATTATAAACAGAAATTTTTAAAACAACTTTTGTTTACTTTAATAATCTGACAAATTATTAGTTTGCTTTTTGGAAAAGGTTTTTAATAAAAGAAAAATATTTATCAGTAATATTAAATATCAATACTGTATTTTAAAATCTTTTAGTTTTTCTTTGAAAAGAAAACCATTATGATATTTACACTATAAAAAAGGACTTTGTAATACAAACAATATACAAATTATAAAAATACAAATATTAACAGATACTGTTAATTAAATGTATTTATTTCTGATATCAACTTTCATCACAGCTGATCAAATATGAATATTTTAATAACTTATTTCTGCTCAAGTCATATTTCCTATAATATTATATCCATTAATATGCACTGTGTAGAAAATACATGGCAATTTAAATTTTGAGTGGATTTTGCAGTCTTAGAAAGATATTCCTGAATAAATTAACAAAAAAAAAATTTTTATTGTTGCATTGCTAATGATTTGTGAAATAGTGAAGATGAGAATTCAGGTTCTGAAAGTGAAGATGTACAAAGTGAATGTATGTCTCATGATGATTTGCAAAAAAGTAGATGAGCTTATTGTATTTATATTAGATTTTTATAAATGTTTATTTTTCCTTAAAATCATTTAAAAAAATTTTTGCCCAATTTTCCAAGCTACTGCATTTTAAATTCAGTAGCATCTTATATTTAAAGTAATATAGTAAATGAAATATTATCAATCCAAAGCACAAGATAACATTTTTTAAAAAAAAGAACAGACATCTTTTCTCTTTATCTCTATGTAGAGACTTATCTTAAGCACTTTGAAAAGAAAAAAGAAATGTTTAAATCAGTCTTATTAGTTGTAAAGCTATTTTTTATAATCAATTTATAATAGCTGAAACACACAGGCTTATATATACATGTGTCTATACATGTAATATATAGGGTATATGAGCACAGACTTTCACATGACCCACCACTCTCCACACTATCTCATAACACTAATATACTCAAACACATATATGTTGAAAAGATAAATAATCATCAATATAGACACAGGTATATATAAGCCTGTGTGTTTCAGCTATTATATAAGTAGAGCTGTCTGCCCATCCCTTCTATGTGTATTAAATGGATTATGTCCTGTACATAAGGGGTCAGACTGACCTTAGGTCAACATGGGTGTAACAAGAATCTCAGCCTCAGGGTGGCCTTTGAGCATTCCATCATCAGATTTTCAATTGGATGGACGGTTGAAGAGTTGAAGTGTGGAGTAGATTGAAGCCTGTCCATTAAAGTATGAGGTTTGACTATCTTAATATATATGTGAACACTTATAGAATATATGTGTAGAGATAGTAATCTGGACCAACTGATGATTGCTGGTTTAACATGAAATACGTATATTGGTGATTATTTATCTTTTCAACATATATGTGTTCGAGTGTATTAGTGTTATAGGATAGTGTGGAGAGTGGTGGGTCATGTGAAAGTCTGTGCTCATATACCTTATATATCATTTGTGAAATTTTAATTGATTTATATTATTTTAATTGACATTTGTGAAATTTTTAAATTTACACATTGTCAATACCAATTCAAAGAATGGAATATGTAAATATAAAACATTTCCAGTAATATGATTGAGATAAACATTTATGCTTTCTTTTCAAAATATTTCAGATAATCCTCTGTATAAAAAATTTTGATTTGTGCTCTGGAGTGAGAATTTTTCATTTACTTAATAAATCAGTAGTTTGAGTATTAAAATGATAATAATAATTTTTAATATTACTACATTAAACAACTGACACCATCTTACAACATGATATAATAAAATTTAATATCTATATTCAGAGTAGCACTGTTTACCATGTCTTATATAAAGTGTGTATGTGTGTACAATGTTTGTCTAGCAGTAAAAACAGAACGACACAATATATTTATTTTAAAGGTAGTTATTTTTAAAATGTGTTTTTTTAAAGATAATTTTTAACAATTCTATATAAATCTTCCTATTATTTAAAGTATTGTAGTTATAACTTAATTTCCAGTGAGATCTCTTTTGTAAAAGTAATTTGTAAACTCTTAATGCTTTGACAGTAGGATTTGCTTTTTAGTAGGCAAAATTGCTGCAGGCAGCAGTCTATTTCTTTTATTTAACCAGTTTTAAAATAAATCTAAAATTGGAAAAAAATAAAAATAAATATTGACTTGATATTTATTGAGGATATCATGTTGTGTTTATTTTATTTATTTGTCCTACTTTTTCTTTTAGTAATTATTGTTTTAATAATAACATATAAATAGAATAATTTTTTAACTAGTTAATATCCAACTGCAAGTTTAATAACAGCAGTGGAAAGTAAAATCATGCATAGTAGTTTGCATACAACTAAATGCAGTAGCATATTTATATAGCAATTGTTTTTTATCTGCAAAAGTTTTCAAAATAATAATAGCAATAAAATAAAAACTAGTAGTCATGGGTACATATAATTTAATCTTCAGATTTAGCAAAAGCATTTGATAGAATAATCTGGAATAAATTTACAACTATCTTTAAATTACGATAGAATGACAGCCTGTTAAGCTAATTGTGCAGACGCTGTGAGAATGTTATTAATAAATGAATACCTTCGAACAACCACATGATATAGTATTTGTATAAGAGTAAAAAGGAATCCTCTTACCCTTACGACTCAAATGTTTATATATGAGCAAATCTAAAGTAGTTGTAACGAAGGCGTGACCACATAATAGTCACTTTAAATTACTATATATAGTGGTTGTTCGAAGGTATTCATTTATTAATAACATTCTCACAGCGTCTGCGCAATTAGCTTAACAGGCTGTCATTCTATCGTAATTATAATCGCACGCAAGACGTTATAAAATAAATGCTTTAACTATCTTTAAAAAAAAAGGAGTATTTTGGAAAGAGAGAAGATTGATTTGGAATACATATACTGGGCAAAGAGTAATTAGATTGGAGAATAATGAGACTGATGAAGGGATCATAGAAAGATGAGTTAGGAAAGGATGTAGTATATCACCTGTTCTTTTTAATACTTATTTAAAAGCCATGTGGAAAAGCAAATGTTTGAGGTAGAATAATAAAACGTATAAAATTTGCAGATGATATATCTCTTATAGCTGTGGATGAAAAGTGTTTTCAGAACATGTTGAATAAATTGGAGGAAGAATATATGAAATATGAAATGAAAATCTGTTGAGAAGACTAAGTGTTTATGGATAAAGAAGAATACAAACAGATTGCAAATTGAAATCCATGATAAAACAGTTTGATAGGTAAAGATATTTAGATACTTGGTTGAGTGATGATGGAAAAAGTAAAGATAAAGTTAAAAAAAGAATAGCATTGCCAAAGAAAGCATTTACTAAAACAAAGAAAACATTTTGCGGGTCTTTGAAAAGAGAATTAAGGAAAATATTAATTAAATTCTATGTGTGGGGTGTACTATTGTATGGTTGTAAAATGTAGACACAGTAATAAACTTAAGACCAGATTAAAAGCCTTTGAGATGTGGTCATGGAGAAGAATGGAAAAAAATTGGATGAATAAAATAAAAAAATTATACAACAATTTTTTCTTCTTTTCTTCTACTACATAATTCTATAATAATCTCTTTCAAAGAAAAGAGTATTTTATTTAGACGTTAAATAATAAATAGCTGAGCAATGCTTCCAACCTAAAAGGTCATATTCATAGCGCTTAAACTATTTTCTCTCAATAATAGTGTCAAATATTCTAGGTTGCAAGTATTACTCATCTATTTATTATTTAAAGTCTAAATAAATTAATCTTTTATTTAGAAGTGAATAAACCTAGAATAAAGCAACAAATGAAGAAGTTTTCAAAAGAATAAATGAAAAAATAAGATTGATGGGGGGAAATTGGAAATAGAAAAACTGGATTGGACATATATTAAGAAGAAAAAATAGTTTAATGAAAAATGTTTTGGAAGGAATGATGAGTGGAAACAAGAAGAAGGGATGAATGAGATTAATTTGTTAATTGATATAAGACATGGGAAGACTTACATTAAATTGATGAGCTTGAGCAATGAAGAGAATGGAATGGCAAAATGGATGAATTGGTGATGTGAATGTCCATTGAATCAAGGTGAATCAAAACTAACATGCATATTTTATATAAATTTGTATACATGCCTATTTCATACAAAAAGGTATGGTGGGGGGAGGGAATGATGATTGCAGTGCAGCTTAGTAGGTTGTAGTAAAGAATTTATTGTTAACTGAAAGATCTTTTAATTCCTCTTTGAGACATTATAAGAACTGAACAGCAGACAAATTTTTAATGTCTAGTTTACATTTTTCTATCATTGCAACTATTATCACTACACATATATTCATATGCTGAATTAACATAGATTGACTGCTTACTAACCTAATATCTAGCATGGTAAGTTTATCAGCTTTTACCACTGAGTTTAGGTTCAGAAACAATGTGACCATTCTTCTCAATTGTCTGATAGTTCTAAATTGAAATATCAGTTGAGTTTTTTTAAGGTAAGAGGAATGTATGTGTGCAAATAATCTTTTTTTAAAATACATATTTACAAGCATGATGGACAAAATTAATTATGGCCTTTATTTCTTGGAGGGAATAAGTCAGAGAAGGCAGCACTTGTGACTGAAGGCAGAAAAGAGGATGCTAAGAATTTTTTTGTGTGTTCTGGCTACCACTTGGTGACGATCTTTTATTTAGAGACTTATAACAGACAACTATCAAGTGCACAAAGATTGCATGAATTGGAAGAATTGTCTAATATTATATAAAACATTATTGGAACTTGTGAAATTAGCAGAAAAAGTGAAGAGACAATTGATTTTAAAAAATGAGCATGTACTTCAAATCAAAAATTTGAAGCATAAACAGAGTAAGATTTATTATAAATAAAAAGTGAAAGAACAACATATTAGACAAGTTTTAACATGTTAACTGTAGATTTTAATTATAATCAAGTCAGCTTAAAAAATGGTAATTTTTACATTATTGTTATTGTAATGAATTTATGCTCATTTTAAAGCTTAAGTACCATAAGATGCTGCCCTCTCTAGAACTATTTTACAAGAAAAAAATAAATAATATTTAAATTTGACGCTAGGACAATGGGAGAAGGCAGACTTTCCAAGGTGATTTGGTTGTTTCTTATTTCAAACAAAGAGCAGTCTTGAAAATAATTTTGACAGCTTCAAGTTCTTTGTTTTGTTTTCAAAATGAAAATGAATGTTTTTGAGTGCTTTTTTTAAAAATTTTTTTACATATTATAAATTATTTTGACAAAATATTCTGAAAATATAATTATTTTAGAAGAATAGTTAAGATTTTAGTAAAAATTATTTACTTTTACACAAATGTAAATTGTAAAAGAAATCAATGACATATGCAGCATTTTCTAATAAGTTACAAATGTTCATTTTAGCTTCTTCACTATAGAATATTTTTATAATTATAATTAGAACTTCATTTTTGAAAAACTTTCATTCACTTTCATAATCTGACAAATTATTAATTTGTTTTTTATAAACAAAACTAAAATGAATATAATATTAAAAGATGATTATATTTTTACTGCTAATTTTGTAATTGACCAATCAAAAGTTTAGAGTTTTAACTCACTTGACTAACTGGAAATTCTGATAGCGCAAAGGTTAATAAATCATACCAAATTCAAATAATTCACATTTGTTTTCCAACAAGTTTTCAAAGTATTGAAGAAGTAGGGTTTTTTAATATGAATGAACGAAATACTTAAATTGTTGTAGGAGACATTAATGTTACAATTTGTATATGACAGAAAAATGAAAGTGTTGTGAACAAATTTAGTTATGATGATAGAAATGAAAGAGGATACAGATGTGCGAGTTGGCAGAAAAAGAAAAACTTATATTTTGAATCCTTTCATTGAAAAAAATGTTAAACAAAAATGGGCATAGAAGCATCCAAATGCAAGTTCAACAGTTGAATTATATTTTGATTAATTTATATTGTAAGATTGTAATGTTCTTGGTAGATTCAATGTAGGAAGTGACTATCAGTTAATGAAATGTAAGTCACATGTTAATGCAAAGCCAGAAAGATGAAAACTACTAAGAAAGTCAGTATCATATCTTAATCTTAAGAATCATGTTAATGGATTTAAATTAGAACTTGAATATCATTTAAATCGATTAATAGATTTTGAAGATGGCTCAGATTTGAATGAAATCAATAGGAAGATAACTGATACACTATTAAGAACTGCAACAAAGATAACAAATACAAGAAATCAGCAATTTATCAGTACATTTTTAGTGAAATAAGACAAAGTATGAGGAAAGAAAGAGATATAAAAATTTAAAAAAATGGCTCATTGTAAAGAATTGAGTATCTACAGCTCTGTAAAAAAATACTGGAAAAAGTTAATGATGATATAAGAAAATATAATTATGAATTGGCAAAGAAATGGTAATGGAAGAAAATTATTTTTGTAATAAAAAGAAAAAAGGTGAAAGTATTAGTAAAAAGAGGAATGACATCATGAAGTGTGTGGATCTATTAAGAATTATATACTAATAAAGAAGAAAAAACATTGAAACCTCCAAAACATTTTAAATAAAGAAGTGAGACACACAGTTAAATCTATAAAAAAGAAAGCTCCAGGAAATGATGAAATTATTACTGAAATTTTAAATGAAGCAGGTGAAAAAATAGAATAACTGAGTGGGAAAATGCAGTAGAAATCCTGATATTTAAGAAATGTAATAAAGACATTAAAAATTATACAACCATCAACATTCTATCATTTGTATATAAAATCTTAGTAAAATAATTACAAGTTACTAACATTGAACTTTGGATTCAAATTAATCAAAAGAACAAACTGGGTGTAAAAGTGAGTTAGCACAGTACATTATATCCAAGAATTGAAAGAAGTTGTGGAAAAAATAAATGAATATGAGTTGCCATTGTGCTCAGGATTTATAGATTATAAAAGGGCATTTGATTCTAAAAGTATTTAGACATGATTAAAGGGTTTTAGCAGTGATTAGATGATATAGTGGCACTAAGAAGTTTAACATTGAAAAGAATGTGCACTAGTGATTCCACAACTCCAAAACGTTTTATAGTAGTTTTACAAAAAGTATTTTATGGGTGAAAATGCATGGCAATTATTTAAGTAATCTAAAACTTAAAGATGTTGTGGTTGGTTTTGCAAATAATGCTTCAGAACTTCAGGAAATGTTTCAAGAATTATCAGGTGGAAGAAATAAAATTAGACTAAAAATAAATGCTAAAAGCTAAAGAATATTCAATGGACTATTTTAGAAAAAAAAATTGATAATCACAAACTAGAAGTTAACAAACAGGCAAAATTCTCTATACATATTGCCACTCAGTGCAGGCCAGAGCATAAGAAATGGTGATCATATGATGTTTATTGGCTTTAAACCAATCCTGCCCAATAAGATAGTGGTGGTTATGGTTATTAAAGAACTAAAGACACCAAAAGGTATAGTTACTGAACTGAGTTCAGACCTATAAGACTATATAAGCTGATGAGCTTGGATTGAAAATATTATAGTATTTTCAATATGTCACATAGTTTTGTAGTTAAGTAGAGATAAAAGATGGCTGCTGGAAGGTTGCATTAGATTCTAAGATCTAGGTGGTACTCTCAGATCCAAGGCTCCTCACTGATGAAGGCCACAAACCAGAAACTAGTCTGGGGATATTGGATGAGTAGGCACTAAATGGGAATTTTATGCACAAGCCTTCTGGCATCCATCAATTACTCTGGTTTGCACTGAGTGGCAATATATAGAGAGAGTTTTGCCTGTTTTAGTAACAATTAAGAACAAGCATAAGCTATAGTAATCATGTGATTTTAGAAGTTAACAATTACATAAACCTTGGTTAGATTGTTAATGAAGATGGAAACATAATGAATGAAATTAATCATATAGTTAAATGGAAGAGATTTTGGTAGAAATAACAATATTGAAAGAAAATGTGAGGAAATATTTAAATAAATATATTTTAGAAGTTCTTACTTATAGATCTGAAAATTGGACACTTATTAGAAGAGCAATAGATAAACTTCAGATCACTAAAGGAAATATTTGAGTAAAATAACACACAAGTAAGACTTATAAAGACAAATGGGTCCTGGCTGAATATATTGTTTGAAATTTAAAATTGCATCTCAAGACATTTTAATAGACTATATATTAGGTAGATAAATAAAATGAGGACATTAGTATCAAAAAACTCCAATTGAACTTGAAAAACCCTTTGTCATGCAATAGATTGAAAATACTTAATGATGATGATGATGACAATGACAGCTCCCAAAATTGAAGACAAACAGATATGTAAAGTAAATCTATAAATTCTGGTAATTAAATTTAGAATCTAAAATCGGAAGGTTTTTTTAAAAAAGAAAACTTTGCTGAATATTTTGACAAAATATTCAATATATATTCAGGCATTTTAATAAAATTATTCATATATTTATATTAACAATTTCAACTGCACAACAGTCTTTTTCAAAGCTGTAAATATGTGAATCCCTGTCTTGTTTGATGCAGTGGTAGAAGGACCATGGAAATTTAAAATTCATGAATTCTGTCTATTTTTATCACATTCATTGCACCAATTATCTCTTTCAAATGTCAGAGAGAATATAATCATAAAGTATTTCTATATATTATATTGAAAGGTTAATGATTAAAATTAATGAAAAACAGTCATATGGTCACTAGAAGTAAAGTTGACTTTATAGCATCTACTACAATTACTAACAGTACTGATAGTAGTAGTAGTAGTAGTAGTAGTAGTAGTAGTAGTAGTAGTAGTAGTAGTAGTAGTAGTAGTAGTAGTAGTAGTAGTAGTCATAGTAGTGGCAGGAGCAGTCACTCACATAACTCATTACCTATTTAATCAATGGAATAAATAAATGATTTTTCCTAAACAGTAGGATCGTTACATCCATTTTTTCAGTCTCTGGTTTCTGATATGACTTCTGCTTTAATCCAACAGCTTAGAAGCATGTCTTCTTATATCCCCAAAAACATAGAGAAGATTAAAAATAGAGACTAGGTAGTAGAATCTGCTGATATTTCTAAAGCTATTGATGCTTGATCTCATTAGTATTATAATTTTCATACCCGCACTTTTTAACACAAGATCTGAATAATATATACTAAATTATTGAAATATTTTAGATATTTACATTAAAATTCTTTATATCAAACTTGTGATATCAATCTTATGTTTATAATCAATTATTTAATTACCTATATAAAAACATAATCTTACCAAGGCATTATATTACTTATATAGCTATTATGTTCAAATTTTAAATAACATATGTGTGTACATATTAATTCAAATTTGCATATGTTTGTTTTTCTTCTTATAGAAGTAGTTTCTTTTTTCTTTATTACCTAAATCTTAATGTACTTTTGACCAGGTGTATTATAATTGCACTCAGAATTAGATTATGAAAAAATAATTAACTCTGTTAAGCAGACACAAAGACGTATGTAATTTTGAATTACAAATACAAATGAAAGGAAAATTCAATATTACATATGTATATTAATAACAAATCATTATAAATCTGAATATCAGTAAGTGAGATAGAAGTAAGCTGTTCCTTGCAATGCATAATGAAATGTAAATAAACTTCTAAAAGATAGTGATATTATTTGTTCTTTATCATTTGCTGGTATTTATGCTTAGTTTATTTACATATTTAAATGAGAGTGACTTTGATGTACTGATTATATATATATTGTAACAGTATGCATATATGCCATTACAACGTTTTAAAATGAAAATGTAAAAAAGATCCATAAATAAAATTGTTATATATAAAAAATTAAAATAAAAATAAATGCAATAAGGAAAGTTTAAAATCCAAAATTACAAAAGATTGGATTTTAAGATAAAAGAACAATAAAAGCTGTTAATGTATTTTAAAGTTATTTTTAAACTAGCAGGATGGGGAAATGATTTTTCTATTAAAATGTAATAATGTAAAGCAAACAGGCCCTTGGGGCACTTAAATGATTGAAAATCAGATGAGATAAATTAAAATATTATAGTGTTTCCTGCTTTGGAGTACAGCTTGAAAAGAAAACTATCAAAGCCAATAAAGTTAGAGCAATGTCAGGAATGATCAAACCAAAAATTTGGCAATAAGGGATGGGTGATACTATAAAAAAAGAAAGAACAAATAGAAAAAACATTAATTGATTATTGATTGAGTGGTAGTGACAAGTTTAAAATATTTCACAGTTGTATTATAGACTCCATGATGTAGGGGTGTCACAATAGATTTCATTTCCCTTATTTGTGCCAACTGAGACAGCCTTCCAAGTGACAGTTCCTGAATGGCAAGCAGCAGTTTCATCTCCAAGGAGAACAATGTATACAAAATGTGATAGCTATGATGGACTTCAATAAACCTGCTGCAATCTGGAGGATTCATCATATATACCATGGGAAGTATAACCTTTTGAATGCTACATGAACTTTTAAATAGCTAACATAAACAATCTTTCAATTAGTAAACCTAAGCATACATTCTTAATAAGATCTTATCTGACCAAAAAAGAACTCTAAATTATTTATGAATATTTTTTATGTATAACATTTGCTATCAATCATTTCCATCTTTGTTAACTAAATTATTACATTTAAAGTTAAGTGTAGATAGCTATATAGATTCATTAAGTTTAGGTTAAACTAATTTTGCACTATTTATTTGGTAGTTGAATCAATGCTGGTGGATGAATATACTGGCATTTTATATCAATGTAATCTGGGGAAGCACACTAGATTCTCATTCTCTTGTGCCTTATTAGCATATAGAGCATAGTACCCAGCTAAATGCATGGCCCAAAAAGTGAAGGCATCACATTGTTATTGGTGATAGAAGTATTTCCTACACCATTTGATTTCTTACACTCTATGGACAGGGGGCTATAAGTCAGCAAAGACTGCTCTCCCTCCATATAGAGCATTTCTTTCTCAGTATATTTATATATGATTCCATCACCAGACAGATGCACATTCCTGTACTGGATCAGGATCATTTCTTAAATAATATATTACAGATGTATATTCCTGACAGCATGGTTTTATGCTAGCATCTTCATTTTGCATTAGTTACATTGGTACATCAGTAAGCTAGCATTGGTTTAGCTGCAAACATTTATCCGGAGGTTAATTGATTAGAAAGTCTTTAAATGCATATTCTATGTAGTCTATTTGTGCTTAACACTATAAAATATTATTATATAAAAAATTCCATCTGTGCATATTAAGATAAATATCAGGATCCAAAATCTAATAATGTTAAAATAAAGAATCTAATTCTCAAATCCATTTAATATATGTTATCTGCATAATAAATGTTTGTCTTATTAGTACTGACAGTGACTTATTATTTTATCTTTATTAACAATACTTTGAAATAGAAAATAAGTTTGAAATGTCATAATATAAAACTCAGTTTCTTCATGAGCTAGTGACTAGGGCTATTGGTCAATAAAAGTTGAATCTTACCCATATGTATCTGCCTATCTTATAAATTTTCTAGGTTTCAAGAACCTAGTGGCACCCTGATATGGCAGATAGGAAAAGAGTCTCTGCCTAACCATTATATATATATATATATATATATATATATATATATATATATATATATATATATATATATATATATATATATATATATATATATATATAGTTTCACAATAATGGCATTACAAAACCATTATGTTGTCTTTCTAATATACTATTCTTTAAAATGAAATATATCCAATTTATAGACAACTAAATACTTAAAATATATAAATAATAAATTTATTAATATCTAATCGATTTTCATTCAAAAATGAACCTTATCAAGATATTATAACAATTGAAAAATTTCATGTGATTTACATATCATTTTAACACACCATCTACAAGTCAAACTTAACAATAAAGATGTTTTTATATTTTCCAATTTTTATTCATTTTTATTTTTATATTTTAATTTTAAATTTAGGTGGAAAATGGTCATTAAATAAAAATTGGAAAATATAAAAACATCTTTATTGTTAAGTTTGACCTGTAGATGGTGTGTTAAAATGATATGTAAATCACATGAATTTTTTCAATTGTTATAATATTTTGATAAGGTTCATTTTTGAATGAAAATCAATTAGATATTAATAAATTTATTATTTATATATTTTAATATTTAGTTGTCTATAAATTGAATATATTTCATTTTAAAGAATATATATAGTTATATGTCTCATGGCAAACAACAATATAAACACAATTTTTTGTAGATATTTTCTATATTACACTAGAATAACAATTAAGGATTAAAATTTTTTTTATTATAAATTAAACATTTAAAAAGATCTTATTAATGTTTTATTCATTCTGATTTTGAAATTAAAACAAGCATATTTTTGTGTTACAATAGATATACTGGTAATAATAAAATTCCACTAGCTATTTTGATTAGTAATTTTTTTAAATTAAAGTTTGTGTAACATATTTTGATAAAAATGCTATGAAGTTGCTTTTTAAAAGATTAAAGTGAATTGCAAAGAGTCATTAACTTTTTTCAATCAAGATAGGGAAAATTTATTTTTAATTATTGTATGTTTCCCAACCCTGGCTATAAAAAGTTGGAAAAAAGATTAGAAGATAGTTTTTACAGTTTTACAGATAGTGACAGAATAATTACCATGAAGATATAACTGAAGACAAGACAGTGGGTCCAGATGCTGCTGCTAGCTCACTATAGTAGAGTTTGGGTTCACATGAAAACAAGATGCAGCTTCTATGTATTCATAGCCCATATATGTATTGGACAGCATAGAGACAGAAGGGGGCTTACTGCAGGCCATTAGTTACCTGGATTATACCATCCCTAAAAATGACAATAAGCCAGTGTACTGTTTAGAAAAAACCAATCATCCAGATAGGTCATCAGCTTGCTGAAGAATTAATTATATGTATGCTGTTTGATCTATATACAGAGAACCACACATAAACATGCTGCACCATATGTATATAAAATGCTGCTGGTGAGTTATTTTATATAATTTCTTGAAAAATGACATTTAAAATTTGAAAGTAAAACAAGAAAATAATCTTTGCTTGAATTAAAAGACTAAAAAACAAATGATTGTTTTATAGACAATTTTATTTTGATAAAAGAAAGTAAACTCCAAAAATCTTTTTAGATTAGGTAAAAAAACTTGCTGGAGTATTTTTTAAAAGACATTTATAATTAATCAAGTGTAATCAAACAAAGATATGATATTACTTTGTTCTTAAAAAAAAGAAAAAACTTTTTTTACCACTAGATAATGAATGAATAACTGATTCATATTATTTTATATATATCCACACATATGTGTGAATTTTATGTATACTTTCAGCTTTAATTGTGAAAAATATATTTTAACAATTTTATCATTTTGACAATATCAGTGTGTGAACACATTTCCATGCACACACACATATATGTTAAATCAACCATTAATTATGTGTTATAAAAAATGAATTTTATTTTTGGGTTTATGACAATTCAAATATGTTCATAAATTCTTATACATGTCTGTGTGATTATATATATATGTTTTATGTAAACTATTGATGTAGTTGTAAATCACAATGTGATTAGCTAATTGTATATTAATCAAAATCAGAATGCCAAATTTATATTTATGACATATTCAGCAGACTTTAATTGCATTTTAATTGTTATTAATAAATTGATACTTTATTGTTAAAGTTATTCCAGTGAATTTACTCAATTCTAAATAGTTTTAGAATATTATGTGGGATTATATATTTTGTTCATGGTAACAGTTTTAGAGCTTTTATTCCTGAGCTAAATTCATGCATAATGGTCTGTTATACAAAATGAGTTTATGTTTAGTGTTATGGACATCCACTTAATGATGATTTCATTATTTCTGCAATCTTAAATTGGTGCAAAGGGATATCCTTTAAAGTCCATGCCCTACCTTTTATTTATTTAGAAAATTAGTTTATAGTTAAGCAGTACATTAACAATGATGCTAAGTGTCCAGAGCATTGATGAAGGTCATGATGTTATCTCAGCATTATTTGTCTTATTGTTGTAATTTGATGGCATATGTATTTGAATGCAGATAATTATTGTTTGTATTCTTGCTCTAGCTTCGGCAGTGGCTAAATAATTAGCCTGGTCTATAGTGAACTACTTTCAAATCCAGTCATAAGATTGACTGTTGATTTATTTTTATTGGTGATTATTCATAATGATGAATGATTATTACTTTTGTGTAATCCTGATGAACTTATAGTTAGTTCTGTGCTGATCTTTCATGCACATTCCTTTTATATTAAATTTTATATTTTGTTGATTTGGGGTTGATGTTATATATATATATAATAAAGAATCATTATTTAAACATATATATATATAATAAAGAATCATTATTTAAACATTTCGAGGATCAAAGATACCTCTTAGTTCTAATAAGTTCCAAATGTGACATAAACTCAGTTTTAATATGTAATTAATAATTATAACTTGGAATATCTCTAATTGAGACTAAAGTACTCATACTTTCCAATGAGTCATGTAATGTAAATAAATTATAAAATGGCAGAGTAATATCACCCATCTTTTACCATTTGTTGATATTTATGCTTTACATAATTTTAAATAAGAGGAGTGAATTCAATCCATTGATTATATATATGTATATAATAAATGATACAAAATCATTACTTAAACTTTCATGGGGTCAAGGATAAGCCTTAGTTTTAATAACCTCCAGATATGAAATGAAAACTCAGTTTTAATATGTAATAAAAAATTGTAACTTAGAATATCTATAAATGAAATGAAAGTAATTCTATTGCAATGAGTTACGCAACATACATAAACTATTAAAAGACAGAGTGATACTGCTTATTTTATTTAAATAAGTTTAAATGAGAATAATTTCAATCTATTGATATAGAATCACCATTTAAACACTCAGAGGATCAAAGATGAGCTGTAGTTTTGGTAGCCTCCAAAATACTACATTTACTTTGTTCTTTTTAAATCCTGGTTTATTAAATGAAAAGTAAATATATTTTTAGCATTATTTGGTAATTTAAAAATAAAATATATAGCAAAATTTAAAATGTAAAAAACTTTATACCAATAAAACATAAATAATATATAAAAACAGGGACAGAAATAAAAATTTATTACATCGATATTATTTATTGTAAACGCATATCTTACATATTATAAATATGAATATATATTTTATAGGACTATTCCTTAAAAATGGTGATTGAGATGTAGGAGAGAGATTATAATGTAATATACATAAAAATGTAAAAAAAGTCAAATGGTTTATATAATAACCCAGAATTTAAATACAACAAAGTGTATAAAATTAATTTTTTCATTTGGGGGAAAAAATCCAAAGAGAAATGCTTGTTAATAAAATAATTATTAATAAAGTTGAAATTAGGTTATTTAAATTAATATTATCTTTTTCCTTATATATATTTGAAGTATTTAATTAATGTAATATTTCTCTCATTCAATAGAGCAAATGCCACAAATCATTTCATTATTTAATCTGGTCACATACAAGCTTACAAGAGTAATTTATTACCTATATATATATTTTTATAATTAGGATGGGATTTGAACCCAGACTTTCAAGCTCCCTTCAGCCATCAAATCCATCTTATATAACTGACGCACATATATGATGAAAAGATAAATGATCATGTGTGTCGGTTATATAAGATGAAATAGATGCATAAAGGGAGCTTGAAAGTCTGGGTTCAAATTCCATCTAATTACATTTAGCTTAAAAGTATACATAAAATATTTATATTTAAATATATATATATATTAATTTTTAACAACTTGGACAAATATACATAACACTATATCTATCTTTTTCTTCTCTATTGAATGGAGGAAGACTATAGATTGAAAGTCCTAAGTTCAAATTTCTCCATTTACTCTTTTATTAATGTTTTTTTTTTTTGGGGGGGGGGATGCATTCATGTAATCCTCCATGTTTTATTATTATTATAAAGATAAACAAGTCCTTAAACTATTTGATATGATGGTATACTTAATCTTACTAATGCTATTTATTCTCTATTTTTTTTTGTTACTCATTCTGTAATTCATCATATTTTGATTTTTTCAATAAAGTATGTTGTAAACCTAGTAGTAATAATAGTAGTAGTAATTTTTGTTGTAGTAATAGTAATAATAATTTTAATTATTTGTTCATTTATTTTTATTAAAAGAAACTCCATTAATAACAAATTATGTACAAATATTAATATGTTTACAACAGAATAAATTTATAAGCAAAAGTTTAATGAAACTACAACTGCAATGATAAGTTATTTAACTTGAATAATGTGTAATCCGAATTTGAAGAATGAATGTTCTAATATAATCATGATGACTAAACTGAAGAAGAGTTCACATACTTATTTTCAGGAGTGAAATCTGATGAAAAGTGTTAATGAAAATAAAGTTCTAAGCTATGAGAAAGCACAACTTAGATAGATCATTGATTGTCAAGTTTTGATCATGATTCTTTATTTAGTGTTCACACCCACAACATTAATCTCATTATAAAATGCACAATGAATTAATATATATAGAATATCATTAAAAAAATAACATTATCATTATCATCTTAATACTGAGATTTATATTTTTATAATTGTCTCTTATATAAATTCCATATTTTGTCTGTTGTCTGAATGATTGTTTGTCTGCAATGCTTATTTAATTAGTTGATTTAACAACTTACTTATTTTAATTGGTTGTTTTAAAAATGACAAAAATGACGAATCCATTAGTGTCAAAAAAAAAAAAAAAACAACTTAATAAATAACTATACCTAACTAAACTATAATTAATATTATAAGCATTTTATGCAAAGAAAATAATTCCAATCCATAATTTTTATTACCAAGCATAATTTCTGGGAAAGAAGTAAATTCATTATTAATAAAAAAAAAACAATCAGGGGGAAAATCAGTGTATGTGCTTTTAACTTCAGTACAAAACTGAATAGGTATAATATTTAAATCATGAAGATATTATTGCAGCTATAAATTCATGTTTGAAGTATGAGATTTAGTGAGAAAAAAAATAGATGTTATAGTACCATATTTACATTTAGTTTTGGTTGGCATATAATTAAAGTTGTGTAGTTTGATATCATATAGTTCACGCTAATTCTTCCATTAACAGTTGCAGAAATGATGGCTTTTCAGGTTAACTACATTTCTCACATTATTTCTATAATATTAAAATCTTTTGAAGAGTAGTAATTAATTTATGGAGTGCACAGAGAGCTTATGTAAATAGTTTAAACAGGTTTTAGCCTGAACTCAATGCACTTTAAAATTCACAATAATCAAGTCGCTATCTTGTGTTGTGGTTTGGAAAGTTCCCTCTATCAGAAAAATATGCTTGATTATTGCGAATTCTAAAGCATATTGAGTACAGGCTAAAGCCTGTTAAACTATTAAAATCTTTTGTTTAATATAAATTAAATCTTTAAAAAAATGGCAGCTTTTACATAGACTGGGTATATCTTGTATTATTATAATTTTTATAATTTACTGGTGATTTATAGCCATTTCAAGATTTTCTGTGGAACATGCATCTATAAATAGTAGATAATTTTATCTATATCTAATAATTCAAAGATGGCAAGTAGATTTGAAAATATGATAAATTAAAAACACAGCTATTAATATACACATGCCCATTGTACAATCAAACTTTAAAATGCACCCATTTAGACATTAATAAATATAATTAACAAAAAGTGTAATATCCACTAGTCTACAATATCCAGTGAGCTTTGATTTTAAGCTTTTCTGTAAATATTTTTAAGCACAGATATAAGCAAACTCTATATGATATATGAATTTTAACATATCTACACATACCTATGATAAAATTTAAATTGACTCATAGTTTATGACACTTAATATAGTATATGATAACATATGTGCACTATGTAGCAATGAGTGAAAAATAAAACAATCCATAAAAAATAAAATTTTCACATTTATTTTTGATTTTACCATTATAAATACATAATTAAAGCAATTTTTTAAACAAGAAAAACAATAATAGATTTTGCTATAAAAATGTCTTAAATAAAACAAAGCAAAAAGTAATACATATACAATGTATATTAAATATTAAAAATAGAACAACATAGTCCAATGTGACAGGTGTTTAATCAAAAGCAATAGATAGCAAATGCAGGTGTTAGGTCAAAAGTATATCCATAAAAAATGAAATTTCTAAAAACAATGTTACTCACGGCAGATAAAAGCATTAAATTGAATTATATTTCAGCAAGCAAAAACAATAATTACTAAAATTAAAATTTGACACTAAAACTGGAATCAAAAACAATAAAATGATTACATTTATTGTTGAATATATAGCTGTAAAGGTATATTAAATATTAAGATTTATTTATATATCAATATTGTGCTGTGAATTACCTTTTGCTTGATTGATTTAATACTCATTTTTATTGCAAAATATACTATAGACTATTTTGTTTAATATTTATTTGTTGCTTTAAAGTCAAAAATAAATGCAGACATTTTATTTATGGAAATTTTTTTTTCACTCAATGATTCACTCAATTGTAAACCCCATGTAGATTGTGTACTATATAAGCAGCGTTTAGTTTTTAACAATTATACATTTAGACATCAGAAAATATAATAGACAAAAAAATATAATAATACAACTATGAAAAAATAGTACAATAATAAATCTATAGAAAAAGAGAAAAACATTATAACTGCACAAAACAAAAAGTGACTGACTGAGAGATAATAATAGGCAGCATGTGAAACTTATGAATTTAAATGAACCAATTTCTAAATTTTTATAGGTGAATTAATATTTTTCCAGGCTGAAAGTGTAAGGGAGAGGAAATGCACTACTTACATAAAGTTCTGAGTTCAAAGCACTAATGCATTTTATATTTATTTTGCTAGCAAAGAAATTACTATTTATTTTAGATATTTAAATTCTAATAAGTAAATGGTGGAATACCAATTGAATATGAATCAATGCATTATAAATAATTAAATGACTTACTACTCAGGAGTTCATAAAAAGGTTGAACATTCAAGATAATAATCTGAGTCACTATCATGGACATTGAGCTCTAGAATCTGTCACTCTACTACTGCATCAAATTATAGGTAAAACAATTGAATGGCTTATAACCTAGATATTTTTTTAAAAACCAGTCATTGTATGTGACAGAGAAAAACTGTGATCCATTGACCATGAATTTCACAATATATCATTATACCCCTGCACCAAATCATAATCAGATGATCACATAGGAATTGATAAAAAGTTTGAATACTGGAAGTGACAGAATTGGGCATAATCTATTTATCTTGGGTTTCATAGTTTAACATTTTCCCACAACATCAATTTACACAGTTAAAAGCCCTCTATTAGTCTATAATCAGATGAGACTTAGCACAGCTTATAACAAATTGTCTTGAAACTGATGTGTTCCTTTTATTTTTATACTTCACAATTCAAAATTACATAACATCTTAAAATAGTAGCACTTTTCCCTACAAAAGTGCCACCTCATGGAAACTTTAGTAATCAATAGGTGCTAGATGGAAGTGTCTTATAATCCTTATGCAGTGCTTTTCCATACTCCTCACTAATGAAAACTATAAAATAGAAACTAGTCTGGAGATATTGGGAAAGCATTGGATAGGAATTAAATAATCTAGCATTTACTGATTACTAAATCTTTCACTAATTGGCATTACTGTGAGAAAAAAATAATTCCACCATTTTAATAGTTATAAAAGCATAAAGAAAAGATGATTATGTGATGCTTTAATGGTACATAACATCTTGTAATGAACAATTAAGTAGAAAGTAATAGAGAATATTTAAATGTACATTCAATCATAATATTATATAATTTGTAATATAATTATATAATTGTTTAGGTAATGCACATATTACATAAATATAATTAAATTAAATTAATTTAAAATACTTATACATTTGAAATTTTTCTTATTATGAATTATTTGTTATTCAGATTAGGTTAAAAAAATGGCAATCTTTGCATTCAATTAAAGGAAAGGTATTACTGTTAAGTCATTTGAATTCATATAAAAAAGAAGGAAAATGTCTATCTACAGTTTGTTTAATATTAAAAAGAAACACATTTTATCAAGGAAATGACAGTAATAAAAAATATTTAGGTTGAGCACTTATTGAACAAATGTATCCATGTAATTCACATATAGTTATGTAGAAAGAATTTATATTGTTGAAAATGGCCTGCTACAAAGCAGGTTTATAGATTCTCAAAAATTTTCTGAAAATGAAATATGAATGATTACACAAGAAGAAAGCAATACAATGAAAGTCTTCACATCAGTCCAGACAATGTTTAAAATTTACCAATAGAAAATCAGCAATTTGTTTTCAAGGCAACATTCAGATAATAAACGGAAAGCCACTTATTAGATTTTAAATGAACTTTAAATGACAGCAAATATTTTAAATAGATTGGAATTAAAACTGTCTAGAAGTTTTAAATAAACTTTATTAAACAGGTCAGGATAAATTTTTGAAAGTCGGTTAATAAATAATCAGTTTTAAGATCTTTCAAACAAACTCTTACTTCATGATTTGAATTTAACTATTTGTTTATAATTTACTGAATTTGTTTATTATCTTCAATTAAAAGAAGTATCTCTAAAATTTTCCTCTGTTTAAACAGTCTTGATTTATGCAGTGATTATTTCTATGTCACCCTGTGTGATTTGGGTCAGTGCTCAAGTAATGGATTCAAGACCTTCTTCTAGTCTATAAACCAAAGCTCAACTTATTACATCCAGTGCTCAAATGTCACATGAACATCCAAGAAATTAATCTTTTTTCCTTTAATTTTTCTCTAGATATTAAATACTCCACTCATTAGAATAAAGGTTTCTGAAGATTTTCTAATATTATTGTATTCCTTCATTTTATCCAAAGAATGGCATATCATATTGATAAAGTTCTTTATAAATATAAATACTGATGATTATCAAATGGGTTGTTGCTTAGAAATTTATATGAAAATTCACATAAATCTTAAATACCAGAAATAGCAGAAATGAGCCAAAATGCATAAATCTTGAGCTCTAGATTCTGTTATTCTACTACTGCTCTCGACCATGCATAGCTTTACAAACAATATATAGTTATGGGGTTTTCTTATTAATAGACAAGCTTTATTTAATTTTATTTGATCAAAAATAAAAATATATATGCATTTTCTAAGAAAGTGCTTTACTCAAACGAATGCACCAAGAAGTGAAAAAAAAATCCCCCTCTTCCCAATTTTTACAATATTCTTGATATAATGTGACCAAAATAAAAGTGTTCAATACTTTCTTAGACTATTTCTGAAAATGAGCATCATCTATTTTTATTTTACAAAATGAATATTTATTATCAAATTTAGAACTATTTTTTATGCCTTAATAAACAAATACATGTATAAACTCTTTTGTTCACTCAAGAAAAATTAATAAAAAATAGTTTAATTTAAAAAGTCAAAAATTTTTCAATAATTCAAAAATTTACGATGGTATCTCTTCCACTTTAACTTAGCTGTCCATTTTTTAAGTCATATTATGTTACATTAATAATACTATTATGACATCGTAAAAAGTTATGTAGTCTCATTCAGAATTTTACAAATAATTTAAAACAATGGTGCACAATGTTTTTACACTTTCAACCCCCATATTCAGACTGAAATGTTATGTGATCCATCATATTTTGGTACCATCCTATTATAAGCATATAAAAATAGCAATAATAAAGGTCGTTTTATCACTTACAATTATATATCTTTATATTATATCTCAGTACATATAATTTGATATAAGATCTTTGAAAAAATTGCATAATAACAAAAATATATAATAGTACTTGGTTCTTAATAGAGCTGTAGATTTGTAGCAATTAGAATTTTTTTAGCCTGTTTTAGAAAATGCGTACATTCAAGAACATAATATCATGCATCAACATTAGGAGAATATTAGCACAAAGAGCAAAACTCTGAGAGTGAACAAGAGAAGTGAGAGCAATATAAGCAAAGAACTATTATGATGTGCTGCTTATACAGAGTGGACTGGAATATAAAGAAGAAAGTGTTTAAACATAAAAGTGGTTAAACACACAATAATAAGTTGAGCAGTTTTCATGTATTTTTAAATAGATTTTTATTTTTTCAATTAAAAACTTATTATCTAACAAGAGAGAGAACTTCTCAAAATTTTCACAATCTCCAACAATTTTTTTGTGAACTCTTGATGGATCATCACCACAGGTTTTGCACCACTGATCTAGAATGGTTTTTTTTTTTTAAAAAAAAAATCCATAAAATATGTTTTGTTTTTTTTTAGATTTATTTTTAGTTATCTTTTTGTTCAGGAAACTAAATATTTTATGTATAATAGTGAATAGAATTGTTTTATCGATATTTTTCTTTTAATTTACTTCATAGCTTTTTTATAATAATAAGACCAGATGGTATACAAGGTTAAAAATTTTAATTTTTTCAGTATTGTTTTTTTTTTTTTGCTAATAACATTTAAAAATATATTGCCATTAGAAAAACATATATATGCAGTTTCACCCTGAACAAAATTCAGAATTGGATGAAAATTCAGTTACAAAATTTCACAACAAACAAACAGACAAAAAACAATAAAATAAGAACATATAAAAAACATAAACTCATCAGAACAATTAGCACATAATCACTGCGGTTCTGGTATTTAAATGTCACATGATTTTCTGAGCAATTAGCTATTGGATTATATTCTGGTACTTGAATTGTTTTCCTCCAATATTGTAACTTAATAAAATACTTAAATTATTTTTGTAAAGAATATCATAAAAGTAATCATAAATGCTTTTCACTCAAAAAATAGTTATTGATTCATAGATTTTACAAACTTGAGGAATGTAAGCTTCTCCATCTATCAATTATATTTCTCATCTTATTACCCATTCCGTATGAGTTTTACCTTGACTCATCTAACAGTTTTTTTTATAAAAAGTTAATACTTTTTTTATGTAAGTTATTTTACCTCTCATTTTGTTTTACATTTTTATGTCAAACATAAAAGCTATGTTTTTTCAATTTTGTCCAGTGGATAACTCCAAATCTTTTAAAAGACCAAATCACAACTCTATCAATCAGTAAAAAAAACTGGACAGAATAACAGGGCATTAATCACTTGTTCATTTCTATTACAGACCCTTAATCCAATATAATCACTTGTTCATTTCTATTACAGACCCTTAATCCAATCTATATGAGAGATATAATAAAAGAGAGGCAAAACTCTCCATACAGAAGTGACATCCAGTGCATGCCAGAGTAATCTATGAATCAAGAAGGTTTGTGCATAAAATCTTTTCCTAGTGCCTACTCATTCAAAATTCCTTTACTAGTTTCTCAGATCAAAACTCTTCATTGATAAAAACCACAGGTAGAAACTATTCTGGGAATATTTGATGAGTAGGCACTAGATAGAATTTTTATGAACAAAGCTTCTTGCATTCACTGATCACTCTGACTTGCACTGGGCATCACTATTGCATGGAGAGTTTTGCCTCTATTTTAACAGCTTGTGTAATCATAGAAAATGGTGATCATGTAATAATTTAGGTGGTTTAATATAATGAAAGAGCAAATAACATTCTTCCAAGTTTGTTTGGAATATAGAAACAAGATAACAATAGTTTATTAAAATTCTGTCAAACATTGCTCAGATCTATATGAAAAATAATGATCACAAACTTTAAAATTATATAGTGCTGAAAAGTGAATCCCTCAAGTATGAAATGGATATCTCAAGTATTGATGGTTTGAAAGTATGGTTAAACACACAATGACAATACTATGTAGAAAAAAATCTTAAACTGCTTGAAAAACATTATTGAGATCTGGAATGGGGAACTACAAATCAAAGAAAACATGATGTTGAAAGAATGGAAAGGATAACTTTCATATTGATATTTAACAAGATGGTAAAGTAACTGGAATATTTTATACCAAGAAAATATACTGACTATTATTCAAATCATTGACAACAACAACAACAAAAAAGGAAATAATCATTTGATCTAGTTTGCACACTGTTTTTCAGAAACAAAGTTAGTGTTTCCATATGTTGTAACCTTGAATGATCAATAGATACTAAATAGCAGTGCTTATTAATCCCTTTCTATGATCTTCATCAGGATAATTTGGATCAAGATGTACTTCTAGATACAAGTTTAAGCTTCATAGTGATGAAGGCCATAAGTCAAAAACTGGTCTGGGAATATAAATATAATAGCAATGGAGATGAATTTAATAAACAACCTAGTATATATAATTCACTTAGATTATAAAGTGCTGGGCTTGTCCTGGTATTTTTAATCTAATGCTTGAATATCCTAGCACCTCGCTGAGGAATCCAGTAACAGAAACTGGTCTGGGTTTGGGGATATTCTGCAAAGCTTGTTAAGAGCTTATTTATGAGCTCATTTGTAATACAAGATTGTTAAATTAAATCATGTGACAGATGACTTTATTTCTTTGTAATTTTATTTTAAAACTTTTAGTACAAATTAAAGATGATAGTAGGGACCTCTACAGGTCTTAAACCACAAGCTTACTCTTTGGAAGAAAAGAGGGGAACCCTTCTTTACTTTAATCTACTTTCTATTTAAATAGGTGAAGTAAAGAAGGATTCCCCTCTTTTCTTCCAAAGAATAAGCTTGTGGTTTAAGACCTGTAGCAGTCCCTGCTATCGCATTTTATATGCATGTGCTTAAGGCTACAGCCTTAATAAAATATTACTTACATAATCATCAGTATCCAACCTGTTGGTATTTACAAATTTTATAAATAATGAAACAAGACTCCAAATGATTGTATAAATATTGCAGGGGCTAGTGCTAATGTCTAAGTTTAATTTTTTTTTTAAAAATTAAAAGGTAGTCTGAAATTTAGGTAGGGTGGGATTAAACACACATTAAAATCATGGATATGAATAAAAATGAAATTTGTGGTTCCAGTATTGAGGGGGAGAAATCTCAGTGCTGCGAATTTGTACATTTAATGGTAGTCTGCGGGTGAATACAAAATAGTGCTACAACATTCCTGAATTTAACTATAATATACTATAACTAAGCATTCAGTCATCAGATTTTCAATGGTATGGATAGCTGAAGAGTTGGACGGTGGAGAAGATTGAAGCTTGTCCATTAAAGTTTGAAGATTTGCTATCTTAATATAAACTGAGCATTGATTATATATGTGTGTTCATCACGCAATACCTATATTGGGGATCATTTATCTTTTTCACGTGCGTGTGGCTATGTGTATCGGTTATATAATATGGAGTGAATAGCTGAAGAAAGCTTAAAAGTCTGAGTTCAAATCCTCTTTAACTAATTTACAATGAAATAGAAAATAGATAGGGCCCCCATATTATACCTATGTGAAACAAGCTTATTCTAACTGATTTAAGACAACTGAAAAAGTATCAACATTAATTTTAATTAGAAAGCCCTAATATTTGGATCGTATAAACCAATATTTGAACTTTTTAATAAGTATTTATGTATTGTCGAATTATAATTTTTTTTTTTAAAAAATGCAAACCTATCAAGGATTATTAAAATGAATGTGATATGAATGGTAAGTGTGTGTGTTCTTGAAAAATAGAAAAATTAAATTAAAATTGATAATAGAATTATTTTTTATGTTTAGTTAAATGAAAAACTAGTAATGAAAACATCTAAAACTGTATTCGATTGTTTTAATTAAATAAACTGTCTCGAATTCAAAACGAAGTGTTGTTAATAATCATATTTACCGAAAACAATGGAAAATTTTAAAAATCAATTAAAGAGTAAAGCATAAATTATGAACAAATTTTTACAATGGTGTGTATATATATGTGAGATTTAAATAATATTTATTTGAAAGCAAGGTTATTTAAAAATGATTAGATTACAGCCCTGTCTTGTCAATTAACGTTTAGTTGCCCCAAAGGACGTTTTAGTTAAATTATAAAAATTCACTTTCAGACTTTACTATCTAATTGTATGCTGCAAATCTATTTTAATAGAAACTCAGTTGCTATGTTTGACGTGATCTCTTCTGGTCTAACGTACATGTTCTATAAGAGATTAATTGATTTTTCAATAAACATCGCCAATACAAGGCTATTTCTACAACTTTATATAATTGTGTATGTATATGCATATGAATGGCTGAATAACACCTACTTTTAAAATTTAGCGTAGCCTTACATTCGAGATCTCAAAACTTGCTAATTCAATAAATCTCTTCCTGGTTCGAAAAATTAAAAAAAATGAATTAATAAGTTACATAAATATTCATAAAACGTATGTATATGCATTACTATTTTCTTGTCTTAATATCAGTTTTTATTAGTGGTGATTTTGCGATCTGTTGCAAAGCATCATATAAGATGTGGTCCATTTCTCTACTAGGCTTTAAAAATCTTAAAATTCATTTACAACATATTCAAGCTCTTAAGTCATTGATAGTAGTTATTCTTCTAAATCTAAAAGAGAATTCAAAGTAATTCCTTAGTATGAAAAAATAAATAATGATTGACCTACTTAAAAAAAAAAAAGTGTACTGAGCTGGATGATAATTTGATAAGAACAAATCTACCTTTCACGAAATTATATGAGAAAGAAAAAAAAATCACATAAATTTACTTGTATTCTTAAATGTTAAATTTACACCCACCTACAAGTACTTAGGGTAGAGAGCATAAGCAAAACGAATGTTCCACTAAATTGTTGCTTATGGTATCAGAGAGCATTCACTTTTGCGAAAAAAATTTTCCAAAAGAATCTACTGAAAAGATTAAAATCAAGTCATTTATTGCAGGTGAGGGATGGTTTCACAGAATTCAGCAATCTCCATATTAATTTACCAGCAACAAAACTATGGGAAAGACTGCATCTGCCAATAACAAAGTTATGAACTTTTCCAGCAAAATTGCAAAATGATCAAACGGAAGATTTATTTCAGCAAGATTCTAAATTAAACATCTAAACAGAAAATGATATAGCAGGTTAGGCTTTAAAACATGGAAGGAAAAATTTAACTTCAAAGCTATGTGACAGTGATGCTGGTCATGGGATCAAATCAGCTGCAAAAATCTCATGGTCTCAAATGCAAAACAAAGATCATTTATCTCTGCTCTAGAAGACAATTAAAATATCCAAAAGTAAAACTTACCTCAAGCTGAAAGAATTGAATTCAAAGCACCACTGTTTAAATATATCTTATCATTCGAAATCTGTTTGTTATGATAAACCTCCAAATATTACCTCAATCTTAAAGGGTATTTAATGGGATGACAAAAACATTATCACTACAGATGCAATAATATTTATATATTTTTAAAAAGCAATGGAATAAACTGAAGCCAGAGAATGTTAATTCATGACGGAAGGCTATATAGAATGAGATTGTAAATGATTTTTAAAGCTTTTTCGTGATTGACAAAGAAATTAAAAAAGAATATTCAAGCAGAAAAAAACCACTAGGTAAATTTGATAAAGAAGCAACAAAAAGACTGCTCTAACAGTCAAAGTGTTATGGACTTCGCTGCAGGACAGACATTAGAAAAGTTTAGCAAAGTGTTTTAGAATGAACAGAATTTAAAAGATAGAATAATGGAATATGAACTTTAGATGAAACAAACATATAATAACCAAACTATTACAACCATATTTAAATTAAAAAGCAATAAAAAACTCCAATTTGTTAGTGGGTTATTTTTTTTTTAAATCTTCACAGAGACAAATATAAAGAAAAAATTATTGCTAATTTTGCCTAGTTCAAATACTATCCCAGCTTGTGCAAAGAGAAGGAGGGGCGGGAGGTTGATACATTATTAGAAAATCATTAGTTTAATTTTCATCATACAAGGAATTTTTTTTATTTCAGAAAGGCTGAATGGGTAGATTTACATTGTCATAGATTTACATGCATTCCAGTGTGTGTGCGCACGTGTGTGTGTGTGAGTATGGCAATATGCTATCTCTGAATTTATTATAATTGCATTACTGTTATTATTAATTTTTATTGATATCTCATAATTTGTAATTTAAATTGTGTTGCAAATGTGTACATATTATACAGTATATATATATATATATATGTGTGTGTGTGTGTGTGTGTGTTATAAAATCATCAAGAATACATATATGTTGTGTTAAAATGTATCCAGTATTTTTTAATTGTTGCTTATTTTTGCTCATGTATATAATTTTTAATAGCACCACATATAAGATATGAATCATTATTATGAACCCTTGTAATATAAATCTCTGTGACATGAATCTCTAACATGCCATTATAGTATGAATTACTATAATATAAAGATAGGTTATACAAATTATTATGATGTAAAACACTGTACTATAAAACTTTGTTATATTAATCATTCTGATATATCTTAATAGTATAAACAATTACAAACTACTGTGATATGAAAATATGAACAAATATAATACGAACTACTGTATTATAAACCACTATATAAATCATTGTAATTTAAGCTATTTTTATATGAATCACCCTAATAATAATTACATTTATATGAATTACTGTGGTATTAACTAATGTAATATGAATCACTGTGAGATAAACTCTGATATGATTCACAGTAATATAAACGAATATACTATTACCCATTATGATCCAAGTCAAAATGAATCACTACAACATAAGTTACTGTTCAATGAGTTACTGATAAAAATCACTGATTTATGCACTATTGTGGTATGATTCACAAGAGTATAAGTTCTATGGTATAAATCTCTAATCATTGGATTTCTAAGAAATAAATTTACTGTAATAAACCATTGTAATATAAATTCTTATGATATAATCTACAGTGATATAGCCATTGTAGTATGAATCATTGTAATACAAACCATTACAATGTAAATCCCACATTACATAAACTACTATAATGCAAATCACAGTGATATGAGATACTGTAATTAGAATCACTGATAGTATAATATTAGTCATTATAATGAAAGCCACTATGAAATGGATATCTAAAATTTGAACCACTGAGATGAAAACTATTGTGCTTGTGATGTGAGACATTATAAAATAAGCCAGAGTAATATGAATAGATATAAAGTGAACAACTGTATTACAAACTATTGTGATGTAAGTGACTAAGATGTAAATTGCTATATGAACCATAATAATACAAATAATTATATTTTGAACCACTGTGATATAAACCTCTAAAATATAGAATATTATAATATGATACATTATGATTCAAACAACTACAATCAATTACCATCATTTCAAACACTTTGATATAAATCACTATAATAGAAAACATTAAAATTTGATCTACTGAGAAATAATTCAGTATAATTGAAATACAATTATATGATCCATTTTGATTAAAGCCATTATAACATAAATTACTATAATATAAACTATTATTGTATGATCTGCTGAGAAATAACTCTCTATAATAGAATTACTGCAATCTGAGCTATTGTGATGAAAGCCACTATGATATAACTCACAATAATATAAATTCCTCTTAATAACAATAGCGAACTCTCCATAAAGTAATGCCACCAAGTGAAAACTGACATAAGCAATGGATGTAGGCATAATCAATGGATGTAGGCAGTTGTGTGCATAAAATCCCTATCTAGTGCCTATTCATCTAATATTCCCAGACTATTTTCTAGCTTGTGGCTTTCGTCAATGAAAAATCTTGAATTTGCAAGAACTGCACCGACATTTAGAATCTAATGCAACCCTCCAGAAGCCACCTTTTATTTATTTGGTTAAATATAAATCTAAGAGCTCAATATGAAAAGAAAATAATGTTTTCAATCTGAGATCATTTGTTTGTATAGTCATATAGCTTTAAACTCAGTTCAGCAGCTATACATTTTGGTGTCTTTGGTTTTTCAAAAACTACAGTCACCATTATTATTCTATAGACAGGATAGGTAATAAAACCACCACATGATCACCATTTTATATGCTTATGCAGACAGCTAATAATAATAGAAAACTCTCAATACAGTGGTGTCACCATGGGTAAGCCTTCATAATCAATGAATGTAGGCAGATTTGTGCATAAAATCCCTAACTAGTGTCTACTCATCCAATATTCCCAGACTAGTTTTTAGCTTGTGGCTTTTATCAGTGAGGAGCCTTAGATTTGCCTACAGGATAATGGTTACTGCAGTTTTTTAAAAACCAAAGACTCCAAAATATATAGATGCTGAACTGAGTTTAGATCTATATGATTATACAAGCAATTGAGCTGCATTGAAAACATTATTGTTTTCATATTGGACTCCTAGTTTTATAGTTAACATAATAAGTGAAAGGTGGCTGCTGAAGGGTTGCATTAAATCCTAAGATTTAGATTGAGTGCTGTCAAATCCAAGGTTCCTCATTGATGAAAGCCACAAGCTAGAAACTAATATGGATAATTGGATGAATAGGCACTATATAGGGACTTTATGCATAAATATTCCTGCATACATTGATTATGAAGGCTTACACTTGGTGGCACTGATTTATGGAGAGTTAGCTATTGTTATTAACAGCCTGTGTTAGTATATGAAATGGTGACCATGTGATAAATTACTATTATAAATTATTATGAGATGAATCACTGTTAAATAGAATATTGTAATATAAGCCACTGTGGTATGAATCACAGAACCGTTGCACATTAATCACTGAAATATTAACTGCTATGAGATGAATGATTGTAAGGTAAATAAACCATAATAACTATTCTTGTGTAAGTAATTGTAAAATGAGTGACTAGAATGTAAATCACTAATTCCACTTCATGCAGAATGATCTGCTCTACATGGATTTAATGGTTAATGAATCTTCTATAACCTTCATTAGTACACCAGTAATGCAAAAAAAAATGCTTATAATAAACCATAATGCTTCACCTGCTTAATAAAATGATGAGGGCACCACACTTCTGGAAGTGTAATATTTCTCAAAAAAATACAAGAATCAGTATCAAACAATGTATATGATTTTTTTAAAAATTTGATAAAGATAACATTTACCAAGGTACTTTAAATCTATTTATTACCAGCTTAAGTTATATGTATGCATATAAAACTTTGAGTCTGTAGTTTGAACTACTACAAAGTATCATTATATAAATTATAATGATATAAATCTTTGTAATATAAATTCTTATATAAAACTACTGTGATATGAATTAATGTGACATAAACTACTTATAATATAAGCCATTATAATATTACTAGTAAACAAATCACTATGACAAAAATATGAATCTTTATAACACACAGAGAAAAAATCTCAGATATATAAAATATGATATGAGCTTTATAATGCAAGCCATTATGAGATAAATCATTATAATATAAACCATTGTGATATAAATAATTATGATATAAACCAGAGTTATATGAACCTTTGAGATATCAAATATTATAATTTTAATTTCTGACATATAAACTGTGAAACAAGAAACTGTGATAAAATTTGTAATTCATATTATTATGATATAAATCACAATAATATAAACCATAGTGATATAAAACTTTAAGTTATCAATGATTACAATAAAATCACTCTAATATCAATCACAGTAATTCAAATCACTGTGATATGAATTACTGCAATATGAACCACTTTGATATTAATCATAAAATGTAAACCACTATGATATGAAACTCTTGACTATAAATCACTGTGATATGTGAAGATACAAGCTACTATGATATGAATCACTGTAATGTTAACCATTGTGATATCAATTATTATGATGTAAGGTACTGTGATATAAATTATTGAAATATGAATCACTGTTATAAACCAATATGATAAAAGCATTTGTAGTATAATTCACTGTAATAGAAATAACTATGATATAAATAATTGATACAATCAACTCTGATATGAATCACTGTAGTATGAACTACTTTGATATAAAGCACTGTATTATGAAGCACTGCAATATGAACTAAAGTATTATAAGTCATGATGCAAGCATCTATGATATGATTTCCTTGACATGAACCTCTCTCTGTAATATGAACTAATTTGTCATAAGCCTTTGTATTGTGAACAACTGTGATATGTAGCACTGTTATACACCATTGTGATGCAAACAAGAGATATAAGCCATTGACTATATGGTCCAATGTGATATAAACTAAAATAAACCAATGTAGTGTAAATGCTCTAATATTAATCATTATGAGATCTAGTAATATAAATATGGATAAAACAATAGCTTATTGTGATGCATAGCACTTTCCAACAAACTTTCATTGAGACACAGTCAATAAAAAAGATGACAAACTTAGTAAATTTGATAATTGTGGGTGGAGTGAGTTTGAATGTTTCTTGATTGTTGTAGTTAATAACAACAAAACAATCATTTATTTACTAAATGATGGATGATTACTATGGTGGCAATGGATATGATATATTAAATAAAAACTTCCTAAGCTTGTTGAAGAAATTCACTTTTATTTTGGTCTGAATTCAAACTAAATAAAAAATTTGAAGATAGTATTGTATTTGAACCCAGATTATGGACACAGCAGGTAGATGTGTTTTTGATAGTAATACAAGGATGTTATTGAATGAAAAAACTTTCAAAGATTGCATCATTTAGATTTGCATCCTATAGCAACACGATCAACAAAAGTGCCCCACAGCATTAGCTAATAGATCTACTGAATGTTAAATATTTTTATAATATATATGAAAGAATATTTTTTAGATATGAGCTACGTATTTATTAGTTTTATCATGATAAAATAATATAGCTGTTATCTGATTCATCTTTATGATTAACATTGGAAATTTAAACTTGTTCTTTGTCTTCTTTTTAAAAGACCATTACTATTGAAAATATAAAAAGACAATGGAGATAATCTTAAACCAAGGTCAAACACAATTATATGAGTTGCTAAGTTGCTGTTTTCTGCTATTAGTATTAGTTAATTTTCAGAGTGGAATTTTTATTAAGTTGCTTTTTTTTTTGCTGATATTATTAATATTTATGTTTAAATAATGAGTGCATTTAAAAGTTAACATTACCCGCTGCTATATTCTACCTTTTATGAATTTATTACGTGTCCTTAATATTGATTTACTAATTGTAATATATAATTATTAAAAATATACAAATAAAGGTGCTTGCAGTTATTATTTAAAGAATAAACCATAAAATATTGATGCAAGACTCCAAATAAAAGAAGATTGAAAAATAATACATTTGTAATAAAAATTTGTGAGCTAAAAAAATAGTTACATATGGAATACTCTCCACACCTACCTCATTTAAAAGAGAATCAAGATGATGAAATGGACATCTAATACAGAAATACCAACTCCATTTAGCTCTTTGATTACCCGTATGTATTTAAAAATATGAATTATATCAAACTGTACATAATATTATAGGGGTTTGAACTGAGACTTTCACATGACCCTCAACCATCCATGCTATCTCATATTGCTGATACACTTGTTCAAACACATGTTGAAAAGATAAATAATCACCAATAGATTATTCCATGATAAACCAGGATCAACAACTGATGAGTGCTGGATTAGCATGAAATATGTATATTGGTGATTATTTATCTTTTCGACATCTGTATGATCAAGTGTATCAACAGTATGAGATAGCATGGATGATTGAGGGTCATGTGAAAGTCTGAATTCAAACTCCCTATATATTACATATAGATGTGCAGGTATGAAAAAGCCTGTACTGGGGGGAAAAATTCAATTATCAAACTACAATATATATAATATATGGGCCCAACATTTATTTATATACATATAATTTAATTTAATATAGAGAAGGGAATAAATGTTTGGTTAGGCACTTTTTATAAATTTACACACACTCATCCTAAGCATCAGTTTAAAAAGTATAAGTAAGTCACATGCTTTTTAAACTCATGCTTATGGAGAATGTCATATAAATTTGTGAAAAGTGCATAACCACAAGTTTATTCCCTTTCCTATATTACATAGGTAGTCAAACACTATATAAATAGACTATTTATTAGAGTAAATTCAAAATTTAATTGTACACATTTAGACTTCAATAAAAATAGAAAGAAGCATTTGTGGAAAAGTACGATAATAAATCAAAGACAGTAGCTTACCCATGATAGCAGTCCCATGTTGTTGATTGTTAGATGTTACATAACATCATTTAAACAAGTGGTTATATATGTAAACTAATGAAATTCAGTATTTTTTATTTAATATTTTTTCACCCTGTGGATTAAATTGTGGATAGCTGTAGATAATAAATGGTTGGTGTTATTATTACTATAAATACTATTTAGATAATACTAACTCCTAGTTATCTAAAATAATCTACCATCCATTTGGTGTTTTAAAAATATGTTCATTATTGTAATGAAGAAGTACATGCATCTCACTACTGATCATCTTCAAGATTCTAACGAATTATATCATCTCATAATATAATTAGATCTGATCAAGTATCTAGTTACCATTTTATTTCTATCATGAAATTTTCAAAATCTTCACCCATATAACAATCTAGAAATACCAATACTTAATATATTCTTCCCAATAGCTACTTTTTACTTATATAGAGAAATATGGTAGAATAACCCTGATCATTTTTAATTTTTCTGTTATTTTGGAAAACATACATGAATCTTTAGCTCACCTTTTCTCATCCTTTTTTTTTCCGATTCTACACTATAATGGCAAGAAACTCTATTTATACTATATTTTTACTTCACTTTTATTGAAACATACGTTCAAATAATGAAATTAATCTTAAAAATAAAATATCAACTTTGCAAGAAAAAGAAAATAGCAAAAACATTATGAATAATAAATTTATTTTAGCCTTTCATTGCAGTTTGTCCTTTTATGATGAATTTCTTAACTACAAGATTCTTTGTTGTTAATGATTAAAAATTGAGAGAAATTTATTTATCTTCATTATCAATTTTTAAAACAAATCCTGACTCTGATAGCATAATCTTTATGTTCTAATATTTAATAATTATAAAAAAATTGTTCTGTGACTTATTAAAATTAGATCTAAAATATTAACTATTATATTAGAAATTAATGCTTCTATAATTATATAGAGGTTAAAATAAAAGATAGCAAGACAAAAATTAATAGTTACATTTTTTTCCTACTCTAGTGTCATATTTGTAAGTTTGAGTAGTAAGTAGTTACCAGATATTAATGCAATTTAATGCCCATTTCAAAAACAATTCCAAGTTTTTATTATTATTAATTAGAGGGGATTTGTACTAGATATTCAAGCTCCCTTTAGTCATCCACTCTGTCTTATATAACTAGTATACATGACCACATACATGTAAGAAAAATAAATGATCTCCAATATGCATATTTCATGCTAACCAGCATTCATCAGTTGGTTCAGATAATCCCACATATATACATATAATCAGTGCTCAGTTTATATTAAGATAGCAAATCTTCAAACTTTAATAGACCAATTGATGAGTGCTGGTTAAGCAGGAATATATATATATATATATATATATATATATATATATATATATATATATATATATATATATATATTGGAGATCATTTATATTTTTTGCATGTATGTGATCATGTGTACCAGTTATACAAAATAGAGTGAATGACTAAAGACAGCTTGAAGGTCTGTTTCCAACATCCCTCTAATTATATCTAACTTAAAAATATATATCATGTATGTGTTTTTCTGAAGGTTTGTGATGATGGTGTTCTAGCTGTATTTTTATATTGGACTATTTCTATCATCTAATATGTGTGTTGAATGTCTTCAGAAAAGTTTAATTTTTAATTAAATATTCCAAATGCATTCAACTGTTAGTAATATCACAGCAAACAGGTTAGTATATGCACCAACTGTTAGTAATATCATAGCAAACAAATGTTAGTAATATCACAGCAAACAGGTTAGTATTATTAATCAGCTCAGAATTGAAATATGATCCATTACAAATATGCATCTGATAGCCATCTTGAACTTCTTTTTCATCATGAAGCTATTTATCTGAAATTTAAAATAATTAACTTGTAATGGGAAAATGCAGAAAGCAGCCTAAGGATGAAGATTAAACTGCATGACTACCTGGTAATCACTGATTACAGAAATTAACAATAGATGGAGCTAGAATAAAAAGGAGAACTGCTCTTATTTATAATACTGTAGTAAGATATAAGAACAAATAAATGTTGTATTGATGATAAAGAAGGTAATGACTGATTATGGAATCTTAATTACATTAGATAGCAATGTGATATAGAAAATTTCTCACTATAATATAGCTGTGAAATGGAAAAAGAAGACTATTGTATTATATGTATTATATTAAATAATTTGAGTGTTAAAAATGTGAAATTTTGAGGTGAATGGTATAACTAAGTAAATATGGTTTAAAATGTAATGTGGTTAAAATACTTACAGAAGGGGTTAGAAGTTATTTGAAAGTGTTGCAGATTATGAAAATTATAGAAAACAAATTTGAAAGGTAGAAATAATGAAAATAAATACAAAACACAAACAGCAGAGATTTTAATACATACTGCATTGTATTAGGATGCCTCGTTCAAAAGACTTTGTAATGATTGTATATAGATATATTGGTCTGGAGATAAAAAGATTCTAGACAGAGATTTTAAATATTTTCTCTTGATATGCTCCCTATATTACATATTTGGTCTGAAGATAAAAAGATTCTAGACAGAGATTTTAAATATTTTCTCTTGGTACGTTCCCTATATTACATATTTGTAAATTCAAGCTTTTAAAAACAATGTCACCTTATATTATGGCTTGCTTTTTTGTGGATTATATATATAATTTAACAATGTAACAATTTTGCTGTTAACAAAAAATAAAACTTTTGCTTCCTCTTTCTATGCATTTTTATCATTGTAGCTGTTATTACTATGTGATTATTCACGCAATAAATAAACATGGATGACTTGATCATTGCTATCCATTAACCATCATATGACTTTATGAACTTTTCATGTCTGGGTTTTCTTTTATAGTTGTCTGATAGTTCTTAACTAAAATATATCTTGACATTATTGACAACAGGATGAATGTGTGTGAGAATAATCATGTATTTCAATATTATTTACAATCATGATGGTAAAACTAAAATATAGTCTTTATTCCCAGTACACTGAAGGCAGAGAGTATTAAGAATCTCCTGACTATCAACTCAGGCTGCCATTTCATAATATTTTTATTTAAATATCTAAAACTGCAGATCACTTTCAAGTGAAGTCAGATTGCATGGATTAGAAAACTGTCTAATATTAAATGAAACACTATTAGGCTTTGAAAAGGGAAAAGAAAATATGAAACGGCAATGGATTTAAAACATCATTATGTATTTTTACTATAAAATACAAGTTTTGAAAGCACAAATGGAGTGGGATTGTTTTTGATGGTATATCAAAACAGATTGACAAGATGAATTATCCAGATTAATGAAACATACTAAATGTAGACAATTTCTGTTTATGTGCAACAAGTTCTCATTGTAAAGATGGAGAAGAGGAATTTTATATGAACATATAAAATACTTTTGATGAGACCAAACACCATTTTAAACTTGTCAAGAGAGGATTTAATGATACAATTGGTTACAATGGAAAGAAGAAAGTACTTAGACTAAATATGATTTATAATGATAGAAATGAAAGAATACATTTAGATGTGGATTTAATAGGCAAAAAACTGCATAGCAGTAACTCTTTCTGGAAAAAAAAGGAAAAACTTTATATTATGAATTCTTTTTTTGACAAAAATATTAATCGCAAATGGACTAGGAAACATCCAAATGAAGGTATCACAGAATACTAATAAAAAATATACATTTCAAGATTCTAATGTTCTTAATAGATTTAATATAGAAAACAATCATTAATTAGAAATGTAAGGTAGATATTAATATTGTAACGGGATGGGGTATTGGAAATGGAAGGAAAATGAAAATGAATCTGGGTTGACAGAATATCAACATCACTCCCAGTCCATTTAAAATGAAATATTTACAAATTTGCAAAAGTATATTGTATATTTTATAAGAACATGAGATGAAAGAATCTGTGTGAGCATTGAGAGATCAGCCAACTAACTCAAAAGAGCAACTAAAAAAACTATACATCAATCATATATCAACCAGCATTATCAATAAGTCAAAATAAGTATAAGTAAATATTAAGAGAACCATCCATCATCATCATTGATGGGAATAACCAAATTAATACAATATATCAATAGCCCATCTTGCGGCTGGATTTTAGCCATAAAAAAATATAAATCCACAGTCAATCTTGTGACTGGATTAGAAATGGGTCTTCTGTAGACCAGGCTACCTATTGAGCCTTTGCCAGCTTGGGCAATTATATAAACATAACTTGGATGCACCAGCTTAGTGCCCATCCATTAAAATACACAATAATCAGAAATTGAAACAATAATGCTGGGACATTAAAACATGATGATCATCATCAATGCTCAGGCCACTTGCACTGGCCAACTATAAACTTAACTTCTAATAAGACAAATAAAATATAGTGCATGGGCTTTAAAGAGAATTCTCTTTTGCGCCAACCAGGATGATGATTGATCATCGCTGGATGCCCCAAAAGCACTAAATATACACCCCCATTTATCCATGCATGAATCTAGCTCAGAGAACACAAGCTCTATTACTGTATGTGAACAAGAGATGATGGAAACAATTTTAACAATTAAATAAGTTTATTATTAACAAAAAAATAAATGATAACCAAGGTCTTATTGGATAACATTTCTGATTTTGAATAATACACAATAATAAAAGTCATCATCACATGCGATTTACAAGATTACTACAAAATTCAAGTTATTACATTAATTGCATCACTTCTTAATAAGCATCTATAAACACATTTATGTATCCGTACACAGACGTGCATTTAATAATATACAATAAAACATTTTCAATCAACATAAAATAACTATAAAAAATGATAAAATGTTACATATGTGTTACACTTAACAAGCATTGGTATTTGCAATATAATTGACAGATATATGCACATATACATGCGTGTGCATGAAATTTCTGAATATATTTGACTTAACCTACAATAATACATGATTAAGCTTTTAAATTCTATTTTAAAGAATACAGATCCTTAAGCTAGGTTTACTAAAATGCATACATTAGAATTGCGCAGATTATTAACAAATTTAATTTAGTCAAACAATAAATAATTTTTATATAAAATTTACATATTTAATCAATATTTAGAAAATCACCTTATCAAATTCTATCACAGCTTTTTTATTCTTTTTTTTTTTTTAAAAGTATAGTCAGTTTTTGAGAGATTAGAAAGCTTTTTATCAGGTTATCCCTTAACTAATTATAAACATTTTTAATTTTAAAAATATAGATTTAAAATATCTTCCCAAATGAATTATTTAAAAACAACTCACTTTTGTATACATGTTTATCTGTGCTTCTCTTTGCATATGTAGACACAGCAGCATACATATAACTACTTGTTTATTCAGCTGGTGTTTCTCTTGGGGAAGGTTTTTTTAGTCAATCCAGACAATTGTCATCATCAGGTAAAAGTACATAATTCAGGTATGGTTGGCTTTTTTTTCTTCTGTAATCAGTTCCACTTACACTTGGATTTTGTAAGCTTCAGGTCAGCAAGCTGCTTTTCCAAAACACTTTTAAGGCTATGAATTTCAGCACAAAGAAGTGGGTCATTTTTCTCCATGAAAATTATAACTCCCTTATTGAACTGAATAGCAGCACTTCTTTGCATTCTTACATCCTCATGGCAGTTATCTTGATAATTATTCTAGCTTTACTGTGGCCATTTTCTGCTACAGTTACCCACTCTTCACAAAATATTTTAGCCAAATTTACAGCTAGCTCTTCTGCTAACTCTTACAAAACTGCCAGAAAAAACTGATATTTTTTATCAGTCTTTTATAACCTTGGTTAGGTCAGGTGACAAAAACACAGTGGCAGTTTTCAATCTGTCTTTAATCCATTTGAAAATAGGCTGGAAATTCCTATCAAAGTGTGATTTTCATGTTTTTACTTTAATCTTTTAGAATTTGACCAAAGGGGTGATATTCCTTTAGAATTTTTAATCTAAACAATAATATTTAAACAGCATTAAACTGTTGCACATGCGCTTTGGATTTTTAAATATAAAATGAATGAATACTAACACTTCAACCACATGATAAAGTCTTTGGAAAAGATAGAATGGCCATCTATCTTTTCAAACCCAAATGCTTTTTGTATGGGTGAATCTTAAGTGTTTGAAAGTGAAAGCATGAAGATATTAAATAATCACTTTAAATTACTTTTACATGCTTGAATGAATGATGCTGGTGAAATTTATTAGAATTTATGATACGTCATTCTTATTTGAAATTAAATGTATGTAAATAAGACAATTATTTTATATAGCGCGGTGTTTTTTTTTATAAACAATAATATTTGAACAGCATTAAACTGTTGCACATGCACTTTGGATTTTTTAAATATAAAATGAATGAATACTAACACTTCAACCACATGATAAAGTCTTTGGAAAAGATAGAATGGCCATCTATCTTTTCGAACCCAAATGCTTTTTGTATGGGCGAATCTTAAGTGTTTGAAAGTGAAAGCATAAAGATATTAAATAATCACTTTAAATTACTTTCACATGCTTGAATGAATGATGCTGGTGAAATTTATTAGAATTTACGATATGTCATTCTTATTTGAAATTAAATGTACGTAAATAAGTCAATTATTTTATATAGCATGATGTTTTTTTTATAAACAATAATATTTAAACAGCATTAAACTGTTGCACATGTGCTTAAGATTTGCCCATACAAAAAGCGTTTGGGTTCGAAAAGATAGATAGCCATTCTATCTTTTTCAAAGACTTTATCATGTGGTTGAAGTGTTAGTATTCATTCATTTTATATTTAAAAATCCAAAGCGCATATGCAACAGTTTAATGCTGTTTAAATATTATTGTTTATAAAAAAACATCACGCTATATAAAATAATTGACTTGTTTACATACATTTAATTTCAAATAAGAATGACGTATCGTAAATTCTAATAAATTTCACCAGCGTCATTCATTCAAGCATGTAAAAGTAATTTAAAGTGATTATTTAATATCTTCATGCTTTCACTTTCAAACACTTAAGATTCACCCATACAAAAAGCATTTGGGTTTGAAAAGATAGATGGCCATTCTATCTTTTCCAAAGCCTTTATCATGTGGTTGAAGTATTAGTATTCATTCATTTTATATTTAAAAATCCAAAGCGCATGTGCAACAGTTTAATGCTGTTTAAATATTATTGTTTATATAAAAAAAAAAAAACAGCGTGGTATATAAAATAATTGACTTATTTACATAATTTTTAATCTACAAAGATTTTTAACTACATAATAGAAATGCAAACAAGCATTAATTTAAAAAGATATTTTGTACAAGTTTTAATTAAAAGATTTTAAAAATAAATTATGCTTGTTTTTCTTTTTTTTTTTTTTTTGTAATTTCAAAATCAGAATTACAAATATTATTTATCAGACCGTTTTAAAAGTTTAATCCATAACAAAATTTTATTTTAAACCCAGAGTTATTTAACTCTTTACTTATTATTATTTTAGTTTAGGAAATATAGAAAAATATCTACAAAAATTTATGTTTGTGTTTATTTCTACTTTTCCTTTCAACCTTTATATATATATTTATGCACACACACTATGTAATACACTACTTTAAACCCAGAGTTATTTAACCCTTTACTTATTATTATTTTATTTTAGGAAATATAGAAAAATTTATGTCTGTATTTATTTCTACTTTTCCTTTCAACTTTATATATATATGCACACGCACTATATTAGAATGTGCTATGTAATCCAACTGGTTACAATATAAAACTAGGAATTAAAACTATTAAGAAATTCTGTATTAACAGTTGATATTTCTAACCTTCACCAATAGTACAATAAATTTAAATTAGAACATTCAAATCATTTAAAAATATTTACAGACTCTGAAGAAGTTTGAGATCTGATTGAAATTAACAGATTCTGAAGAAGGTTCAGATCTGACTGAAATCAATATATATAGCTGATACAAAAAAGCAGCAAATTACTAGTAAATTTTTTAATAAATTTTTTAGTAAATTTTTAACAATGGAATATAATTTTTTAAAAAATCATCTATTAAGAAGAATTGAATATCTAGAGTTTAGCAAAATGGTACCAAAAAAAGTTAATAACAACAAAAGCAAATATAATTGTAATTTGACAATAAAATAAAATTCTTAAAAGTCTGGAACAACATCTTGATATTGAAAGAAAAGTTTTGTCAGCAATAAGAAAAAAAGATGAAATAAAAGTATGGGAAGTCCATAAATTAATTAGGTCAATCTCTTGTTATATATATATAAATTTTATATCGCCCTCTACAAGTTAACAAATAAACTAACAAACTGATTTTCCAACTTTAATGAAAGCCTTTAAAAAATGATGACATCATTAAATTTATGGCAATGTTCTATTAAGAATTATATAGCAATAAATTTAAAGCCAAATGAAGTAGCTGCTATAATAAGTACATCTTCGAAGGTATTTTAAATAAAAAGATCAGATGGGTAAGAAAAAAAGCTCTTAAAAATAACAGAATTATTATTGATATTTTTTTAAACAATGGTTGAAAAAATATTTTTTTTTTACAAAACAGCAACAAAGAAGGTATTAAAAATTACACATCTATCAGATCTTCTATCAATTCTATATAAAATCTTTACCAAGATAATTACAATTTGCCTAAAGTGAATTTTGAATTCTGACCAACAAGAAGAATAAGTTGAATTTAAAAGTGTTTTCATTACAGTAAATTACATCTAAATTTTAATAGAAGTTATAAAGAGGACCAAGGAATTATGCCTTGGATTTGTATATTATAAAAAGGCATTTGATTCTGTAAACATTTCTATGGTGATTAAAACTTTAAATTATCAAGATTAGACTTTGGATAATGTTTATCAAAATGCTACACTAGTTATTAGATTATGTGGTTATATAAAGAAGATTGACATTGAAAACAGGGTATGATATGGTAATACCATATCTTCAAAACTTTTACACCAGTTTTAAAATAAGTATTTTGTGGATTAAAATAAGAAGCTAAAAAAGTAAATAGGGATTATTTAAATCATCTGTATTTTGCAGATGATGGAATTATTTTTACAAAAAATGTGTCACAGTTTTAAAAAATGCTGCAAGAGTTATCAGATCAAAAAAAGAAACTAGGACTAAGGAGAAATGCTGAAAAGACTAAAGTAAAGTTCAGTGGATTTTCTAAAAAGAAAAAAATAAGAACTGACAAACAGAAAAAAACTACAAATATTTTGATAAGATTACTAATATAGATAGAAATATAATAAATGAAATTAATTATAGAATTATGCTTAGATGAAGTGCTTTTGATAAAAATAAATTACTATTTAAAAAAATATGCCTATATATTTAAAAAGGAAGATTTTTAATATGTTTTACATGTCCTCATTTACGAATCTAAGATTTGGAAGCATAACAAAATAATAATATTAGGACTTCAGACCACTCAATGAATAAGGAAAAAGCAGGAAGAGATTGAAAATTAAACATATGAGTGAGAGAACCAATAAATATCACTGATATCTATTTAAAAGATTGAAATGGAGCTGAGCTGGATGTATCACTAGAAGAGATAACAATAGATCTTCAGCTGAAGTTTGGATCTTAAGATATTGATAACAATCTAAAAAGAGGCAACATGATGATGTAAATGCATTTTCATTGTGCAGCCTGATATTGTGGCTGGGGTACATTGTTTTCACCTGCTAATTAGAGAAAAATAAAAAAAAGAAGTTATTCTATTCTATGTGCAATCAAAAATGAATAAATATTTTGAATAAAGTGTTATAATCTCTTAAATATGTTTTGTCAACTTTTGACAAAAATACACATTTAAAAAATGACTGATTTGCAAACTTTAATCGTTTTCAAATAAAATTGTTTTCTTCACAGGAAAAATTAAGAATCTTTAAAATTAAACAAGGCAAAACTCTCTCCATACAGTAGTGCCACCCTGTGCCAACCAGATTAATCAATGGATGCCAGAAGGCTTGTGCATAAAATCCCCATCCAGTGCCTACTCATTCAATATCCCCAGACTAGTTTCCGGCTTGTGACCTTCATCAGTGAGGAGCCTTAGATCTGAGAGCACTGCATCTAGATCTTAGGATCTAATGCAACTCTCCAGTATCCACCTTTTAACTTTACTTAACTACAAAACCATGAGAATGAAATTGAAAACACAATGATATTTTCAATCTAAGTCGGAAAGTAGTCTGGGGATATTGGATGAGTAGGCACTGGATGGGGATTTTATGCACAAGCCTTCTGGCATCCATTGATTACTCTGATTGGCACAGGGTGGCACTTTTGTATGGAGAAAGTTTTGCCTTGTTTAATAACAATTATGTGCTAGTATAAGAGATGGTGATCATGTGATGCTTAGTGGTTTAATCTTTAAAATGTTATGCATAAAAACATATTTCAACTTTCCTTCAATATCATTTTTTACTTTTAAAAAAACCTAATTTAAAACTTTATAATTTATAGATGGAATTAAAAGCAATTTGAATGACTGGAGAGGCTGGAAATAACATATATAAGACTAATAATATTAGGTAATTAATTAAAAGTATCATGTGTCTTTCTTCATTTAATCTCAATATACCAGCCTCTATATTAAATTGATTACATGTGTAAAATGATAATTTAAATATCCTTATTTCCAACTTTTATGTGGCACCCAATGTTATTTTTAGTGTAGTTGGCCAGTAAATTGTGAAAATAACTACTCATATGTAGATATTTATGTAAAGAAAATGTGTCTATACATAAAGATAATTTATTAGTATTATTTTTAATAAATGTAAATTGTATCACAGTTTGATATAAATATAAATGTATGTTTATATTTATTGTATTAAGAACTAAGTTATTCTCTTCATGCATGCAATGTTTGAAAATTTATGGATTTTACATAAAAATAAATTAAACTACATTTTTATAAACCTTTAAATTTTTTCATCATATAGTTAACTGAATCAACCATAAAATAAATAATTAATATCCCATATCAAATAAAAAAAGACAATTATTTCATCATAACATGCCTTTTACCCATACCAACACTTCATTCAATTGCTCCAAATGATATTACATCAGACCAATTCAATAAATAAATATATTTAACATTTAAATTAAAAGTATATAACATATTTCAAGAGATAAAAAAATGCAAAATATTAATAGTAATTGTCTGTTTCTTTTTATACACTGATATAGTGACTAAAAATTTATTATGTAGTTAAAATCATTGATAATTAGTTAAAAACATTAAGTTAATTTTATTTCTAATTTAATTGCTAATATATAACTTTATTTATTCAACAATTATTAAAAATTGTAAGTAAAACTTTTTATATATCATTTTAAATATATTTTATGAGGAATGGAATAAACATTAAAATTAATATTTAAAATTTTATTTATCAAAATATGAAATTTATGAATAGATATAAAATAACCTTAAAATATGTGAATTATTTATTTTATGATAGTGACTTCAGTTTATCAAGTTCATTATATTTTATGGTTTGTTATATTTATTGTAAAACATTTTATCGTTGCATCATGTAACCAGTAAAAAATATAAAACATAACTTCTGTAAAATGTATATAAATGCAGCATGTTTTCTATGGAAATAAATTATTAAAACAGCATTTATCTTGGCTAATATTTTTGCAATATACAATTGTAAAATGCAGACATTTTAATAATAAAAAAAAAAGGGGGGGGGGGAGAATACAAAGAAACAGAAAAGTAAAAAATAGAGAAATAAGAATAATATTGAGAATAATAAGAATAAGAAGAATATGAAGAAGAATGAGAAAGAGGAAGAAAATGAGTTGTAGTCATAAAAGCTCTCATAAAAGCTCTTTGCTGAGTTTATGATTAATCAGGAGATTAAAAAAGCTTTTTAGTGAGCCTCATATAATTCACCATAATTCTAGAATGATAAACCCAAAATAAATTCATGAATTAACCTTTACCTTCATCTGATATTTTGGTATTTAAATATCACAGAATTTCAGAGCAAATTATTATCTCTCTCTCTCTCTATATATATATATATATATGAATAAAAATTACATAGTATACATAAACTAGAAGAATTTTAAGCTACTAGAAGAAAAATCTGATAATGACTAATACATAATACAAGATTGTATCTAATTAAAGTTTTGCATTTTAATTCATTTAATTAAATGATTAATTTTATTCATTATAAAGTAGCATTATAATCTAATGATTTATTACTCAGGAATATACAAGACATTTGAGTACTGGAAGAGACAAAGTTTGGTTATAAGGTTTGGACTTTGAACTTTAGAGCCTGGCAATCTACCATTGTATCAAACCATTTGGTATTAATGTAGCAATGATCAATTTTGGGGCAAAATATAAAAAAATTATTCAGTATTGAAAATATAAAAAAGGTAGCCAAAAACATGAAAAATATAAATTAAGAGAATGATTCTAAGAAGCTTGAAGATACATCAAAAGATCAAGAACATAAAACTTTTCCACATGGTGATATAAATGTAGGATGTATTAGCAATGAATATATTCTGCATTTGCATTTTTAAATAATGTTCTATGGAACCAAAGTTGTTGTGGAAATTAAATTTGCATTTACAATTCTTAACTTCCATTACAAAGTATTCATCTTGCTTCTAATAATTTAGAAATAGTGAATTAAATAGGAACACATAAATTTCGGCAATTAAATCTTTTACCCTATTAATCATTGAAAATATTTATATTCTAATTTAAAATTATTTTTCTATCAGATCTAGGCATGTGTTTTGAAATAAATATGAAGGCAAGAGTAACAGACCATGAAGATAATTTGAATCTGCCTTTTTTGGCAATATTGTTAACAATTTGATATAGGGTAATCTTAGTACTCACCAACTTTTAGTTGGGAATATCATTTTAAAATCAGTACTCAATTTAAGTGCATAAAAATGTTTTTATATAGATAATCCATGAACTGAAAAAAGTATTTTTTTATAAAGTGAATTTAAAAACCATCAAAAGTCACAATGCCCACAGAGAACTGCTTTTCATGTGGACAGTTATGTACAAGACATTCTAAAGCTATTAATTCACTTTCTTTTTTAATTGAAGTTTAAATATTATCAGTACACAGGAAAAATTTAAAATCTTTATAATTTTCAATTAAATTTAAAACCTTTTTTCTTTTGTAAATATTAAATAATTAAATATTTTAAAGCTGAGTGGACACTTCACTTAATGAGTAATATTTCTGTGGTATAATTTTTCCTACATCACTCTCACACAAGGCAGGAATAATCCCTACCTTATATGAGAATAGTGTATTGAAAATTACACTACAGAAATAATATTCTTTAAGTAAATAATCTCTAATCTAATGAATGACTAATAAAACTTATTAATATACTTCCATCAAGTGGTTTGTGTCAAAGTTGTGAGGGTAAAAAGTTTGACACATTAATTTAAATTGTAATAATTGTCTATCTATATATGTTTTGAACAATGATAAAGACATGTGTAAGAGATTGTGATCTGGGCCAATTGATGAATGCTAGTTCAGTATGAATGGTACATCTTGAAAATCATACTTTTTTTCATATATCTTTGATCATATGTTTATGATTACACCCCTAGATAAGATATTAAAAGTGAATAGAAACCAGTCCCTATCTTGTGGGAGAGTGGTGTAGTGAAATTTACACTACAGAAATATTATTCATTAAGTAGATAATTTTTAAACCAATGAAGGACTAATAAAAATTATTAATAGCAACTCATTTATTTATAAATTTATAACAATTAAAAATGCTGCACAAGGGCTTAGTCATTTAATAAACAGCATTTTAGTAGTGGCATATTTTTTCCATTAAACATTTTAAAATTATATATATTTAAATCATTTTGATTACATGTGAATTTAATCTATGAAAAAAAAAATAATTGAATGCTTTATTGAACATGAGTTTATAAGTTAATCAAACACCAGAAATGACAGAGGTGCAGCATTGCACCGTGGATATTGACACCAAAGTGTGTCCCCCAACTACTGACCTAAACTACATAAGGAAATTTAAGAATTTTCACAGAAGCAAAACTCTCCATCCAGTGGCATCACTTAGTACAATCCAGAGTAATCAATGGCTGCATGAAGGTTTGTGCATAAAATCCCTATACAGTGCCTACTCATCCAATATGCCCAGACTAGTTTCTAGCTTTTGGTTTCGCCAGTGAAGAGCCTTGGATCTGAGAGCACTGCATCTAGATCTTAGGTACTAATGCAACACTCCAGCAGCCATCTTTTACTTTTTTAACTAACTATAAGGATTTGAGTTCATAATAAAAATACACTAATGTTTTCAAGCTACCCATTGATTATTCTGGCTTGCAGTGAGTGGCGCTACTGTAGGGAAAGTTTTGCCTTTATGAAAAACAGCTTGTGTAAGCATAAAGAATGGTGACCATGTGATGTTTGATGATTCAATCTAAGAATTATATTTATTTATGAGAAACTCGCTAATAGCATAGCTAAATTTCACTCTATAATTTTGAACTTCAATCTATGACTTTGAACTTCACGTATATCATTACAACAATGCAAAATTACATCGACAATCTATTAATTATATATGTAAGTAATTTTGTTCTAACAAATTCAATTTTCGTAAAATTCAAAAAATATATAAATGCCATTTTTATTTTAATGTTAGTTAATGGAAGGAACGGCAGTAAATTGAAAAATGATGAAAAAGAGTAGAAATTATAATGGGGGGTAGGAATAACTTTTGGAAATGGGAAATTAATTAATTTTTAAAATTTATGAATTGAAAAAAAAAAAAACATTTGAAAAATATTACTTGATTTTATTCTGATTTAATATTTAAATGCGTTTTATTTAAATTAATAATATGCAAATCTGCAGAGAGATATATATTTAATGACGTAAAATTTATTTTTAAAAATCTAGATGAAAGACATTAAAAATTCGGGTGATTATAATCTTAAAGATAAAAAAAATTAATTTATTTTATTTCTTTTAATAGATATTTACATTTTAATATCGTTATTAATTTTTTTTTTTTTTAAATGACGTTTTTTTTGTCTTCTTAAATATTGTCTAACATCGTGTAAAGAGACAATTATTTAAATATCTTAAGTTATGAATCAAAGTAGTAATATGAATATAACCTTTTTTTAAAAAATAATGAAGAGGTTATTCAAATATTTCTTGAATTTCTAAAAGCAAAAAAAAAAAAAAAAGACTAATTCTATCCAGTAAAAAAAAAAATTGCAAATATTTTTTCTTCAAAGTTATTAAAACATTGTACAGGCTTAAACCTGCATTTATATATGTAATATATACCGGATTCGAACTCAGACTTTCACACGACCCACTACTCTCAGTACCATCTCATATTGCTGACCCACCTGATCACACACATGTTCAACATGTATGTGATCAAGTAGGTCAGCAATATGAGATGGCACTGAGAGCAAACGTGTGTGACCAGGTAGGTCAGCAATATGAGATGGCACTGAAAGTAGTGGGTCATGTGAAAATCTGAGTTCGAATCCCTTCAAAGTTATTGTAAATATACATGGGATACGAAGATGTTGTTGGATTTAATGATATCATGTGGTTGTGCTTAACAAAAGAACAGACAAAATAATATTTAACTGGGTTTAAAATGTACTTCTGGGCTAGGAATAATATGATAATCTTTAGTCTAATAAATAATTATTAGTAATTATAATTTATTCATCTAAATTGAGTGGTATCAAAGATGTGAGTATGGAAATTTTAACACTTGTAGATCAAACTACAATAATGTGTTATTAATAAATATAAAACAAATAATGAAGACATGTATGGGAGAGATTTATGGGAGAGATTGTAATCTGGGCAAATTGAAGTGTACTGGTTCACTCCAAGAATAATTTTCATGCAGTTCCACATTCCAACTTTTCATGATCACAAACATTTTCGTTTTATATCACGCGATTCAGTTAGATGCAAGAGATTCCTATTATATTTTAATTACCATTATTGTTTGCAATAAATGATAAATTCTAAAATAATGAGAAATTACGATTTATGTATATACATAATGACAAAAATAATAAAATTGACAGAAATCCTTAGGAAACATCAGTCTATTGGTCTTTTGCCTGGGATTGAATTTAATATAACAATACTTACTGATCTATTGTTTTATTTAACTGCCTTAGTAGCTAAATGAAAAATTAATGGTTAGATATTTATTGCTTTATTATGCATGGATAATATACTGCCCCATTCATCTTAATAATCCCTGGGTAGATCCAGACTTGCTGCACGGACTAACTGTATCTACTAATATTTATTAGTAGAATCCAATTTTAAGACTTACTCATCTTACAAGCTTTAGGAAACACTAAAAATCATTTAATAAACTATACTATAAAAAAGAACTAGACTAACATAATTCTTTCAGACTGTAGTCTTGGCTCTAATAAGGGAAACTAAATATCATGTGAGCCAGACAATCTTTAATATCTGTTTAATACTAATCAAATAATATTAAATGCCTGGGTAAGAATGATGCATCTACTTGGCATTAGTGACTAAAACGTATGACCTAATTGGTATGAATGAGCATCTACTTGGTAAATAATGATAAGAAGTGTAAGTGGCAGGAACAACATGGTAGGAATATGTCCCTACCAAATAAATATATAATAGAAATGTGCACCTACCAAATAAACATAGACAAGAATGTGTGTCTACTGAATATATACCACTAAAACTAAATCGCTGAGTGCAAATGGCAAGAAAATGCATCCGCTTCACTCTCACTTCTGTCTAATAAAAACATTATATATACAAAAGCAGCTTAAATAACAGTACATTAACTTATGAAATTTTAGCATACATAAATATCTTTTCCAATGCTTGCATATCCCAAATCTGTGATGGTATTTTGTTTAAAACTGGAAACTTTTATAACTATGAAAAACAATCTTTCTTAATTTATTTAATATGTCAATGCAGCCCTTTATTTTATCCAGAGGTCATTAATCCACATTATTTACATTAATGGTTATTCTAATTCTTAATACATTGAAGGCTAGTGGATATGATCATTATTTTTTAGATAATTAACAAAAGATTACTAAAGACACTTTTAAAGTACATGCATAAAAAAGCCAGCAAGTGTGACACATGCAAATCAAATAGAAAAAATAAAAATAATAATAAGAAGGCTTTTCTGATGATGGGTTTACTATAATAAGAAATTCATAAAAATACATACATAAAAATATAGCCATTCATAAACAATATCTCATTCCAATTCCAAGGAAAGAAAAACAACTGCTCTAAAATGTGTTTTGCAATGATTACACTAACTAATCTGTGAACGACAAATATATCTACACGTATAATTTACATATACCATTTCCAATCTTCTTATACACTTAACAATACTATTTTTTACACCAAAACTTTACTTTTACAGTTTTGACTATCCTGTAGTCATCATCAGATGCAAAATTTGCTAGTTTATTTTCTGTTTACTTGATATTTAATGATATCTTAATTTCTTCAGCCTAAAACTTTTCTTTATGAAATACTTTAATAACATTATGTTTAATCATAGCTTTACAATATATTCTATTCTCTGCCATATCTTTCCAGGAGAAATATTTGACATTATACTTCTCTAAAATGTCTCTGAAATAATCTTGCAATAATCATTCATTCAATCCAATGCAATAGTGGATGCTATAGTAACAGATCCTGAAAGTTGAGCATTTTATTGCTTTTATGATATGCAATTGTGTTTTTAAAACTTTTTCAGAGAATCCTTAAATGAAACTTTTCCAATGCCTTTACATTGAGCTATTTATTACTAAAGTTGTGTCACCTTTCTATCTAAATAAAATAATAATTACATATATCGAATTACTACATCTTGATCTAAAATATCAAACTTCTTGCAATTATACCTTTGACAACATCCACTTTAGGTAAATGCATCTATGGCTATTATGGTACTTGTGCATTTTTCTGTCTATAAAAATGGCAGCACATAATTTTGATAAATATACAGTTTCAATAAATACAAGAAATCTTCAAAAAAAATGGCTGTTAGGAAAGATATTTAATATTTACATTTTAATTTTTGTTACAGTTATTTTAAAAAATAAATCACTCTGGAAAAATTAATTACAGTATTTACACTTTCATAATTTATTTATTTTTTTGGTATTAATTTATTAATTAAAAAATGGGAAAAAGATATACAGGTAAACAGGGCCTAAGGAAGGGTCATCAGCACCCTTATGCAAAACAGTATTTGATGCTCCACCTCCAAATAAAACAAATTCTACATGAGTTTATATATTGTAACGTTTATTTATATACGTTACAAATATATTGGCATTGGGTAAAAAAAAAACTAAAAGATAAAAGTGGATTTAAAATTTTGTTGAGTAATTTTTTTTTTTTAAAAAAAAAAAAACGTACAATGAGGGTTGAATTATTCTTCTTATTTTTTTTTTATGTGATTAGTAATAACAGTAATTGGAGAGAACAAAAGAATTCCAAAAGCAAGTAAAAAAAGATAAGCTGAAAGTAGAAATACTCAAATTAATTAAAGATGGCCGAAAACTTGAAGAAAATAAAGACTTTATTACATAAAATTTATAAAGACTGGATAAGATTAAAAAGGCATGGTACTAGCATGCGCAGAAGTCCTGAAAACTGGATATAAAAATGAGGGATCCGATTGAAGGAATGTCTTGTTCGTTTTGTTTCTCTAGTTGGTCTTGGATAACATTAATATATCCAAGATCGCTCTTCGCTGAAGGAATTCGGCATGTTGCAGTGAACCGGAGCCTCTGAAGACATCGGACCTAATGATGTACACCAGGAAAAGCCTTTGGGACCGACTGGGGAAATGGACCACAAGATCAAGCAATAACCAAAAGGCCGAGCTCATTATAACCAAAAAACTATGCATAGTTATCTACTACTGAATTCATGAAACTTACCAGTAAGAATAATTATCCTGATTGTGACAAAGTTAACTATTTAAAACTACTCGTAAAAATATACGTATAAAAGAATCCCGATAGTGACTTTAATTTTTCTATATGAGAGACTCTTATTTAACCAAGAACTTTTTGTTTATTTTAACTGATATTTATATTTTCTGGATATTTCCCACCTGAATTAAATGTGTTCTCTCCAAAGTATTAATTAGCTACTTAACATGAAGTATTTTAGTTTGTCAAAATTAAAAATATTTCTAATATCAATTCTCATTTGTGCGTTATTAATAATAGTTATTATTTTTTATTATTAAATTTATTTTTAGTGTAATAAGATTTAAACATAAGTTACCTTTGCCAATATGTTTCAATACGCCCAGGACTAATAATCGTAAAAATCATTAATTCTCATTACGGTAGAATTACCGCCCCTTTAAAAAAAAATATAATAAAAATCTTTTTTATTTTTTTTTTTTTGTTTTACAACTTGCGAGAGGTGCTGGCGACATATTTCAGCAGATTCTTAGGAATTCTGGCACCCATAGTAAATAAAATTAAAAGTTGATTTTGTCAATAGCACAATTCGTAACAATTAATAGGCTGAAGTTGATCAGGAAAAATAGCTATGTTTTTAGAATAGAAATACAACTTTCTTCTTTTTTGACATAGCTTGATCAACTCACGCGCAGTTTATATTAGCGTGTAAAGGCCTAGCAAAACAGAAAACGTTATAATATATTTTAATGTTTTATTCAAGATAACAATGAAAAAAATTATTATTACATAATTATAAATTTACTTTCCAAGCTATTACATAACTAAATTTAGATACAATATCATCAATACTTAACTATCACTGACAAATTTTATAATTTTTAATTTTGAAAATAATCTCCCCCTCTCCCTCCCCACCCCTCTCTCTTCTCCCTCTCTCCCCCCTCTCTCTCCCTCTCCCTCCCTCTCTCTTTCTCCCTCTCTCTCCCTCTTCCTCCCTCCCTCTCTCTAATCATCTCTCCCCCTCTTTCTTTCCCCCTCCCTCCCCCTTCCTCCCTCTCCCTCTCTTTACTAGCAACACTTGTAGGAAGAATTTGTAATATTTTTAATAATATGCTCAAATTTGAGTACAAAACAGTCAAATCATTTTCGTGAATATAAGTTGGAACATCAAGTGCATTTTTGAATTGAAGTAATTCATTTGAAAATAAATTTTTATTGCATAAGATGCTTATCTAAGCTAACATTTATCAATAAAAGACTGCTGTCAAGCGTTGGTGGCCTAGTGGTTAGCATAGCTGCCTTCCAAGCAGTTGGCCTGGATTTGCTTCCTGGTCAACGCATTTGACACATAAAAGACTGCTGCATATTGCTAGAAACTTTCCTCTATTGAACAATATTATTATTTTTATATCGGTTTTATTTCCACAAAAGTAATTAATTATATAAATCTTCATACAATCTTTAACCGTACCTATATTGATAAATGAAAGGGGTAATTCTTATCAAATATTTTAAATTATATAATCATTTACACTTGCTCTTTTGATATTTTATTAGCTTTAATAGTAACAGCATAGACAACTTTAGAAACCAATAAAACATATAAACTATTATATTTAAATAATGGATAAATAATAATTAATTAATAATCTCTCATCAAAACAAATTACACTTGTACTAACATCATTATACTGAAATTATAATACTATATATAATTTAAATTACATTACCTATAAAACCTCTTTTTTTAACTCGAGTTTTCTTCTTGTCTTTATTTCAACAAAGCAACTACATATATATATATAATAAGTAAAAACAAATATTCTTTATAATCTAAATTTCACTTATTTTGGTGAAATCTAGAATGTTTTTTTTTTTTAAATGATTGAAAACTTTTAATGCTTTAATTAATTATAAAATCACAGAGAAGATTAAGTCTGGTAAAACAATAAATGATAACAAATTTTATCTTTTGAATCAATCCATTTATAAGTTGTTTTTATTTATTTGTATAGGTGTAGAGTGGATAATTAGAAATTTCCTGAGAAGTGAAATTCACTAGTATTTTTTAAAAAATTGTCTACAAAGATTATTTCCATCAATTTTTAAAACTGGATTAAAACCAATTTTTTAAATATTTGCTTTAAACTATAGCTGTAAATAACTTTTGGTGTATCAGCACTGGCAAAATAGCTTATAATTTTCCATATAAAAAATACCTTCAAATTTCAATTTTTTAAATGCATTTTACGGAAATGAATATCTTTCAGATGCTTTGATTATTTATTAGGATAATTGAGAGATATGCGCTTAACATTTTAAACATTTGAATGAAATATTATACTTTAATAAAATTAAATATATAATATTTAAATACAAGTATACTATATTGTCTATAGTGAAATTAATGTAGTTTAGAGGAATTAAGTCTGAGTTCAAATCCCTTCTAAATTAAAATTAAATATATAAGTCACAATGTTACAACAAATATTTATATTACAGGTATTAAAATAAATGATTATTTATTTACTTTCTTATAATAATTGAGATTTTATTTCAAATTTAAAATAACTTTACCTAAATATTTTAAAATAATATTCCTTTATATTTAAATATACACACACACATTCCCATTTAATTATTACCTTAAAAGTTTGTCACTACTGTAAATAGTTTACCATTATGTGTATACTAATATAAATATTGCTTTATTGATCTTATTTTAATTAATTTATTCACATGTATCCAATATTTTGTATTTTATTACTATATCGCCCCCATTTTTCTTTTTAAAGTTATATTTGTGATGTTCTTAAAACTAAATAGAAAACCACGATTTTTCCAAAATTATTACAAGAATTTCAAACACTATAAAAATACAGGAGAGACATCTTGGATTTCTTTTTGTAATTTTGCTTGATAGATAAATTTAAGGTAATATTATTTTTATAATAAACCAATAAAAATTTTGATGTTATGTTTATTATTATTATTTTAGAGATACCAATTAACCACAACAATATATACATAAAGGCATGGATAGTAATAATATAGTGGACTGTTGTATTTTCACATTACATTTCTATGTGATGTGAAATACGGATTGTATAAACCCAACATAAGAAAATATAACTGACAAATTGCATTTCAAGAAGTGAATGTTTATTTTAATAAGTTTATATTTCCCTATTTTAAATTAATACACTGTACAAGCTTACACACACCTGCACTTATATAATGTAAGATATAAGGGATTCGAACTCAAGACTTTCGCATGACCCTCAGCTATCCATTTTGTAGAAATAATGAATCAAGTCATATTAATTAATATTCATAATAACAAAAATGTATTTGTAATTATGCTCTGTTTTTGTGCTCCTTTTGTGTCTGCACCCTCATGTCTTGCTTACCTTGCTAACTGCCTTCTGCTGGCCCTGTGGGTTAATGTTTTATCACATCCATAAGAATAGACACTGCTCTTCCTGGAACAGTTACAATAAAGCACTCATTACACATGCCATCAAACTACCACTGTTGTAAATGTATCTCCTCTGTTGATGTTTATGCTTAGTAAAAAGCGTTTCTTTAATTTGGACAACAGTATCATTGGATAAATCTAAGTGATCTTTCACCATTAAATGGACATTAAGTCTCTACTACAGCTGTAAATAAATCTGAGTGCAGTCAGAAACAAAGTTTTGGAATCTTCAAACCCACATTTCTTTATAAATGAATGTTCTGTTGATACAAGATTTTGCATTGAAAGTACGGCAATACTCAGAGCATTCTGTCATTAAAAAAAAAAAATGTAATAAACTTTCTTAATGGAATTTACCAGAATTTATTACGTTTTTTTTTTTAGATTTAAGTTATTAATTATTTTTTAATTTAACAAGTAACACATATCCAGTTATAGAAAATGAAAAAATTTATTGTATGCTCCCAAAATTGTGTATTTATCAAAAATATGAGCTGCCATCTTGGTAGACAAGAAAACACATAAATACTATTATTACTAATTATTTGTCAGACTACAGATTATCATAATATTTCTAACGCAGATATAAACTTTAAACTTAAATAAAGATTGGTGTATTTGGATTTTTTAATTAAACATATGAATATGGTATCATCAATCCAACGCCATCTCCCTTTTTTCCATGCATATTAATCTGTTTTAAATATACTTAAAACTTTTATTACACTACACGTTCTTGAAAATAATGAATAAAGACATCTAAAAAACGTTAAGATATCTTGGAGACATTTGCCTTTTTTAGATTTTTTTATTCATATGATTCAAGGTGTGATTGAGTAGGTATTTTAGTTGTATCTAAAAATGGCATATAGTTATTTGCAGGTGAGCAAAGCAATGTCATTTTATTGATTCAACTCAGACTTTTTTTTTCAAGTATATTTAAAGAATACTGAGTAAATTGGTGTGTATGTATAGATATATACAAACAACTACATTTTGTGAAAGTATATCACATGGAATGTTTTGAAGAATAATGACATTATACAAAACAATCTTAGCCTAGATATATAATTTACTCCATCTATAATCTTTTATTTAAATGTTTCTAAAGCCAGTAACAACCAGACAAAAAGACAAATGTAATTATTCATTGGTCTGGATGCAGTCTCTCCGGGGAAGAGAATGTTTGATTAAGCAAATTAGTTGATGGCAAGCGAGATGACTTCTATTCCCAAAGGTAATAAATATCATCTTAATCTTAGTCTTAAAGAGAACTAAGGCAGTTTTAAAACTTAATCTATTGTATTTCTAGTTTTCATATGTAAATAATCTAGGAAATTTAGCAAAAAAGATTAATTTCTTGCATAAAAATAAATTGAAGATTTTGGCATGCAACTTTGAATTTTGTACAAAGATTAATAAATTTTAAACATCTTAAGAATTCAACTATATATATATGAGAGACAACTTGTTCATGGAGAAATTTTAAAATTTTATCTTCTATTGTAATAGTTGTTTTTTTTTTTTTTAAAAAATTAATATGTTATAGTTTTTTTTTACTTTAATTCATTAATTACAGATTACTTTAATATTTCTTTTTATATATATTTTTGAACTTCATGAGACTACAGTTATTTAAAATTTGTGATTTGTACCAAAACACTATAACTACTACTATTACTGCTATTATTATTATGCTACTACTACTATTAATACTATTATTGTTAGTACTACTAAATAGCACTACTATTACTATCGCCATTAATAGCACTACTATTAGTAATGTGATTACTAAACTTGTGATTTGTCAGTACACTATCATTACTACTATTACTGTTACTACTACTAATAGGACTACAACTGCTACTACTACTACCATTACTATTACTACTAAATTAGTACTTTGTATCAAATGGTACTACTATTGCTTCTAATGCTACTAGTATTACTACTACTATTGTTACTATTACTAATATTATTTAAAAAAAGATTGATAATCACAAAAAGTTGTAATAAACATAAATATCACTTGATGTCTGTCTCGACTACTTGAGTTTACAGTAGATGGCTTTACTAGACAAAGAAAACAATATTGATAATAAAAGAAATTATTCCAACCAATTAGACAAATTTATTTGCAATAATAATTTCAGAATTATAATAAAAAATAGATGGAATAATTTGTTCCTAATAACATCACATGGTAATTGGGTTTAAGGAAAGATAAGTTGAATTCTAATTCATGAATTTTTATCACTTCATCAACCTACCACACCCATAAATTGTACAGAATACTGCATCCTGATCATGTGATGATTCATTAAAGTTTATGAAATAACACTAAAATTTAGATATTGCAATAAAATTAAAAGAATAGCAAACAATAGCAAGTTACTAAGGGTGATTAAATGTTATTTAAAAGTATTGTTTGCTTAGTTTTTATCTGTATTCAACCACACAAGAAAACATATACATATTTCCAGTAAAACAGTAAAAAACTTTAATTATAAAAAATAAATTTTTATAAAACAAAGAAGTTTATACAAAATATCAAAGTATTATTTTTACAGATTTATAACATATTTATCTAATCATATATTAAGCCATTTGTATATAAAAGACAGATGGTATCTCTGACTTTTGAAAAGCTTATTTATGTTATATAATTCATTGGAAGCTTTGGTTCCTTCCTGTTCACTTTCACCACACATAAATATAGTGTGTCCCAGTAAAAAGATGAGTATGTCTAAATCAATGTATATGTTAAATAATAGTATTATTTACCTATCCACTATAAAAAAATTTAAAATGTTAGCATGTTTGAATCATGAGTTATGGCATGCAATGTGACAGTGCTTTTACCCTTTTAAAACATCTTCAATATTTTTTCTGCCATCATAAAATCACTTGATAACATTATCACAACTTATGAAATCACTGCTACAAATAGTATAAATCATTTTAAACACTTCAATAGAAACTTTGCTCAATTTGTGATAAGATTTAATGTTAGTGCATTGTTTTCATTGTGGGTTAAATACACTGTCATATTTCTTGTCAAATTTAATCCAGACATGCTATACCTTATAATTTTTGTGGTGAATAGCTAAATTATGTTTTATATAGTACTTACATGCAGTAATTCAGAGATAATCCTACAATCAGTTTGAAGAGAGAACCAGTCACATTTTTATTGGGATACATTCCACAATGTAATAGTATAATTAACAATATCCATTTATATACAATTCTTAAGAATCACTGAAATCTCTTTAGTGCCATCCTCATCCATTTTGATTTACATCATTTAATTTTTACAGTAAATAAAAAAAAGAATTCTCTTCAGATTGCTTTTTGAGTTCTTATTAGGATAGCAAGTATTGGTCATGACATTTACAAGATTCATCTTAACATTCCAGGGGTTATAATTATAAGCTAAATAAAAGTATACATAAGCAATCATCATAAGTAAATCTTAAAATATTCATTTTAATACCTTTGTAAATGTATATGATAGCATAATTAATGGTTTTCAATTAATATATACTTATTTTTAAGAGCCTTTTGAAATTTCTACCATGCCAATATTATTTAAGGTTATTTTGGCTCAAGCTGTAACTATATCTCTATGAATGTTAAATTGAATTATATTATTGTCTATACTACTCATTCTAATATGAATACTGGTAGCTATTAGATCAGATCACTTTCTTTCATCTGCAATAGTAATTGAATATTTTAGCATAAGGCAAGATGATTAATTAAACTTAATATTGAAGAAATTAATGGTTCCTAAAAAGTACTGCATATTAACTAATATTAACTCATTTGTATGTCGGATGACAAAGAAACATCTTTTGGCCAATTGTCCCCCTGGTGAATTTTTTTGTAAGTATTATACGTTAAAATGCATTTAAAATGGTATATTTTATTATAATAAATTTTTTGCCCGAAATTCAAAATTCCCACTCTAACAATAGACATAAGTCCTGCCTTGACATGTTCGGCCATTGTCTGTTGCCAAGGCTGTAAAACATTCAGCATTTTACAACATTGTAGTTCCCAATAATATAAAAACATGTTTATTTGCGAATTTATTACAGTTTTAGATTTTTTTTTAAAAAATAATTTGCACTATATTTATTAGATATCAAGAAATATAAATTATTAATAACTTATTTTGACTTGAAATACTTTAATTTCAAAAATATAATGTTATGTTAGCAGCAAACATGAATATAGCCTGAAGCAAAGTAGAAAATTCTAGCTCTGATGTAAAAAATCTACTTTACATTTACAAGTAAGAAAATCACAATTTTGCAATAAATATTCAAAAAATTAAAACTTTTAAAGCATAATTCATTAGATATTTTAGAGAAATAAATAATTATTCATTAAAGTTTTTAAAAATAATCAGAAATAAAAAAGATTTAGTTGATTTTGTAAACTGAAAATAATCTTTCTAAAAACAATGATGTGTAAAGTCTTTGTTTTGTTTGCAATCTCATTTTTTTAATGTTTACAGAAACAAAATATGAACATTTAAAATTTATTTCAGTAGTAAACAAAAATATTTATGGAATTAAGTCAAATTTATTATTTTCTGATATGTAATAATCATTTTATCATATATTTTACATTGACATGTGAGACAAAGAAAACTGTCAGAAAATATGATGACAGAGATGGTTAATTGTGCTGTTACATATTTACAATAAATTTGACATATTTTACTATGTAAATATTACATAATGTAAATTTGACTCTGATAATTACATTTTAAGAATGTTAAGTTAAATCTAAGTAAACATTTAATTACATATAATCATACAATTGTCATATTTTTTGATAAAAAAGTATAGACAAAATATGTCATGTTTTTTTTTATTAATTTGTAGAACTTATAATAATTCACACTTTGAGTTCACTTTTATTTGATAAAAATGTTTAGTATTTTTTAAATGTTTTTATTTAACTTATTTTGCTTTTTTTTCTGTCTGGAAAATCTTGTAATTCCTTTCCCAATTTCCAATTAAAACTTTCTATACCTGTGTATTCTCAATAATAAGTTTTCCAACATTTTAGGAAATTATGGGGAAAAAATTATAAGGGATTCTTACTCTTTATAGTAATGCCACTTAGTGGTATTAAATTGCAACTATATAAAACTAAAAAGTAGAAAATAAAAAATCTATAAAAAAATATTTTTAAAGACATGCTTTCATTCATATAATGTCAAAAAAAAAATGCAATAAAAAATAATTTTTCTTTAGTTTTCATGGTGATTCTTGATATTATGCAACCAAACTTAAAACAAGAAAGTAGGTTTTGATTTAGATCATTTTTATCTGGTGAATAAATTGATGTTGATACCAAAAAATAAATTGTGGCTTTATTTAAATAATTCTATCAGTTTTTTTGTCTGATGAATACATTTGAGTTAATACAGGAAAATGAGTGATTGTTGCATGTTTATTTAAATGATACTATAAAAACTGAAGAAATTCTATTTTTTTAATTTTTAGTGCATTTATGTATATAAAAATATTTAATTGTTCTTTCTTTAAATTATTTTTATTTTAGATGAAAGTCTGTTTTAACATGTGGACTACATATTGTTCATCAGAAAAAAACTCTTTCAACTGAATCTACATGTCCCAGTAAACAAAAGATGAATTCTGTCAGTTTTTCCCATTTGTATTAAACATTTTCAATATTTTAATCAATTTAATAACAATATAATTTAAAAGTATGGTTTTATCGCATTTAGGTACAAAGATAAAATGGCAGCTCTTATCTTCTAAAAATCTCTATCTTGCATTTGGGTTTGAGAATATCTTGCATTCTCACTATAAAATCAATGAGTTTTGGGTTTGAGAATATCTTGCATTCTCACTATAAAATCAAAGAGTTAGTAATATGATTAAACAGGGTGTATTGAAGATTGATTACCTTCTGATTAAAAATTATTAATGAAAACTGTGCTTGTAAATTATATTATTAAATTGATTCTAGCATTACCTATTTTTTTATCAGCCATAAATTTAAAATTTTTGCTGAGTTTAATTATAAATTAATAATGTAATGGACATAGAAGTTATGAAGATTAAATCTTCATGCTCTCATTCCAAAATGCTTTAGATTGGCCTATATAATAGCATTTATGTACAAAGATAAATTAGCCATTCTTATCTTTTAAAAGTATCTTGTGTTGGGTTTGAGAATGCCCTGCATACTCACTATAAGATTGGTGAGTTAGTAACATAATTGAACATGACATATTGAAGGCTGATTACATTCTGATTAAGAATTACTAACAAAAACTGCACTTGAAAATTATATTATTATTAAATTGATTCTAATGTCATTTAATATTTATCAGTTATAAATTTGAAAATTTTGCTGTGTTTAATTATAAATTAATAATGCAATGGATGTAAAAGTAACAAAAATTAAATCTTCATTCAAATGCTTTAAATTGGCTATTCTTATCTTTTAAAAGTCCCTATCTTGCATTTGGGTTTGAGAATGTCCTGCATACTCATTATAACATCAGAGAGTTAGTAATATACTTGAACAGTGTATGTTGAAGGCTGATTACTTTTTGACTAAGAAATATTTAACAACTCAAAAAAAAAACATTATAAATTTTCCATATTTTTTTTTATGTGACTATTTTTTTTTTTAATTTTTTCATCAAACACTTTATCCATTTCAAAAATAGGGAAAGAGGGTTGGAAGGAATTATGCAATTAATATCACTTCTGGAGATGTTTAACATTTTCCCACTGAAGCTCAAAATGCTGGATTAATTGTAGCTAAAAAAGTGGCTTTGTACCTTTAGAAGTGCCCACCCACATTTTCAAATAAAAATATATCTCATACAAATTTAAAATATTCTTTCAAAATCTTTATTTATTTCTTGTAAAAATAAGAAAATGAATGTATTATCTCTTCTAACTATTGATTATACTTTAATTTCTTTATATTTTTCCAAGTACATTCAACTTTTAATAATAACGTATGGATTAGCATAGAATACAATGATTTAATTCATTATTCGTTTTTAGGTATGAAAGCTGGACCAGTGACAGTAACAAACTGGTAATTTAATTTTAGACTAATTAGTTTCACAAAAATGAAAAATAAATTCATAATTCTTTAATCACTTTAACAATCTATTTTACTTTTTTATTCAATCTAACAGTTGTATTTGACCAGTAAGTCTTCTTTACTAATAAAATGTATATAAGTGTACATGAATATATAAATACTTTATCTAATCCAATCTAAACAATAGACACATTTTTTGTTATAACCCTTGTATAGTTTATATTGTTTAGATAAACTTTATATATATAAATAAAATATCCGTTAATTAAAAACAATATTGTAATTATAATTGAAATAATATTTTTAACGGTTTACAAACAATTACAAATAATCTTTAAATCCGCAGAAGTACTTTCGGTTACTTTCTAACCTGCCTCAACTGCCATTAAATTCAAAAACTAAAAGCAGAAGCAAACGTCATTAATTCAAATTCCACGACGTGGTATATATATAAAATAAATAAAATATCCGTTAATTAAAAACAATATTGTAATTATAATTGAAATAATATTTTTAACGGTTTACAAACAATTACAAATAATCTTTAAATCCGCAGAAGTACTTTCGGTTACTTTCTAACCTGCCTCAACTGCCATTAAATTCAAAAACTAAAAGCAGAAGCAAACGTCATCAATTCAAATTCCAGACGTGGAATTTGAATTGATGACGTTTGCTTCGTTTGCTTCCGCTTTTAGTTTTTGAATTTAATGGCAGTTGAGGCAGGTTAGAAAGTAACCGAAAGTACTTCTGCGGATTTAAAGATTATTTGTAATTGTTTGTAAACCGTTAAAAATATTATTTCAATATATATATATTCATGTGCACTTATATGAATTTCAGCTCTGAAAAAGACTGCTGGTCAGTTAAAACTGTTAGATTGATAGAAGAGAAAAATAAAAATAAAATAGAGCCTTATTAATGTGATAAAGAAGCATGGATTTATTTATTATTTAATTTTAAATTCATGTATCATGAATTTTAAGGTGATGTTCTAAATGGCTATTTTAAATGTAAAGTGGCCCTCTAACCAACTTGGTTAATAGGCAGAATAGATGATTATTTTAAATCAAGTATCCATGAACTTAAAGATCATTGATTCAGTTTCAATATTAGACTAGTATTGTTCAGCCCTATATTACTAAAGAAGAGAGATTATGACTTCAAACCCTGCATTTTATTTTAACTTATGGGTTATAACCATCAGTTGAATATATTTTAAAAAATATAAACTTTGAATTTTCCAAAAGAGAACAGTTTAACTGGACAATGAAAGTAGTGAAATATGTAACTATAAATAGAATGCCAGCACCATAAACCATCACACACACACTCACACATATTAAACCATAAGTTCACACAGTTAATTGGTTATCATATGTAGATCACATCTGCCCAGCCAATGCTTAAAATTAGCCAATAACAGATTGCTGATATTCTCCTCATTAAATTTAAATATTGGATAGACTGAAGTGATTTATATTTATATAAATACAAAACAATGACTCTTCAACTCTCTAAACCAATCAAATCTTATGTTAGAATGGTGTAATGATGTACATTGTCAATTTTGACATGAAGATTCAGGTGTTGATACATCTGGATCACCTGAAGCATGAAGATTGTTCATAAAATGCATATTTGGTGACAAAGTGTGATCTGACTTTATGCAATAGTGAATGGATACAATAAGATGAATTGAGAATGAGAGATCCACTGATAAATCCAAAAAAAATTGAATAACTATATATGTGTGTGAAAATCATTTTTATATTCCATTATGAATATGGTAGTGTATCATTCTTATTTAAGCACTGACACTTTGGAAGAATTTCATCTGCCATTATTAAGATTAATGGATAACTTAGTAGCCCTATTTGTTTCTTCTATAGACAAGAGATTACTTTTATTCTCAAGTTTATCTTCTAAAATAATTTTTTTTTTTTTTAAAAAAAAAAGAATAATACAATAGTGTGTATTGCTCAGGAATTCATAAGAAATTAGAATGCTGGAAGATTCAGAACTGGAATTGATTCAAGGACTTTATATTCCAAAGTCTGATGCTTTACCACAACACAAAACCATGCAGAAAAATAATTAAATGGCTTTATTTATAAGCAGTTTATAAAAAAAATAATCATTTTACAATAGCTCTAAACTATGTTTTTCATTTTTATAAATTAAACATAATTGTAGATAATGATCTATTGAAATTTATTAAATTTATAATTTCCAAATTTATATTTTTTTTTTTATTGAAATCTACGTTCAAATTCACGTTTTTTTTATTAAGTTCATAAAACAAAAAAAATCATATGACCTACCTAGCAACTATTATTAGATTATTTAAAATATTCAGATGATATCACAACTTAAATTGTGGCTGGTATATAGAAAAGGCTGTGTAATAATAAAATAGATTTTTTGCTATTTCTACAATCTAAGTTTGAATCTGGGTGAAAGTTTTTTCAACAGACTTAGTTTTTTTTTTTAAGTAAGCAGCTAATAGACAATTGGGCAACCATCTGATATTAGTCAGTAAATGTATCTTTAGCTATTTTTAACTAAAGAAAAAAGAGTGGAGATAAAACCCTTTCCATGCCACATTCAGCAAATTTGATAAATTCTGGCTCTTCTCCTTCACTGTTCTACAGAAAGCTATTTAAAGGCTTTTATCTGTAAGATAAAACAAAAAAAAAAACATTTATTTACAATAAGAAGTAAGGTCCACTTGGCCATTAACAAGTCTGATAAGTACTGTCTATTTCTTCTCTTTTTAACTTTTTACATATGAGGAAATATAAAACAAAAAGGTGAACTACCAATAGAGAATATGAGCAGTTTTTTTTAGAAAAAAAGATATTTAAAAAAAAAAAAAAATTGTCAAGTGTTGGTGGCCTAGCGGTTAGCATAGCTGCCTTCCAAGCAGCTGACCCGGGTTCGCTTTCCGGTCATTGCATTTGGCATATAAAAAAAAAAAAATGAAAGTAAAATATAAGTCTATAATTTTAAAATAATGGCTAAGTTAAAATAACATTGAATTCTGAATTTTTAAGTCTAATTATTTTCTTCTTAACAAAGATTATCTTAGATAGAATCCACAAATAGATATATTATAGGAATATTGCCAGTAAACATTCATTACCCATAGATTAGTGCCAGAAAGATGAATCATAAGCCATTCAACTTTCTTATTTTAGTAATTAAGTAAATAAAGGCAAAGTCTTATCAATATTGGCATCACACCAACAACAAAATTATAGAAAGTTATAAATGAAACTATTGAAAAAAAAAAAATATAAGATTTTGATATTGTGGAAATTAAAGATAATATTAATAATAATTGAAACAGTAGTAATTATAATAATATTGCAATGATGACCCCCCCCCCTTAAAATTGATCATCAAGTGTTATTAATAAATAGAAAAAATTCCTGACAAGCACAAGTTCCTATCTGGCTTAATTCCCAGCTGAGGTAAATTGACAAAAGTTTAATCTCAACCCCATAGTAGATAAAGTTCAATCTCGACCCCATGATATGTAAAGTTTAATCTTATCTCAATGATGTAAGATAAAGGTATTCTGGCAACCATGAAAAAATGCTAACAATCGTTTGTCTTCCAGGGAGTCTGTCAAAATAAGCCAGACTTCTAAGTCATAATTAACAATCAAATAAGGGAATACTTTTTGGAAAATCCAAAATAGAGAACAGAAATATTGTCAGCAATGAGTAAAAGTGGTAAGATTAAGATTATAAAAATTTGCATAAATGAATACTTTTAGCAGACATTTGTCCATGTAAAGCAGTGCTAGAGTGGCATATTTGGAAGTTCAAAATCCATAAATCATGATCTAACTCTGACATTTCTGGTCTTCAAACTTTTTATGAATTCTGAGCAATAAAGCACTTCATTATTTTACCTTGCATAGATTAATGCAAAAGTAGACAGGTTAAATCTAAAAACAAAGTTATGGATTGTAGTTTAATTCTGTCACATCCAGTTCTCAATCTTTATATGAACTCCCAAGCAATGAATTCTTTGCTTATTTTTAATACACATTCAACTGAGATGTGGCGAAACCCACTAAAATACACATCTTCTGAAAGTTATCCCATTAAATCATTAAAAAGATTGCAGATGGAATGCATAGAAGTAACTGCCATTTAAATATATTTGTTATATTCAGGGCCTTTTTATAACATTCTATGTTATATCCAAATACATCCAACAAAAAAATTTGCTTAACTTTGTCTTTCATTTGGATCCATCAATCAAATAATAGAATAGAGAACATTGTATAGTTTTTAAAATAAATAAATATTGAATCAATATAAGTAGTTTCTACACAATTAAGTGCTTAGATCACATGGCATATGAGAACCCATATAATAGGCTGAGCATTATATTTCTGTGAATTGACCAAACTGTGTTGTTTTTACTTTTCTCAATGAAAAAAGGGTAGAGTTCAAGACTAATTATGTAAAACTGAAGTACCAAAGGAACAGCAACTCTTAAATTAGCAAATTTCTTAAAATCTTTTAATTGTTTTGCTTTGTTTTAATATGAATTCAAAATCTTTAAAAAAAATCCCATCATAACACATTTTAAATACAATAATTTTATTGCTCTTTATTTGCTTATAGTTTTGACTGATTAACAGTTTTCATCAAAGCTATTTTTTAAGTTTATTCAAATAGCTGAAAACTGGCTGAAACTGTAAATAAATACAAAATAATAAAAGCATTCAATTCAAATTGTTTAAGAGTTTATCTTTTGTTTTTAAGATTTTGAATTCCAAATTAACAAAATTATTAATTGAACACTTTCAGCTTATCTTTTAGTATAATTTTGCAATTTTTTTTTCTTAACAGCTTCGGGTTATTAAGCAGGTGCCCTGCCCAACTTATTTGATTGGTCAAAATGTTGTTTTCTTTTTTAAATGATATAAAAACTATAAGCATGATGTCAACAGAAATATGGGCATTTGATACATCTCTAACATAGCTTTTTAAAGATGTCTTTAACAAAAAAATCCGATGAAATTTGAATTTTTTTATTAATTTTTTTTCATAACTGGTGCATTTAATTTTTTTATTATCAATTTTGTAATTTCCATGAAGCAATGAAGACAGAAAACTTTCTTTGGCCTAAAAATATGCTTTTATCCCATTAAAAATACGCTGATTCACAAGCAAGGCTTTCCATGGAGTCTAAACGTAATTGCAGAATATCAGGCTCATAAGTATACAATTTTAATTTTTTTAATTTTTGAATAATATTTTAATTTTTTTTTAATTATTTGAAAAAATGATTTAATTTTTATTAATTTATCTTTGCAGTACTGCGTGCCTATATAAATTTTATATTTATTTATGCTCATATAAATTCATATGTACAGTAATTTTGTGCGTTCTAATCCACTTATTTCATAAAAATAAGCTTATTTTATAAAAATAATGATTCTCAAAAAAGGTTTAATAATTTATTATTTGAAAAATGATTTATTGGGTTTGTATTGGTGTGTGTGTATATATATATATATATATGCTCATATGAATTCATATGTGCAGTAATTTTGTGTATTCTAATCCACTTATTTTATAAAAATAAACTTATTTTATAAAAATAATGATTCTAAAAAGGTTTAATAATTTATTATTTATTATTATGTTTATATAGTGTGTTTGTGTTTACAAGTAATGATTTACAAAACTAATAATCAACTGTACAGAAAGCATATGCAGGCAAAAAATCAAATTCTGATTCTTGCCTATGCCTTGATACTCATCTGTGGAGTCATTAGTTTTGCCATATCTTTCATCACATTATTTTCAAGTCTATAGCTAACAAATGGACTATATGCAAATAAATTATGTCTATGTGATGCAATACATATAACAAGATAGCATCACTGGTATGCATAAAGAATATAAACATCACTGATGTATACAAAAAATATAAAATGAAGAGATGAAACTAATTTTATCAGTGATACAGACAGTAGCCTACAATTTCTAGTTTTAGATAGACAAGAAGCCAATTGCTATGATGACAAATGCATATCTATCTTCTGGAAATGATTTGTTTTGTATCTTTTATTAGGATGAATCTTTTTCTTATAGATACTTTTGAGTTTTGGTAACTTTTGGGGTACAAGATAAAAATGAAGAATTCTTATGCAAATATTTTTGGAGATTCTGAAGCTATGGATTATCTCAGATGAGACATATTATATATGGTTTGAAAGATAATTTTGTGAGGAATACAAAGTGATTATCACTGAAGATGTAATTTAAACTTAGTTAATGATGAATTAGAAATTATGAACAAACAATAAAGTAATAATTATGTTGAATGTTGAAATTTCTTTTTTTCTTTATTTTTTAAATGGCAATTACTATTTATCTTAGCCTTATTGTTTTCCTTAGATTTTCTAGTTTCTATCAATGTAAAGTTTTTTGCTCTAACATTATTAAAACTGAAGTTATTACAAAAATTGGGTCTCAGGTCAGTTTTTTAAAAAAATTCTATATGGTGCCTGGAGAACATAGCAGTTAAAAATCAATGACTAATATTGATAGAAATAATTCAGTACAGTGAACTAAAAAAAGTCAGTTTATCAAATGAATAGAACTATTATGCTCAATTTTCTACTTGCATATGGCTTTTCCTCACCCAAGCAATTAACTGTTTAGTTTATTAACTAATCTTGAATTTGTATAATTTGAAACATTTTCTTAAGTGAAGTCCTTAGGCTTTGTAACAATGCACAATATGTTTCATTACAAGGTGGAGGTTTGCAATAGTTAGAATTGCAAAAAATTAAAAAAAATATGTTGCTTATGTAATCTCTCATTTTTATGGACTTAGACCTATTGATGCAATATTTAAAGCCACACAGTTTTTAGACATTTTATAAAACAGAATAATGTTCATACAAAAATATATAAATTAAAAGAATCCTGTGATTTAATAGATTATATCTGCTTGCCATATCTAGACCTGAGTTCAAATCTATGCTAAGTAAACTTAATTCTTTTTCAATTGGCTTGAATTTTGTTTGAGATAATCAGACCATAAAGATCCCAGTTTAACCATTCAACATTGGTCTGTAAATAAATATCTAGTTATCCTTAACTAGAGGGTTAAACAAGGATAGAATGTTAAACTATCACCAATCAACAGGTAATAAATCTGATGGATATTGTTTCCATCTTTATTGTTTAACTGAGATTGTCTAATGAAAAGATTCTTGCCCTGCAATATATTTAAAAACTGCTTTATCTTTTATTTATGTTTCAATTATGTAAAATTCTTCATGTTTTAAAAAAGTATAAATATGTAATTTTGAATTTTGCATTTATGTACTATTATTTCTTCTCTATAGCCAATTATAAACATGGGAGTAAAGAATAGCTTGTAAATCATAGATATAATGAAAATGTAAAAGTATATATTGTTTATAAATTGTGTCATGTTTGTGGGCAAATAGTCTTCAAGCAAAGTTTAGAGAGCATAAAGTTCTTGTGTTTATATGTAACCCAAAGCATTCACATATGTACATATATTTATTATCAAATTTTATATAAAATATTTTGAATATTATTTTTAAAAAAGTCATCACCAATTTCAAACACTATCAATCCATTGCAGAATATAGTCTTTTTAAGTTCAATCTACTTTCTCTGATTCCTAACTTCTCCAGATCATAGCAGTAAACTTCCTTATTACATATATCCAACTAATACTTGATATTTTCTAAGTTTTTTAAAATCTCTTAGAATCCAGATTGAAATGCCAATTGTCCAGTTATTATTATATATTTTAGCAGCATTTCTAGCCCAATTCTTTCAATGATGTCAATGATGCCTGTTATTTTTTTCACTCCTAAATTTCATTTATTTTTTTTATTACACACAAAATACATCTCTCTATAATTTATTGTCTTATATATAAACTCTGCATTGATTTTTTATTAAGAATTCAAGTTTCAAAACAGTAAGAAAATATTTTATTAATTAATCACATAATCTTATTTGCTTTTAAGTTATTTCTATCAAAAGCACTCCATCCATTATTTTTCTGATTTATTAATAATGTGACTGGAGTATTTACAGAAGTTAATGTCTTTACTTTTTTTAAAAAGCTTTTGATCACTACTTTTTTTTATCATTTACCTTTAGTCCTATTTTTTTTTCTATCTGATTTTTTTAAAAATATTATCTGTAGTTAAAAACAACCATATCATTTGATGATGTACAAATATTCTCCATTTATCTTTATTCTCTTAATTTGCCATTTTAATGTTAAACTTATATTCTAAATAGTAACAAGAATAGATGTTTTCTAGAGTATACAATTAAAGATAAAATTTATATATTGTATATAATACACCTGGGTCTCTTTTTGTGCAGATTTCTTTAATGTGACTTTGAAATATGCGATTCATGTTTCTTCTTAATATCTTTTTATGTGGTTTTCTTTTATATGATAAAGTTGTTCATATTTCACTTAAAATCAGGATTTTCCCATTTTATATACGCACATTATATTTTACATATTTTAAATGCCTGTTGGAAAAAGATTTGGCAATAAATTTAGATACTATATAAGATTTCAAAAAAGATAATGAAACAGAAGTGGAACTTGTTTGTTTGATAGGAAAAATGACTTGAGAAAGTCTTCAACTTTGTAATCAATTGGACAATCATTTTCTTATTAATGACATGAATTATGAAGGAGCTCTTAAATCCAATGAAAACTAAATAGTTGTATATCTGGATATTGTGAGCTTCATAAATTAATAAAATCATAGCCTCAAAGCTTAATCACCAATTACATTGTCAACAGAAGAACATTAACTTTTAGACTGACAAATTTTTTATTGGCTGAATGAATTAAAGTTTTAAACTTTTGATTGGTTCAATTACAGAATCAGCAGTAAAAATATATTTGTCTTTTAATATTAGATTTGTTTGTAAAAAGCAAATTAATAATTTGTCAGATCATGAAAGTGAATGAAAGTTTTTTCAAAAATAAATTTCTATTTATAATTATAAAAATATTCTATAGCGGAGAACCTAAAAAGAATGTTCATAACCTATTATAAAATGTTGTGCATGTCGATGATTTCTTTCTCAATTTACATTCGTGTAAAAGTAAAGAATTGTTATTAAAATCTTAACTATTTTTCTAAAATAATTATATTTTTAGCATATTTTATCAAAATAATTTATGTAAAAAAATACGAAAAATAAATACTCTAAAATATACATTTTCAATTTGAATATCAAAACAAAGAGCTCAGAGCTGTCAAAATTATTATCAAGTGCTCTCTTTGGTTCAAAATGAACAACAACAAATCAGCACCTTATGGTACATTTTAAGCTTTAAAAAGACCATAAATTTGCTACGATAATGCAAAAATTAACAGTTTTAGACCAAATTGAAGCCATGAATGAAATTTTTCAGTTGATGCACCTTATTAAACACAGCATGAGACTAAAGTTGGTGCTAATTGTATTTCCTCTTATGATGAATCTGATTTCTTATCAGTTCACAGACATACTCTCATATTGTCAAATAGCGATAATGATTAAAATATGTATGAAAAAATGCAAAATAAATTACACATAAAAACATATTGTTTTGAATAAAATTAAATAGTTAATAAAAAAAGTAAAAAAAGTTTGTCTTGTATCAATTTTTTTCAAATATTTGAAATTTTTTGGTTGTGATACTTTATTTCCTTATTTTTTTGTGTGCAAATTTTAAAATAATTTAATCTTGTTGCGATTTTTGAAAATTATGGAATGTATCCCACATTTTTCAATGTAAGATAAGTCTATTTTTGTGCGATTTCTTTTATGCAGGTTTTTTGCAGAACCTATCTACTGCATAAAAAGAGACCCATGTGGATTTAGTTTGGGTTAAAACCTCATAATTTAGAAGTAATGCATCTACTTACTATGTCTACAACTTGGGGTTCAAATCAAAAACAAAATTCTGTTCAAATAGCTCAGTATGTTTTCAGAAGATGACTGGCCTACAGATTACCCAATTTATCACCCAACATCGACCAGTAAATGGATATCTAGCTTTGCTTAGCTAAAGAGCAAAGCAAAAATAAAAAAAAAACATTCAACTTTTCACTATTATGCAATAGGTAATCCCAGTGAGTAATTCCTTCTCCTCTCTGACTGTGTGGTGGAGAAGTTAATTGCTTTGCATTGAATTGTTTAAAAAACCCATAAAAAGCCTGTTAGCTATCTTTAGTTAGAGAATAAAAGGATAGAAACACTCAAGCCTTCACCACTCAGTAAATTCGATGAATATTGCTTTCTCCTTCACTGTAACTCTAAGAACTGTTGGGAATGTCTTGCAATAAGTTATTTATTTAAAATCTTGTTTTATTTTTAACCTATATTTAGCTTAGCATTAGTTCTAATAGCTAAAATAACTTTTTTCATATAATATTATTAAAATTACGTTTTTATTTGAATTAGATAAGTAATGCACACGTGTTTGTTCACAATATATATAAAAAATAGGGTGAAAGAACTTGGAAGATTGTGTCCTAATTAGAAATCAACTCTCTCCTTAATGAGCATTAAATGAGGATGGGGGGTATGACTTTTACCCTTGTCTGACTGTTTTTTATACTGTAGTTTAAAAAAACAGAATTTTATTTATTATTCAATAAAAAATTACAAATACACAAATGCGTCTCTATGTGGTAGTAAAATTTATAAACTTCATATATATATGAATGTGATTTGCACGTATAAAATATATATGTTTTTACTATTTCTTGCATAGTTTATAGCTATGAAAGAGTGGCAGAGTCTGAAGTTTAAGGTCCAACAGATCGTGCCCAACTCTTTTTGTTCGACGTTCGAACATCTTATGAGCTCCCAAGCAATAAAACCATTTTATTATGTATTTTAGTTTACTTATATTGATTTGGCGTTCGGGAAGTGTAGTCATAAAACACTGCCGTACAGAAAACATCAGCGCATCGGCAATTCGAGAACGTTTAGCTTTTATCTCCTCTACTCTGATATTTCAAGAAGGCACATGCCAGCTATATATGTATACTAGTGTTGTTATATACTTATGTTGAAATGATAATCAGAAGTTTGAGCGTGAGAGGTGAAAGAGCTGAGGCGTAATCTGTAGATAGATTTTGAATTCAATGGTCTATCATTCTTCACGCAGCGCATACACTTGTGTGATTTATACACACATGCCTGTGTTTTATATAGGAACTTCATTTAATTAAATATAAATGCGAGTATAACTTGTTTTGATTATTTAAAATTATCAATAACTCACATTTAAGACAGCAGTAACGAAATTTTTATTAGTTACAATAGAAAAATCAACAATCGATTCTTTAAAAGCAATTTTTCCACTTGAAAAGACAATATTTTAAGTTTTAAATTAATTGTAAAACGAAATTGATTTTTTTTTTTTATATATGTATATTATTTTCTTCTTTGGCAGTTAACGCAAGAATCCAGCAGTATTTTTAGTCTGTCATAAGAAGAAAACGTCAACTTGAAAATAATTTGCTTTAGAAGATTAAATAAACTGGTCAATTTATTATTTTTTTTATCAGCAGCGGAATATCTTCTATTCATCTTGGCTTTCAAAATGTGTTATAAACTTTTAAGGTTTTATTTTTTTGCAACCTGGTTTCTAAGTTAATTGACTACAATTTAGTAAGTTTGCGTGTAATAATTTGACTAATTTTCAACACTTGTCGTTAAATATAGCTAATATGTTTAACCCTTTTCTCACTATAAATTAACTGAAATGCAAACCTGAGCAAACAAAAAATACTGTGAATAGACTTAGGGCTCAAGCTTGCATAAAATCGATGACATATTTCACTACAAATAGCTATATACTAGCACAAGGTCACATGATCTCGTAGACTTACTAAAAAAGGCAATACTTTTCAAAACCTATTTTAAAACCATCTGCTGTAAACTTGAATATTAAATGGGCATCAGTTAGTATAATGCTATAATATTCCAATCTTGGACCAGTTTCTGATTTTTAGCTTTGACAGTGAAGACTAAGATTCAAATCCAGAACAAAGGCCTTTATGCATCTAGCAATCATCTTTTACAACCTTATACTATTCAAGCTATTAATGTAAAATAACAATAAAGACTTATTACATAGTTGTAAAGATTTAACGCCAGATTAATAATATTCTTATGCAAGTTAAGGACTGATTTTTATCTGCATAAAAACTTAAGCAAATAAGCAGATAGAAACCAATCCCTACCTTGCTTGAGAGTAATTCAATAAAAATTACACCACAGTTAAGCAGATAGAAACTAATCTTGCATGAGAGTAATGCAGTGAAAATTACACTATAGAAATATTCATTAAATGGATAATCTCCAGTTTAATGAATGAGTAATAAAAAAAATTGGTACTTGTGAGTGAAAAACCAAGATGGCGCTCTGTATTTTTGATAAATGTACAGTTTCAAGGACCTATAATCTACCAAAGATGTGTCAGTTATTAAATTAAAACAAAATTAATAAATCAATTATTAAATTTTAAAAACTGAATAAATTCCAATAAATTTCATTAAAAAGCTTCATTTTTTTTTAATTTATAATGTGAGAAGCAATGAGATGCTCTTAACATTGTTTTACATTGGTTCAATTCAGCATTTCTTTTTGTCAGCAGTTTTTTTGATAAATTGTCATAATGGTAAAAATTTGAGACCTTCCAGTCACAGAATGTGATGCAGTGGACTATTTTTAAAGGTACAAAATCCTGCATTCCTGAAAAGTGGGCATTAATAATCATGATATGATAGCATGCCACTGACCTTATGTATATTTTTTCATTTTTTTATTAATAAATTAATCCAAAAGAAAAGAAACAGTAAATATTATAATTATTTTTTTCATAATGATTTCTTTTTTAAAAAATAACAGAAATAAAAAATAAAATGTAATTATTAAATACACAGTTTCTAACAGGCATTTTTTTGTAAATATCTTTTGGAAACCTCCAAAAACTGTAGATTTATCAAAAATACAGGTTGACATCTTGGTTTACTTAAAAACTCACAAATACCAAAAAATTCTAACACCAGATTAGTTTCTATACATGTTTTAGTCCTTAATTTGATGCCATTTGCATCCCCCTTCTTTTTGATAGAGATGCTATTACCAACAGCAATCTCACCTTGACTCTAATTTGTTTATTCACATGATTCTAATAATAATACTATTTATTCTACTTCAGAGTACTGAGCAACTTAAAGCTAGAAATGAAATGGAGATATTATAGCACTATTTCGTCTGGCTTCCATTAGTTAACTTTTTATTTTGCAATAAATGTATGGTTTTCAAATGAGGTCATGTTTTAATATTTGTCTAAGATTAATTAATAGGAAGATTTATTGTTTGTTGACACTGCTATAAAAATAAATATTTTTTTTATTTATAAATAAGTAATTCCTTTTATGTACATGTAAAATATAAAAGTAATTCATATTTTGCAGGATTCACCATCATCGGAATCCCCTACATTGCGCCTGTAATCAATCAGTCAACATGTCAAGCGTTGGTATCCTAGAGGTCAGCGTAGCTGCCTTGCAAGCAGTTGCTTGCAAACAGTTATTGCGGGTTTGCTTCCCGGCAGATGCTTTGACATATGGTAAAAAAACAAAAAACATGTTTATTTCGCACTTTACGAATATAATCTTTATAATAACTTGAAATATATATCATAGTTTATGAAGGGTTAACACTCAAAATAACTTTGGATTAAAAAAATCTTTCCAACTTATCCGCACCATATGATTTTGTTTATATAAAATAGCTAAAAATATTTGATAAACATTAAACTGGAAAGGGAAAAAAAAGGATTAAAGTAAAAACACACTATTCTGAAATTAAAAATGATTTTGAAATAAATTATGATTTCTTTTTTTGTTTTTCTCAAATGGCTTTCATTTCTTTAATCTAAGCTAGAAAGCAAACGCATGGTTTTATTAATAATGTATTACAGGACTTGGAAATTGAATGAAAGAGAAATTGAAACTGCAAAAATAAAAATGTATATTTTTTCAAAAACTCTTTAGATTTATCTAATAGGACTTTCTATTCATGTCAAGAGTACAATTTAATTGAAATGACTTGCATTTCACTTCTATTTGAAAGAAGTGAAGAAAATGACTTACATTTTACTTCGGAGGAAGCGGCTCTGATCCTTAAGCAATGAAGCCAGCCAAGTTATAAATAGCTACTACTCTTAATAAAACAAGGCCAGAGGCGAAAGAAGTCGTGAGCTCTGACGTTTTACTTCATCATTCATCAGCTTTTACTTTTTGAAAATATTGTCAATCTATAATCTAATTAAATAGGTCTGTCTCAATTCATTTATATAACTAGGTCCCCCGCCCCTTAATCGTTTATATAAATGAGCGAAAGATTTGTGGCGCCATAAACTTGACATATCTACAATTTGGGTTCAAATTTGGACAAAGTAAATTTGAAAACGTTTTTCAGTTAGGTTTGAGAGTTATCTTTCAAATAGTTTGTCCACAATTAGTATATCTAATAAATGAATATTTCAATATTCTTAATTAGAGGATTAATTAATTGTGTAGAAATCGTGGTTGATCTGAGAGATACGAACAAACAATTTTCTTAAATATATATTGGTTGCATAGGTTAAAGTTACGATTAGATGAATATTTGTATTTAATGTTAAGCCTTAATGTTTAAGCCATCAGTTTGGTTATAAAATAAGTTCCATAACTAAACAGTGAGGATTGCCAATTCCTCTACAAGCTTTATGATAAATGCTTAGCCAGAGCCAGCACTTAAAATATCTCTGTCAGGAACCCTTCCCCAAACCCCTGACCATGGTTTTGTGCTTTGGCACTCCTCAGAGAGGTGTCAGGTAGGTTCAGACACTAGATCTAAAAATACCAACCCAAAGCTAAGCACTTAGCTAAAAGTTATCTATTGAGTGAAAAATCTGAAATTTTCAGATATCTACATGTCTTCAAACCCATATTAAATACTGTACATGCAAATTTACAGCGTTTTTAATTTTTATTTTATTCATATTTCAGTATGTACTATAATGAAAGTATTTCCCTATACAAACAATTTGTACTATAATTTTTTTGACCAAGATATTCATAGGGTTTGTCTATAAATATTGCTTCCAATAACTCTCTTCATATACACTTTAATGCAAAAATTTTTACTATAATTTCTTTATTTTCCTGACAGTTTCAATTGTCCTGCAGTCTTCATCAGAGCTACAATATTATCTATATGATGATATATTTGATTTAACATTATTTCTTATTTTCCAATAAGCATGTCCTGCACTCATCAAACTTTCAAAGATAGTAATAGTTAATCTTTTATTTAGATAATCAGTTAACTTCTTTTTTTCTACCACTTTTCTTCCTATCCTTTACAAATTCCACACACATATACTATATAATCCCTTTATCTCTAAATATATACTCTTTTATTTGTTTTTTCCAATACATTCTTGTGGTTTACAGTAGATGATTGCCTGATTAGAGAGTAATTCATACACACTTAATCTGTAACTTCTGGTTGTTAGATGTCATATGATCTCTTAAGTAACTATAACTATTTGGTTATTATTGTGTTGATTACCCTTTTTTTTTCAAAGTTCTTTCCATTCTTTATCAAGATTTTTCAATAATATAGCACTTATAAAATAGATTTTTTGAGTTATGGATTTGAAATAAATAAAGAAAAATGTTACATTACATTTAGACAATACCATTTGCTTGGTTTCATTGAAAAAGCCTGCTAAGTTTTAATTAATATTAATAAATTGTGTTCAATGTCTATAACTATGTGTTTATTTATTTATTTATTCATATTTAATAGACAGACATAGTTGGTTAGAATATTAATTTAAATTTATTATTCACAAATCTATAAGTCTCACATTCCTATGCTAGTAATGTCACTGGTAGAGACAACAATACCTAAAGAAAAGGACAGAATAACATCATTCAACATATCCTACATACTAAACTATATGTTTTGGTCAGATTATTCATACAGATGAAAACATAATTGATAAAATTAATCATATAATTAAACATGGATGGCGTGCTTTTGGTAGAAATAACTTAAAATCCAAAGGAAATATGCCTGTGTGTTTGAAAAGGAAGACTTTTAATAAATGTATTTTATCAGTTCTTACTTATAAATCAGAATAATGGATCCTCAACAGAATAATAATAGAGATTTCAGATTGCTCAACACAGTATGGAGAGATGTATGTTAAAAATAATAATAAGGGGCTGAAAATGAAATATATGGGGGAGAAAACAAACAAGTGTTACATCATTGAAAGAATTGGGGAAATGAAGTGGAGTTGGACTTGACATTTTGCTGAAAAAGATAATAATAGAAGTCTTAAACAAGATTCCAAGAGATTGTAAAAGATCTAGAAAGTGATCACAGATAAGATGAATGGATTAAATAAGCAAGTGTGCTGGAGTAATGAGAAAAAAGGAATCTAGAGATCAGAAAAACAGAATTAAACTTGGAGAGATCTTTATCTTGCAGTGGATTGATTTTAATTAAAAATGATGATGTATTAATAGTAATAGTTGAATGTATTTGAAAAGTTTGAATTCAATTTGAATTTATTAAAAAGTCAGTAATTCTAGATGATGGTAACATTCTAAAATATAATTACAAGTAAAATGTTATCTTAATAAACTTTCAGACAAATATATTTAATCATTATATTATAAACAACCATTGCCACTTAAAGTGATATTTATATAAATATTATAACACAGCAAAAACAATAACAGAAGACATTCTGTTATCAATTTGACAAAATCTTTTTTTGATATGGATTTAAAATTAACATTTATAAAGAGATTTTTATAAATTTGTAACCAGTTTGAGTGCCAAAAATCAAAGAGTCAGACTTTACCCTTGAACCTTGAACTCCAGAATCTTCCTTTCTACAACTGCATCAAGCCATACAGACCATTAAATGTGTGGATTATTTTGAACATGGTACTTTGTGTTGAATGGTAAGTACATGTTTTTCAAATATGTTTGTTTTTCTCAGAGAGTATCCATAATTCTTAATATTTATTGTTGAATTAGAATCTATTAATGGTTATATTATTATTAGTTACATTAAACAAAGGCTTGAAACATTAATTAAAGTTTTTAAAGATCCTAACCCAAGATAATCAGTATTATTTATACAATCAATTGACTTTAGATCTCTATTCTACATCTTTTATATCTAAACATCACATGATCACTAGCCTTCTGGCATCCATTGATTGCTCTTGTTAGCACAAGATGGCACTACTATATGGAGAGTGTTGTTTTGTTTTGAATTGTTTAAATCTTTTATATCTAATGTATATTGTGTTTGTCAGTACTACTTTATATTTCAGAGACATAATATAATCTTGATAAAACCTATTAAAACTCATGATAGAAAATATTTAGATGTGCTTTATTTTACTTGGATATTAAAAGATCCATGTAATTCAAAAATCAAACTCAGGCCATTTTTATTACTATTTAGATAATTTTGAGATTTATTATATGGATTCTCAAAAGGTTTTTGATCAGATCAAACAACATTTTAAAATTGTCTTTGGAGACATCAATGCTAGAATTGATAAATTATTAAAAGATAAAAATACTGTGTTTAAATTTGTTTATAGTGGTAATAATGTGAGAGGATATAGTCTTGTAGAGGTCAAGGAAAAGAGTAAACTTTATAGTATAACTATTTTTTGAAAAAAATGCTGGATGGAAATATGGAAGCAGAATTGGATAACTAACAAAAAATATCTATTACAAGATTGTAAAGTTTTTATTGTAAAGTTTTTAATAGATTCCATACAAAAACTTAGCATTGATTAATGAAATAAAATGCAAGTAAATGCCAAATTAGGAAAATGAAAACTATTAAGAAAGACATCATTACTTAATATTTCTAACCTTCAGAAATACTATAATGAATTTAAATTAGAACTTGCAAATTATTTAAAAATAACATCAGACTTTGAAAATAGTTCAGATTAATAAGAACAAAAAAAATATTGCTGTTACAAAAAAGTGCAAATAACAATACATTTTTAAGGAGACCAGACAATATTTAAATAAAATAAGGAATGTGACATTTTTCTTAAAATCGTCCTTTAAGAAAAATTGAAAGTCTAAAGCTTTGTAAAATGAAATGAAAGAAATTGATAATGATATAAGAAATTTTGGCAAGAAAAGTTATAGGAGAGAAATAAATGTTCAAAATTGTAAAACATCTTGATATGGAAAGAAAAGTTATTTTTGAAAAAAGAAGAGAAGATGATATTATTATTGAAAGTAGAGATTGCATCTTGAAGTGGTGGAAGAGTTTATTTCCAGAAAATGTTGGATTCTAATCAACTTAAACAATGTGGTTTTAGTATAATGGATCACATCCAAATATTCAGAAAAATTCTAGAAATATCCAATGAATAGGAATTGCCATTAAACTTTAGATTTGTAGATTATGAAAAGGAATTTGATTCTATAAACATTTATAATTAAAACATTGGATCATCAAAAATAGAGCCAAGATATTATTGTGCTCTGAACAATATTTACTAAAATGCAACAGTAATTATTAAATCACATGACTAAGAAAATTAAAATTGAGAAAATATACATTAGGATTATTTTATATGTCCAAAATTTTTTACAACAGTTATTTTGTGGAGTAAAATGAGAAACTAAGACAGTAAAGATGCATCAAAACAAACTGCAACATAAAGTTGGTATGACTTGGGCCACAATTGTAATCCACTTAATATCAAAGTTGTTTGCACTGAGTGCAATGATCAAAAAAAAATACAAAGAGTTAAATAATATCCATGCAATAAATAAAAATGACTCATGTATTACATTATCATGAAAGTGGTATATTTAAATTTACAAACTTGAATATTAATTAACCTCTATGTTTCCTCTTCTGTATACTTATCTTAGTGCTAAGAATATGGTGGTGTGGTCAAAAACAGTGCCAAGCTGTAAGTCTGTATAGACATTACAATTTTATAACCTTTCTGTCATAGTGGACCTTCACCACCTATTGAATTGTCTTCAATATTTTGTAGATGATGAGGTTGTTTTTGAAAATAATACTTTGGGGATTTAGGATATTTGCAAGATTCGTCAGACAAAGGTAAGAAAGTAAGTGTAAAAGTAAATGGTAGGAAAGCAGTAATATTCAATACATTTTTCCAAAAAAAAAAAAAAATAAAGATTGATAATAATGAATTAAAAATACTTAACAACTGCAAATACTTTGATTGGATTATTAATACACAAAAACAGAATAGATGAAATTACCCAAATAATTAAATTTGTATGAAATGCTTTTGGAAGGAAAGACTTAGTATTGAAAAGAAATATATATGTTTGAAAAAAAAAGTTTTAATAAATGTGTTTTATCTTTTCTTATTTGTGGATCTGAGACTTAGACACTTGGAAGAAGAGCAATACAAAGATTTCATATCAATCAATGAAGTAAAGAGACATACATGTTAGGAGTGACAAGAATAAATCAAAAGTGAAATACATGGGTGAGACAACAAACAGGTATTACTGGATGGGCATATTACTAAAATAAATAATAGAGGGCCAAATGGAAATTTTAAGCTGAATCCCAAGAGATTGTAAAATACCTAGAAATAGATTACATGTGAGATGGATTATGAAATAAAAAAGTTTGCTGGTATAACGTGGAGAAGAAAGTCTAAAGATTAGTGAAACCAGATTAAATTTGGAGAGACCTATATCTTGCAATGGATGGATAATGGTTGAGAAATGATGGTGATAGGTATTAGTGTGAAATCATTGAGGCATGTATAAAAATATATTTACATAAATATTCAATGTTTTTAATATTATTGTCTAACTTATGAAATTATTATTAACATATATATATATATATATATATATATATATATATATATATATATATATATATATATGTTATTAAATACACACAAATGTATATATTCAATATATTGTAGAATAAAACTACTTTTCACATGTGCTATGAAAGAGCAACACACTTTTTTCTTAATAAGTGTTTTAAAAGCCTATTGCATGCATATATACTGATACATACATTTAATTACGCTTATTGTTTGATACAGTATTCTACCATATTCATAAACTAAATGTTCATAATTTGAATTATGTGAGATTCACAAAATGTATTAATTAAAAAATAAAAAAATTAGTAAAAAAAATGTTTATTTTTAAATTCATAATGTAGATATAGTATATGCACTTATATACGTAAATAATTTATAAAATATCATATAAATATGTAATAATATTATTCCTTAATTTTAGTTTGCTCCCTCTGCAAAAATATTTCATAAACTTTCAAATGGCAATGTTTGATTTTAAAAAAACTCAACCAATCTCTGCTAGACATGTTTCTGTCAATAACCAATATCTTCAGCAGTTTCAATAATATTGAAATTCTAATAAATAAATCAATAATTTTTATAAATATCACATTTATTTGATTTCCATTAGTTTCCAGTCAGTTGTCAAGGTTTGTTATTGATGAAACATTTCTGGCAGAAATGGATGATTTTCTAATTAAACATTTCCACTTGAAAAATCATGAAAATTTTATAGAGGTCATAAGTTGAAGTTAACTTTAGTGATATTACTACATAGTTTTGTAGTGTTTAATTAATTATTTATATATTTAAATGATTATTTGAAAGCAAGGTTATTTAGAAATGAGTTTGATTAAAAGTTTCCAATTAACACTAAGAAAATACAAAGTAAGCTTATGCTAAAATATATCTAAGATTCATATTCTCATTGATATTAAATTAAATGTTGTAATTGAAATTAAATAGAATCTGTGTTGCTACATCTGGGGATCTCATCTAGTTTTTAGACTGCTGATGACTTCATTTATTGACAGAAACATATGTCCAGCAAGGATTGTGTTTATTGAACATTATAATGTAATGGATTTGCTATTAAACATAAATTTTAATACCTTCACCAAGGTTTAAAACCAAAAATTATAAATATAGAAAGTGAGTACTGTAATTTTTGTCATCACTGTAACTTTTATTTATTATTAGTCCATAATTTTGTTTTGTTTACTATTCTTGCCCAATTAATGGGTTTGGTATCTACAATTTTTTTTTTTAAATTCTTTGTCTTACCATTTTGTTACAGTAAAAGATAACATTCTGATTAAAATATGGGACCAGTTTACCTTTCTATTGAGTTTTTTTGAATTGGTGGAATGTGGGGGAGAGTTTCAATCATTTAAACACTTATAAAAGTTTAATGCATTATAATAAAGTTATATCTTTAGATTAATTAAAGTATATGTCATTGACAAAATAATTTAACATTCTAAATACAAGGAATAGTTGTCTGATGTTTGAGAATATAAAGAGCTTTGAAAATGAATGTCTATTTCAAGAATTAGTTATATATAGTATTCCAATGAAAAAGTAGCTGATTCTCTCACTAAGCTTCCTGAAGCACCATCTCTGAATCAATGAATGCATTATATAAGGACATAGTGATTACTATCAATCACAAAAATTTTTAAATGGTGGCATGTCTGAATTATAAATTATGAATTGTAACTCTATGTTTCATACCTTCATCTATGATAGAAAGAGATGCTGATATCAAATCTTGTTTTAAGTTGGTAAAAATGGCTATTGAAATGGTGAAATTATTCAAATTATGTATGTTAGTAAAGCTGTCAGTTCCATTAACATTTTTGGTAAATTTGCAAAGTTTTGTAATGATAGAAAGTATATTAAATATGATTCATGAAACTAGAAAAATAGTCATATTTAATACCATAACTCTTGATCCAGTCATTGTAACAATCTTAAAAGTTGAATCATGAATAAACTATGTTACCATGTCACATATGTAATGATTCAGAGATATGCATGAAGCATGGATAGTGACTTATTCCTTCTTTTTACTGGAAAACACTATATATATATATATCAACTAAATATTTATATACAGATCCCTGAGTAGTTAAATGGTAATTCTTATCATTTATTCTATAAATAAATTCACTTCTCATTTAAAATTATGTAAATAAACTAAGCATATACGTAATGTATTGAAACCACTAATCAACTTTGCTCTTAGGAAAAATTGGAGAAATCAGGAGGAACCTCATTGATAAATATATAAAAATTCTACTGATTGTTGACTTTCGCAGGATGGCTCAGTTAGTTAGAGCGCATTACCTTAAAATTTGATATTCAAGAATCTAAGAGACTGGGTTCGATTCTCATGCTAGTTCTGTCACTGGTTAGGCCAACAACGCCCTGAAGAAGAGGGGACAATAATACCACTTGAAACATAGTGCATATACTAACCTATGTGCTATTGCTAATAGTTGAATGTGTTTGGAATATTTAAATAAAGTTAAAAAGACATTCAATACTTATATTAGATGATGGAAATAGTCTAATGTATAAATACAACTTAAATATCATCATCACAAATCTTCAGGAAAACAATATATAAGAGCAATTGCTAAGAGACAGGTCATATCATCTGTCTTTCAGATAATTTATTTAAGTTATATAATTCAAACTTAAGTAACTTAAGTTACTTCCTGTTCAGTAATATATATATATCATAAACATCAACAACGTTTTATTGGTTAAAGTAAACATTTATTTTTTTATCTAAAAATACAACTTAATGAGATTGAATTACAATTTGTTTGATAAAATAAATAAATAAAATGCTTTTAATTTTAATAAAGTGTTTTGAAATCTGCTTTGAATAACAGACTTAATTCAAAACTAAATTCACATACTTTTTTTTTCATGCGTCAAAGCATCGGCTGGAAGCGAACCCAGGATAACTGCTTGAAAGGCAGCTGTGCTAACCACTCGGCCACTAACGCTTGACAATTCACATATTTTCATTAAAATCATTTATTTTAAATGCAATATTTGTCAATTTTTGCCCATATTATGTTAGATCACATTCAGCCATTTTCTATAAGAAATTAACTACCCCTTGACAGTATAACGATAAGGATCTCTATTATAATAGAGCGGGAATTTATTTTCCCATGAAGAAGATAGGAATATATTTTTTTTGCCCTGCATGGTTTGAAAACTTGGTAGAGTGAAAACTGTGTCCACAAATGATGCCCAATTCTATCCACTCTGGCATTCAAACTTCTTACAAATTACAGCCATTCAACATTGTATTTATTTAAAAAGTTATACTACATAGTTTGGCACAGTGGGAGGGGCAGACTCTGAAGCTCAGGTGCATGGATTGTGGCTCTCATCTGAACTTTTGATCCTCAAACCTTTTCTGAACTTTTAAGCAACAAACAATTCAATTTCTTGTTTATATATTAAGAAATTTATTTTAAAAGCAATGTTTTGAAAATTAATTTTTGAATTATTATAAAATTATTTTTGACTATAGGCTAGTAGAAAAATTACGAAGTTTTTTTTTTAAAAAAAAACTATTTTAATATATATTTATTAAATTAAAAGTTAAAAAAAATATTTAAGATATTAATTATTAAAGTTTTTAATTTGTTTTTAATTATTTCTTAAGAAACTACAATTTCAAGCTAACAACAATTTTTGAAGAATTCATCACTATATAAATGGTTAGCTATTTTAGGGCAGATCGGTGACAAGGGTCTCAAATACCAAAAGTGATAGGTTGAGCTTTATTTTAATTTTTTAAGTCCATTATTCTACTAATGAGTTAAACTGCATAGTGAAAAATTCATCATTTATATATGTGTGTGTGCGCGTGCAAAAGATGTTTAATCTAGGCAGATGATTGAAAACTATTTTATCTAGAAATACCATATGCATTAAATTCTCTTGTAAAAAAATGGAGAGTTGTATTTCTTCATGAATCAAAAATGATTTATGTAGTTGATGGGAATATTTTTTAACGAAGCACATGATAGCAATCCATTAAAAATGGTAAAAAAAGCAAAAAAGTTTTTTTTATCACGCACAAACATTTTCTTTAGTACTAAGTTAGCTTTGTTTTCTATTAAACCTAAGCTCTATGAAAAAGTTAGTGTAAATACATGGAATGTATGCTTTTCTTTTTTCTGCAATTATCATAGATCTATTATAACATCATTTCTCAAAAAAATAGCTTAAGCAACTACATAAATCAGCTGTACATTCGCTGCATAATGTACTCTGAAGAAATAGAGACAACAATGACTCTTCGATGAGAATTAAGCTTTTGTACAATTAAACCAAATTGATCTTTAACCATCAGATACGATAATATATAATAGAAAAACATTTTATGAATAAGCTGGATAAGTTTGTTATTCATGTTTAAATGTTAATATTGAGTGCTTTCAGTTAGATTTTATGTTTTTTAATTTTAATTGATAATGTAACTGGAAATGGAAATCATGCCATAAATCATCCATAGCTATTTATTTATATACGTTATTGCAAAGAGTTAATTCCAGAGGTTGGTTTTATTATACAACTATACAAATATTATAATTCATTGTTTTAGTATGCATTTTCTAAAAGGGTTAGATTTATTTTTTCCCTTTTAAATAGAATCGGGCATTTCTAATTTCAATGTTAAATACCATTGTATTTATGCATTGAATAGATTTGATTTAATTCACCTGAATAAGAGTTCAGTTACAGACCAAAATATATCTGGGTTATAGTAGTTGTAAATATATTTTCTTTATATTGATATGAATGATTATATAATTGCACACTTATTTGCAATTTGTTATTTTAATTATTAAAACTTGTAACATATATATAATCAATATTATTCCAAATTCACAAAATCAAACAGACTAGCACAATCCATGGTTTCACTGCTATAAGCAGACTTTTCAAGTATAAAGAACTACAAAATAAAAACAAATTTAAATTAAACATTACCCACAATTTCATTTACTCCCATTCACCTTTAATATTAAAAAAAAAACTTTTAATAGGTTAATGGTGGGTATGCCTTGCAAAGGGGACTTATAAACTACAACTCAAGCCTAACCAAGCAATTATTAAACAATTGCTTTCTCTTTTTCAAACACACATATATACACTAAACCCTGCAATCAGCAAGTTAATATATTTTTTTTTATAAAGAAAGATAAAGTTTCAAGTTAGATACTAAGAAACTAAATACACCCATGTATATATAGACAATACTGAATAACCAAGAGTATTGTAAGTCATCAGCTAACCAACATTATGACAACATAAATAAAATACAGAAGATACAGGCCTAATGTCAAGCATATTGCTAAGCAACAAGACTTGGAAATGAAAAGAATATATATTTATCTTAATAACATTACATTGATGTACAATTACACAATAATAGACAAATACATCAAGCATGAGAAAATCAATATCTTGATAACCATATTATTTTTTCTTAACAAGAGAAATATGGGCGTATGTGTTAGATTTTGAGAACAAATTTCAATCATGTAAAATAAACAGTAATTTACTTCATCAAAAACAATATAAACCAAAACCTGAAATACCTCCAACATATGGAAGTAAACCGAATGAATTGAGCTGATTGTTAAAAAGAAAACTTCAAATTTATATCAACTCATCACAAGAGAATAAGTAAATAATTGCTAATAATCAACAAGGACAGTTTTTGTGCCAGTTCTCCTGAGCATAAAAACAACCCTAAAAACTGCACATACTAACTAGGGTACTGAAATGAGATCTAGCAAAAAGAACTATGCTGTAGGAAGCTGAATGACAGCTCTTCAAATCCGTAGAAGCATTATGATGTGTGAGGTGCCTTTCTTTATTAAATATTGGTTGATGACAATGATCTTCAGTGGATCTTCTGCATCTTCTTCGAAGGAAATGAACCAGACAGATTGATTATCTGCAATGCTGGAATAAGTGAACATTCAATTAAACATATGGATGGTACACAATCCAAGAAGATCTATCACCAGGAGGAATAGACTTTGAATATGATGGACAATGTTTTCCAGATGCAGAAATTGATTTTTTTAAAATTTTATCCAATTGATTTGTATTTTTAGTTTATTTGTTATTTATCATCTTATATTTACTTTTCATATTTTTTACTTTCCATTTCCACATTTGAAAGCTTATATTTCAGAAAGGGAAAGTTTATTTTAAGTGTAGAGGGGGAATTAAATGTTATAGACATTTTATTAGATCAAATAAAATTTAGATCTATGCACACCTCCAGTAGCTTGACATCATCCAATTAAATATGGAATAAGGTAAGATCTTATATTGTTCCACATTAAAAGCATGCAGTAATGACAGAACAGAGTTTTCATTGTTTGTTAAATGTATTACTACACTCATTATATATTCATTTTTAAGTGTACATGACTAACTTTCTTGAGTGTATGGTCTCTTATCAATATTAGGTCTCTCTTATCAATATTAGGAAATCACATATAAGAGGGTCCTCTCCTCCCAGAAGGATTATGATACTCATTGCGAATCACATAGAAAGCATTACTTTAAAATACAACTGTACATAAGAATAATTAGTATGTCAGATTCACAATCTTCTAAAAAAAATTACTATTGTAAAACTTTTGTAAATAAAAATTGCTAGGGTATGGATTTCTATCAGAATATTTGGGGATCAGGATATTAATAGCATTTAACTCTTAAGGTAATAGAAAACCATCCTTGACTCATAATATTTTATATGTAAATATTGGTAAAGTAGCTTCATTATTTAATAAATGTTAAGTTGTTACAATCCACTTGGGTCTCTACCCCACCATTGTTATGCATTCATACCTCCAAATATATACACTAAACTTAAATACACACATGCCTATATTTTATATATACTGATATTGAAAATATTCTGAGAAAATGCAGTAATTGATCCTCACTTATGTAGAGACACAATAGCCATTGACCTGAGTTGGCCCATCCCTGAAGAGAGTCCTGAGTTTGAATATTGAGGCTTAATGGAGCTGGAAAGGGCTAGCCCAAATCATATGTACATTAAATGTGTAAATATAGAGCTAGCCCATTGGAGGTGGATGTGATCATGGGTTAAGTATTTCATTGTGTCATTGTCAACATCCTACCCAAACATCCTATGTCTGACCACAGTTAGATGAATTTTCTCCCTTTTTGTGAAAACTACTGGTCAGTTGCACCTGTCCCCTAACTTTAGGGGCTGAAACAAAGAGCTTACAGGAATAGTTCACTACAGTAAAAAAAATTTGTTTTGGGATAGTCATTCATTTTCAAATGATAACCATCCATAATCACCGAGGACTTACTCATATGAAGATCAATGTAGTTGTATAAATGAGACTTTTTTTTTGAGTTTGAACACACATATTAAAAGAAAATGACATTAAAAGTGGTGAATGCACATACAGTGATGCAAACATCATGATAATCAGAGACCAATAACTGAATGACTAATTGACTAATAAATAATGTTTAAAATAGATGAATCAGGCAAGTAAAACACAGACTTAAATATAGGCATAAAACATGCACCTCCACACACAAACAAAAGGGGGAATCATGAATAAATGCAAAATGGCTTGGAGTGACAAGGAAGCCTACAGTATACTATTTTTATGTATATAAGCATACTATTTTTATGTATATAAGCAAATAAAAACTTTATAACCATATACATAAAACAAGTCAATGATAACTAGAAGTGGAAGAAAATTAATGAGAATGAATGAGAAAATTTCACAAGAAACTAAAAATACTAGTTAGTAGTGAGTTGAAATGCTCTACTTCTAAAAGTAGAGAAGAGTATGCATTGGTAGAGTTACTTGAAAGGTACATGACAGAAAATGGTCACTCTCCACAGATACCAGGGATGATCCAAATGGCATCTCAAACCTATGAGATACCCACTAATGAAACAAATCAAGCACACAGGATTGAAGTAGCACAGGCTACAGAGGATGTAATGACCATGGAATGAATATTCCAGATGATCATGATGATGAAAGCAGAACTCACCAACAAACATTGATGCAAAAATATATAAAATAAATACAAATGTGGAGAGCATCAAGGGTTCTAAAAGCACTTAGTCTGTAGAAATTATAATATAAAAAAGCCTACAAATCATTGCATAAAAGTTTCACTGCAATGCAGCAGCATATTATTAATCAAAGAAGATTGGAAAATTAAAATGATGGAGATGGGAAACATTATCTGCTGATATGGAACGGCTGTCTCTGATTGTCAATAATGTTCAGAAAGAGAATAGGGAATTGAGACATTAGGAGAAATAAGAAGAGAGATGAAAGAAAGATTTGAAGACTTTAGATGTACCATATGAATGTCAGATAGACCTTTTAAGTTTTGTAAGATGACTTGAGGCCATGAAGACTTCGGGTAAAAGTATGCATAGGTCAAGAGAAATACTGAGAACAAATTAAGAAAGAATTTGAAGACATAATAACAAAAATAGAACAACTCCACTTATGGCACAATGTCAAAACAGAAGTGCACAAGGTCAATGAATCAATGGGCCACAACATAAATTGTCTGGAAGACAAACTAGCTGTGATACAGAAAACCTCTCAGACAAGGCATATTGATTAAAGTATAAATGAAATGCATAACCAGATTGGACCAAACTGAATAGAGTGGTCAGTCAGAGGTTCAAGGCCTTTGGATCCCAGCTCTGCCTGAGAACAAAGCATTTGGGTATAACCAACTAGGGATGATCAAATGGATCTGACTAGCAGGGAGCATGATGAAGTAATAGTCAGCCTTGAAATTCTCAAGGTCACCAATAGAATGAGTAACCAATGCCAAGCAGTTAGTCTCCCACACCAAGATCCTTCAGGGATAAAAGTCTCTCCTTTTAATTTTAACCTAGAAGGAATCAATATCTGAAACATGCCACACTGACCAGAAAACACAGGTACCCACTCTACATATAAACTCCAGGGAAATATCCAATGTGTACAACCATGTAACACAAATCAGTGCCATCAACCAATTCCTAATGCTAAAAATCTTCAAGGGCTCTGCCAATGAGGCCCCAATAAAACATCTAAGGAGCCTCAACCTGTATTTTTTCATGAATCACAATCTGACAGGGTGAGAAATTGGTCATCACCTATGGTCACTTCCAAGGGGTGTGCTGATGTGGTGGGAGTCATTATTCTGGACCCTGTCCACTTTTGAAGAATACCAGACATTACTGGTGAAGAATTTCTGGAACCACAATAGGTTATGCTAGTTGTTCCAGGTGAAGTACCAACAAAGACCAGGGGAATTCACCACCAGGTTACCAAATTAAGGAGTTTAAACATGTATCACTTGAGCAAAAGTGAAATAATAAGCATAGCAAAAGTGAAATAATAAGGATAGACAAAAGAAATCTACCCCTTAGGATCAAATAGTCTCTCCTGTGTTTATAAATAAATCACACAGTAACATGATTTGTAATATCATCATTCCTCTAAGGTTTGCAAAACTGTGTCATCCCAAAAGAGAAGTGTAAAAATTAATATACATGGCCACTTAATGATCAAAGATAAAAATTATAACAATGTATAACATTCATGTTGTGAAAGAACAAAAAAAATTGTGAAAAAATTTGTGGCAGAAAGCATTTTTACAAAATTTAGCTATCAGTAAACATAGCAAAAGTTTATAAATCAAATGAAGGAAAGTGCAAAGGAGCCAAAGATTTACTGAGCCAAATTATTCAAATGACTATATCAATAGTTTATCCAGGCATCAACTCTTGGCAAGAAATTAAGTTATCCAAGAAAATCAGAATGATCACCAGAACCATAAACATCTTGAGAAATTGGATATCCCAGGTGTTATATATTAAATATTAAACAATGAATTGTTTCTTTTTAAAAGTTCTATAGTAAGGACAAGGAAAGAATTCCCTTCTTTTATGACAAAAATATACAAACTCTAGTTATGTGCTTTATATTGGCTAATGGATGGATATTCAAAATGATTCTAAACATATTTTGTCAGTTACATACAATTCATACATCTGTTGGTAATGAAGAGTTTGAAATTCATTTATTAGTTTATGTATTAATGATGAATAGGTGTGAAGAAAATTATACATTTATTTCAAAATCAATAAAATTTGCTTGAAACAACAAGTTACATTAACTGATCTACAATTAGCCACAATAAACAGAACAAAAGATTAATACCCTAATGGATACAATAAAGTGTGTAATGTTCTTGGAGAGAAATTTAAGCAAGTATCTAATCATCTCAGTATACCCTGCATGGTTTGGTGCAATTGGTAGAGCATCCAACTTGGGATCGGGTCATTCCAGAATTAATTCTGGCAACTCCCAAGCAATAAAGCTTATACGCCTTTTTTAAAATATCAGTATGATACCAATAAAGAATTTCATCTTTTATTTCCTCTGGGGAACTGCTGGGTAGCATTTGGTGTTTTGAAAACACATTTATTAAGAGAAGCTACTGATGTGGTAGAGTGATTTAAAAACAATTGCACACATGGAATAATTAGGCAAAATATATGCATCATGGTACAATAGTTTGAGTTTCATAACTATTTCCACTACATTATGGTCATTATATTCTTTAATTGAAATGGAAATTCCTCATACTCAGATAATCACAAAGGATTGGCAAAGAAGATAGGAATGCATTATTGAACAAGCATGTGATGGAGTACATAGAATAATCCAAGAATTTCAAAAAGACTAATAAGCTGATAATCAGGTAAAATATATACACTAGGAAGAATTTATGCCACAACATGATAGTTGATAGAGAAAACAGAATCATGACTGTAGTTAACAATTATGGAAATAGAGTTTTATTAGATTACCTCTGTAGTATTGTACACATTGTATTTTTTGAAGTATTTTAACATCACAGACAGAAAACATAATTTTATTCTTAATACATACAAAACAAATTATTTCTGTTTGAAATCAATCTTTTAAAGCAATTTTTTTTTGATTTGTCAGCATTTTATATTTTAGAATTTTACCTTGCCCGAATTTTAGATTGTTGGGATTTTGATCTGTCATGATTTTCACAAATAAAATACATGGTGAAAGAACAAACAAGTATAATTACATTAATAAAAGAATTGGACTAAAATGGAGATGAGTCAGACATATTGGTAGAAGAGATGATAATAGATGAACAGTTGATGTCTTAAAGTGATAGGATATGAGATGCCAGATAAATTAAGCAAGTTTGCTGGTGTATTGTGGAGAAGAAAAGTTAGAGATCTGAGTTAGTCTTGAAGTGAGAGACCTTCATTCTATAGTGGATTGATAATGATTGCAAATAATGATTTATAATGATAGAACACACAAATCCATCATTATTTATTTGATATTTTGAAATTGTGTTTTTTTAATTTCTTCTTTAACAAACTTTTCTTATGATTCAATCTCATATCTAATTGCAGTTCTCTAAAATAATTTATATTAGCCATATCTTTCTATAATAACAATCATTACTTCACTTCAGAATATGATTAAGATAAAACTGAATAGCAAAACCAAGAAAATGTTTGTTGCTATTAAACTGATACTATACTTATTTAGTTCCACAATAGGAAACTTATTCAAGCATATCAGTAAACAATCCTCAGACACCAATTAATATGTAGATATGGGCAAATGGGAATATTTGCTTCTATTCAAGATTAACAAAAAAAAAAATGAAAGAATCTTTGAGACACTACTTATAATTTTTGCAGATAACAAGCTAAGAAATGAAATTCCAAGAAATAAATTACTATTTTAATAATTATTACATGTATTATTAAAAACACATATACATATAGAACTATTGATAAGTTTCATCCATTCCAAATTTGAAAATAATGTCATCATATCTGTGTTGTATGAGTTAATGTTTGCCTATATGCACCTCTGAATGAAGTTCCTGTTATAGAATGAAATGTATTATATTAAGCTAGTTGTTAGTCACTTTTCTTTGTTGTGATATGTGTGATTTTATTTAATTATATTACATATACATAAAGGTGTATACTTTTAATGTTATGTGCATATTAAAAATATATTACTAGCATCATTTTTCAACTGGATAAAAGTCTTTCTAATCATGTTTCTCTTATATTTAGTCTTTATTTCATTTTTATATCTCACAAGTAGTTTCTTTCTAGGTTATTTTACAATATCTTGGGATTCAGTCTTCTTTTCTAGCAATATGTCCAGCCCTGTTTCATTTCAGTCTATTAATTCTTTCAACAATACCAATACTATGTGATTGCTCTCTCACTAAAGGATTTTTCTTTCCACATTCTTGTCACTATCAACATACCATTTCTCCATACTTTATTGAATGTTTTGAAATATCTTCCATTAAATGTCTAAATCTCAAGATCCATAAGTAAGAATTGGGTTTTAAAAAACCCTACCTTTTCAATCACGAGCAAACCCTACCTTTTCAATCACGAGCACATTCCCTTTTAATTTTAACTTATTTCTACTAGTCTTGCATTGGTGGTCAAGAGGTCTGTGTGACTGTCTTGCACTTGCAGACAGTTGCCCGGGTTGTGGGTTCGTGTCCCAGCTGATGCTATGACACTTTAAAAAAAAAAAACTTATTTCTACTAAAAGCACTTCATCCATGTTTAATTTTATGATTAATTTTATTCATTATTTGTATTAATAATCTGGCCAAGTATTTGTAGTTGTTAACTTTTTCTAATTCATAATTATCAATAATTTTTCTTTATTTTTTTTAAAAATCTATTAAACATTACTTTAATCATTTTTTCTATTTATCTTACTCCTATTTTCATACTATAATCTCATAACTCTTACAACATTTTCATAAGTTTTGAAGAAATTTTCTAAAACAACATTAATAATCCTTTTAGTTCTTCTGTTTCTTAAAATAACAAATTGGGTCAAATTTTAAACTCTCTGTCCAAAGTTAATTAGATAACAGGGTACAAAGACCAAATAATTGTGCTTGATCACTCTCAATTGATCATCAAATTTATACTTACTTTACAAAACCATAAAACTCTTTGTATTTATATGCCAAGCTTTAAGGTTTGAACAATAAACATTGTTTCTTTAATTGACTAATGATGCTTGACTATGTAACTCATAATGTTGCACCAACATTAATGCACACATGATTATACATGTAGACATTATCACTATCACTTTCAACCATTATAATCCCCTGCAGGATTATTGTCTGTACAAGTTTAATCCAGTTTTTTTTATCTCAGGCTCTCTTTACTACATCAACCCAGTCCATTTTCTTGCTTTAGCCACCCCAGTCATGTATGATCACTTTCTAGATCTTTTACAATCTTTGGAATCCAATTTAAGATTTCAACTGTCAATCTGTTATCTTTTCAAGGAATATATTTATTACAGTTCCATTTCAGCCCAGTCTCTTCATTTTTTGGATATTACCAATAACAGTTTTTCCATCCATGCATTTCATTTTCAATCCCTTCTGTCCTAAAATACAATTCTCCATATTTTGTTGAGTCGCCTGAAATCTGTTTATTGCTCTTCTGTTAAGTATCCAAGTCTTAATTCCAGAAGTAAGAACTGGTAAAATACAGTTATTAAAAATCTTTTTCAAACACCTAGGAATATTTTTTTAAAATATTAAGTTATTTCTATCAAAAGCACTCCATCCAAGTTTAATTCGTTGATTAATTTCATCCATTGTGTTTCCATTATACGCGCATATATATATATGAAGCTGAATTTTTTGACTTTGTAAAATGTTAATATGTAATAATGTAATATAAAAATTCAATTTTTTAAGTGTTTAATTACATATTTTTCAACAATTTCTGTGAATTACAAGAAGGAGAATTAGTTTTTTTTTTTAATAACACATTTTATGAATATAATCTATTTACGTCTAGCAATCTTATTATCAGAAATTTTTCCATTTTATCTAATAATTAAAATTTTCTACAAGAGATTCAAGTACTTTACGTCTAAAGCTTTCTGTTTTAATATATTTTAATAAAATTACTAATATTTGTTAAGATTTTTTTTATTTATGAAAGTGACAGTTGATTATACAGCTGTCTAATATTATTTGTAAGAATTGAAATGCGTCATGCACAGCTTCATAAGCAGACAATTTACTAACACAGTACATAATGGAATAAGTAATACAATGTTATAAATTAGTGTACATCAACAAAGGCACAGATATATATATAATCCATTTTTTCTCTAATGGGTTCAACAAATATAAATGCCTTAATATAAATATGAAAACAGTTTACATGCAAACTACACCAATATCAATAACAATCAGCAATCTCAATCTGTTGTCTAGGCAACCTCTTTTTTCAATGAAAACCTATATAATCTTTAGATTTATGTAGAAATTCTGTGAAACCCTAGCAGATTTTTTCAGAGAAAATCTTCATATTGCCTGGCATGGGTAATAAAGCATTTGAATATTCATCATCATTGTTTTCAACCAGTATCAATCCACTGCAGGGTAAAAATATCTCCAAGTTTGATCCAGTTTCTCTAATTTCTAATCTCTATTTACCACATCTACCACATCACACTAGCAAATTTCCTTACTTCATTCATCCATCTCACATGTGGTCTTTTTATAGATCTTTTACAATCTTTTGAGACCGGGTTAAAATTTCATAGTCATCTATTATCATTTTTTTAGCAATTTGTTCAGCTCAATTCCATTTCAGTCTCTTAATTATTTCAATGATGATATCATTTGATTATTATTTATCTATATATTCAGTAGATTACATTTCAGATGTCTTTAGTTAATTTATCTCTAACATCCAAGTCAAATTACAATTATATAATTTTTATATAATTCTAAATGAATGGTCAGTTTTTTTATGTCTTGATTAAAACTTGCAGCTAATGATTTTAAGCAGTTTTGACCCTCTATACAGATAAAAATGATACCCTATCTTTTCTCTTTACTTTTCCTCTCATACTCTTACTCTTTTTCTTTTATCTTACTGTCTTCAATCATTTACACTAGTTAGTGTTGGACTTAATCATTACATATCTTTCATGTTATCAGCCATCTCTGTTCCAATGAGCTTGCATGTTTGTGCAACCACATGAATATCTTTTAATTACATGCACAGAAATTCCAACTTCAATTAATTTTTTTCTCTGTGTCATTATTTGTATGTATTCCTTTTATTTTCTTCTGCAGTTGAATAGTCATAATCATTGGTTTTTAATGATGTTGAAGATAACTTTTTATCTGTGATAACTGATAAACATACTATTAAGAAATAATAAGTGAAATAATGCTTAAAGCTAAATGGGATAATGATGTAATTAGATACCAACCACTAACTATCTAAACATTCACAGTAAAGATAGTAATCAATATTTCTCACTGCTGTCAAGGCAACCTTCTCACCTTTTAATAGCAAGAATGGAAATCCATTCTTACTAATGGTCCATTGAATATATATGGACACTTAAAGATTATAACTTGACTACAGAGTATGAAATATTGATACAATGAAGTTTAAAGAAACCTCTTTAAAGATGGTTACTGGTTGGTATCTAATTACATCATTATCCCATTTAGCTTTAAGCACTATTTCACTTATTATTTCTAAATAATACATGAGCAATTTAAAAGTATTGCAGTTTGTAATGTTATAATTGACTATTTATTAGTCTGCATTACAGTGACATGTTTATTTCATGTTTAAAGAGGTTTATTTAAACTTCAGTGTATCAATATTTCATACTCTGTAGTCAAGTTGCAATCTTTAAGTGTCCATATATATTCAATGGACCATTAGTAAGAATGGATTTCCATTTGCTATTAAAAGGTGAGAAGGTTGCATTGACAGCAGTGAGAAATATTGATTACTATCTTTACTATGAATGTTTAGGTGGTTACTGGTTGGTATCTAATTATTAAGAAATATTATTTTTGATGATAGCTAATTCTTATTTTGAAAAATAATGAATAATAACCTTGCCTGATGTATCCATAACCCGAGGTTCAAATTTTGATTGGATGAAACTTCAGCATTTTCATGTCATAAATAAGCTTAGGTTTTTCCTATAATCTGTCACTTTAAAATCAACATATTATTAGTTGGTAACTCTGATTAGCTGGGAAAACAATATCACATGAATCTAAATCAGTCAAATGGGTTCAATACATTGACTGTGAAAAAAATTAATATCATTACATTGTTAATGTAATGATTATTGTTTGTGCAGAAAGTGGATCACATTTTTAGTTATTGAGATTTAGATTGTATTTTATTTAAATGATACAAAAAAAATCACTTTTTAAAAAATCTGAATATTATAATACTAAGGGAAAAGTCCATTGGATAAAAAATGTCATAATCCAACAGTTATAAGAAGAAAAAACATTGATTAATGAGATAAGAATTGAAAAACAGTAAGTGCAGTAAAAGTAGTTATTTTTAAAATAAGGAAGAATTAATGAAGTAATGTTACAAAATTAATACTTCCTGGGCACTGTTTAATTGTTGTAGGCTTAGAAATTGCTAAGTTTCTTTATTTAGCTTTAAAATATTTAAATATTTAAAATTTATGACAGGAAAAAATAACCTAAATGTAATTTAAAACTATAAAAATGTAATAATATGGAATTAATAAAAAAAATTCTGATAAACACCACAACTTACCAATTTAGTTTCTGCATTCATATTTTTTTGGACATTTTTATGGTATAATTAATTTTTAATATACAGTATTCTTCTATTTTTATTACTTAGTACTTTTATGTCATCTAGTGTGAGTTTTAATGATCAGTAAGTGCTAGATAATAATGTTCAATAAATTTTTATCTAATGTTGACCTGTTCAAATATCCCCAGTTTACATTCTAGCATTGAATAAAAATTTATGAATTACTTAACTATTTGGCATCTACTGATTACCAAAGCTTACAAAGATTCTGTTGTGCAAATGGGATGGAGCAGCATATGGGAAAGCTTAGACTAGGGAATGTAAAATTAAGTAGCTAACAAGTTTTTTCTTGGTATAATTGCTGAGAGATTCTTGACTTCGTTTAAGAAGAAGCTACAGTACCTCATATTACATCACATTGCACTAGATGGCTTAAAAGTAGTGAGAATGGAAGAATATGCTAATGAATAGCAATGTGTAACCATAAATCATGTGATGTCATAATGATTAATTGTTATAGGCTTATAAATAGCTAAGTTTGTTTTACTCAGCTTTGAATGATTTAATAATGTGGAATTTATAAAAAAAATTCATGGACACAATGTTGACTATGTTTATTCATTACTAAATTTTAAGTTGTGATATTTTTCACTTCAATTTTCAAAACAAATTGAATTAATATCTCTGACCATCTTTATAAAAGCATTTTTATAGACATAAATCGAGTACTGACCAGGCATCTACAGTAAGGAAATAACAATATCACCTATTTCCAGTCTGGTAAATAATCCACTTTTTTTATTATTAATTAAATAAAATTTTGAATGAATGCATGACACAGAAATATTTTTCCTCTTCAAATTATTTTCACCGTCTATGTCGTGTAAATTAGAAAATGGTAACAATTCATAAAAGCTAATGTCTGTTGCTTTTTGAATTTCTTTGATTTTAAAAATCTTCATATGTATTTCAGAAGTCATGCCAAGATGTTGAGACTGATTAAACATTTGTAATGTATAATATAGATAATTGAATAATAGATTTCTCAGAATTCATATGAAATTGAGTACCAGAGATGATAAAAAGCTGTTTAAAGTACTTAAACAAGTAGCAACAGAACAAAGACTGAAAAAATCTGACAAAAAATAAGAGGATCAATATCCAATTAGTTGAATAATAATTTTGAAGTAAAATTTAATAAGAAGACTAGATTGTGATTCTTCTCCCCATATTGAGAACAATACTAAAAAAGAAAAATCATACAGAATTGCCCAGAAGACATGTGATTTCTGAGGATTCTAGTAGCAAGTTAACTATAACAGTTCATTCAATTGATTATTCAGATTTTATTTTTACTTTCCTCAATTGAGAATTGATTCAGGCATCTCTAGTCTTTAGTTGCAATACTTTACTACAGGATTACATCATACAAGATGCAGTATATAATAAAAGGCTAAACACGAGCTTTGTACAAAATAAAAAATAAGTATAAGAAAGAGAAATGTTTTATAAATTAAGTCCTGTCTAAACCTAAATTATATTAAAAAAGATAATGCTAAATATTGATAAATGTGGGAATATTTGAAAAATGTCAGTTTTAAAAATGATATCTGAAACAATTTAGAAAAGAAAGCAGGAATGAATTCTAAAAGAATAAAGTAACTTACCATTAGCACTTAGTGGTTAATGGGGTAAGATCAAAATTAACACTTAAAACAGAACTGAGAATATAATATTATAACATCATTGAAACTTCATGTGAGAATATATAACCTATATCCCTTACTCTTCCATCTAAGCATATATAATCACTGAATGTTAGATAATTGTTTCAAAATAGCTAGTGAGGTTCTGGATATTGAAATGCCTCAATAGGGATAATTGCTCAGGATTAACGATATTAAGTAAATTAGTGTTGTCAAATGCAAATGAATTGCTATAATGAGATACTTTATTTGGTATAACTTAACAAAACTGTGAATGGATTAGCTCTTAATTTAAAAAAAAAAACACTTTATGGAGAAGTATTAGAAAATAAAACTTTCACATAATTAACAAGCCATTGCATAACCTTAGCCTAAATATTGTGATGCATTAGCTAATTCTTTTATTTTTTCTACTACTTTTATGCCATCTAGTGTAAGCTTTTGTAATTAATAGATGCAGATTGTAGTGCTTATAAAATCTTTATCGTCTGCTGATCTATCCAAATATTACCATATTAGTTCCTGGTTTATGGTTTCATCAATAAAGAGATTTTTTGGATTTTTTTGAACAATAGACTTGAACTTTTTGGATCTAATGCACCATTTTTTCCAGCAGCCTTTTTTTTTTTTTATTACTTTTTGTTATTATCAAACTTCCAGCTCAAACTGAAAAACTTTTTAATTTTTTTAATTCAATGTTATTTGCTTGCATAGTTACATAGATATGAATCTACTTCAGTTTCTTTATATTATGATAATTTTAGTTTTTATAAGTCTAGTAATTTTTTTTTTTTGGACAAAATTGGTATTAAATCAATAATAAATCACATGATCTTAAGTTACACATTACTAATGCATTAGCAGATTTTTTTCTTTTCCATTAATACTTTTATGTCATCTAATGTAAACTTTAGTAGTATAACATTACTAAAGCTTACATTAAGTGGCATAAAAGTAATATATAAAAAAATATTTAATAAGTTGGAACCACATCTTCCTTGTTAGCAGAGTGATTCGAAAGAAATAACCATTTGCCAAAATTATATGGAAAAGCCACATAAAACTTATTAAAAACTGATGAGTAATAAGTTGCTAAAGTAAAATTGTTAAAAATATCTAAAAAAAATTATCCTTAACCGGATTGTATGGTTTATGGTCAAAGGTAAAGTAGTTAATGAATCAATGGTGTGAGGGAAGGAAGTTATAAAATATAATAGCAGCTGTCAAAATTCAACAAAAGTTTCAGCCTGATTAATTGAACTTCTATTTTGTGTTCAAATGTCACTTGATCTCTAGAGCAACTAAGCCATAGAATTTTCAATTTTATTTAAGTGCCTGAATTTCTTCAAACTTTTCAATCATTGAACTTAAAAGTTATATAGTTTGAAAAAAAAAAAATAACAAATACATTTTTATATTAAAAAAAGTTAACTAATTACTTTTTCTCATAACTTCAAAGATTAATAGTTTAATAGTTTTCAGTCAGTGCAAAAGTAAGCCAATTGTGCCATGAAATGTTGAAAGAAATGTTTTCGTGGGCAAAAGATATTTTATAAAGCATGTTTTCGGTTGCAACTCTGTTTAATAAAATAAAAAAATTAAACAAAAGTAAAAACGTAATAATAGTAACCAACGTTTCAACAAGATACGGCCCCAATAAAAGTCAAGTATTATTTCGTTTGTTAATTCCATTTTTACTTTTATTCTTTCTTATTAAAGACTACTGTTCCTGAATATTAATTTATAAAATATATATATAAAAAAAGTAAAACTTTCACTTTATTACACATTCTTGAAATACATAAATGAAGACATTTGAAAAAGAAATAAACGATATCTCAAGATGCATTTCATGCTGAACCAGATTTCTTCAGTTAGTCTATCTCTTACACATGTCTTCATCGTCTGCTTAGTATTAATCAATCAAAAATTATTATTCTTTGATTTACAACTGTCAAATGTATGCACAAGGAAATGTTTAAAAACCAAGATATATTAATTCTAAGATTTAGAATAGTCAGAAAATAACATACTACAGTAATCTTTTTAATAAGTCATTTATAAACAGAATAATCCTTTTAAAAAAGGCTTTTTCCCCAAACCAATGTATGATATGACTGATCCCTCTTTTATTTATTCTATTCTAACTATTAATGATATTATTTTTGTTCTCAAATTAGTGATAGAAATCTGGCCATACTGCCATCTACTACTTAATGGATGCTTTTCACTCATAAATTTGCCATTTAATCCTTACATGGATATAATCTAAAGCTCAGGTGTGGAGAATAAACTGTGTTAAGAATATGACAAATGATGACAAACATAGATAATCATTAACTATAACTTTACCAAGATAATCTAGTATATACATATTCTACTTATATTCAAATAGAAAAATTAACATACATACATATGGATAAATCATAAAATACTAATAGCTAACTGATTTCCAAATGTAATTTTATGATAATACTCCAAACTGCATAAAACAATAGATATCCAGTCTATTGTCAAAGCAACTTCTATAAATGGAAAATGAATTTTACCTTGACAACAGATTATGCCTATTCTATTTTATTAAACTATGTTGTCATGTGACCACAGATGAATAATAAAAAAAGTACTGATGCTTTTTAAGAGTAGTGTTGGCAACAGTCTTTGAGAAAAACAGAAACCCATTCAATCAAACATTCACTTGAAGCATAAATGACTAAAATAAAATTCTCACATTTGCTACTATTATGACAAAATATAATTTATTTGAAAGGATATATCTGAAAAATTTGATAATAAAGGATGAGGAGTAGGGTCAATAAGTGGATGAAATGTCTCACTACCATAATGATTGTGCCTTCATGAATAAATGGATGAAATTATTTTTGAGTAATATCATTCACATGACTGCCTGATATTAACTACTAATAATCGGATGGTTTATTCTTCAAAAGTTCATACAAAGTTTGAATATAGCGAATGATAGCTAGGCCATGATCAATGTATCTTCAATCTGCTATTATCCCTTATTATGTGTGGAGTATAATAATAAAAGTATATAAGGCTTAATTAAAAAGAAACAAAAAATACACAAAACTTGATAACATTGTGAAACATCTGATCAATTAAAAAACTAGTACTGTAATGAGAAGCTGACAATAATCAAATAGTATCATTAGAATCTGCTGTGATTTAAGTCCATTGATGATGCTCATATATTATCATAGGCATTCTATTGCCTAGAATATCTTAAACTGCAACCTAGATTACAGCTTATCATACATTATCTCATTGTAATCTCTAATTCCAAAAAGACTTGCAGTATCATGAGAAACATTCCATTACTTTATGATTTTGGTTCATATGGAATGTCAAGGAAGCTATTGCAGATAATCTACTTAATTTGAGCTGCACCACAGCCATGTGTGTTTAATATCCACCTTTTTACCAATATTGTTAGCCTAATAGTAAACATCATGCTATATTTTTGAAGTATATCATTATCCACTCTCGACCAGCACTGATAATCAGCTGATCATTTTAAGTTTGTCTAAAATAGATGCATTAATTCTATAAGGGATACAGGAAATTGCAAAAATTCTCTGAAAGTGTCTTCAGCTGCATTCTTTTCTTTTCATTCACTTTTTTGAGCATCTATGTTTCAGAAGAGATTGGAAAAATAAGAAAACTCAATTTTCAAGTTTCTTAAAATGTTTTAGTGTCTTGGTATTTGGTGAGTTTTGTCATTATCTTTTTAACCATCATAATTCTTCTGTGCATATTTCCAGATTGCACAATCAGGTATTTAAATGTAATTTACTCTTTCAAATCCTATAGCATTAATTTAGTGTATTTATTAGCAGCATAATCTATAATCATAACTTCACTAATTATAAATATATTACATAACCTCAACATTTCCCTACATTCTTCTTAAAATCATATAAATAAAAATACAATAAAAGGCAAATGACCACCACGATGCATTCCGTGCTGAACCAGCACTCATCAGTTAACCCAAGTCACCCTTTCTCATATATATATCTATTATATGAAAAGTACTTATCTATAGTAAGTTGTTACATTTTAAACTACAAATGTCAAACTCACTCCACCCACATCTTTGACACCATCCACTTTAAGATAAATGCAATCCACTTAAGATAAATGTAAGTGGATGGTGTTATATATGTGGATGGAGTGAGTTTGACTCTTGTAATTCGAAATGTAACAACTTCCCTAATTTTCATACATTGCTACATAAATTAAGTTTAGAAACGCAACGTCATACCATAATAAACACACGTATAAAACAATATTTAATTAATTTTTTTAAAAAAACATTATTAACATAAACCTCGAATTTTTATTTTAATAAAATTATTTAATATTTAGTAAATCTTTGGAACTTAAAAAAAAAATTGAAGCAATAGAAAGTTTTTTTTTTTTTAATTTAAAAATGTAAAGAAAGAGAAACTTTCTGTATTCAGATTATCCGGAAAAATATCCTAAAGCAAACTCATTCTTCTGTAAGATCTCATATTTCACTCATTAAGATTCAGTATACAAACATATTGATTATTCAAACTAATTAGTCATTATTCTACACTGCCACTTTTTTGTTTGTAAAGATTCTTTCTCAGCGACAGAATTATTGGATTTTATATCAAAGTGCGTTTCTAAAAACGTCATTAAATTAAATTAAACTATTTCATCAAACCACCAATTTCAAGTTCATATTTCCAGTACTTTTTATCAATCAATATTTTTTTCTAAGAAATAAAATATAATAAGTAAAGAGAAATAGATGGTTAACAGATTATATATATTTCTTCTGTGAGAAGATATTTTTCGGTATTTCTTGTGGTTTTTTTTATTATTTATCAATCACTTCAAGGAACAAAATTTATATCTGAATTATCAATATCAGTACATTCTTTTATTTATAATTCATGCATGCGTCCACATACATATATATATTCAAATTATATTTTAATCTCTATGCATCTTTCATCTTAGTTCATAATAATCCATTATCCCAGAAGTTAAAACAATCACACCACAGATGCATTTGAAACATACACTTTTTCAAGTAAGTTATATAACACGTGTTACAATTTTAGCTTTATATACACATTATTTTTTTTAGAAATACTTAAAACTTAATTTCATATTGCAGAGACTTCTACTATGTGGTGATGCTGAACTGATATCAGACCCATGTAGCTATCTGGCATGCGATGCTGAGTTTGAAGACATTACGTGTCTAAAAGATTCACGCTTGCAAGCTGAATAGAAACTGTTTCTTAAACGCTCAGAGTTTGTGTTTTAGATCTAGTTTCTTAATCCTGTTCTTCACTGATGATAGAAAATAGCTTGAAATCATGATATGAAGGTGGAAATTAAGTTAGAGATAGTGAAATACTCGCTCTGACGTTTATGTAAACAAACGCTTGAAGGTGTTTTTGGTATAACGCCATCTATTGTCATAAATACAAGCATATGCAAGTTTTTAACTTGTGTTTTTTGTTTTATATATATATAAATCAGTGCTCAGTTTATATTAAGATAGCAAATCTTCAAACTTTAATGAACAGGCTTCAATCTACTACAACATCCAACTCTTCAGCCTTCTACAGCATTGAAAATCTGATAATGTAATGCCCAAATCCCATGATGATGCCAATATTATTGTCATATCCATGTTGACCAAGTACTGATTATATATGTTTGTTGGAGATGATGATCTGGACCAACTGATGAGTGCTGGTTCAGCATGAAATACATATACCAGAGATCATTTATCTTTTTCACATGAGTGTGGTCATGTGTATTGGTTGTATAAGATAGATTGGATAGTTGAAAGAGCTTGAAAATTTGGGTTCAAACCCCTATAATTAAATAGTATATATACATTAAATCTTAAACAATACCAATATCAATAACAATCAATAATCTTAATCTGTTGATATTGATATCGATTAAAAGATGACTGTTTTTATGTGCTTACATTTATAAACCTATCTAGTCTTGAGCATTATTAGTTTTATTATCTAAGTAATATATAGTTGAAGTGCAATTTGAAAATTTTATATATATATATATATAGGGATTGTCTAAGTGTTGACTGATTTTAATGATTACTTATAAACCCATTTAGCCTTGAGCATTATTATACTTATTATTAAAGTAATACTTTGGATGCAATTTGAAAATTATAATTGCAGTTTGTAATGTTATAATTGACAATTTATTAGTCTGCATTTAGAACAGGTTATATTTACCTGTTTAAGGAGGTTTATTTAAACTTTTTTGTATCAATAATTTCAATCTCTGTGGTCAAGTTGCCATCTTTAATGTCTATAGGTTGCTTTGAAAACAGTTTGAAATTGTTGATTGTTACTGATATTGGGATTGTCTAAGCGTTGCCTAATATTAATGATTATACATATAAAGAAAAAATATATAAACTAACTAAAGAAACATATTTTGTGGATTTATCCATGTAAAATTTTAATTTAAAACTCCAATTATTTTACTTGATCACACAAGCCCTCAACTGGGATTGTGTAATCAAGTTGAAACATTGGAGTTTTAAATTAAAATCTTACATCAGTGAACTTGCAAAATGTTTTTTTATATCTGCAACCTGTGAAAACATTCTTATGAACATAATTAAAGGAATTATATATATTTAAATAACACTGCCACTTTTAATATTTTGACCAGAAGTCTGACTTTCCTCAGGAAATACAGCCAGCTGATGTGCTTTTCTGATGAAAACCATTTTATTTGGTTGAAATACTAAAAATGGCTATTTAGACAAGTAATTGTTTAGTTATATAAATATACTTAGAAAGAACTTGAACTCGGACTTTCAAGCTCCCTATAGTGATCCACTTCATCTTATACAACTGATAAACATGACCACATACATGTGAAAAAAATAATTGATCTTCTTTCTAATTACATTAAGTTTAATATATATATATATAATTAGTTTCCAACCAGTAACCACCTAAACATTCACAGTAAATATAGCAACCAATATTTCTAACTGCTGTCAAGGCAACCTTCACACCTTTTAATATATATATATATATATATATATATTCAGTCTACATTCTGCACATCCCTCTTCTGTATAATTAAATGGACATATTAGGGTCCTATGTGTGAGAAGTCAGATTGACTTAAGATCAACATGGGTATGAAAATAATATTGGCATCAACAGGGGTTTTGATCATTCCATTCTCATTATTAATGACATGGATGGGTGAAGATTTAGGGAGTGGAGAAGACTGAAGATTTTCCATTATACTTTGAAGATTTGCTACCTTAATATAAACTGAGCACTGATTTTATGTGTAGGAGATGGTGATCTGGACCAAGTGATTACTGCTGATTCAGTATATTGGAGAACAATTATCTTTTTCATAGGTATGTGATCATGTGTATCAGTTGTATAAGATGGAATGATAGCTGTAGGGTGTATAAAACTCTGAGTTTTAATCCCTTCGAATTACATTATATATATATATATATATATATATATATATATATATATGCATATATGCAGAAGAGTTTGCTGTTAACTGAAAGATTTTTATTCCTCTTAGAGGCCTTAAAAAAGCAAGCAGGGCAAAGTCCTAATGCCCACTCTATACATTCTTGTTGCAGCTGTTATAACTATCCTCATAAATTCATATAGTATGCAAACATGGATACTGCTCACTAATATACTATAACGGTCAGGGTGTGGGAGATCGAGTCTTACCATATCTGCACTACAGGGTGCCACTAGGTTACTTGAACCTAGAAAATTTATAGAGTAGGCAGATATATGCTGTTAAAGATCCAATTTTTACATGGATATTTTACCACAGCCATCAGCCCTTGCCACTAGCTCAGTGAGACGCAGAGATTTATAAAATATAAATTCTTGAAATATTTTTCAATATTAAAAAAATAAAATTAAAGAAGCCACTGCCACCAATAACACACACAAACATTTATTTAAACATATATAAGATTTAGAATTATTATTTTAGTCTAACTTTTACTTTAATTTTAGCATTTAATTTATATTTTTAACTTTTTTTATTTTTGAAATTCTCCCAGATGAATTTATTATTTTATTTGAGTGTCAAATATGAATAGACTACATAGATTGCATTTGAAAAGAAAATATTCTATCCCTGATTTAACCTTAGGCCAAAAGTTCACAGTCAAACTAATGTCAATCTATCTGATACATTGATGTATTCAATGTAGCATGAATACGACAACACAAATACCATACTGTCAGGAATGTACATCTGAACAGCATGGTTATAGAAGACATTGACTCTCATCCAGTACAGGAATACTACATCTGTCTGGCGAGAAGAACAATAAAAAAAACTCCATAGGAAGAGTCTGCGTTTTCCATCTTACTATCCTATTCCATAGGCTAAAAAGGGGTGATCCAAGGAGCAGAAAATACCATCTGCTTCCAATGGTCATTGAGATATGGAACTTATTTTGCCCAAGTGCGGTGTATAATAGGATCCTGCACGTAGCAAATCTCATGCTACATTTACTAATTACACCAATATATCCAACCGATTTACCCAATTTAACTACGAAACAAATAACCCAAGATTAACCCTCCCTTAATTAACTAATATAACTTTACAAATCTATGCAGCCATTCATGCCCGACTTAAATTTAACATTTATATAATTTATTTTCAAAGAAAAAAAAATCATAATAAAAACTTAAAAGAACAGAAAAAATAAATTAATGGAAATGATTTACAAAAATAATAATACATTCAATAACATAATTATTAATAACTGATTAAGTTTGGTCAGATAGGAATTTCTATTGCAATAATTTAAATACTGGGAAAGTTTATACTTTTCATTAATTAACTAATGTTCTTACGGTTTTAACATACTGGAAAAGTTTAAAGTTCATTAGTTAGAGTTCTTACTGTTTTAAAAATCCATGTGTAACAGTTGCTTGCAATTTAGAGCCAGTGCTAATTCCCCCAATGTCCTGTGGTCCTCAATATAGGAAAACGATTGGTCATTCCTCTTTCTTTTCCTTTTTAAAACCTGAAGGAATTGAAGAGTGCATCTTTTCAATCCCTTCTCCTTCCACTCTCCCCGCACTAACACATCTCTATTTCTCTTCCAGCTCTTTCTTCACTAAAATTTATTTAGAAACTTTTTCTTTTATATTAGAATTTTGGATTGAGTGGACATTACATCATGATGATGGCGATGGTCTTTTCGTTGAGGTCCATTTCCCGGGGGATTTCTTTCATTGGCCATTCTGTTCCCATTGTTTGTTCTCTCCTATCTGACCTTTAATTGTACATTTTGAAATGCCCAAAGGCTAGTTCACTTGGCCTAATTAATAATCATTTCCATTTTATACAATAGCATTAATTAATTTATTGTACAAACTTAAAGATATATTTTTATCTTTAAAAAGAAGTTTTTGTTGAAAATGTAGTTTTAAAACTTTTTTTTTTTTAATAAAGTTTTCTTTTAATAATTTTTTTCATCTGTGCGATTTTATATATATAAAGTTTAAATGACTTTTAACTTTCAATTTTTTATTTTTTAAAAAAAGTTTTTATATGAGAACTTTTCTTTTTAATGTCTAATTTTTAAAATAAATAATGTAACGGCGTGTGTGCCCGTTATAATACATTAGTCAGTGTTGTGAATTTATTGGCTTTTTTTATCTCTCAGAGTTTAAGATCAAGAAACACCATGGTTTTTCTTATCAGTTGCCTGATAGTGCATAACTGAAATATCAGTTGAGTTTTCTTGAAGGCAAAATGAATGTGTGAGTAAAAAAATATAATAGATATTTACAATCATGACAGAAAAAATAAATCCTGGCCCTTATTCCCAGGAGGCTATAAAGTCACCAGCCAAGGCACTGAAGGTGGAGGATGTGAAGACTACTCTGATTGGGGGCTCTGCTGTCATTTGATCATGATCTTTAATTTAGATTGTTACAATTACAGATCACTTTCAAGTGAAGGAAGATTTCAAGAATTGAAAGAACTGTCTCATATTAAATTGGACATTATTGGACTTTGTGAAGTTAGAAGAAAAGATGGAGAGACCATTGATTTAAAAAGTGGACATGTACTCTATTACAAAGGCACAAATATTGGAAGTACAAGTGGAGTAGGATTCATTTTATATAAAAAGTGGAAGAACAACATTGTGGAGATTGGTGGTGTATTGGATTGAGTGGCAGATTAGTTATTCGACTTAATAGAAGATACTAAATGCAGATAATTCAAATTTATGCCCCAACAAGTTCTCATAGTGATGAAATAGTAGAGGATTTTTATATGGATGCACACAAGGCTTCTTCTCAAACCAAACAACATTTTAAAATTGTTATGGGAGACTTTAATGCTAGAATTAGTAAACAAATGAAAGATGAAAGTGCTGTAGGTAATTTTGGTTATGGTAATAGAAATGAGAGGACATAGACTTGCAGAATTTGCAGAAACATGAAAATTTTATATTATAAATTCTTTTTTAAAAAAAAAATGTAAAACAGAAATGGACATGGAAGTATCCAAATGAAGATATAGCAGAATTGGATTATATTTTGACTAAGAGAAAATATGTATTTCAAAATTGTAATGTTCTTTATAAAGTCAACACAGGAAGTGATCATTGATTGGTGAGATATAACATAAATATTAAAACTAGAGAATCAAAAATTATTAAAAAAAACAATATTCACAGTTGATATTTCTAATCTTCAGAAACATTCTAATGAATTTAAATTAGAACTTGCAAATCATTTAAAAATATTAACAGATTTTGAGCACGATTCAGATTTGAATGAAATTAATAGGAACACACTTTTAAAAACTGCAACAAAAATAGCTGGTAAAAAAAAAGAAACAACTGACCAATAAAATTTCTACTGAGAATAGAGAATTTATGAAGAAAAGAAATAATACAAAAATATAAAAAATGACGCATTAAGAAAAATTGAATATCTCAAATTTTGTAAAACGGTGCGAAAAAGAGTTGATAATGATGTAGGAAAGTATAATTATTAACTAGCAAGAAAAGTAGGAGAGAATAAAAGTCATAAGAGTGTGAAACATTTTAGTATTGGTAAGAAACTTATTTCTGAATAAGAAAAAAAGATGGAACTATTATTGAAAATAGATCTGACATCATGAAATGTGTAGAATAGTATCAAGAATTATACAGAAATAAAGAACAAGTATCTCCTGCAACTATTATATCTTCTGTATTACCCAGGATTTTAAATGAAGAAGTGAGACATGCAATTAAATTTATGTAAAAGAAAAAAGCTCCAGGTAATAATGTAATTATATTTGATTTCTTAAAAGAAACACATGAAAAAGTAAAAAAAATTTGGCAAAGTATACCAAATGCCTAAATGATAAAGATGTATCAGATGATTGGAAGAATGCAGTATTAATATTAATATTTTAAAAAGATGATAAAGAAGATATTAGAAAATACAGACCTATCAGTCTTTTATCAGTTTTATACAACATTTTTGCCAAGATAATAATTACTCCTCTTCTACAGAGAACTTTGGATTTTAACCAACCAAAAGAGCAAGCTGGATTTTAAAATAGTTTTAGCACAGTGGTTCATATCGAAGTATTCAGAGAAGTTTTAGAAAGCACCAACAAATATGAATTTACACTTCAAATATTCCTAACAAGATCAGCCTACTTATTGAACCCAATCCATTTGAAATTTGCATTAATAATGGGAAGATTATTTGCTTATTATTATTATATATATACATGTACAACACACATATATATATATATATATTAGAGTGGATTAGGGACTGCACAATAAATTATTATTTTATAATAATTTTAATATGACCAATATTTGAGAAAGTAATATTGTATATATATATATAAACTATTTGATTAATAAACTGTAATGTATATACATATTTTAAAATTTAAAATTGAATATTAATTTATAGTCAAATGACTTAGGGATAGCCTGAGGTCAAGTTAGGTGGCTGTGTGTAAAAATAAAACTGATTTTATTTTATTTTTTATCTGTATTAAATGAAATGTATTTAAACAATAGGCAGTTAAAAATCTCAGCATTTCAGGAGATCTACACACGAACTGTATAAAAACAGAAACTTTTTACAAATCTTTCTTCTTGTCAATAATATTCCAGCTATAACAATATACAGCAGTTAAATTAAAACTTCAAATGCTAAAATGGAGTTTTGTTTTTTCTTTTATTTGAATCATAGAAATTTTTAAAAGTCAAATACTGTAACTTAAATTTTGCCAAATTCAGAAAAAAGAAAGTGAGAAGTAAGTAAGAATAATTTATAAATTTTGAAATAATTAAATCATGTTTTGAAAGTTGTTGGAGTAATTTTTAATATTTTAAATCTTTTCAAAAAGAAAAACGAAAATTAAGTCTGCTGAAAATAGGAAGCAAAAAAAAAATGAAATAATTCTTTTAATACATATATACGTAAAGTGCTTCTATGTTATATAACATAAATTTATGATTACAGATAATTATTGAATTGTACTTTAAGATGAATATGGGCTAAAGCAAAACATGCTATTGTGCATCATGTTATTTCCTAACAGTTGCATTAAACCTCTATTTATTTATTTTTCTATTTTATTGTAAATCACACAAGAAAATGCCTGCAGTCCAAAGTAAACAAGCATTGGAATATTTAAAGGTGAATCAGTTAAGGATTAAGGTGTTTACCATACACAACTACAGGAGGCACCATTGTACCCATCTATCCTTGCCTAGGAAAATGATTCGATGAGTCAACTGCTTTTGGAGAACAACATGCCTAACTATCAACTACTACTTTTATTAGGATGATTTTTATATGAACTTTGTTCCTACTACAATTTTTAATCAAGAAATTAATATTGTAAATCTTTGTTTTATTTTTATTTTTATTATCTATGTTGTATTTTCACACTCTGATGCTAGAAGCCACATTTTTTTTTTAGAATTAGCAAAGAAGAAATTGGGGGGGATTATTCACTTAGATATTTTTCTATTTTTATTGTAAATAAAATTTAGGTTAACCCACCTGCTTCACATCAGGTTATCCACATAAATAGTATGGTAAGATTTTCTACATTTATTTTTATAGATTAAATTGCAACACTTGATACAGAATACATGTTATATGTTTTATTTTGTTGATTAGCCCTGTATATATATATTTTTCCAATATGATTGACTAATCAACTAGTATTAATTTGTATATATCTATCATATATATAAATTGGGGGGAACTTAAATTAAATGGATTGTTAAAATCAGTAAATATATAATTTAGCTAGCCAGCATCTCAATCATCTTAAATTACTAAAGTTTATTTTTCTACATAATTATGATTTGTAAAGAATGGGTGACATAGATGGATTTCTACCATGGGGTATAAGAGTTGGATCTGGAGAATTATTAGTTAATAAAATGGTAGAAGTTCACATGTGACACATGTATATATTATTATTATTTTATCATTACTATTGTTATTATACTTTATGTTATTTATCATTGTTAATAAATGTTTAAGAGTTAATTTTACTCCGGTCTCTGGTTTATTGAGTTGTCCTGACATTCCACAGTTTATAAACAATTATGCACACACATATATTTTCCTTGCTATATAAAAGTTGTAAAGTAAAACAAATATAATAAATGCTAGTTGTAACCTATATATAGGTGCAGGAATTGCTGTGTGTATCCATTCATACCTGTTAAGGGAGTCAAAAGCAATAATCTCTTTGGGCTTGAATATTAGGGCATAACGGAATCGGAAAAAGGTGAAAGTGGATGAACAAATCTAAATTGCATTTGATATTATTAAATAGGGATATAGCTAGTCAATTAAAGTGCATGCAATCATTGATTAAGCATTTCTCCAGGTTTTCATTAGCATTCTATCTGAAGACCCAAAGTCTGACCATAGTTAGATGCAACTTTTTCCCCTTCCAAGCCTGGTAGGTCTCTCAGACTGTGTCATCAGGGGCAATAACTTAGGGCACATTAAGTCATAGTCTCCAGATTGCTACATCTGCATAGTATCACAGTCCGCAATTTATTTTCCCATCTGTTACATCTGGTGTTTGGGCAAGTGCGAATCCAGGCATAGTCGACCATCCATTACAATATCGAAATATTCAGAGAAGTTTTAGAAAGCACCACCAAATATGAATTGCCATTATGCTTTGGATTTGTAGATTATGAAAAGATATTGATTTTATAAGCATTTCTTCAGTAACTAAACCATTGGATCATCAGGGTATAGACCCAGAATATTGTCATATTCTGAAGAATATTTATAAAAATGCAACAGCAACAATTAGATTACATAATGATATTAAAAAGATTAAAATTGAGAATGGTGTATAACAGGGCCACTCCATATCTCCAAAACATTTTACAGCAGTGCTTCAAGAAGTATTTTGTGGGCTAAAAGTAAATGAAGATTATTTAAGTCATTTAGATTTTGCAGATGACGTAGTTATCTTTGCAGATAATGCTTCAAAACTTTAGAAAATGTTGTGAGTTATCCAATACAAATAAGAAGAACTAAAGACAAATGCTAAAAAGACTAACGTAATTTTCAATGGATTTTTTTCAAAAGATGAAAATAAAGATTGATAATGATGAGTTAGAAGAAGTTAACAACTACATTACTACAGATGGAAACATAATGGATAAAATTAATCATAGAATTAAACTTGTTTGGAATGCTTTTGATAGAAATAACAATATTAAAAGGTAATATGTGTTTGAAAAGGAAAATTTTTAATAAATATATTTTACCAGTTTTTACTTATATATCTGAGACTTGGACACTTACAGAAAAGCAATTTCCAACCACTCAAGGAAGTATGGAGAGATGCATGTTAGGAGTGACAAGAAGAGATTAAAAATAAAGTTAATGGGTAAGTAAACAAACAAGTGTTACTGACATTATTGAAAGAATTAAGAGACTGAAATGGTGTTGGATTGGACACATTTCTAGAAAGATGTAATAGATGAACGGTTAAAATCTTAAACTGGATTCCAAGAGTCTGAAAAAGCCCCAGAAAGAAATCACATTTGAGATGGATGGATGACATAAGTAATGTGTGGGAGTGATATGAAGAAGAGAGGCTAGAGATCGGAGGTGGATTGAACTTGGAAAAACTTTCATCCTGCAGCTGATTGATTATTCTTCGCAATTATGATATATATAGATCCTATTATAAAAAATAACATATCAAATTAACTCTTAATAAAGAAGCCTGTAATTTATTTTTTTAATAAAGAAAATAAGCATTATATGAGTAGAGGCATGTGAGTGGTGTTGAGTTACTATCACAAATAATAAAAAACAAACTGGGAGTTGAAAAAAACATTACAGAAAGAAAGCATGATTATTATGATTTCAATTGTTATAGATCTTTAGCTATCATGTCCAGTGTGGTTTAATACTGTGGTAAAGGATCAGATTCTGGACCTACAGTCCCCAGATCAATTCCAGTTCTAGATCTTCCAGCACTTACCTTGCTTATAAATTCCCAATAAAACTATTCACTTAATTATTTTTTAACAAACACTTTTTAAATTTTTTACACAAAAATTTGAGTAGCTGGGTTATTTTTTTCCAAGTTGGATCATGAAATCTGAAATTACAGTAAATATGTGCTATTTTAAAGACCTCATAAACTATATAGATATAATAGATGTTAATTGAAAAAAGTAGATCAAAAAGCAGTGGAAATAGAAATATATATACCCACTTTCATTATCAGAAAAATCAAGAATAAAATAGTCACCAAAATAATTATCATTTATTTTCAACCCAGGATTTTATATAAGGCTTTATTTTTAACAAATGCTGGAATAAAGAATCAATCTGGTGATTATTTAGTCTTGAGTTTTTTTTTTTGATAATGAAAGGAGAATGTATATGCATTGCAGCTCATGGAAGTTTATCTGCTCTTTTTTCAGTGACATATCTTTAGTGCCAATATTATTTAAATATAATATAAAATTAAGAGTGTGCTAATAAGCTCTAAGCAAGCTTTTTTGTAATTTTTATGCTAAATGCTACTACATGAGAAAGCATTCAAATCATCTTTATATATGACTGTTTCCATCCCCAGACCAGTTTCAAGCCTTGGCTCTCTTCAGTGAGGAGCTAGGAGATTAGATTTTAAAAAAAACTAACTCAAGCTAAGCATTTATCTAATAGTTAACTGTCAAGAAGATACACTTTTAATTTTGCATATTTTGTAAATCCAAGCTATATATATAAGTCATGTGACATCTAACTTTATATATTACTATTATTATTTTGCTATTGGTGCTTTGGCTAAATTAAATGGCTAAACCTATTAATATATGGAGTATCTGAATTAGGTTGAGGCCCATATGATTTTTTTCAGATAGAGAACTGACTTTAAAGACATGTAAATATCTAAAAGTTTAAGATCTTCTTGACCATTAACTATTAGATAAATGCTTAGCTTAAGTTGGTTTTTTGAATCTTGTGTTCTAGTTCTTCATTGAAACTGGTCTGGGGATGAGGACAATTTATAGATAAAGATGGTGTCAATGACTTCTCTTGTAGTAGCATTTATCATAAAAAATTTAAAAAAAAGCGTGTTTAGAGCTTATTAGCATGTTCTTAATTTTACATATTTGTAAATACAAGCTATATATATATATATATATATATATATATATATATATGTCATGTGACATCTGACTTTATATATTATAGTATATAGTATATATATATATTATTTGTTGGAATATTTCCATCATTCAATATTAAGACCTGAATATCTTTAGCAAAATTTTAAACTTCATAAATACATTATATAATGTTTCAAGTGGCATTATGTGCTTCTTCAGGTATTGCTGGACTAACTAGTGAATGTACTAGCATAGAAATTGAACTTGAACCTTTAGATTATTCAATAGTGAATTTTGTGGTAACCCTCTAATCAAATAAGCTATTCTTCCAAAAGCAAGGGTCAGTACTAATTTCATATACTTATCTATGAGGGCCCTTCTGATTATTTTACTTTTTCTTAAAAGCAAGGTTAATTAGTAGATTCCAGACATTATGTACCATCATATGGATTGATTTATGGAGTTATTTGCCATAGTAATGTGAGCATCTGCTTTGAATTATTTATTTTTTTTACTTTTTCCTCTTTAATATTTTTGTATTTTCCCAATCAAATTCATGTTCACTGATACATGCATGGTCCATTATTTTAGATATTTGTGTTTTTTTCTTTTCTAATAATGGAAATATAATTAATAATTAATTATTAATTAATTATTTTATGACATCATCACAAACCTTCAGACAAACAATAGATGTATTTTTCTAAATACAAACAACTGTTAGCAATAGTACAGCAGATTACATAGCAATTTGAATGGTATTATCCCATTTATCTTCAGGTGTTGCTAACCTGACCAGCGACAATACCAGCATAGGAATCAAACTTATACCTTTACATTCCTTAAAATCACATTTTAAGGCATTTTTAAAACTTGCTTTACTAGAACACTTCAAAAGCATAAATAAAGATTTCTAAAAAAAGTGAATGACAACCCAAGATGGACTTCTGGCCAAATTAGTCACCACTTATTCTCAACCTAGGATTTTAAATAGGGCTTGATTTCTTAAAAACACAGGAATAAGGGACCAAAACATATTGGAATAAGGGACCATTTTGTGACTGTTTATTTTTGGATTATTTTGGTGGTGAAAAGGGGAGTATATATTACAGATCATGGAAGTTTGCCTCCTTTTTTTGAGTGACATGTTATTACTATCATTATTTAAACATGTATACATAGTAGATATAGACTAAAACTTACTAGACTACTTGAAAGGCATAAATAGATTTCTATTTCTAAAAAAGCAACTGACATCCCAGGATGCACTTCTAGCTAAATCAAAACACTTCATTTAAACTAAATTACAATATTTTATGTTATCATCATTATTGTTTAGTATGTATTATATCAATATACCTTACAAAGGTCATGTTTTTCACATACACATGATAAGTATATGTGATGTGATGTATTTGGCTTCTCCTTAAACAAAGTCAAGAATATCTCAGCAACTATGTCCAGATAAACCTGTTAGCCACTTTATTTTCCATTCCCCATTCTAAGTCTTCCCATATTCTGCCCCATCCCATTTCCACAACATAATCTTTGTCAACTCTATGGCCTTTAAATCTAAATCCCCCTTATCTTTTCGCAAACCCAACATAAAAACTAATAACTCACTTTCTGTATTGTCACTTTGTTCACACCTATGCTTCCATAACTTCATTATCTGTACCCTTTCTGCTTTCAAGCATTTACATTCAATCAACAGATGCCTAATATTTTCTATACCTTCCTTACACAATTCGCATGCTAAATCACCCATAATTTTCCATTTACATGTATATTCTCTTGTTGCTAAAGATCCCATTCAAGCCTTAAACAATAAACTACTTTCCTTACTATTATCATAAATTAACTTGCTTCCAATATTCCGTTTACTTCTATGTATATTTAAACTCTTCTTATCCTCCATACTACTTCTCCATCTCTCCAACTCCCTATTTTTTATTAAAGCTTCTATTCTTTTATCCCATTCCTTACCACTATAACACTCAACAATCCTCCTAACACAATCATCCCACCTTTTATACAAGTATACCGATATAAATTCTTTATCCAAATCTTTTGCATACCGCATTACCTTTCTCACCCATCTTGTTACCTACCCTTTACTCATAACCCAATTAAACACTATTTTGGCTATTCTTTTACTATCCATAAACTCCAACCTACCAAACGTTTTCATTTTACTTTTTGCATCTCTCATATAGAAACTTGACCATCCCATTTCTCCTTGAATTGCTTCCTTTGCTGTCCACATCTCTGCATCTAATGCATGTCTTCCTACTTCCCTTTGTACTTTCTCTAAATAATCTAAAATCCTTTTACTAACACATAATGCATCATTACCACTCCCTTCCATACAATTCTAGCTACATCATATTTATTATATGAAAATACTGTTAGTTTCTTTACCAAACCTTTTCTTTTCTTTGCTTCATTTACCAATTTTTTCTCCCATTCAACCAAGCAATTTTCCTGATTACATAAGATGATTCCCAAATACCTATATCTATCCACCACACTTAACTTTATATCCCCCAATAAAAAACTACATCCTCTCTTTCCCCAGTATTAACCATCATTATATTTGATTTTTCTTCACTAAATTTAATCCCCATCTCTTTACCCACCTTGCACATGTCCTCAACATAATATCCATATTTTCTCTTCTTTCTGCACATAAAAAGATATCATATGCAAAAAAAAAGACCTGACAAAGTATATAATCCTTTGCCACCTATTAATGGTATCTCTACCCCTCTTTCTAGTCTTTCTATTGCTTTTTCCATTTCACTCAAAAACAACAAAAACAAAATCAGTGACATAGGGCATCCTTGCCTTAATCCCACTCCATTTTTAACTTTAACTGATTCCTATATCCCCTAATTGGTAAGTATAATAATTATTTTCATATAATTTCTTAATAATATTTACTAAAGCTTCATCCATTCCCAAATTGGCTAATCTTACCCATAATCTATTTCTATTTACTCTATCATATGCTTTCTCTATATCTATAAAACTCATATCTCCATAAGTTGTGTAACTACAAACAAACTATCTCCTATATGCCTATCTGACCTAAAACTTCCTTGCATTTCCTCCACTACATTATTCTCTTCCATCCATTTTACAACTCTTCCAGCTACCATATATGCGAAAACTTTATATAAAACTGATGTTACCATTATCGGTCTATAATTATTTAACTTTCTATGATTCCTACCCTTTACTTTAAATAATAATCTTATTCTTGTATTACTCCAACTACCAGGAAAAACTGTCTTCTGTGCCATCTTATTAAAACATGATAATAACTTTGCTTTTGCTCTATGCCCTAAATTCATTACCATCTCTGCTGCCCATCCATCTAAACCTCTCGTCTTTTCACTTTTCAATCTCTTTACTGCCTCATTCAATTCATTTTTTGTGAACCTAATATTCCCACTATTAACTGCTTTCATGTTAATAATAATCAAATAGTCAACTCCACCATGTGGTGAGCGTCAACAACACAAAACGTCTGATGATCTTTTTGCATGCATTTGGTGAACGACTTCACTCCTCCCATGAGCGACAGATATCAAACACCTGAACTTCCATGCCTGTGTTGATAGCTTAGTATTTTTCTCTTAACGCTAATCTGTCGTCATAAAGAAGTACTTATTTTCATCAGGTGTATTGGTCTTTTCTTATTTCAAATTATTTTTAAATGTGTGACAGGTTTTATTCAATATATTTCAAAACTGACAAGTTTTATTTAATGTGTATATATATTTCCTACTGTATTAAAGAAACATCAAAATAGAATTATTTATTGATGAAAAAATAATAAAGAAAAGAAGCAATTCAGCAAGACAAACTGAATGTGAAATCATATTCATTCTGACAAACACCATTAATCTTCTTCAACGAGAGCAGAACAGCTCTGGCCAGATCTAACAGGATTCTTGTTAACACAGTAAAAATACTTGTAATTCGCAACACAACACCTTAATCACTCTTTTTATAGCAATCTGCATTCAGACTCTTTTAAACAGATTCACGTGACCATCAAAATATTAACGGAAACTGTTAAATGGAACTATGTAATTTATGTAATGTAAGCACAGATGAAGGATGTTTGGTTTTTTCCATCTTTTCAATTTACAATGTAGAAAAGACTTATTAAAGAAGAACCCATCTGGCCATAGTTGAGTATTATATAAATTTGAACAGCGCTTTTATTAAACGACATAAACCAGACAGCTATTATAATTAGTATATCATTTAAAACATTTAATAAAGTTATGTGTAGGTATGCATACATATATAGTTTACATATTTAGGGAGAACTTTTTTTGCATATACAGTTGAACTTTGATTATCTAAATCCATAAAACGGGTTTACTTGTAATGTGGAGTAAATTATAGATTTATATGTATAGTTTTACATTTTCCAACAATAACGTAATTAAAAACAGGCAAAACTCACTAAACATATTGCTATGCACAGCAAGCTAGAGTAATCAATGGATGCCAGAAGGCTTGTACATAAAACCCCCATCTAGTGCCTATTCATCCAATATCCCCAGACTAGTTTGGTCTGGGGATATTAAATGAGTAGGTACTAGATGGGGGTTTTATGTACAAGCCTTCTGGCATCCATTGATTATTCTAACTTGGTGTGTGTGGCAATACGTATAGTGAGTTTTACCTGATTTAACAACAGTTATACACAAGCATAAGAAGTGGTGGTCATGTGATGCTTATTGGCTTAATAACGTAATTAGATTTTAGGAAGATTTATATCTTGTAGATATAGACAAAATGTGATGGCTAACTTTTTACATAACAAAACATATTGTTTTTTGTCACTGTATTTGTGGATTATGAATTGATGTGTATGGCTATCGCAAAACTCTTATTTAGAATATTATTTTTGAAGTCGAAATGGTTATATTTATTTGCAAATGGATGCTGCTGTTGATGAAAATATTATTTACAAAATTAAAACGATTTAAAGTGAGATCTTTCCTTTTGTAAAATTTGATTTGAAAATTGTTATTCGTTTTTAAACAGTATTGAATATAAAAATAGCAAGCTGATGATACTGTTATAAATTAACTCAATTAAGAATGTTCATGGATTTACTTATAAGAATAAAGATTGATAATTGTGAGTCCTTAATTATGGATCAGATACTTGGACACTTAACAGAAGATTAATACAGAGGTTTCAGATCATTCATAAAGTAAGGAGAGATGTATGTTTGGAATAACAAGAAGAAATCAAAAACTAAACACATGAGTAAAAAAGCAAACAGATACTACTGACTTCATTAGAAACAATTAAAAGACTGATAACTGATGACAGTTGATGATCTTCCACTGCTATTTTTAAAATTTTACAAATTAGGTCAAATAATAGCTCTCTGAACATGTAATTTAACTATAGTGCTTATTCCCATGTAATAAATACCTTATCTTTTAACTTGTTAAAAGTGACAGTAGCACATTGGACTTTCCATTGTATCTCAATGGTTCACCTTTATATTTATAAAACTACCAAGATATTAAAATTTGCTCACATTTTCAAATGGAGAATCAATCCAAAAAATATATAATGAAGACTTTTTCTATCACTGATGATAAAGAATTTGAGCATTAAGAATTGAACTGATATATTTGTTGCCTTCAAAACATTAAATTCATTCTGTAAATTGTCTTCTGAACTAGCAAAAATATCAGACCCATCAGCATATTATAAATCCAAAATCCCAGAAGTCAAAATTCTTGTTCTTATTTTTAAAGGATTCACATTAAAAATTCCATCAACAAACCTAATCACACCTGGACTTCTGTTTTATTAAACTGCTTATAAACTATTCCAAGGATGATTGTCATAAAAATGGAAACAATTCCATTTTTATCATTTATATAGTTAGAAAAGGTACATACAATTAATATTAACCTTTAGTGTAGCTCTGTATAATCTAATGTATGAACAGATCTGCTTTGGATCTATGAGGATAGATTATCCAGAATTTAACAACAAAAAAACATAAGATGAAGTCTTTGTTCATCAATTATTAGTATGGACCAATATTATTATTCATAGTTTCCATATCTTAGACTGGAAAAGTTTTTTCTTGCTTATCTTTATATGTGCTTTTCCCCTCACATTGATTATTCAACATTTCCTTGTTATCTAATAACTATAATGCTACTGTCTGGTTTTTAAAGTTCATATACTCAAATTACCTTATTCCAGATATTTCAGATTCATTTTTCCAAACACCTTCAACATATTATTTATTTATGCATTAGTTTTTAATTAATAACTTTAATTTTTTTTGGCTTCTTTGTTCTATTTTTGTTTTATACATTTGTATACAAATGTTTTATATTTTCACTACATTCTGTACTTGTCTTAAATATCCCATTTGCTTTACTACATTACATATGTGTGAGTGTGTACATGTATATGTGTAGTTTTCTAACACACACACACAGCATAAAAGTGCATCTACTTTCACTATTTACTATTCATAGTAGCAAGAGTGTTCATTTGATCATTCTTTATTTGACAGCAGCTACTAAACATATATATGAACCTCCTAACTCTAGAAAGAAATAGAAAAATAAAAAGACAACAAATTAAAGAGAGTTTTTGGGATTAGTAATCATAAACTCTAAATATTATCAGTACAAGTCACATGTGATAAGGAAGGACTGAAGAAAGCAATCACACAGTTGAAATCATTGAAGAGATTAAAAGACTAAAATAAAATTTGGCTGGATATGTAGCCAGAAAAAAATGACAATATATAATTAATAGACTCTTGGAGCTAGATCCCAAGAATTTGTAAAGACCTAGAAAGCGACTACATGCGAGATGAATCGATGAAATGAATACGTTTTCTGGAGTGAAAATTAAGCTATAAAATTGGAAAGACCTTTATCCTACAATTGGTTGATAATAGTTGAAAATAAAATATGCGCATGCATATACAATCTAAATTACTGTATTGATAAATATTGTTGAAAGTTATAAATTTTGCTTATAAAGTATTTTATTTTTAAAGACATGCGCAAGTGCTTTAAACTTTTTACAATCAATTCACTTTTTATTTGTCATTATCTTTAGTTGATAGAGTACGCATCTTTTTAAAAATTTATATATTTAAAGTGAAAACTAATTACAATAATTTCTGCTTTCCACATAAATGAAGATCTATGAGCAGTTTAAGAACTTGGAATGAGAATGGAATCAGATGCGTTTGGAGATTTTTAAAGAAGCAAAGTAGAGAGAAGAGACTTCACCAACTCATTTAAAACTCATTACCATTAAAATAAAAATGAAAGGCATCAAAGACAAATTAAGCAAAGAATTATTTATTTCCTAAGTATAATAAAATTTATCATAAAATAAGTATTATTTTTTAAAAAAGAATAAATTTATATTTCGATATTCTAATCTATAAAATACAAAAAACACGTTTGATTAAACACTCGTATGTAATAATAAAAGCAATTAATATATAAAACCGCAATATATATATTTCTATTCACTTTGTCTATATTTTTCAAAACTCCAAAGATTGTGGAAAAAACTTAATTTATCTGAAGAGTGGGGATTATTAGTATGTTTTATGTAAAGTGAGAGAATGAGGTCTGACTCTTTGTGTTGGTGGATAGCAGATGTGATGTGATGTGACTTCTCTTTAAACGGAGTCAGGAATCTCTCAGCAACTATGCCTAAAGAAACTAGTTAGCCACTCTACCTTCCCCTTCCATTTCCCACCGTAAGCTTTCCCATAATCTGCTCCATCCCATTTCCACAACATAATCTTTGTCAACTCTATGGCCTTTATATCTAACTCCCCCTTATCTTTTCCCAAACCCAGCATAAAAACCAATAACTCACTTTCTGCATAATCACTTTGTTCATATTTATTCTCCCATAACTTCATTATTTGTACTCTTTCTGCTTTCAAGCATTTACGAGGCGGATCAAGCCAAGTGGGGCCCCAAGCGATAAAAATTTCCGGGCCCTCAAACTCAAGTTAGAAAAAAAACTTTTTCAAGAAAACTCTCAAGTTATTAACAAAAAATAAAATTAATCAAAAATTTCATACTATAACACATTAAATAAATTTATTAAAAAACATCATATTTACATGAATTTCCGTCTTGCTTTAGTTTTTGCAAATTCGTCAATTATTTTTGTTGTGTCAATTCGGCTTAAAAATTCCAGCTCTATATACAGAATGGCCATATTATTTAATCTTTCTTCTTCCATAGTACTCCTTAAATAATTTTTTGCACGCTTTAAATTAGAAAATGATCTTTCTCCTGATGCATTAGAAAAGGGAATTGTTACAAAAAAATTCAATAATATTTCAACATTCGGAAATATGCAAGACAATTCTTTGGCGGCGCGATAGATGTCTGATGTGGTTTTTATGGTGTCCTCGTTTTCTTTTAGAAATATTAAAAAATGGAGAAATTCATCTTCAAAATTACAAACATCAATGTCATTTTTGTAAATATCCTTTTTATCGCGTTCTTTTTTTCTGCTACTGATAAATTCCAATCAAAAAATATTTGCGTTATAGGAGGGTTGATTGTATAAAAAAAAAAAAAAAAAAAACATAATTTTCCTCAAATCCTAATGAAAAGACATTTTAAGACCTCGGGGACCCTTAGTATTTCGGGCCCTACACGACCGCGTAATCCTCCTCTGGTGGATAGTAGTGACATGGTATAGGTGCGGTGAAGTGACACTATCAAAAATCAAATGCTTAAATACATATATTTTTAATGCTCACACTTCCAAAAATAATTAAAAGTGAATAAAAATCAGTCTTTATCTTGTGTGAGATTAAGAATGGTTATGGGAGATGAGGGCAGCACTAACAACTCCCACCTCATATATATAAAGGACTTGAACTCAGATTTTCAAACACTCACAGCTATCCAATTCATCTTGTAGAAATGATACTATAGGGAGTTTGAAAGTCTGAGTTCAAGTCCTAATAATTACATTAAGTTTAGTATAGACAATATAGGTGTATTTAAATATTACATAATTAGCTTGTATTTTGCCCATCCCTCTTCTATATAATTAAATGGCAATATTAAGGCCCTATGTGGAGGGGTCAGATTGACTTAAGGTCAACATGGATATGACAATAATATTGGCATCATCAAGAGCTTTGAGCATTTCATCCTCAGATTTTCAATGACATAGATGGCCAAAGAGTTGGAAAATGGAGAAAATGGAAGCTTGTCCATTAAAGTTAGATTTTCTAGCCCAATATAAACCAAGCAATTATTTTAAATGTGTTGGATGTGATCTGGATCAAATGATGAGTTCTGTTTCAGCACGTAATACACATTTAGTGGAGATTATTGATCTTTTTCACATGTATGTGGTCATGTGTATCAGTGGGATACGATGGAATGGATAGCTGTGGGAAGTCTGAAAGTCTTGAGTTCAAGTCCTTTAAATTAAATTTAGTATAGACAATATAGATGGATTTAAATATTATATATATGTATGATAAAGAATACAAATAATAAGATTACAAATAAGTTTTTTTCTGTTAACCTAACTTTTTGCTTTGGTTTTTAATAAAAAAAAGAGATCCTTTTTTATTTTAAACCCAATTTGTTAAAAGAATTTCAACCTAAAAAGCTTTCTGGGTTTAAATTTTTTTACTTCACTAAAACTCAAAACAAAAAGGGCATATTTCTGTAGTGTAAATTTTACTACATTACTCTCATTCATGGTAGGGACTGATTTTTATTTGCTTTTAAACCTTGTGGAGGAGTGCAATCATAAAATATGCCAAAAGAAAATGAAAAAGGTTATGCCCCTGAAATGCAATAGAAAGTGGTCCTCACCTAGTGTGAGAGTAGGGTAGTAAAGATTACACTAAAGAAATACTATTTATTAAGTGGTTAATTTCTAGTCTAACAAATGACTAATAAAAATTTATTAATATACTCCAAAAACAAAGAGCTATTGTAGAGGTTAGTAAAGAAAACTTGTTTAGCCTCAGGATTGCCAATTATTTAACTGGTTCCTGGCAACATCAAAAATGTAAATTTATCTCTGTTTACATGAATATAATCTCATTATTTCTATTTTTTATCAAATTAAAAAGCCATAAAAATATCTAATTCAAGTTATACAACTCTCTGAAGAAGATTAGTTATTATTTTCAGGATATTAAGGAAGATGCTAATATTTCTGATTTTTATACATATAAAAAATAATTTTCTGGAGATTATTTATTATTTCTGAGATATGAAGGAAGATGTTAGTCTTCTCCATTCCCACACCTATAAAAATAGTTTTCTGCTTTTAAAGTTTTACAACTTGAGTTTGAATTAAAAGAGAAAGAACCCTTTTACTTCACTAAACCCAAACCAAAAGAGCTACTGCACAGTTAAAACTTGTTTAGCCTCAGGATTATCAGTTAGTAATTGATTTCTTCACAGCATCAAAAAGATAAAAATTATCTCTATTAACATGGCTATAATTTCATTTCTATTTATCAAGTTAAAAATCCATGAAAATACTTAATTCAACATACATGTTCATATCATGCAATAACTGATCATCTTTACCCAAAGTACTAAAAATAAATAAAATACAATCCTAATTGTGTGCAAGAATGTTGTGGTAAAAAGTACTAAGCTGTCACATGGCTTTGGAGATCCAGATGTTTCATGTCTTTGGCTTACTGAGGAGTGAGAGTTGCTCACAAAATGTATGCAGATTATAAGTTGGTTTGAGTTTCCATGCTGGAGAATAGTTGTGATTGATGGGATGAAATAAGGGTGTTTTGATAAGAATTAAACAACTTGAAAAAAAATCCACTAAAGATTCAAACAAATTATCATGATTTCTAAAAATTTATTTGAATAATGAAAAAAAAAGGAGGGGGGGGGGATGATGAAAAAAAAGTGTATTGTAATTTTAAATTTATATATTACATTGCAACATATAAAAAAATGGTTTGTCAAGTCGTACTCAAGCACATAAATTAATTGACAGTCATCTATATCAATGTATAAAAAAGCCAACCATTATGGCATTTCTAAACAGCATTTCATCCTAGAATTGAAGTTTCATAACCTTGAAGATATAATTTCACCCCACCCCACCCCCAAATATTTGCATGATAGCATATAAATTTAGAACACTTGACCTTTTTTTAAGATTATTAATTTGAATAATATAAAGGAATGTAGAGTGGCTATTACATGCATTAAGTGAATTAGTTCCTGCATTGAATTCTAGTTCTCACTGATGGAGGTAAAAGCCAGAAACCAGTCTGGGATGGGAATTTTCTAGTTCTATATCACCAGGTATATTGATTATGCAAGCTTACAGTAAAGAGCTTTAGAAGAGGATGAAGATAACTAACTGCTCTTGAAAGCATATGGAAGGCTCATGTGATATTATTGCCTTGGCATCAGATTGAGATTGTTGATTGTTATTGATTGATACCGGTATTATTTAAGTGGTGACTGCTTTCATGCACTTATAAACACATATTGTACCAGAACATACTTCCCTGTGGAATTATGCTCACAATTTTGCACTGAGCATGAAGTGACCAGATTGAACAGGGTAAGAAATGGATACCAATTTAACCGATTGTCTGTTCTACAACATATTGGTACTTCCAGCTAAACTGATAGAAAGAGTGAATTGACAGGGCTCTGCCAATTAAAAACTCCTTTAGTTAGTAACTTTCTCAAATGCCTGAATGTTTAGGACACATCTTTGAAGAGTCTATTTACTAATAGCTTTTGCACACTACTTCTAGAAAAGAATAAAAATAAATTTTCCCCATTCCTAGAAGGATATGCAATATCATATGTTCAGCAGAGCATGACAATACGATTTAACACCCCAGTAGAGTGATATCCCGTGTGGCTAGCTCAGTCTGCTCTACTACATCTAGGGTCTCCAATGGGTAAGTTAAATGGTTATTATAGGTACTGATTGATAAGGAAAGAGTACATTTTATAAAATAAATAATAGTACAAAAACAAAACAAATTTAATATTATGATTAAATATGTATTTAATCCCAGATACCCACCACTGTTTCATATTTATAATGATATAATAATAATAAATAAAAAAACTAAATAATTAATTATTATCACAAACCCGTATATATATATTTGATGCGTTGAAATAGATAAAAATAAATACAATTTTAAATGAATAAGGAAAATAATAAATCCCTAAAGCTATTTACCATGTTTTATTTTTAACAACTTTTTTTGAAAAGTTTAATCTGACTGGGACAATATTTTTGATAGATTATATCATGTTTATTTGTTGGATGCTTTGCTATACATTCAAAGTTCCATTATCTACTTTTGCTGCTCTCATGTAATAAAGCTACAATGATTTGATTTAATTTAATAGGTACGTTATTTTGAAAGCCTCTGAATAATATACAGTTCTAAGGTAGTATGTAATTTATACTGTATGTTTTTTACACATATAAGAGGGATTTGAACTCAGGACTTTTCAGTCTATCATTCTCCACCCCATCTCAAAAAACCGATACAAATGACCACACATATGCAAAAAAGATACATGATTTCTCATATACATATTTCATGCAAACCAGCACTCATCATTTGGGCCAGATCATAATCTCTCACACATATATACAATCAGTGCTGAGTTTATATTAAGATAGCAATTCCTCAAACTTTAATGAATAAGGTTCATTTTTTTCACTCAAAAAAACTGATGATGGAATGCTCAAAGCCCTTATGGACTTGATATTGTAGTAATATCCATGTAGACATTACATTAATATGAAGAGTTAGATTGACATAAAGTGTACATGGATATGACAAAAATATTAAATCCAATAAAGACTTTGAGCATTCCATTGACTACCAGGTCTGTTAATATTTGGATGGAAAGAGTTTTGATGATTTGTTTTTATATTTTATCTAAAAGCACTGCATAGTTTGATAACATGATAGGGTTTCAGGCTGTGGAACTCAAGGCCCATGGATCATGGCTCAGTTATGATACTTGAGCTTATTATTCTTTTTCAAACAAACTATTTGATTATTTGTCTATTCCATCTAATAATTTAAAGATACTGGGTATTGAAACCATGAATTGCAATAATCCTTTCATGTGATTTGCAAGATTTTGTAATGGCAGGGAGAGCATTAAAGTTGATGCAAGAAGGTATGAAATGTACATCACATTACTTCCATAATTCATGATCCAGATATACTAGCAGCTTAAAATTTTATGGGTGAATAATTTAAGTATATTGCTATGTAATACATGTATTGATTCAAATATAGTGCTGTGAATAATTTAAGAGAGACTGAATCATATTTTCACAAAGATACATTGTTCATATTTAAACTGATTTGATTTATGGCTCATTTTAAGTATATGTGACATTCTGGAAAGATATTCTCTAATTTTTTCCACAACTAAATTTAATCCTTCTTTTGTTATTTTTAATAGTTGTTAATCAGAAAATCCTGATTGACAAGACTAAAGATTAGATGATTGCATCAATAAAACTAATGCTAGCTTTTTCAAAATGATATTTTTCTTTTACGTCAGATTAGAATGTATTAATGCTCATTTCTTTGTGTTTTTCAGATCATAAAAAGGATGTGTTGTTCATTAGTATATTTTGCTACATAGAAGTACCATTGTGGCTGCTATATATCGATTATTAATGTAGCACAATAAAAACTGAGGCGCACAAGCACGTTTAGTTATTTTTGTATTTAATACATCAAACATTAAATTATATAATTAGAATTGATAGCATTTAAACATACAAACATATATATATATATGGCAAATTGATAATACGTTTAATACACTAGATTACAAGTGAAACATTTAATACAATAATTAGTTACAAATAGAGCCCTAAGACATAAAAAAAAATAACAATGTAAACCAGGATGGTCTTTTTAATGCTTACATCTTCTTTCTTCAACTTCAATGGGGATTCTACTAGGTAATAATTGCAGGTTTGAAGCTTACTAAGTTTCTGGACGCATGTTGATGCCAAAAGAATGTAGTCTAATTTTCTAAGTATTTATATTTTATACATAGTGATGCCAAACAAAGGTAGTCTAATTTTCTAACAAGTATTTATATTTCATACACAGTCCTTGGAGAAGACTTCTACTTTCCTTTATTGGTCAGTTCTTAATTTCCTGCTCAATCCGTTTTCCATTTGATTGTTTACTTGTCTTCTTTAACGCTTCCGGTTTCGACGAACACGCACACAACAGTGACATTTTAGTGTGCAATGTCATCCCAGTTACTTTACACCAATAAAAGGACTTTTCTATATACGTGTGAATGCGTGCGTATAAAAAAATGTATGGGGAAAAATTTTCTAAATATTATAAACATCATGCATATAGAAATAAAATATATATATATAATTTGCATTAATATTTTTTTAAAAAATAAAACAGCTGTGTAATAAATAGTGAGATCAATTGAAATCTTCAAGATTTTTTTATTATTATTATTCATGAATACAAATTAACGCGGGTCATTCATTGTTAGTACAAACATCTGACAATGCATTATTTTTTAAAGGAAAGAAATCATTAATGGAAAATGGAGCTGAAAATTGTTTTTGTCAAAACCATTTATTATAAAATATATATATAAAAATTAATGAATGAAAAAAAAAAAAACTTAAAAGATAAAATTGTATTCACAATTGAAAAAAGATATCAATATAAAGGCAGTTACTAAAAATAAATTATCAATTTTATCTATCAATAAATGAAAGGGCCGCAAATACAACAAAAGCAACATATAATTCCAATTAACCGTTATTGATGTATAGAATAAAAATAATCGAAAGTCTACATAGAAATAGCAGAAGTATGAGATTGTGCTTTGATTCAGAAATCTTCTGTTCATGAATTAGTCTATCATTGAACTAAAGTCAAAGAAATAATTGTATAAAAAAATTTATCAGGAAAGTATATAACATTTAAGAACCTTAACAGTAGATTGAACATTGAACAATTCCATGGCAGTTAGTATGAATTTGGGTTTTTTGTTCTTGATTATATGAACTCAGCTATAAGTGTCTATTCTGGAACCACTTTCGTAGTCCATCACTCCACCACTGTGCTAAACTGCACAGGATGGTGAGGTATAAATAAAAACATTCATAATACATGCTTGATCAAACATTTATGTCTCTCAAAAATGGTCTTCCATCTGTCATTGGGGTCATCTAATTCAAGAGATTGTGTATCAGTCCGTTCTTTGAGCAAAAGGGAGCTAATCTGCAATTAATATTTTTCCAAATGAGATAAGACTAGTTTAGTTTTTACTAATTCCACAATTTTTGCCAATCATTTGCTATAATTGCACCTAACATTATTATTATTGACTTTTTACGAACTATAATTTTTCTTTCAGGTAGCTGGCTCACAATCATTTTAACTAGCCAGTCTATTTGTTGGTTGGTAAATAGGAATCCAGCTATTTTTAGTAAGATGGTAAAAGAAAACAGACAAGTTAAAATTTTCTGTGATTGTTTCTCTGCTGAGTAAAGTAAAAAATAACAGTCTCCATTTGATCAAGAAAGGAACTTTAGTACAATTCACCTCAAATATTTAGTAGTGAGTGATCCATGGAGCAATGGATCATTGCTTCACTTAATAATTACATTTATTTGTATGTATGTTCATGTTACATAAAGTTATTTCCGAAAAGCTATGATGATATCACTTTTTACACTATCATGTCTTTACTCAAACACATTTTTGGAATTAAATCCATATAGCTTTATTATGGCATGACAGTCTTTCAAAAATATTAGCAATTGCCTATATTGCTACATGAATTTGTTTTTACTAGCTCCATAAATTAATACAGTATAAAGTTATGCCTAAAATTGTGTATCAGTTAGAGATATTTATAATAATCTATACATTATTTTTTTTTTAAGTGTCATAGCATTGGCTGGGACATGAACCCGCAACCTGGGCAACTGCCTGCAAGTGCAAGGCAGTCGCGCTGACCTCTTGACCACCAATGCAAGACAATATTTTGTATCACATTTCTGAATGAATTACACAATATGGTAAATTTTCTAGTGTTATTCAAGTATTATTAAAAATATTTGTAGTAAAATTGTCATTTGTCTTTTATTATATCTTTATTTATATGAATTTAAAAAGAATGGGAAAATATGGAGGTGTTTATTATATCTATAAAATTATCACTTATCAGTAAGTAAGGGTAATATTTGGATCTGCTCTTTGCTTTAAATTGTTAATATTTGAGGATTATTGTAATTTCAAAATTAGCAAATCAAATTTCAGTTTGGAATATAGTCTTTAACATTTCAGTTATAATAGCATCAGATTGCTAACAATTCATTAGACTATATCCATATTTCATTTCATATGTTTAAAATTTTTTTACATCTCTATTAATCTTGTTGTAAGTAATTATTTTTATATATTATTTTTTTTATTAACATTTGTAAATTTTGTATAATATATATTGACTTTCTTGTTTGTGTATTTAACATTTATAATTTGGTAGCTATTCTGTATGCCTCCTTACACAATTCTCTTCCTCTATAGAATTGATTAACTTTTGTATTTTGATATATTATTGCACTCAAAACAGTAACAAGCTCTTCATACTATAGTGCTACATAGTGCAAGCCTTATTAATCAATGGATGCAAGAAAGTTTGTGTGTAAAGTTTCCATCTAGTGCCTACTCATTCAAAATCTCCTGACTAGTTTCTAGTTTGTGGTTTTCATCAGTGAGGAGTCTTGGATATGAAAGCACTGCACCTAAATCTTAGGATTTAATGCAACCTTCCAGCAGCCACTTTTTACGTATTTAGTTAACTATAAAGCTATAATCCCAAGATGAAAACACAATAATGTTTATAAACTAGGTTCATTTGCTTGCATTTTCATCTTGGACTCATAGCTTTGTAGCTAACTAAATACATAAAAGGTGATTTCTGGAGGGGTGCAAGATCTATGTGCAGCACTTTCAGATCCAAGTTTCCTCACTAATGAAAGCTATAAGCTAGAAACTAATATGGGAACATTGGATGAGTGGACACTAAATAAAAATTTTAAGCACAAACTTTCCTGCATCCATTCATTAATGACTGCACTAGGTGGCACTATGGCATGAAGTGTGAGCAAATAAAGGGATTACTGAGTAGGAATGATAAGGAAGAAGTAGATGAGGAAGTCCAGAAGGTGATAGAGAATGTTGTGAATGAAGCAGAGAAAGTAGACTGTGAGACAGTATTGATAGGGGATTCATTAATAAGAGAATGTGGAGATATAATTGCAAGGGAAAATAGAAACAGGTATGTAAGAGTATGTTTTCTGGGAGCTAAAATTAGGGATGTTACAGATAAAGTAAAGAAGCAATGGAATAGAGATGTATATGTTATGGTAGGGACTAATAATTTATCAGAGTCATCAGAGAGAGTAATGGGTGAGTACACAGAACTGATTAGGAATTTGAGAATGGTTAAAGGAAGAGTAGGAATAGTTGGATTATTACAAAGATTTGATAAAAGGTATATGTTAGATAGGGTGTGTTCTATAAATGAGAGATTGAAAGAATTGTGTGAGAGAAATGATGTTACGTTTGTGGATGTGTGGGATTTTTTTATTGGGAAGAGGGAGTTATTTGGTAAAGATGGGTTGCACTTAGGGAAACAAGGAAGTGAAGTTTTAGGGATTCTGATTTAAAGAATATAGTTCGGGAAACTTGTAAAGGGGGTGGGATTTTAAATTGTAGTGTTATTAAAAAGAAGAAGAATAGAGGGGATGTAAGGATTAAACAAAGGGCAGTTGATTTAGGTATAAATGTAGATGTGGAGAGGGAATGGGTCTGTAAAATAAATGGTAAGCAAGTTATGTATAAGCATAATAGAGAAGAAAGAATAAAAAAAAATTATAAAAGAGCAGTTAGGAAAGAAAAAATTGTTAAAATTGGGTATTTGAATATGCAAGGTGGTAGGAAACCAGAAAAGTGGCAGGAATTAAACAAAGCAATTGAAAATGAAGAGCTTGAGGTATTAGCAGTAGTGAAAAACACATCTAAGAGAAGAAGAAGAACCTGTTTTGGAAGATTTAGTATGGCAGGGTATAAATAGAAAAGAGAAAGAAAAAAAGGGTGGTGGTATAGGCGTTATATCAAAAAAATATTTAAATACTGTTAAATGCCAAGAACATATGTGGTTTGAAATAGGGTTGGGAAAACAAGAATGAATGGTGGCTATAGTTTATATAGCTACTGGAGATAGTCAAACTATAATGGAATGGAACAATAGCATATATGAGTGCCTAGTTAAGGATATACAGAGTTTTAAAGAAAAGGGGAAGAGAATAATGGTTATAGGAGATATGAATGGGTATATTGAAGAAATTGATGATGTAGACAACAAGAATGGACAGCTTTTGAAGAAATTTTGTCAGAGAGTAAATTTGAGCATTGGAAACTTATCTAATATTTATGAGGGACAATATACATGGTCTAGGAATAATATATTCCACACAATAGATTATATATTGGTAGAGAAAGAGGGAATGAATAAAGTACAGAAAATTAAGGTGTTTGATAATGAAGAGAGAGTATGTAATAGTGATCATAATTTTGTTGTAATTGAAATGGTTAGTAATGTGATGGAAAATAGGAATAAAAGTAGAAACAATAGTGAAAGATGTGGATGGAGAGTAAATGATAAGAATAAGTTAGAAGATTATAAAATACAAGTTGAAGAAACCATGGAAGAGTTGATTGAAAATGAGTATGAGGACTGGTGTGATGAAATAGAAAAAGTTGCAAATAGGGTTTTAGGTGAGAATATTCCGAAAAATAAAAGTAATAGAAAAATGAGAGTTAGTAAAAGTGTAAAAGATAGGGGAAAAAACATGCAGAGAATATAAGTGTGCTATTAAGAACAAAGAAAGTGAAAAAGATATTAATGCTAAATGGGAAAAGTACTTAGAAAAGAAGAAGTTAGCTAAAATAGATAATTATAGAGAGTGAATGAAACTAAATAGTAAATTATTGGATATTAATAAAAGTGGAAGAGATGGAAGTAAAAAATTTTGGAATTACATTAAAAGAAGAAATTTAGGAGGAGAGAGATAGTATTACTGGATGAGGAGGGAATAGAGTGTAGCTCTAGAGAAGAATTAGAGAGAATATTGAATAGTTATGTAATGGATATAGAAAAGATGTTAGATGTGAAGAACAGAGGGATAGAAAATATGAAAGCATATAGTAATGGGAATATTGCATTTACAGAAAATGAACTGAATGAAGCAGGGAAGAAATTGAGAAGTGGTAAGGCAAGAGGATTAGATGGAAGAGCAGCAGAGATGGTAATGAATTTGGGGTACAGGGCAAAAGTAAAGTTACTATCATGTTTTAATAATATGGCACAGAAGAGAGTTTTTCCGGGTAGTTGGAGTAATACAAGAGTAAGATTATTATTTAAAGGAAAAGGTAAGGATCATAGAAAGTTAAATAATTATAGACCAATAGCAGTAACATCAGTTTTATATAAAGTTTTTTCATATATGGTGGCTGGAAGAGTTGCAAAATGGATGGAAGAAAATAATGTAGTGGGGGAAATGCAAAGAGGTTTTAGGTCAGATAGGTTTATAAGAGTTAGTTTATTTGTAGTTACACAACTTATAGATATGAGTAGAAATTCAGGTAGATCATTATATATGAATTTTATAGATATAGAGAAGGCATACGATAGAGTGAATAGAAATAGATTACGGATAAGTTTAGCAAATCTGAGAATGGATAAAGCTTTAGTGGGTGTTATTAAGAAATTATATGAAAATAATTACTATACATATCAATTAGGGGAGTTAAAAATGGGGTGGGACTGAGGTAAGGATGCCCTATGTCACCTATTTTGTTCATGTTGTATTTGAGTGAAATGGAGAGAGCAATAGAAAGACTAGGAAGAGGGATAGAGATACCGTTAACAGGTGGCAAGAGAGTATATACATTGTTCGGTCTTTTTTTTTGCAGATGATGTCTTTTTATGTGCAGAAAGAAGAGAAGATATGGAAGTTATGCTGAGGACATGTGCAAGGGTGGGTAAAGATATGGGGATTAAATTTAGTGAAGAAAAATCAAATATAATGATGGTGAATACTGGGGAAAGAGAAGACAAAGATTTCTTATTGGGGGATATAAAGTTAAGTGTGGTGAATAGATATAGTTATTTGGGAATCATCTTGAGTAATAAGAAAAATTGCTTCGATAAATGGGAGAAAAAATTGATAAATGAAGCAAAGAAAAGAAATGGATTGATAAAGAAATTAACACTGTTTTCATATAATAAATATGATGTAGCTAGAATTGTATGGAAGGGAGTGGCAGTAGCAGGGTTAACCTACGGCAATGATGCATTATGTGTTAGTAAAGGGGTATTAGATTACTTAGAAAAAGTACAAAGGGAAGTAGGAAGACATGCATTAGATACTGAGGTGTGGACAGCAAAAAAGGCAATTCAAGGAGAAATGGGATGGTCAAGTTTTTATATGAGGGATGCAAAAAGCAAATTGAAAATGTTCAGTAGATTGCAGTTTATGGATAATAAAAGAATAGCCAAAATAGTATTTAATTGGGTTACAAGTAAAGGGCAGCCAACAAGATGGGTGAGAAAGGTAATGCGGTATGCAGAAGATTTGGATAAAGATTTATGTCAGTATACTTGTACAAAAGATGGGATGATTGTGTTAGGAGGATTGTTGAGTGTTATAGTGGGAAGGAGTGGGATAGAAGAATAGATGCATTAATAAAGAATAGGGAGTTGGAGAGATGGAGAACTAGTATGGAGAGTAAAACGCGTTTAAATATATATAAAAGTAAATGGAACATTGGGTGTGAGTTAATTTATGATAATTGTAAGGAAAGTAGTTTATTGTTTAAGGCTTGAATGGGATCTTTAGCAACAAGGGAATATACACATAAATGGAAAAATATGGGTGATTTAGTCTGCAAGTTGTGTAAAGAAGGCATAGAAAATATTAGGCATCTGTTACTTCAATGTAAATGTTTGGAAGCAGAAAGGGTACAAATAATGAAGTTATAGAAGGTTAAATATGAACAAAGTGATTATACAGAAAGTGAGTTATTGGTTTTTTATGCTAGGTTTGGGAAAAAAATAAGGGGGATTTAGATATGAAGGTCATGGAGTTGACAAAGATTATGTTGTGGAAATGGGATGGAGCAGATTATGGGAAAACTTAGGGTGGACAATGGAAAAGGAAGATAAAGTGGCTAACAGGTTTCTCTGGGCATAGCTGCTGAGAGATTCCCGACTCCGTTTAAGGAGAAGTCACAGTACATCACATCACATCACATCACAACAGCTTGTGTAAGCATTGGAAATGGTGATTATTTGACATTTTAGTGATGTTGATATTATTGCAATTAATTAAAATAATAATAACTACAACAAAAGCAATTCAATATAATTGGCTTTCACTTACCATTATTATTTGTAGTAAATATATTTTGCATTGCAATAATGTGTATACTTTTAATAACATATATATCTTTGATCTTGATAATATAGGTTAAATTATAAATTCTTTTATTTATCAATATTTCCTCCTAGTTTGCTTCTATTTGTATTATCTGTTGTCCTACTTCTGGATAAATGTTTTTCTTATATTCTATCCTCTCTGTTTTATAAAACTATATAACACATAAGAATTTTGCTAGATCTTGAGAAACTTTCATTTGATGTGTATTTAAGATCATTTCATTTTAAGTTGTTTATTTATATCAATATTGGATAATTCTTAATATTATCTTGAATGCTTAAGTATATAGTTAGAGGGACAGATTCTGGAGCATATGGTTCTAAGATCTATTTCAATTTAAGCAATTGTGCTACTGAAACTTCTTATAAACTCCTAAGCAATAAAACCCTTCAATTAATTATTAATTCATTCATTCTTAATATTAATTTTAGAAAAGTTATCCATATCCTGGAGTTTCTAATCTAAATACTTATCTTTCCAGTAGATTTCAATTAGCTTTACAAGTTTTTTTGTCAAGAAAATCTAAAAACAAACAGTGCATATATTCAGGTTTTAAATTATTTAACATCTTTACATATAAATATTCATTTGCAAAGTATTTCATATATGGCTTTCAAAAATAGTTTTGGATATTGATTGTGTAGTAAATATTAATATCATTATACTATTTGTGTATGTATTTTTTTAATTTTATATATTTGTATATGCTTATTTAATTATTTCAAATTACACACATAATTTTTGTATTTTTCTACTGATATTGTTATTACTATTTATTTATTTTATATTTTAATTCTTAATTGTTATACAGTAAGTTCCCATATAATATTGATTTTCCCTTTCATTTGCATTTGTAATTCAAATTTGCATATTATTCATCGGTGTAATGAAGTTGTTTCTTCTTTATAATCTAAAGCTGAGTGCACTTAAGGTATGATTATGGTAAACTTCACCAAAAGTGCATTCAGTTTTAAGTTATAGAAGAAATCATATCATTATGCAAATGAACAAACATATGCAAATTTGAATTGTACGTTTCTAATACAAGATTATTTTTGTTTGGAGATAAGATATGATTGCTTGTGACTTATATTATTGGGATTACTTTAAAGAACAAAATGAATAGTTTTTACTGTTGTTGTCTTTTAATTTTTGTTCTTGGATTTGGAATGATCATATTGGTTTAGAAGTGGCTTCTGATAATGATAGTAATAATAATTTTACAATTCGGATTTACAAAACAAAATTGCAACTTCATATTTTATTGATAAGTTCTAATGCAATTACACTTGCAACTACTACATTGGACATCTGAAATTCATGAAACAGATTAAATAGAGAAGAAAAGATTAGAGTAAAATGAATAATATTTCTGTAGTGTAATTTTCACTACATGACACTACAACCTTCCACAAGATTTTAAAAGTGCATAGAAACCATTTCCTATAGCATGAGAGTGGTGTGGTGAGAATTACACTACAGAAATATTTCTCAGTACTGGATAATCTCTAGTCTAATGACCGACTAATAAAATTATTAATATACTTCCATTAAGTGTTTTATGTTAAAGTTGTTAGGGCAATAAACACTTTTCGATTAAACTGTAGTAATTGCTATTTATATATAGTGAACAATGATAAAGATATGCGTAAAAGATTGTAATCTGGGCTGACTGATGAGTGCTAGTTTGGATGAAATGTGCATCTTGGAGATCATATATCTTTTCACATGTCTTTGGTCATATGTTTATGATTTTTCCCTCCACAAGATGTTAAAACCAGATAGAAATCAGTTCCTCCTATCTTGTGTGAGAATGGCATAGAGAAAATTACACTACAGAAATATTATTCATTATTGGATAATCCTTAGTCTAATGATTAACTAATAAAAATTATTAGAGTGAAATATTTTTTTTCTTTATAAGTGAAAATTAATCAGACAGACTTTTTTTTTTAAAAAAAGCTCATAATTAACTGATATGTTCAGACAAGATCAGTATTAAAACTTGGCTCATTTCAGTTAGTTCACTTTAATTAAACTGGTCTAGTTTTAATAATCAAATAAAAGTAGAAAAAAATATTCAAATATTTAACAAATATAATAACCATATTAGCACAGGCAAAATTTGTCATCTCTTCTGTATTTTTCTCACACCTTTCCATATTTGGGAATGTACAAATATAGATTTCACATGCAGCTATTTGCATTATTAAAAGGGAATTTTTAGTTGATTTCTCCTAAAATACAATTAAGAAATTAAATAAATTAAAAATGCACATTGTTAACTTTTTTCTCAATCACGTACGATCTTTCAGAAGAATAATAAAATTATAATTTTTCAAATAGCTTTTGAATAACCCACTGCAAGACAAAAACCTTTCCACCAGTCTTCATACAGGAATGTAATGCAGAAGACTGTATTGATCAGATTTGCAGATAATGAGAAATTCGGCAGTTTTTCATTTTGCTATAACTAAATATAACTAGAAATATCAAATTTAACACTTCCTTTATTTTGCTGTAATATCTTATATAAATGCAATTTATCTACTACTTTGAACACTTTTTAGCAAAAACCTTTCATTGTATCTATATGCATAGACAACCTTAGTTTCAATTGTCCTGCAGACTTCTTCAGAGCTATGATATAAGAAACAAAATAAAATACATAACTATATAAATAGTTCCATAAAAAAATGTAAGCAATAAAATTAATGAAATAAAAAAAATATAAAATATAACATATAACTGAAATAAATATAATCAAACCCAAATAAAATAATCCAGTTAATATAAAATAAAATATATAAAATAAATATAAATTATACATGTGTATTTATTATTTTTAATAATCTCCTATTCCTTATAAAAACACTTTAGTTTTATTAGCTCCATCTTAATAAAATACTTGATAACTTTATTTTCATATAATTCTCAGTTCAATCTTAATTCATTTATTAGTATTCTTTTTTAATTTTTAAATCATATAATATCTATTATTTTCTTATTCATTCTTCTGTTACTAATAATATTTTATATTTACCTTTTTTCTCATAAGGAATAGAAATACTTGGGAGATTATTAAAAATAATAAAAATAAATAATATATTTAAAGTAATAATTGTTCATGAATTTGTATGTGTGTGTATATATATATATATACAGCCAGAAATACACAGATATAATTTGTATTTATTTTATGTTTTTTTTTTTTCATATTTTTTATTTTATTTTATATTAGCTGGATTATTTTATTTGGTTTGATTATATTTATTTCAGTTTTATTATGTTTTATTATATTTTATGTTGTTTTTTAATTATTTTATTAATTTTATTGTTTACATTTTATATGGTATTATTTATATAGTTATGTACTTTATTTTGTTTTGTTTATTATGCCATAACTCTACAGAAGACTGCAGGACAGCCGAAGCATAAGTTGTGTATGCATATAGATACAATAAAAGATTTTTGCTAATAAGAGTTCAAAGTAGTGGATAAATTGCATTTATATAAATATAAATAGGTTTGAACACTCTCATAATAAAATAATGAAGAAAACAGCTGACATCAAGACTGGCTTTCATATTGTTAAATAGTAAAGATTTAAACACTTTTCCATTCTTGTTTTACCTTTTAATCAAAAACAGCTAAATACAAATGTTGTAAGTTTTGAATATGTAGCTATGTTAATCTACTGGCTGGCTCTCTGAAAAAAGATCCTGGAGCCTGTTGAAAAATTATTTACTCAGCTTATAACTGAATTCTGATTGTAAGAATGACAGGAGTTTGCATTAATGTTATACTATAAGGTCAGTAAGAATTGTGATATATACCAGTGGTCTTCATCTTTGGTTTGCGGACCAGTGCTGGCCGTAGAAGTTTTCTGCCTGTCCAAGGTAGACTGGCAGGAAAGTTAGTAATAGCAAAATAATAAAAGTTTAAACTTTTAATTAATATAAACAGTTTTTATTTATTTTTTCATTTCATTTTTACCCATTTAAAAAAAAAAAAAACAGAATGAAAACAAAATTTAATCAATCATATATAAATTAATTTGTTTCTCTAGTTATCACAGATGTTTATGGGGGGGGGGGTAGAATTAAATTTTTTATAATTTTTCTAAAAACATTCAAAATTTTTTTAAAAAAGTTTTTTATTATACAAACTCCATATACTATATATATTACTTCTTCTTATATACAGATATTACATTTATCATAATCATTGTCATGTAATTACACTAGCTGTGATATTTCCAAACATTCAGGTGAATAACATTTTATTCTTGCATGTTTTAACAATGAAATAATAAATGGAGCAATGCAGGCACATTAATAAACAATTGTTATTGTACTGTTTTCTGTAACAGTATGACTGTGCAACTCGAAAAAGAGTGTTCAACATGTGAAAGTAAGGAACACCATTACTATACACAGTAATTAGTGATTTGTTTTGATCAGTTATAACAATTATGCTCATCTAAGGCTAAGCAATTTACATCTTTAAGAAAATTTATCTATAGACTTCTGCCGGTCCGTGAATTATCCTTATTTTTACCAGTCTGCAAAACCTTATACTTATTTTTGCCAGTCCACAGGTGTGAAAAGTTTGAAAACCACTGATATAGACTATCTAAATATGTTTTATTGAATAATCTAAATGTAAAGCTCATTTTACTTTGCAACTAAATAGAATTAGGCAACCACTTACAGACTAATATTTAATAGCTGGCACAGGTAGGTAGACTATTGTAGGATAAGTAATAATATTCTAAAAATGTTTAAAAATGTTTTCATTATTGAAATAATTTTCCAACACAAATATGAGTTTGAACTCAGGTCATGGACATGAGAAATGACTTCTACATTTCAAAGTTCTTCAAACATAAACACAAATTCATCTAAAATGCTACTTATGTATAATAACAAAATTTTATACAGTTTAAAAGTGTATACATTTATATATGCTGACTTATTTAAAATCTCACAATGATTTTTAACATGTAATGGAACCACAAGATTTATTGTTGCAACATCCACTATTTATCTTATATACCAGCCACAACATTAAGAAAACAATAAAAATATATAAAAATTTGTCAATTTATTAAAAATTTTAAATATAAATGTTCAGTATGATGATTGCAACTTATTTTGAAATGCTCTCTGTAAAGACTCATCTATAATATCTTGCATACATTTGTTTACTCTTTTTTTTTACATTTTATAATCTAGTTAAAAACAATATATACATTTCATTTCTTCAGGTTTAATTTAAAATTTTATTTGATTCACAATATAATGCTAGTGATTGCAAGATTTCTACCAAGCTTAAGAACATTTACAAAGAGCATTCTATAAATGGTAAATTACTAATTTAACAAACCTACTTTCCTAATCATTACAACACATTCCTTATTTATTTCTAAAGAATATCATTGTTCTCTGGTTTTAAAATGCTGAATTAATATTATCATAAGTAATAATGACCTGCAGTTTTTAATATAATTTTTCCCATAATGCTTTTATAGACATTTTATTTGAAAAAAATCTGAAGAGATCAGTATGTTATGGACAGTTATTTTAGATCTAAAACAGTTTGTTATGAACAATTCGCCTAGATCTAAGAGACAGTTGCTTAGATCTAAGAGATACCACATTGTTTGACATAAAAGAAAATGCCTTATGGGTGTTTACTTCAATCTGGTCAAATTTTCATGCAAAGATGTTGGTATAAACATAATATAATTTTTTGCTTGTTTATAACATTTTGATTATTTTTACACATTAATTGATTATTATTTAAAACAAAAACAAATATGCATGTGATCTTTCAATTTATTAATTAGCTTTTATTTTTAGAAATAAAAGTTAATAAACCTAACCATGATATAAAAGAAAATAACCGCATCTATTACATCATTATCTATCAGAATCAACATTGTGGTAAAATCTTTTCTATATTGTAATTATTATAAAGAAAGTATCAGATTTTAAAGCAGAACTTGGTAGATCTAACATAAATCTGCTTTTGTCCATTCATAATTAATCAATAGATTGTTCTCATTTACACATAAGTTTTTAAATACTTAAAAACACCAAATGTAATTTTTTAGAAAATTATTCATTTATGTAGTTAAATTAAAAAGAAATCAAGTTCAACTTATGGAGATTTAGTATAAAACAAAGATTATATACAGTAGAGAATTCAAAAACTCTCATGAGATGGTACAAAAGAAAATATCAAATTGTTAACTGATTAATAATAAATAAATAAAAAATTATATTTTAAAATCCATTATTTGTTTAAAAAAATAAAACTTTTATTAAAAAGGGGGTGGTATTTTTAGAACAATAAAAAATATATAAGTTTTGTTGTTGTTATTTTATTATTATTATTTTAAGAGTGCTATTAGTTAAATATACAGATATAAATATTTGCACTCTTTCCATTGTTGTATTGTTTATATATATTATAATCTTACTTTGTTTAAGTGATATAACACTTACATTAAGTTGTATATAGGTATGTGTGTATATATCTAATACACATGTTAAAAACATCTGGGTTCTATATATACATGAGTTGAAAAGTGTTTTATATGCATAGAATAGTACAATATTGTAAACATTATAATCACATATAAATCTATAAGAATAAAAAAAAATGAAATGAGAAATGAAAAAAAAAGGTATTTTATAACAGAAATAATACTGCTATTTTGCTAAAATGAAGTTATTTGAAAAAGTTTAGAATATGAATTTCTAAATCAAATTATAAATGATTAATGGCAACAAAAATATAAAAATTATAAGATATTTAAAAATCTTTTAAACATTTAAGTGTATAAAGAATTATTAATTTTTGATAAATAATACTTTTCAAATAATCAACAGAAAGAACATTTTTTGTAAACTTTTAAAATAATTTTCTATAAAAAAAATTAGCATTTGTTACCAAAATATTTTTATATGAAATGAGGACAATTAAATAAATAAATAAGCATTATGTAGTGTTATAGACAGCATAAGAGGATTAAAAATGATTTAAGATATTTATTAATTAAACAATAAAAATAAAAACATGTATGAAAGCATTGATTAAGTTTAGGGGTAGGTATGCTATATGATGGAAGGCACTTGACCAGGTTTAAATAAAACGTGAAAAAGCAGAGCTAAAAAATTACATTAGTTGCTAAAGGAATCCAAGCTAATTGGATTGCAGATCAATCAAAATCTATGACCATTTACTATAGAAGAAAGCTGATCAAACAGCTTCTGAGAAATATTGCCTTAGAGTTTAATATTGCACAAGTCAATAAAAACAAAAAAGAAATTTAATTTTTTTGGGGGAATTACAATGATCTCTATTCTCAGCAACAAAAATTTGTGGGAAAGTTTGTCTAAGCACCCATTTTAGTTGGATCTTTATGCTCTGAATATGTTGTTTATTGACCAGAAAACAAACTATATTTAAAGACTAGATTGTTATATTAATTGCCTTTCCATCAAAGTGATTACTCATGCCAAAATAAGAATTCACCTCACCCCTGATTAGCATTATGCAGTAAAGAACTGAAAAATTCATAGAAAAGTGACAAATTATTAAATGTTTAGAAAAATTGGTAATACTAATTATTATAGAACTCTGTGTACATATCTTTCCATAAAATTTCATATTAAAAGATTTATTTACATATTTATAATGATTTAAGATATGCTAAATAATATTTTAGTTATATTTGATAACATCTAGTTATTTTTATTTTGTTTAAATATATATATATTATAAATATAAGTTAGTGGCTAAATAAAATAAAAACGAAGTTATAAAGCTTAAACAAGGAAAAAAAGAATATGGAAATTGAAATAAAATCATGGATTGAAATGTAAAATATAGCAAGAGATTGAGTCTGTGCATTTATATAAAATTATTGATGTCAAAATTGTGAGTGTAAAAAATGTAGCCATTGTAAATCTAACTTAATAATTTGTTATTGATAAATATAGAACAAATGATGAAAACAAAGACAGGGTTCAACTGATGGTTATTTGTTCATATGAAATGTGCATCTTGGGAACATTTAACTTTTTCAAATACTACATTTAAGATAATGGTTGGCAAAAATCCCTGGAAACTTTTAGTCTGAATGGATATAACCTTCATAATATAAATCAATTTAAATATCTTGGTAGTTTTATAAGTAGAAAGGTAAATGTAGATGTTGTGGGCCAACACAGACTCCAGTGTTCTGTTATTGCTTTTAACCAAATAAAAGATAGAATACTTCATCATAGGGAAATAACAATTTCAAATAATTTAGTGATATATAGAACTATTACTTTACCTAGCTTATTGTATAAAAGTGAGATTTAGAAACTTTATTGCTACACTATAAAAGTATTTAAAATTTTTTCTCTAAAAATGCACCATACAGTTTTAAAAACCAATGACAATGATTATAAAAACAGTCAAGATGTTCTTCAATTTTCTGAATATGATAGTATAAAGTTCAGCATTGTAAAATCATATCTTTATTAAATTGGAAATGCAAAATGAATGAACAATGCAAGACTTCCCAAAAAAATGTTTTATGGTGAAAATATATTTTCATCAGAGAAGTGCACACTCATTATAAAGTCTATCTCAAGACATTCTAGATAAGTGAAATATTGGTTGCTCTATTAGGAAGATGTGTTAGAGGATATAATACACTGGAGCATTTCAAATAGACAAGATGTTACATGATTATCAGAAAGAAAAGATTTCTGCTGAAGAAATTAAAAGAAAGCATCACAAAATATTACTCGTAAATAGAAAAATAGATGAGCATATTCTATATGTAGATGTATTTATGGTTTACAGATTGTTTTGTATATTCATTGCAAAACTCATTTCTAGAGCAGTTTTTTGTCTTTTCTTAAAATTGGAATATCTTCACTCTTTTATGAGTGTTTGCCATATGTATATGTATAGTAAATATATCACTTACATTTAATTATTTTTTGATTATCTTGTATCCTTATATGTTAGAAAATTATTTGATTTTTGCTATCACTTTATGAGTCTTACTAAATTGTTATTATTGAGTTGAACTTAAGAGTTCATACACCTTTTCACTTAGCCACTATCTGTATGTATATTATATATGGATTACTTTGTAAGTCACATTATAGAAGAAATATGTTTTATTCCACTAAATCTAGGGTTGAACTGATAAAAGAATACTTGACAGTAGAGTGTTAGATTTAATGAGGTACTAATCTATTCATAACATTAATGTACCACTCTCGTGACAGGAAGTGGGTTTGTACTTCAACTAAAAATTTAACTGATGTTCACTTCATAACACTTATAAAATTGATATAATAAGTTTAATAAAGAGAGAGTGAAAGTATTACGAATACAATGGCACTATTATATTATTAATTTTTTTAAAAAAATGAAACTTTCATTTCATTTGGTTATCAGATACAATACTGACTATTTTTTGATTGTAAATGTGCTTAAAAGCTTGAATTTCATGATTGCTTTACCCTTTTTGGATTGACAGATAAATCTGATGCTACCCATAAATATAACTATATTGCATCATATAATCAAAAAAATTAGTCTGGTGCTTTAAATAAATCTTTTCTTCTCAACATATTATTTGGATGATCCACTAACTTTTGATCATATGAGTGCTTGAATGTACAATTTCAATGGATTGACAAAGGACATCTTTGTTATCTCTGTTGACTTATATGTTTAAAGCAATAAAGAGAATGGAGTCAACTTGGAAGCTGATAAATACTGGATAAATTGCTCTGAATTGAATGAGACTCAATATTGCCACTTTCATAAGATCTCATGCTATTAAAGTATTAATGTTAGAATTTTTGAAATCAGAGCTATAGTGGATAAGAGACTTTTTCTTGTAATCAATTTGTAATTTGGGGAAAAAATATGAAACAAAAAACAAAAATTGTTCAATAATAGTTACATTAATCTGCTTTAAACTTGATAATCATTAAAAATATAGTAAAAAATAAGTAATCAAATAGTTTTATTGCTCAAGAGTTCATAAAAAGTTCAGATTGCTGGAAATGCCATGAGTGAAATCGATAAAACAGGTAGCATTTTCCCCCATACAACAGTGCTACCTAGTGTAAGCTCTAAAAATCAATAGATGCTGGAAGAGTACATTTTAATCCCTATTCAGTGCCCTTTCATCTATTGATTACTAGAATTTATTCTAGGTTGTATTATTGTGTGAAAAACATTTTGCTACTATTTTAGCAGCTTGTGTAAGCATACAGAAATGGTGATCAAGTGATTGAAATCCATTCAAGAACCTTACGCTCACTTGAGCGCTCTACCATTATATTAACCTATGCAGGAACTTTATTAAAGAAGTTAAACTTTATTTTATTTTAAAAATAAACAGATTATTTTTTAATATATATATTTTTAAATCTTCAACTTAGTTTTTTGCGATTTTTTATATTAAATGTGATATTTTATGTTCTACTTGTTTATATTAAAATAATTGTTTAAAAATGAATATACGTTTCTATTTTTAGGAATTAAATTTTAAATGAAGTTCTGGAATATATCAACTTTCCTTAATAAAAATGTGTATCTATGAATATTAAGCAAAAATTTATATTATTTTCGGCTATAAAATAAAAAGGTCTATAAGATTGCTACATAAATACAAAAGTGGATTAACATATGTTACACAAATTTATTTGACAAGTGCTATATTTTAAGCAAGTACTCCCCAAGAACAACTTTTTGATAAATACATAAATAATTACAAATCCTTTTTTAAAAAATTATATTTTTAATCTAGATATATGCTTGATTATAAACAATTCCACATATAAATAACAACCCAGTCACGTGCTTAAACAAGCCAATAAAATATCAGTAATCTATTGTGAAGGCAACATTATACTTAGACAAGAAGTACTTTGTTTAATGCTTGAGAATTATAAATCCGGATTCAAACAGTAAATAATGAAATTATACTATAAAATAATATTATTATAAACGTCAGGAATAGTATTTTGGGGGGAAGTTGCAACAAAATTACAGGAATGATTATCCTAACTGTCAAAATGAAAAATGACTGCAAAGTATTGGCATTCATGGAACATCTCAAGTGCTAGATATATTTTCTTCAGAGTAAATTTCTTTTTACTAAAAAAAACTAATAAAATTGCTTCAACATAACATTAAGAGTATATTAAAATCAAAAATGGAGATCCTCTACAAATTAATTATTGTGTACTTCAAAAAACTTATAAATAATGCATATCTTATTAAAATTTCTACATTTAAAATGATTATTGATAAAATGCATTGCAAAATGGTATGTCTTCTTAGTATCAAATCATTATGTAAAGCAAACAATTTCTATTGAAGATATTTCACATGATATTGCAATTATCATTCAAGTAGATTAATTTTATGTATGCAATGTTCTCAAATCTTACCAAACCAGCTCTATCCTTCTCTTCCAGTTTTTCCTACACCTCCTGTGTTCATAGGAGATTTCAATTCTCACAGTAGTCTTCAGCATATGTAAATGATAATCAATCAGGTTATCAGTTTTTAGAAGAAATGGATTTAAATAACATGGACATATTTTATTATGCCAAACAAAGAGAACATTTTCATTCAGATAGATGGAAAATTTTTAGAATAAATGGATTTAAATAATATGGACACTTTATGATGTCAATCAAGAAGAACAATTTATCCAAATAGATAGAAAATAAAAACCACTCCTGATTTTGGCAAGAAATGGTTTCCTATTATCTGTTGTACTACTAATATTGAATCATTTCCCCTATAATCAGCAGAAACCAAGTCTAATCACTTTTGGAATATACATTCATGTAAAGGAAAGTTATCCCACTTCAATATGAAATTTAAGGAAAATTAACAGAAATTGATATACTGAATATTTTGCAAAGAATACTAAAAAAATTCAATTCTCACTTGTTATAAAAAATTTAATAAACTCATAATAATAGCTGCAGAGAGACTATTTCTTCAGAATATAGAAAGCAACTCATTCCAGATTGGAACAAAGCTAGAATTGATCTTGATAGCCAAATTTTGTCTAGCTATGATTTATAAAATGCTGATAAAGGTGGAAAAGCATTCAATGATGCCCAAAGAGAAAAATGAGACACCATGGAAAAGCAAAATTTTATAAAATCTAGAAATAAGGTCAGATCATTAATATGAAAGCTTGATGTATGTAAAACTATCCCTAAAAGAACTAGTATTGTTTCTGTTAATAAAATTTTCAACCTTATATATCTGCCATCTAAAGTCAAGATTAATAGAGTGAGCAAAAATGATTGCACCTTTCTCTTTCACAATGTTCCAATGACAACATCTGGTAGATGTTCATGAAATTGAATTTATCTATGTTTTTAAGCCAGGAAAAATCCTATGAGCAGAGAGAATATTTGCAAAGTTTTTAAAAAGATTATGCCTTAAAGCCAAAGCATAGTGGCAAAACTATTCAGTAATATGTTTGCCTGAAGGTTTGTGATGATGGTGTTTTAAATGTTATATGTTAGACTATCAAAACATCATACGATCATCATTTCATATGCTTACACATGGAGTGCAAGCCTTTGTAATCATTGGATAAGGAAGGTTTGTGCATAAAATTCCTATATAGTACCTACTCATCCAACATCCCCAGACTAGTTTCTAACTTGTAGCGTTCATCAGTGAGGAGCCTTGGATTTGAGAGCATTGCAGCTAAATCTTAGGATCTAATGCAACCTTCCGGCAGCTACCTTTTACCTATTTAATTAACTATAAAGTTATGAGCCCAAGATTAAAACAAAATAATGATTCAAATAGTTAAAAGGTGGCTGGTGGAGGGTTGCATTAGATATTAAGATCTAGGTACAGAGCTCTCAATTTCATAGCTCCCCACTGATGAAAACTACAAGCTAGAAACTAGTCTGGGAAGGATGAATAGGCACTAGATGGCGATTTTATGCATAAAATTTCTTGCATCCATTGATTACAAAGGCTTGCACTTGGTGGCACTACTGTATGGAGAGTTTGGTACTCTTACTAATAGTTGTTTGTATTTGAAAAGATTAAATAAATTTTAGAATTTTTTAAACACACAACATTTAATGATAGATGGCAGAAATTGTCCAATATATAACATATTTAATAACACTAGTTATACAGAAACTATTCCAAAAATTAGTATTAAATCAAAACCATGGCAGTCTTAAAATCAAATAAATTTAACAATGATCCAAAATTCACAACCCAACATCATTATTGTATATTTCTACAAGTTTTTTAACAGATTTATATTAACACAAGTTTTTTTAATAGTTGATAGCCATATAATTATTGGCCAGAGTGAATTTAAGTCAGAAAGAAGTTGCCTTGAACAAGTTTTATCTTTAATAAAAAATACATAAAAGGGCTTTTAAAATAAATTAAAAACTGGTGTTACTTTAATTGACTTAAAGTCAGATTATGATTCTGCATGAAAAAACTTTTTTTTCTAAAAGTATCTAAAATTATTACATGCAGGAAAACCATTAATTTATTTGACAAAATACTTTCTAATAGGAAAATTTAAATGACACTAAATGATGATTATAGTAAATAGAAAGTTTACAGAATAGTCTTCCACATGGTTCAATTTTGTTATCTATTTTATTTAATATATTCATCAACAATCTTCCCAAGACAGAATACGGAAAACTCATTTATGCTAATGGCATTGCTTTGATTATCAAAAAAGATCCGCTCAATAAGAATATGAAAATAAATGTAAATCTTTTGAAGACTGGAGTCTTATTTCTAATCCAATGAAGACAGTATGCCAAATTTTTATCTAAATAGCAGACAATTGTCTTGTAATCTGAAAATAATATTTTGCAATAATAGATTGAATACAATTCTATCCTAAGCTATTTAGGAGTACTGTTATATTGTAATTTGACTTCTTTTTTCATTTAGCTAACATTAAATCAAAATTAATTTATGGGAATAATCATTTTAATCCATGCAAGATCACTTAAATTAAAGCAGAATAGTTAATTGACACTATTTGTGATAAGATTTCTTAGCATTAGTGTATTCTGTTAATGAATACTGTGAGATAGAAAAAAAATTTCCAAGCTAAACTTCTAAATATTTAATGAAATATTATTATGAGAAATATTCTTAGCATATTCAAAGGTACTTCTTTTGCAATGGTTTCCTGTTTTTTTATATTTTTTTTACAAGGTGTTTAACAAGAAATGTATCAGAATCAGTGACTTTCCAATAATTCAAGATAAGTTTCATTATTTAAGATTCATTTCAAATCAAGATTCCCTTATTGAATGTTCAAACAAGAATTTATAAACAAAGACTTATGGTGTAAAAATTCATTTTTTGTGATGCCACAAACAAATTTCTTTTTCCAGATCCAAATGCAACTGGAGTCTCACCAATAGATTCAAGAGACCCCATAGTAGTGTGTGTTTTATTTGCTTCATAAATGGAATTTAACTGCCATGGATCTATGTCAATGTTGGCAAAACTAAATTATGATTAATGACTGCCAAATCTTATGGCTACAGTAGTAGAATTGAAGGATATCATAGTCACTGATGAGATTATTTTCTGGCTTAACTATCTCATGACTCCCATATTGTAAGCTTAACCTTTATATTTTTTAAATATACACACTTCATAAGACTTACATGTATTAATAATGTTTAGTATTAATCTAGCCATGAAATAAATTGTTTTTGCTTCTGGTTACTATAAGACATTTCCCCCATCAATCTAGTAATTATTTAAAGTAAAATATAGTATATTTTAGTTTTAATTTTTTTCCTAGATGGCATTTAATAAGGAAGAAAAATTAAAATTTTCTAGAAATTTATTGCAATGCAGTTGGATTATTTTTTCTGGACATTGTAATGGCAAGGAAGTATATTTTTATTTATTTCAAAGTTTGTTTTTAACCTTTTTAAGTTTTCAATATTTATTCTCATTTTTTATGCAGTGCATTATAATGTTTATATATTTATAGTTGCTTAAATTACATTTTATTTTTTATAATTATAGTGTGCTTTTTCTAAGTGTTACAAATATATGAGATGAGAGGCACTACATATTTTAAATTAAATGCCAAAATTATTTATCACTATTTTTTTTTCTAAAGATATTTTTAAATAAAATGTATGTAATATATTTTTATCATATACACAAATGGATAACCTAACAAAGATCTACATATATGAAAAGTAAATTGTACTTTGAGAAATTTGAACTCAGGATTTTTCAGTCTATTTATTGTCTACTCCATCTCAATAAACTGATATACATGACCACACATATGTAAAAAAGGTACATGATTCCAATATATATATATTTCATGCAAAACCAGCACTCATCAATTGGGCCAGATCATAATCTCATTCTGTGCCCAGTTTATATTAAGATAACAATTCCTCAAACTTTAATGGACAGGCTTCAATCTTCTCATCCTTTCAATTATTCAATCATCCATTTCATTAAAAAACTGATGATGGAATGCTCAAAGTTCTTATCGGATTTGATATTGTAGTCATACCCATGTAGACATTCTGTCAATCTAACCCTACATATTAACAGACCATTACATATATATGTTAATAGAAGAGGGATGAGCTGAACTTATACTAAATACAATTTATATCCCAAGCAATATGTAATTTGCTTATCTGAATGTGACTTATATATGTAATTAGAGAGATTTGAAGGAACATTCAGTATAAACATATTACATATTGCTTTAGAATTACATATTGCTTGGTAAATAGATTACATCTTAGTATAAATTCAGCTCATCCCTCTCCTATTAATATATATATGGATATGTTATGGTATTATAATATGAGGGAGTAGATTGACATAATGTCTACATGGATATGACTACAATATCAAATCCAATAAGGATTTTGAGCATTCCATAGTCAGTTTTTCAATGAAGTGGATGGTTGAATAATTGGAAGGGTGAGAGGATTGAAGCCTGTTCAGTAAAGTTTGAGGAATTTCTATCTTAATATAAACCAAGGACTGATTGTATGTATATGTGGGAGATTATGATCTGACTCAATAATGAGTGCTGGTTCTGCCCAAAATATGTATATTGGTGATCATGTATCTTTTTGTATGTGTGTGGTCATGTGTAATGGTAGATTGAGATGGAGTGGAGGATGAATAGACTAAAAAAACCTGAGTTCAAATTTTTATAATTACATATATAAGATGCATTAAGTATAAGCAAATTATATCCTGCCTTAGAAAAATAAATTGGTAACTTGAATCACTTGGGACACTAAAGTAAAAGTTAATAAAAACTTAATATTATGCATTACATTTCTTAAATGAATCCAGCTGAAGTTGCTTTATATAAAATAAAATTTTCAGCTAATTCTATTCCATGGTTAATTTATAATATTGAAGGGTTTGATTTATCTGATGAAGAGTATTATAAATCCAACATTCTCATAATTTATAATTTAAAAGTGAATTATTGGTTTTTATGCTGGGTTTGTGAAAAGATAAGGGGAATTAGATATTAAGGCTATAGAGGTGACAAAGTTTATGTTGTGGAAATGGGATGGAGCAGAATATGGAAAACTTAGAGTGGGGAATGGAAAATTAAGTGGCTAACAGGTTTATCTGGGCATAACTGCTGAGATATTCTTGACTTCGTTTAAGGAGAAGCTACAATACATCACATCACACCATCACATCACATTGACTAAATTTTGTCATTCTTTTTTCCAAGGACAAAAAATAAATTATTCATTTATATATATATTTAACATGCACATACTACATTTTATTCTTTATTAATTGTGTAAGAGCAAATTTTCTGTTAAATAAATAATTCTTAATACTTTTTATTACAGATGTGTTTCTGCTTAAAAGTTTTATTTTACCCATGCTTAATTTTGAAATCATATATATTAGAATCTTATAAGAGAGTTGCCAAAATGTTCATAATAAAGTTATCTATGAGAAGAAATTCAAGTTCTATTTTTTCTTTGTTGAATGTAAGTATTTTTAAATGCAACTTTTTTATTTCTTGAGCATATATTTTATTGCACTAAAGCAAATTTATTGTTAAATAAATAATTATTCATGCTTTTTCAGAATACTTTATTTATTACTGCACATGCTCCTTTCTGCCATATTTTTAGCAACAGTTAATTCTTGTTTATAACAGTGCCAATTTAATTGCTTATTGACAATTTATATGATTTTTTTTAGCAAGCTAGATTATTTGGTACTAGTTCTGTTTCATTTATCATTTTATTTTATAGATAAAATTTCTAGAGATCATTTAATGCTCTAACATATAATTTGTGCTAAAGTGCACTGTAGTTACTGCTGTCTATACCATGGTCATCTCTATCAGCACTATAATAATAATTGTTCTCTGTATTGAAGCTAATGATGTCTAAACTGTAGCCTCATTAATCTGTCTCATTTTCCTACAGCCATCACTATCTGCAATGTAAACATCATTGTATATGCTGCAGTTATCATTATACTATAATTATGGATGTTTGTTACTACAGCTGTCATCACCATTGCAATTAATATTTGTGGTTGTAGTCAGTCTGTAGCTATTGCTATTCATACTGTAGCCATTGGAGTCTGATGTGTAGTGACCATTATCTGTACTGCAGTCATTACTATCTGCACTCTATCTCTTGCTATGTGTATAGTAGTCATCACTGTCTATATTGTAAACTTTGTCTACTGTAGCAACTACTGCTTCTACTGTAGCCACTGCTGTTTGTACTGTAAACATCACTATATATTGTAGTCACCAACTGCCTATACTGTAGCAATTGATGTCTCAATTATGGCTATTATTTAGTGACAGATGTCATATACAATGAGTTATTATAAATTTATACATATTTTCAATCAAAATTCTAAGAAATAGATAAAAAAAATTACTTAGGATTTTGAATTCTGAGACTTTTTTTCAAAAATTACGTTTAAAATTCCTATTTTATTCTTCAATCAAATCCTAACAGACTTAATTTCCACAATTTAAGTTAAAACCGAGTGTACTCTATTTGTCTTCATTATTAAATTTTTCATGCCATGTCTGTGTATATGTAAAAAAAAGTTTTTAAAATAATTGTTTTATGTAAACAAATAAAAAGTAAAAAAAAAAAGAATCTCGGTTAATTTGCCATTCTTGGAAAATATTAAACATCTTAAGAATTTACATTTGTTATGAAACAATTGGGAATTTCAGTAATATTGTTTTCGCAAAAGTGCATTTTTTATTTTTATGATTTGTTTGAGCCTCAATTGCCTTTTTGATATGTCTATATTCCTGAAATTTCAAATTGTTTTATAACAAGTCTGGTTTCTTAAGATCTCTGATATTTTTAAGAATGACGAATTAATGGAGGAGATTCAGGTTTTTTTTTTTACTTTTTAGACAGATTATTTTGTTATTTTTCTACTTTTTTATTTTTATTTTTTATTTTTTTAAGTGTCATAGCATCGGCCGGGACGCGAACCCGCAATCCGGGCAACTGCCTGCAAGTGCAAGGCTGTCGCGCTGACCTCTCGACCACCAATGCAAGACACCGTTTACATAAAAGAATGATTTCAAAAAAATTCTTTTTACATATTATTTTGTTTTTCTGTATTATTAGGATATATAGTTTTTTTAACAATCAATTTTAAGTTAACATATTTTAATTTTATCAATTTGAACCTTAAACATTCAGAGTTCTTGGTAACTTTTTTGAATAACTATTTATATATATATATGAAACCACAAACAATTATTCAAATAATTAACAAAAAAACATGTTCACTTCTCACCAACTAGAATATATTCCATTATAATCATATTAAAGACATATAAGGATGTGTGGGTTTATGTTTCTGCATTTCATTATATAATATGGAATTTACTTGTATCTTATTATCTTTCTGAATACTTAAATTTCTCTTTTTGTCTTTATGCCTCAAGAAGTTGTTTGCTTCATTAATTATTATAGTAGTCCTGTGGACGAGATAGAATAATGAATCATTTCAAATTCTATAACCAGATGTCACTACGAAGTACTTATGGTCTAAATAATACAAACGAGGATGAAATTAATGTTTCGAATGTATATTAGTCATTTAAAACTAAATAAACTTTCTATTATTTTTATAAAACATTTTTTAACCAGCAATTTGAATTGCAAATCTAATTTAAGATTATAATTTAAATTGCATTTCAAAATATTGTTTTAGTTACCATTATAAATTTTATACTCATATTTTCAGTTTATATATAATCAAAACCAATTTAAATAAAAATTTACATAACATAGAATATTCTATAAAAGTACATTTAAAAAAGTAAACAGATGAGGGAATACGGCATTTGCATATTTTTAATACATCGTGTAATATGATGTGCGTTTTTCTTTTTTTGAACAATGAGTTCAAATCATATAGAAAATTAGGGATAACTTTCTCTATTCAAGTCTTTTTTCTCGTCTACGATAAATCTACCCCCCCCCCGTCTTTTCATTATTAATTTACACATTTAATAATATTCACAAAATAACATTTTGTCAGAATTATTTTAACAATGAAAATTTTTAATACTCAATACTTGATTTTTTTTTTTGAATGTGATTTTTTCTCTTTCATAAATTTATCACGTGTATGTGTAACCTCAATTTTTTTTTAAAAAAAAAAAAAATTCCAAAAAAGAAAACAATTAAAAAAGTAAAAAGCAAACTATATATAGTAAAGAAAATCCATTAATTTGTGTAAATAGATATATGTATGTACATAATATAATGAGCATGCTAATAGCTAGCTCTCAACAAGGTTTTCCGAATATCCATATCTCCAAACTGGTTTCAAGCTCTGGCTATCGTCAGTGAGGCGCTGTTAACGCACTCATTATATTACATTTGTAGTAAAAGCATATTAAATTAAGTCATGTGATGTATGTCTTGATTTTCTTACTATTATAGTTTTGCTCTTAAGGCTTTAGCGATATTATATTGCTAACGCTATTAATATATGGTGTATCTGAACTTATTTCAGTTCCATATGGCTATTTAAATTAGATAGCTGGATTTGAAGACACATGGACATCTACAAATTTCAGATTTTCTACTTAATAGTTAACTATTAGATAAATGCTGTGTTTGAGCTAGTATTTTTAGATCTAATGTATGAATATCCTAGAGCTTCACTGATGATAGCCAGATCTGGAAATCGGTTTGGTTTGAGGATAGGGATATTTGGAAAAGCTTGTTAAGAGCTATTAGCACACCCATTATATTACATGTATAATACAAGCTTACTAATTTGTCACGTGATGTTAATATTTTATTGTATATAATTGATATATTATTGAAATGAAATTGTTTTGTTCCTATGACTTATATGTTTGTATTATATTTGAAATGCTATAGGCTTTATTGTTCAGGATTCATAAGAAGTTTGATTGACAGAACTATGAATGCCAGAATCAATCCTGGGACCATCTAATCTCAAGTTGGACTCTCTACCAACTGTGTCAGACCATGGAGGAATGTCCAAGGTGAGATCAGGATGTCCCAGGATTAACTCTGGCACTTGTGATTCTTGGCTGTCAAACTTCTTATGAATTCCCATGCAATAAAACCATTAGCATTTTTTAAATATAAATATTTAAAATCAAAAAAATTATAACTAGGGTTTAGTAGAAAAATGACAGTTTTTGTAAATATATTTAACTTGTATAATTAGAGGAGATTTGAACTAGACTTTCAAGCTCCCTTTAGTTATCCGCTCCTTCTTATACAACCTATATACATGACCACATACATGCAAAAAAGATAAATGATCTACAATATACATATTTCATGCTGAACCAGCATTTATCAGTTAGTCCAAATCATCATCTCCCACACATATATAATCAGTGCTTGGTTTATATTAAGATAGAAAATCTTCAAACTTTAATGGACAGGCTTCAGTCTTGTTCAGCCATCCAGATTATTGAAAATCTGATGATGGCATGTTCAAAGCCCTTGTTCACCAATTTTATTGTAATATTTATGTTGGCCATAAGTCATTCTGACTCCTCATATGTAGAACTTTAGACCCATTTAAATAGACAGAAGAGGGATGGGAAATACAGGCACAATATGTAATATTTAAATATATGTATATATATTTTTTTAAAGTAGTTGTAATTAGAGGGATTCGAACCCAGATTTTCAAGCTTCCTTTAATCATGAACTCCATCTTATACAATTAATAAAGATAAATAATCTCCCTCCAATATATTTATTTCATGCTGAAGCAGCATTCATCAATTGATCTAGATCATCATCTCCCACACACATATAATCTATGTTTGGTTTATATTAAGATAGCAAATCTTGCCAACTTTGTTGTCATATCCATGTTGATCATAAGTCATTATGACCTCTTATATATAGGATCTTAATCTATTTAAATACACAGAAGAAGAATGGTCACAACAAGGTCCTACATATGAGGCATCAGAATGACTTATAGTCAACGTGGGTATAGCAACAAAATTGGAAAACAAGGGCTTTGAATATACCACCATCAAATTTTCAATGATATGGATGGCTGAAGAGTTGGAGAGTGGAGAAGATTGAGGCCTGTCTATTAAAGTTTGAAGATTTTTTATTTTAATATAAACTGAGTACTGCTTATATATCTGGACCAACTAGTGAGTGTTGATTCAGCATGAAATAAACCTATATTAGAGATCATTTATCTTTTTCACTTGTATGTGATTATATATATCGGTTGTATAAGATGGAGTAAATGACTAAAAGAAGCTTGAAAGTCTGGGTAAGAATCTCTTCTAATTACATCTGTCTTTGTATTTTTATATTAACCTGTAAACAAAATAAATCTATTACAGTGAAAAATAAATGAAAAACTAAAAATCTACGTAAACAACAGCAATCTGTAACAAAAACAAAGAAAAAAAAGATCAATAAACTTTGGCAATTTAAATTTTTAATAAATTCAGGATTTTCTTAAAAACTTATTTTAGTTATCTTATGATGAGGTGTTTGAGGGATCAAGATAATATTGGAGCAGATTAGAACAGCGATTACTTTTATTTATTTAGGAATTATCCAGAAATCTCTCAAAATAAATAAATTATTGAATGGTTTATTGTAAGGGAGTTCATAAAAAGTTTGAGCATGGAAAGTGATGAAGGTATAGTCCATGAATCTTGACTTCTAGAGTTCGTCTCTCTACAAATAATTACATTCAGCTTACCAGACTCAGATTCAAGGCAATTTATGGTCGTTGCGCTTATCTGCCTTACAAGTGAGCAAACTCAAACTATGAATGACATAGTTAAAGATAGCTGAACCTGTGGCTACAGTAACAGAAGTGAAGAATTTAATAAAGTCACTGGTTAATCTATTTTGGTTGAGACCTGTAGTTATTTCTTTATGATATTTTATTAATAGTTAAAGCTATAAAAAAAATCCATATACTAAATAAATAAAAAAATCTGCATGGTGGAATAATTAACTCTTGGCAATTATAGTTGTTTTGTTTACCAAAATGATTCTGCTTGCAGAAATGAGGAGACAGTAATTAAGAGACAGTAATTAAACTCAATAACTAATTTTTATATTTATTATTTACTAGCATGTTTACTGCTATGTTAATTATATACAATCATATATATAAATAGATGGATGGATAAATGATGAAAAAATGGACAGATAGATAGACAGATATTATCTTTAAGATAGATACACTTCTAAATTACACATGTCAAGTTTACTAAAAACAAGTCGAGATTGTTTACTGTAGCAATGAAGGTACTTTGCCTAACACATACACACACACAGCCACCTCCTCTGTGAAAAATAAAAAAGGGTAAAGATAAGTGAATATCAGCAAAGCCAGAACACAAAATATGGAAATATATGCTTGCTCTAACTGTCAATTTGAAGAGAATGCAGTTACAGAAATCATCTATTGTTTGAAAAATTCTATCATAGAAAATAAGCTAGCTAGTTTAGAGTGGTATATATTCCTTCTGTATTTAATTATTTTGTTAAGTAAATGATACAAATTGTAGTTCTGTAGGTTCTTGAGCCACCTGTATCTTTTACAGCACCTTGCACTGCCATGTTTACTTGGTTTTAAATTTTTTTTTAATGTGGTTATTGGAGTCTCTGTTGATCAGCTCTTTCTTCTTCATGATTTTCTAGTCAATGGACTCTGTTAATCAGCTCTTTATACTGTCTATTATATTTCAGTAGACTACAGTGCAGATGGTAATCTGGAATTGTCTATAACAGTGATATGTCTACTTGCTACATTTCTAATAAAAGTTGATAATCATTTACTTTTTAAATGATACTTTTTGTATATATTTTACCTCCTGATTCCAATTTAAATTTACTTTTACAAGTCTCTCTTCTTTCTGAGTGAACTAACTTATCCTATACTTCCATAAGTATTTCTAGACAGAATTTTTTTTAGGTTTATTATAGTTGTGACATATTGCATTAAAAGTATTCATGTGAGATGAATGTTCTTTTTTCCACTTGCCTTTACTCTAAGCAGTTTGTTTGAATGTTGAATTATCTATTTAGCCTGGTCATTTTATATTCTAGATAAAACAGAAATGGCTGCATATGATTAATATTGTTTTATTCATAAAAATCTGTAAATTTTGTAGAAGTGAAAGCTATCTTACCTGAAATGATCACCTGAGGTATCACATGATATCTCATAATTTTCTTAGAACTTTCATAATCGTAGAAGAACATCTACAATTTCTTGTCAATAATAATGACAATAAAGTGAATTACTCCAGGTTTTAATAGGTTTATAAATGTAAATAATAACAATCACCCTTAAGCTATCAACAATCTCAACCTGTAGTTAAGGCAACATCCGTTAACAATAAAGGTGTACCATCTTTATCTCTGGTCTGATATGTTTACATAAACACTAAAGACTGCAACTTGACCAAGGAGTGTGAGGTTAATAATGCAAAATTTTTTAGTCAAACCCCATTAATAGGCAGATATAATCTATACAAATTCATGACTAGGCCTCTAGCTACTAATCAAACAGTTTTTTTTCACATGTCATAGCATCGGCCGGGATGCGAACCCACAACCGTCTGCAACCAACTACTTGCTTGCATGGCAGCTGTGATACCTCTCGGCTAACAACACAAGACAGTTTTTTATTTGTTTATTAACATATTCTAAGCAGAAATAGCAGCGATAACACTTGCGAGTTCTAAATTGATATTTTTTGTCAATCTCTGTTTAACACATAAACAATGGCACCAGTGTACCCTCTGTCTCAAATGATAAATCAATTAAGTAATAAAAGTTTATTACATCATACTCAAAACCCTAGTACTGTACTTATGACTAAATTCTGACCTAGTCATACTTTATTCATTTTATGTGTTTTTGTAACTCTGACCTCAGCTTGCCCACTCTTCCATCATTTAACTGTTATGATCTTCATTGTTTGCTAATTCTATCATTTTAAGTCTCCACTATTTGTAATTTTATTATGCCTTCAACCTACAGGCAGTATATCTTTTCCATACTTCAAGTCTCAACACTAATAAAATAGTTCACTCCACCAATTGAATGGTTTGATTTGATTATTCAATATAAATTTGTGGAAGTGCTCTTTTATAGAATCATGGAGTATGCAAGTGTTCTTTTATAGAACCAGTTATCAAAAACCTTGGAACATCTTATTCATCTTTGTCACAAGTTTTCTTTAATTGCAGCTACTATAACATTCCTAATTTCTCATATCAATTTCTATTTATGAGATCACTATGTTTTTAAGTTCACACCCTTTCTATAAAATATCTCAGAACATCTTACCATGCACTTTATTTCAAGTTCTATTTGATTTACAGCCATATAATTTTCTCTAATTTCTCAAACCAATTTCTACTTGGTCTTGAGCCAAAATTAGTAAAATACATTTTTATTAAACTTTCTTCTGTGTACATTTAATGTGACTTTCCTCAAATTATTTCTATGGAAATCCACTATTAGTTTGGAGCTACTGATAATATGGGGTTCTTTTATTTTTATTATTTTTTTCCATTTTTAGATATTTTGGAATCTTCCAATTTTGATTTCAGTTCCATGTCTATTTGACAGTTATAAATGAAAATGTTTGCTTTCATCACTTTATTGTTAATTAACATTTTAAGATCTGTATCATATCTACCACTAGCAGTTCTATCTTATCCTTTCCTCTTGCTTGACTTATAATGGAATGGATGCCACTTTATTTAAGTATGCTTTTTCTAATTGCTGTAATTTATTGCATTAACTGTGAAATTTCTTCTTTGAAATGGTATATTCCCAGATCATGTTTTTTCTATTATAGTGGTAATACTAACATAAGTTCTCCCAAAATGATCTTTTATTTCATGATCTTATCTAGGTCATATCCATTACTATGCCATAGATTAGTGGTTTTATGATTGAATTTTCATCCTCTTATGCCATAGTTTAATTTATAGTAGTTCCAGTAAGAACAATCTAACCTACAACTGACACAAATGAGGTCACTCTATTTGAATTACCTTGATATGTAAGCTGTGATCTTTCATGATACAGATAAGTTTATCCTTGTTTTTCAAGTCATAATTACTGGTTAGATTCTTCACTTGAAATGAGTGACAATTTAAATTAAATTAATAATGCTATAATACTGTCAATGATGTGTAATAAGAAAATTTGATTATGCTTTCATATAGCAATTCAAAAAGATATATCTGTATGATTTTTACATACAATTTCTACTATATAGCCAAGCTTGCACAGTTACTAACATTGCTAATTTGGCTTCAGGCTTACAAATATTATTGGCATTTTTAGGAAAAATCTAGAATGGTCTAAATATCCAAACAAGTTATCTGGATGAAAAGTACCAAATTCCTTTAAAGAGCCTACCTTCAACATTTGTTTAATCTACATCAAAACATAGTATTTTACTATCAAAATAAGGAGATAGAGATTAAATTCACAATCTACTATTCTAATTATTACTTGTTAATATATCTACAACTATTTTACATATATATAGTTTTACCTGTATACATATTGCCTTTATGACCTTTACTCTTTAAATATAATTTATATGTGATTAGTTTACTTAATTTGCTACAATAGATGTAGGGTATGCCATCTGCTGTAACAGAAATAGACTCCCTAAAAATTAATTATATAGTCATCTACTCTTTGAATAAGTGAAAATAGGTAAAGACAAGCACTTACCAATAGGACTAAAGTTATAACCAGAGAGTGAACCACATTATCAATTCCTTGCTTTCCAATATGATTTGATCATGGTAGTTCGAAACATCTATTATTTCCACAATTTTATCTGGGATATTAAGCTAGCTTTAATTGGGAATATCCTTCTATCTCAAATATTGTAATTCTGCATGTACTTTATTTATTAAATACTAACATCAATGCTTTTTTTTTTTTAAAAAAAAAAATGCTTAAAATATATAATCACATGTTGAACTACTCCAAAAATCATGTGATATTTAAGCAATCAAATGGCTAGAAGGCAACACCAATTGCATTTAATTCATTAAAATAAGACTAATCCAATCAGAATCTTTAATTCTTAAAAGCACTTCTCACAACATCAAGCATGATGAAAATATTAAAGATTGATGAATGATTTTAGAAACTTGAACAAAAGCAACAACTTTTATATAGTAAAAAAATATTTCAATGTAGAAAATATTAACTTTATGACTTCAATCAGCTATGATTTATTAATAAAAAGTGAAATAAATAATAAGTGTGACAAGTATGTCCATTCTAACTGCAAAAAAAAATGAAAAAAAAAGAGAAAAAGAGAAAGAAAACTTAGAAATGAATTTTATAATAATTATACAAATCAATCTGTGAAACATAAGTATGTCCGCATATAGAACATATTGTCCATTATTTTGTTTCCGTGATATGTTACATTGTTATTTTTAATTTCTTCAGCAGACTTTTCTTTATGAAATACTTTAACATCATGTCTAATTATAGCTCTATAAAGTATTTTATTCTCTGCCATATCTTCCCAATAGAACTTCTTTAGAATGTCTTTGAGATAATTTTTACAATGTAGATGTGATTTACCCCTCCAATAAAATTTATGCACAAGTTCATCATAAAACACCTTTTAGTAAATCTATTATAAGACATCTTTTAAAAAATCTTCTATCACAAAACAACTTTTAGAAAATCTTCTATTGTCCATTTACTTTACAAGACCAATTCAATGAAGATATGATTTTACAATAGTGGACTCAAAGTATCATATTCAGCAAGGTGAAGAAAATATTGATTAGTTTTATGATCTTGCCATTGTTCTTTTAAAAGTTTACACAGCATCCATATTATATTAATAGAATGTTCAAGCTCTACTCCCACTCAATAAATTAGGTAAAATACTTTTATATGTAGCTAACATAGTTGCAGTAGTCATTTTGCTGTGATGAAATTACTTTTCTTTGTTTAAAAGCTCTTTACATCTAAATCCATCTTTCTACTTATAAAACATCAAGATATTTAAAGTGGTTTACATTCTAAGGCTAGATACCATCCAAGCTAAAAGCTGCTAAGAATGTTGTCTCTGTCAGTGGCTAGTAAAATTTTTGGTGTTTTTAATCATTAATTAATATCTCAAAGACTTCATACAGTACAACTAGCAAACATAACACAATTATCAGCAAGCTGTAAATCTAGAATCACAAGAAATTGGTTTTTGTTTTCACTTTTAATTATTCCAATTTAGTATTCCACCAACAAACCTGCAGTAATGTATCTTGATCCTTTTTTGTTTAAACTGCCTATAAACAGTTGCAAAGACTACTCCCATAAAAATTGAAAACAAAGTTGGAACAAATATACATCCTTGTTTAACAGGTTTATTTCAAATGTCAGATTTTCCACATGTAATGATAACACTTCTTTTCATTTCATCATGTAAAAGCTATATAACATAAGTAAACCTTAGTATACAATCAACTAATATCAAACAATACCATAGATCAGTGGTATTCAATGTATAGGTCACGGCCCCAAACGGGATCGCAAAAAATTACCTTGGGGTTGCAAGATGGATGAAAAAATTGTAAATAAATTTAATTGATTACAAAATGGTTATAAATGATTAATACTAGTCGATTTTTCAACCTAATATTTTGGTAACTATAGAGTTGATTTTCAGTTTATTGTACTTGTATTGACACATGTTATTTTGTATGAAATAAAAAATAAATTAACATCGTCCTAATTTTTAATATTACCTAGTCCTAGTTTTTGAGCAATTACAATTAGATTATCGATTTTTTAAATTTTGGGTCAGCATGTTACCTCAATGTCCCATATGGGTTCATACTGCTAAAATGTTTAAATACCACTGCCATAGATCATCCTATTAATTGAATCAAACAGTTGACCAAATTAATAAAAGTGATATATAAATAACTCCTTTGTTCCTGACATTCCTCTTGCATTTACCTGATAATAATTCTCTAGAACCATATCAAGTCTCTGGTAACCATTCATTGATGGCTGGAAGCAACTTATTCAATAATATTCTTAAAGATATCTTTGCTGAAGTGTTTATATTCCATGATAATTACTGCAATCTAGTCTATTCTCTTTTGGACCAATAAAAGCATCCTTAAGAATGGATGGCACAGCTTCACAGATTCAGATGTTCCTAAAAAATTTCAATATTTTTGAAGCTGACATATCATCAGCATATTTTAAAACTTTTCCAGATATTTTATCAGAAAATGAAGCCTTTTTATTTTTAAGACTGCAAAGAGCTGTTTTAACATCATGAAGCTGAATATTTTTGTGCAAATCTAAATTGGTTAAAATAGATATTTACTAAAAGTCATCATCTCAATTCTACTATAATTATTCAAATGATAATCAATATATTCCTTTCACCTGTTCAAGACATCATTCTCATCATTTAGGAGAGTGCCATTTCTGGATTTAGTAGAATTATAATACTTTTTTAGATACATTTGTTATTTTTAATGCATCAAATAATGATCTAGAATGACCACATCAACAAATATCCAGATCTTCTTTGCAGATGTAATCAAACAATTATTTTTAAACCATTTTGCCAAACATTGAACTTTTGCCTTCAGATACTTACATTTATTATAATAATCAAAAAAGCAAGTCATATATAATGTGACATTATTTTTAATAAGCTTGTAATTACAAAAATGCAATACAGAGAGCGTACCAATAGCTCAAACAAGCTCTTAATTCATAAGTGCGGTTGTGAAAATATTTAAAATCTCTATCCAGAACACTCTGATCTCCAGACCAACTGGTTTCAAGCTTATGGCTCACATCAGTGGAGAGCTAGAATATTCGAAAATTTCAGAGTTTCTACTTAAATATATGTATGAAATAAGTGCTGAGTTTTGAGTTGATATTTTAAATCTAATGTCCGAATATTCCAGCTCACCACTGATGTGAGCCATAAGCTCAAAACCACCTTGTCTGGAGATAAGAGTGTTCTGGGCAGAGATTTTAAATATTTCCTCAACCGCACTTATGAATTAAAAGCTTGTTTGAGCTATTGGTACACTCTCTGTATTACATTTAGTACGAAACTCCACATTATATATCAAGCAGAAAATTTCATGTTTTCTTTTAATCAAATTACTACTAATAATATTATTATCAGAAAACTTGTTATGATTCTATTTTTAGTGAAACCAAGAATAAATTTACTTGTATCCATAACAAGTTCATTAAAAGAATTTCATGCTTCAGTAATATGACAATCCTGAAGATCCAAAATAACAATTTTAATATTTAGTAGTGCTGAAATTTAGTATGTAAAAAATAGTATTCTAAAGAACAAACAATTTTCTTGTGAGTAGGATAAGAAAAATATCAGTGTTTTAATGCATCTATCATTTTAATCTTGGAGTTTACATAATGTACAACATGTCTAACCATCTGCACTTGCAAATGCTCATACAACATGAGTTTCCTTTACATATTGGCCCCAACCACAATATAATTATACATATATGAAGACTGTATAGAGAAAAGCTTTCATAAAGTCGATGTGCTTAGCTGACTTTCATATTACAGATCATAGTTGATAGATGGCTAAGCACATACTGTTTTTTTTAAATGACTTTATGAAAGCTTTTCTTGATACAGACTTTGTTATTTATGTTTATATTAGACTGAGTTAAAACTTATACTTTTATAATTACAGTATAATTAATAAATACCTTCATTTTGACCATAGATAGTGATTTCTCTACTTAAACAAAGTGTTTGTAAGGGTCAAACCATGTGTGTTGAATAAATTCTGCATTTGATTCTACAACAATATTATTATTTCCAATAGCACTCAACACATGCATTAATGTTTCCTGAAAGAAAACTTCAATCTTTTAATGGGATTGATGTAATAATATATCCAACAATGAATAATATTTTTCCTTGTCTAAATTCTTTGAATCTAAGATTACAGCATAATTGTTAATAAATGAGTTCAATGTGAATTTTAACACCATTACACTTTCATTGATACAACAAGGAATTCCAATATTAGAAGATATTAAAGTAGCCTTTGCAGTAAATCCAAAACCATGCATTCTCATATTATTGACTGCCCTGAATTTTCAAAAAAATTGTATCCATCTATCTGTTTTATTAAACTTCATTTCTCTGGGAGATTAGTTTCACTAAAAGCATTTATATCAATTTTTTATATCTCAACAGCTTCTTAGCTACTAGTGCAGTCCTCCATCCTACTGTTGAAGAGTTTGTATCAAGTAAAGTCCCTATGTTCTTTACTTATATTTCGATGATATATTAGTTTTATAATACTTCTTTATTATCACCACTGCTTCCTGCTTTACTACTACTACTATTGTTATTATTATTACTATTTATTTTCACCATAATAACATATTAGGTGGGACAATCTAGTAAGACTGAATGAAGCAGACCATTTTATATTACGTTCACTATGCCCTTTTACTTCCATGGCAGGTAGGAGGATGTTTAAATATGGCTACCTAAACACAAAATCTTTGCCAGCCAAAACTTCTATATCATTTACGTCCACTTCCAAAATAATTCATTAGTGATTGTACTGCTTCATGCACATATTACTACAAAATATTTTTCAGTTTATCCCTATCATCATTTTGTTAATTCTGGAGTGATTGAGTAAAGAAAGGGGAAATTGGAATCAGACAAGTTTTATACATAGTTAAAAAAGGAATTAAATGGATATTCAATGGCATAATAGACTCATGGCAACTGGATCTGTCAATAACTTAAATGATAAAAAAGAAAAGAGGAAGGCAGAAAAGCATTTTTGTATCAGAAGCAGAACCTGAGCATTGATAAACCAATATCACAACCCATAAGGTGGTAAGAGTCTATGGTTAGGGATTGCTTATTTGATATTCATAGCTGGTCTTCATATTTAAAGGTTATTTCACTATAGATATTCATATATTCATTTAAAGTGGATGTTACCAAAATTGTGACTGTCAAAAGTTTGATATTTGTAAATCAAATTGTAAAAATTTATTATTGAGAAATACTGCATAAACCATATGTAAGAAATTATTATCTGGGCCAACTGAAGAGTGCCATTTTTAAAATGTTTTTATTTGTAAGTTTCAAGAACTGAAGTAGTGGAAGTTTTACATATATATCTAAAAAAACATCACATGTAAAAAAAGAAGTGAATTTGAATTACTTACATACTTATGGCTGCAGAAAGGAGTTTGCTATTAACTGAAAGGAGACCCTTTGATTCCTCTTGGAGGCCTTAAAGGAACCGAGCAGGGCAAATTCCTAATGTCCACTCCATACATTCTTGTCATTGCAGCTGTTATTACTATATGTTTATTCATATAGTATACGAACATGGATGGGCTGCTCACCAACACGCATTAGCCAGCGTGGTGAGTTTATTGGCTTTTTACCTCTGAGTTTAAGATCAAGAAACACCATGGTCTTTCTTCTCAGTGCCTGATAAGGCAGAATGAATGTTTGTGTAAATGATAAAGATTTTTCCCAATTATACAATTATGACAGACAAAAATAAAGCATGGCCCTTAAGCCCAGGAGGCTGTAAAGTCACCAACCAAGGCAGCGGTTGGTGGCCGAAGGCGGAGGGTGCTAAGAATATCCTGGAGGCGGACCCAGGCTGCCATTTGATGATGACTTTTTATTTAGGTACTTACAACTGCAGATCACTTTCAAGTGAAGGAAGATTGCAAGAATTAGAAGAAGAACTCTCTTATATTAAATGGGATATTATTGGACTTTGTGAAGTTAGAAGAAAAGGTGAAGAGACAATTGATTTAAAAAGTGGACATATGCTCTATTATAAAGGCACAAATATTGGAAATACAAGTGGAGTAGGATTCATTATAAATAAAAAAGTGGAAGAACAATATTGTGGAGATTGATGGTGTATCAGACAGAGTGGCAAGATTAGTTATACAACTTAATAGCAGATATCAAATGCAGATAATTCAGGTTTATGCCCCAACAAGTTCTCACAGTGATGAAGTAGTAGAAAATTTTTATATGGATGTACAAAAGGCTTTTGATCAGAGTAAACAACATTTTAAAATTGTTATGGGAGATTTTAATGCTAGAATTGGTAAACAAATGAAAGATGAAAGTGTTGTAGGTAATTTTAGTTATGGTAATAGAAATGAGAGAGAACATAGACTTGTGGAGTTTGCAGAGAAGGAAAAACTTTATATTATGAATTCTTTTTTCGAGAAAAATGTTAGAAGGAAATGGACATGGAAGCATCCAAATGAAGGTACAGCAGAATTGGATTATATTTTGACTAACAGGAAATACATATTTCAAGATTGTAATGTTCTTAATAAATTTAACACAGGAAGTGATCATCGATTAGTAAGGGGTAAGATACATGTTAATGTAAAACTAGAGAGACAAAAATTATTAAGAAAAACTATATTTACAGTTGATATTCCTAATCTTCAGAAACATTCTAATGAATTTAAATTAGAACTTACAAATCGGTTTTAAGTATTAGTAGATTTTGAACATGATTCAGATTTGAATGAAATTAATATGAAAATAACTGATACACTTTTAAAAACTGCAACAAAGATAGCTGGTAGAAAAAAGCAGCAATTGACCAATAAAATTTCTACTGAGACTAGAGAATTTATGAAGAAAAGAAGGAATATGAAGATATGCAAGAATGATGCATTAAAAAGAATTGAATATCTCGAATTTTGTAAAATGGTGCGGAAAAGAGTTGAAAATGATATAAGAAAGTATAACTGTGAATTAGCAAGAAAAGCTGTAGAAGAAAATAAAAGTCTTAAGAATGTAAAACAACATTTTGGTATTGGTAGGAAATTTATATCTGCAATAAGGAAAAAAGATGGAATTATTACTAAAAAGAGGGATGACATTATGAAATTGGTAGAAGATTTTTATCAAGAATTATATAGTAATAAAGATCAAGTACCTCCTATATCTATTACATCTTCCGAATTGCCCAGAATTTTAAATGAAGAAGTGAGAAATGCAATTAAATGTATGAAAAACAGAAAGGCTCCAGGTAATGATGGAATTATAATTGATATATTAAAAGAAGCAGGTGAAGAAACAGAAAAAATATTAGCAAAGTTATATACCAAATGTCTAAATGATAAAGATGTACCGGATGATTGGAAGAATGCAGTAATAATATTAATATTTAAAAAAGGTGATAAAGAAGATATTAGAAATTACAGACCTATCAGCCTTTTATCAGTTTTATATAAAATTTTTATCAAGATAATTACAACTCGTCTACAGAGAACCTTGGATTTTCACCAACCAAGAGAACAAGCTGGATTTAAAAGTGGTTTTAGTACAGTAGATCATATTCAAGTATTGAGAGAAGTTATAGAAAGGACAAATGAATATGAGTTGTCATTATGTTTTGGATTTGTAGATTATGAAAAGGCATTTGATTCTATAAACATTTCTTCAGTGATTAAAGCATTGGATCATCAAGGTATAGATCCAGGATATTGTCATATTTTAAAGAATATTTATAAAAATGCAACAGCAACAATTAGATTACATAATGATACTGGGAAAGTCAACATTGAGAAAGATGTAAGACAAGGTGACTCCATATCTCCAAAACTTTTTACAGCAGTGCTGCAAGAAGTATTTTGTGGATTAAAATGGGAAACTAAAGGAGTGAAAGTAAATGGAGATTATTTAAGTCATTTAGATTTCGCAGATGATGTAGTTGTTTTTGCAAATAATGCTTCCGAGCTGCAGGAAATGTTGCAGGAGTTATCAGATGAAAGTAGGAAAGTAGGACTAAAGATAAATGTTAAAAAGACTAAAGTAATGTTTAATCGATTTGCTCAAAATATGAAAATAAAGATTGATTATGATGAATTAGAAGAAATTAAGAGTTACAAATACCTTGGTCAGATTATTAATACAGATGGAAACATAATAGAGGAAATTAATCATAGAATTAAACTTGGTTGGAGTGTTTTTGGTAGAAATAACTTGATATTAAAAGGAAATATGCCTATGTGTTTGAAAAGAAAGGTTTTTAACAAATGTGTTTTACCAGTTCTTACTTATGGATCTGAGACTTGGACACTTAATAGAAGATCAATACGGAGACTTCAGACCACTCAAAGAAGTATGGAGAGATGTATGTTGGGAGTAACAAGAAGAGATCGAAAATGCAATGTATGGGTAAGAGAACAAACAGGTGTTACTGACCTCATTGAAAAAATTAAAAGATTGAAGTGGAGTTGGGCTGGACATATTGCTAGAAGAGATGATAATAGATGGACAATTGAAATTTTAAACTGGATTCCAAGAGATTGTAAAAGACCCAGAAGGAGACCACATGTAAGATGGATGGATGAAATAAGAAAATGTGAGGGGTGATGTGGAGAAGAGAAGCTAAAGATCGGAGAAGATGGATTAAACTTGGAGAGACCTTCATCCTAAAGTGGATTGATAATGGTTGATAATGAGGATGATGATGACATACTTATGTTTAATTAAGAGTGTTAAAATTTATATCTGCGCTAGAAGTTATATAATAATCTCTATCCTAATAAATGAATATTACTAACTGTTAATATATTTATCTAAAGAGGAAGGTGTCAATGTTGTGAGAGCAGAAAGTTTAATGCTTACAGATCAAATTATAGTAAAATATACATCAGTTATTATAAATGATTATAAATGCAAACAGATAATTTCTGTTAACAAATGTTGCTTTCTAATTATGAAAAAATTAATAACTCTGTAACTAATTCAAATAAAATAACACAAATGATTAATGACAATTTATTTTTTTCTAGATACAATAAAGTCCTCTTTAATTAGAAATCGACTGAAATAGAAAAAAAATGAATTAAACACAACTTTAAAAATGTCATTAGCAATAAAAATAATAATCAGTTTTTAAAGAGATATTCTTATTAATTTAGTTGTTTATTGCTGTATTTTACAAAATAGATGGAAATATTGTAATAAACTTTCCTTAATGAACCACTAAACATCACATGATCACTATTCTTAATGCTTATCCAAGCTGTTTACACAGAGGCAAAATTCTCCAAACAGTAGCACCACTTAGTGTAAACCAGTATAATCAATGGATGCAGGAAGGTTTGTACATGATATCCCTATCTAATGCCTACTTATTCAATATCCCTAGCTTGTGACTGTCATCAGTGAGAAGCCTTGGATCTGAGAATACTGCATCTAGAGGATCCAATGCAACCCTCCAACTGTGCTCTCAGATCCAAAGCTCCTCACTGATAAAAGCCACAAGCTAGAAACTAATCTAGGGATATTGGATGAATAGGTACTATCTAGTGATTTTATGCATAACCCTTCCTGCACCCATTGATTACTCTGGTTTGCACTGAGTGGTGCTACTGTTTGGAGAGTTTTGTCTCTGTGTAAACAGCTTGTGAAAGCATAAAGAATGGTAGTCATGTGATGTTTAGTTGTTTAATACCCATCCTGCCCAATACAATTGTGGAGATTGTGGTTATTAAAGATCCAAAGACATCAAAAAGCATGGATGCTGAACTGAGTTTAAATCTATATAACTATACAAGCTAATATACTTGAATTGAAAAGATTATTGTGTTTTTATTTTGTACTAAAAGATTTATAGTTAACTAATAAGGTAAAAGGTAGCTTCTAGAGGGTTGTATTGGATCCTAAGATCTAGGTGCAGTGTTCTCAGATACAAAACTTCTTCACTGATGAAAACTATAATCTAGTAACTAGTCTGGGAATATTGGATGAATAGGCATTAGATAAGGATTTTATGCACAAACCTTCTTGTATCCATTGATTATTCTGGCTTGCACTGAATAACATTACTGTATAGAGAGTTTTGCCTCTGTGTTTTCTTAATTAACTAAAAAAGTCTGATTCCCTACTCATGATAATAACTAAATACAAAGATTTAGCTTTAACTAACCAACCAATGTTTATTCTGACTTAAAAAATTGATTCTTGGCTATTTCACTTTATTTAGAATAAAATACTTTGTTACAAATACTGAAAATATTAAATCCAATTAGCACACATCAAAATAAGAAACATAAAGAAATTAATCTATTTGATCCAGAAATATTAATGGAGCAGCAAGCAGTAAATGACTAAAGTTAAAATGTTTAAATGTGATTCTTTTCAACACATCTCATCATTTAATAAAACATTATAATAATAAACATCTATCTTTTTAAACAAATTTACAGTAATATCAATTTTAAAAAAATTACATTAAGCTAACCTATCAATATTAGCTCCAATAAGAAATACATTATTTTCTTTTACTATTCATTTAAAATGAACAGTTTTGTTAGAGAAAATATATGATCTATGTAACTATATCAAATAACTATTGAAATAATTTAACTTCTCAAAATTAAACCCATGCAGGGTGAGCTAAAAATAACTCATCCATATTTTAAGGGCATCATCCCTTAGTGCAGGGTGGGGAATTTCCAGATGATAGGTCAAATATGACTTTCAAATACTCTCAATAAGCCCATGGACATTTTCAAAAGTGTACACAAAATGGTCTTGCATAAAACTTCTATTTAAGCACACGTAATATAAATGTTGAATTAAGAGTTAATAAAATAAAATATTTACTTTGTCAACTGCATATGTTCATCTCTCCAAACTTTCCAATCATTTTAGTTCATTCTATCAGAGGTACAATATTCCGGAGATTATATTATATGATCAATCTGACTACAAATTTAATCTACGAGGCTGATGGAATTTCACTTATTTTTATGGTGATTTTCACAGATGAAGATATACTAGTAAAAATAAAATTTAAATTTTACTTCATTTTATTATTATCATTTTGCATTTATGTTTTTTTATTAGCATGACTATACTGAGTAAAATAAGAAAAATTGACACAGAAAATCACACATTTCAAAATAAATGGACCAGCACATACTTTTTTGCAAAAATAAATTAATGTGTTTGATATGACTGCAAAGTATTTTAATTAATAAAGAAGATAATTAAGAGATACTATTTAACAAAATATTCTGCCTAAAACAAAATTAGTGAGGAAGAAAAAAATATTTTAATAAAAAACTTGAAAAGAAGCTTCATTACATGACTGACATTTTTCCTAAAAAATTAAAGAAGCCAGAAAATGTTGTGAAACCAAATTACATTATTTTTTTAAAAAAAATCAATATATAAATATGACATGAAACACATTTACAAGGAAAATTGGAAAAACTTATTAAATGTGTACAGTTAATTATAATGAGATTACTTTTATTTTTAATTTACAAAAAAATAGGACTTTTTTCTAAAAGGCAAAGTTAAAATTGGCCTGCCAATTGAAAAGATTGTCCATGTCTAATGATTTTGGGTAAATTAATTAAATGTTTGACCAAATGTAGCTGGCTAATTTTTAACTCAATAATTTTCTATAGTCTGCAAATGATATTATAAATATCCAAATAACCTTTGGCAGAAAAAAGGATTCTCCACCTCTACCATAGTGACTGTTTAAGTTATAGTTCAACATTTTATTTTAATATTAAATCTTTATTGTATATTATATATCAATAAATTATGTTTGATTTATTAGAAATATAAATTTACAAATGAAAAATATCCTTAAAAATAATATTGGAATTTTGTAAATATAGAAAAATACTCTGAAATACATAGTCAGAAAAATAACTTTTTTCTTATTGAATGATTATCACACTACTAATAAAAAAATTAATTAATATATAATTAAACTTCATTTGTAAATGCTAAATGAATGATTGTTAAATCATCATAAAGCAATGAAATTATTGTCTCAACTTTGTAAAATATCACAAAAAACTTATAGTACAATATTTGTAAAAGCATGACTGATCATAATTTAGTTTCACTAATACTATGTTTTTTCTAACTTATCTTTTTAAAAACAAAGAAATTTGAATAAAATATAAGTGCACATGATTGGATTTGTTTTTAAATAATTATTATACAAATATTTTGTAAAAACAATTTTAAAGATTTAAATAAACTATAAAAATGTACAATTTTTATTTCCAAAAATATAGTACACAAGAATACTCTCACAAAAGTTCTTAAAGCCAAAAACTAAAGAATCCATGAATCAGCAGCTTTATCAAATCATTTATAGTACTTTCTTTGTACAAAACTGACATCTTCAGATTTTTAAAACTAATAAATCAATATATATTTTAGCCAACTGGCATTTCCAAATGAATTGTTTCATTTTTTTACCAATTCACCCCCTAATGAAAATTTCTGCAAGCATTACACTGTAATGTGTGTATTTACCTATATATGTTATAATATAAAATTTAAGTTCAAAAAAATTCAATAGATGGTAAGAAAATCAAAAATTCCTCTAAACAATAGAATTAAGCTTCACCCTGGCAAGTATATCTATTGTATTATGATAGGGTCACCAATGTCATGATTTTTATGACATTGTTTAAAGAAAATAGTTTGAATAATCAAAAACATGTTTATTTGCAAATTTATTACAATTTTAGACATTTTTATACAATAATTTACACTATATTTATTAGATATCAAAAGTATACATTATTAATAACTTATTTTGAATGGAAATAGTTATTTTCAAAAATAGATGGTTATATTGTGAACAATGCAGATATAGACTAAATCTATTTATAAGTTTAGCTATCTACGTAAACAATCTAATTATAATAATGAGTATGAAAATATTGTAACTTTGCAATGAATATTGAAAAAAAAAACTTCTAAAGCATATTTTATTAGATATAACAGAAATAAACAAATATTCATTCAGTTTATTTTTTTAATCAAAAATAATAAAGATTTCATTGATTTTGTAAAATGAAAATAATCTTTCTAGAAATGATGACGTATAATCTTTTGTTTTGATTACACTCTCTTTTTTTAAAATACTTATAGAAAAAAATGTGAACATTTAAAATTTATTTCAATAGTAAACAAAAATATCTATCAAATGACATCAAATTTATTACTTTCTGATAAGTAATAATGGTTTAATTTTAAATTTTATGTTGAATGTGAAAGCAAAGAAAAACATTGAAATTCATGAGAATGTCAAAGAATTAGTTCCAGTTTTTATTATCAAATAAATGCAAAACAGACAAAATAATGCCACAGATAATCTACCAATCATCAGCTTTGTCACATCATTTGTAATACTTCTTTTGTACAATAATGGCATCTTCAGATTTTTTAACACTAATAAATCAATATATATTTTAGTTCATTTTTATTATCAAATGATTACAAAACAGACAAAATAATGCCACAGATAGCAATAAAATTATGAAGAAAAACCAAAATCAACAATCATAGTGTATAAAAACAATACCTCTCAATTAATGACATAAGAAAAGAAAATTTGAAGTATTTTTTCACATTTTAATACCCTAAAAAATATATTGCCAGAAAAAAAGGTTGAAAGTTTTTTTTATGAAATATTAATAAAATTACACAAAATATTTGCTATTCCATTTGAAATATAAATTATAAATATTTGAGATTTTAAATTAATGAATGGTTAGGATTTGTTTATTCTTTAAAAAAAAAACAATCTGATTTAGTCACTGGATAGAATAAATATGGTTAATTTATATTTTACATGCACAGTATTTCATCAAATCATTATTAAATTGTTTTTAATCTAAATTTTACAGTAGATTCATCTATCATTTTACATATTTCTCAATTATTTCAATTTATTTTCTCAAATCCTTTGAGGAATGAAGGATCGGGGATTAGATTGTATGTTTATTTGACTTTCTACATCTCACATTCAGTTGATCTTAATCAGTTGAATATATCACATTTTATGTATGGATAATTTAAACAATTTTAATAACTTAAAGCAAAAATTTAGCAAAAACAAAAAAAAATCAACTAATATTCAAAAATTAACCATGAAAATGAAATGGTAGAGGACTCAAATTATATTCCCATTCATCTATACTATTCCAAGCAACAAAAGATTGTTAATTAAGGTATTTAATATGAATTTCTGAATCTTTCTTAATTTTGGTTATCTATTTACAATAGGCTAATTTATAGTCAATTGAAATAAATCTATTATTATAAAGTGCTGAAAAATGAAAATTATTAAATCAGAAGTCAAACTCCAATAATACACTATTGTAATAATAGATTTACATTTAGAATTCATATTAGTCTGTTTGTGGGTGGTTAAAAATGACACATTGTCTTTCTCCTGTGATAGGTTAACTAGATTTATACAATTCAAAATTTGATTATAACATGATTTAGCATGGTCAGTGAAAGTTGATGTATATAGGAATGCACTCTAAACTTAAGTGATTCACTTAAGTTTTTTAAAGTCGTACTGACGTGAGAGTGTGCAGAGATTTATAATATTTAAAGTAATAGTGCATTATCAGAGCTCGACTTCTGATTTAATAATTTCAGTTGAAATAACAAAATATCCACAATTGATATAAAATTGGTCAATACTTCAATAGTAATACTGGGTCATTATGTTGTTTGTATGGACTGTAGTCTGTTTTTCAAGGCAGCTGATGGAGTTATTCTTAAAATGGACATATATTGCAGATTGATTTATCAACTTTTGGGTATGCAATCATGTGGACAAATTTATTGCAAGTAATTATTGGAGCTAACACCTTTATAAATTTATTTCATAATTGTTTTTGTGTAAACAAAAACTGTTTATTAAACTGTAATTAAAAATAGTCAACACTGTTTAAACTACCATTTAAAGGATCTAATTATAGTTTTAAATATTTGGATTAGTTGGAAAACTTATAATAGAAATAATTTACAGAAATTAAATTGTGGGGATTGCTAATAAGGACAAAAAATTAATATGTGATTCATAAAAATTATATTTAGTAAGAATATGACAAATCAAAAAAAAAATGGAGGGGGGTATTGGAAGTCTTTTGCGAGGTTGATTTGGAAGTGATGAAATAAATAAAATAAAATATAAAAGTAATGAAAATAAAAGAAAACAATTGAGGACATTAAAATAAGAATAAAAAATATACAAAAAGATTCACATAAATACAAAAAAATAGCAAAAAAGAAAAATATCTTCAGATCTTCATAAATAAAACCATGGGGCAGTCATATCCATAAATAGTTTACATTTTACTATCAATTTTTATAGCCTTCTTATCAATCAAAAATTACAATTTAATATTTTTAACTTAACATTCTTTACCATCTTGCTAGTATGTATATAAATATGTCTAATTCTATTAATTTTCTCTTCAATTGTATATGTAATTTTTTTGGTATATATGTTTATATGCTTTATGAAATGGTTCTTATTTCTTTTCTTATTTTAGCTGAGTGCCATTTTGGTTACCACAGCATAATTATAGTTCTCATATTTTATATCAATAAAGATATGAGAACAATGATTACGGTGATCATTGCCAAAAGAAATAAAAACATTTTGTAAAGCATGCACACATTAATTCTATTTATATCAATTACATCTGATATTTTATTTGTAAAAGCTGAACAAAATTTATTTTTTACCTTTTATATTTCTTTAATTTTTTGCCTAATTTTTAGTTTTATGTCTATAACACTGAATTATCAAAATTAGTTTTCAACAAATCATTCAGTTTTAAATTCCAAGAAATGCGGCTAGATATTGTTAGTGTCAATGTTACATAAAATTAAAAATGTTAATTTTTCACTAATTTGTTGCTTAAATTGTTTGAAAACTTTAAAAAAATATTCCATCATTGTAAATACATATGGGAGCAAAGGTTCAACTAGTTCAAACATTGGGATGTGGGTGAGAATTAAGTTGCAAGATTTGATCTAAACCTATGGATAACAAAACAGACTAAGTTAAATAAAAACATGTGAAATTGAACTTAATTGGATATTTAGTTCAATGTAAGAGAAAAATGAAATATAAATATTAAATAGCCATATGGGACTGAACTAAGTTCAGATACACCATATATTAATAGCTTTAGCAATATAAAATCACCAAATCCTTAATCGCAAAAAATAAAACCTAAAAAAAAAAAAATGTCAGCTGTCACATGACCTAATTTAAATAAGCTTGTATTACAAATGTTATATAAAAAGCTCACAAATAAGCTCTTAACAAGATTTGCAGAATATTCCTAACCTCACACTGGCTTCTTCTATTAAGGCTTTGGCAATTTTATATTGCTAAAACTATTAAGATATGGTGTATCTGACCTTAGTTCAGTCCCATATGGCTATTTAAGTTAGATGGCTGGATTGGAAGACATATGGATGTCTGAAAATTTCAGATTAGTTATTCATTAGATAAAGTGCTGGGATTGTCCTAGTATTTTTAATCTAATGTTTGAATATCCTAGCACCTCACTGAGGAATCCAGTGCAGAATCCGGTCTGGGGTTAGGGATATTCTGCAAAGCTTGTTAAGAGCTTATTTGCAAGCTCTTTATATAACATTTGTAATACAAGCTTGTTTAAATTAGGTCATGTGACATCTGACTATATATAAAAGAACTTAGGTAGAGCAAATTTGAATTGTTCAGTCTTATTTACAATCTCATATAATTGATGTCATTCTTCATCACCAAAACTAAGGTTATGCTTTTTATCCATTCTAATACCAAAATTACCATGTTTTCACACTTAAAAATCCCTTTTACAACAACAACAATAATTATTATTATTATTTACATTATTATTATTTTATAATCCTTACATATAAAAAATAATATGTATACTTTAAGATACAAATGATATTCTTTTAATTCAACACAAACTAAAAACAATTTACACTCTATTCTCACAATATTATATATATTTTTTTTAATATTGCATTGGAAATATATATTTTATATATATTATTCCAATAAATTATTACACATATTATATAAACATGATAAGGACATAAAATTTTGTATGTACAGTTTATGATCTACTATTTATGAATGTAGTAAACAAAATACATATAATAAAGAAACAATAATAATCTTATCAAAATTATCAATTCTATTATTAACGTAAGTATTTTAAATTAATAAAATTAATTTATAAATTTATGTTGCAATAATAACACATTTCTTGCTTTACCATTTTGTTGACATAGCAACCTATTTAAATACTCTTATACTAATACATTTCCTATTAAAATTAATTTAAAAAAAAATTTTTTTTAAACCTGACATTATACCAAATACTGGAATTACATCAAATTTCAATTATCAGATGAAAGTAGGAAAGTAGGACTAAAGTAATGTTTAATAGATTTTCTCAAAATATAAAAATAAAGATTGATTATGAAGAGTTAGAAGAAGTTAACAGTTACAAATACCTTAGTCAGATTATTAATATAGATGGAAACATAATGGATAAAATTAATCATAGAATTAAACTTGGTTGGAGTGCTTTTGGTAGAAATAACTTGATACTAAAAGGAAATATGCCTATGTGTTTGAAAAGGAAGGTTTTTAATAAACGTGTTTTGCCAGTTCTTACTTATGGATCTGAGACTTGGACACTTAATAGAAGAGCAATACAGAGACTTCAGACCACTCAAAGAAGTATGGAGAGATGCATGTTGGGAGTAACAAGAAGAGATCGAAAACGCAATGTATGGGTAAGAGAACAAATAGGTGTTACTGACCTCATTGAAAAAATTAAAAGACTGAAGTGAAGTTGGGCTGGACATATTGCTAGAAGAGATGATAATAGATGGACAATTGAAATTTTAAACTGGATTCCAAGAGATTGTAAAAGATCCAGAAAGAGACCACATGTGAGATGGGTGGATGAAATAAGAAAGTGTGCAGGGGTGATGTGGAGAAGAGAAGCTAAAGATAGGAAAAGATGGTGATGATGATGAATCATAAGTTAAATAATTGTATGATTATTTACAAAAGTTCATTAAATTTAATTAACAACTGGTCAATTAAAAATGAATAGAAAATTATATAAGATAGTATATATAAAGTTGTATAATATATGTATTATTTATTCTGTATGTTGTTATGTTATATAGTCAATTCTTTGAAGTTATATTGGAACTGTATGTGAAGGTTTTATTGTATTTTACTGATATTTTATTTTATCTTTATTATTTTACTTCCATTATAGAACACTAAATGGTTTTCTGTCTGTAATAATTAATAAGTGTTAAAATAGATAACTAACATTTTAAAAAAGCACAAAACCCTGTGCTGAAAAAGGCTTTGTGTAATTATTTATATATATAACTGTTGTATATGATTTTTATTATCCATTATAATTTACATGTAAAAATATATATAAAGCATAATGCCAACTTTGAAAAATTAATTTAAATATAATCAAGATCTTAGAAAAAAATGAAATTTGAAAGTATAATTAATATGTGCTTATAATTTCAATTGATTCAGAAAAATAAAAATTCAGGATTGAAAAAATATGGTGTTATTTTGAATTTATTTTAGAATAGTATTAAAGTTACAAAACAAGATATAGAAAAAAATGTTATTTTATATTGCAAACAAAAGTAAAAAAAGAATTGAAAGACAATAAGACCATCAATATTGCTGCATTTGATGTTATCAAATCTGCTTCATAAGAGCACTTCTTGATCATTGCATGAAATTGGTAATGAACAGTTACTGAGAAAAGTATTTAATAATGAATTTGAATGTGACTTTTATGCAAGAAATAATTCCAGTGATATTAATAAGATTATTTCGAATGCCCTTTAAAAAGATAACGATACTTAATGTCATCATTTACATATGGATGTATATGTAGAAAACAATGGACAATGGTGGCTGCAAAAAAAATTAAAATACATTTCAAAATGTCAAATGTGCAGATTAGTATATGAACTTACAATAGAGTCTCTATGTTAATTTTCCAAGTATATACCACTTCATCGATGCATTGTTAAAAAATAATAAATAATTAAAAAATAAAAACATTATTACATTATTAGAAAGACATAAATTTGACATATAACAGCTGCCATCTTATTTTCCACAGTATTCTCTCATGTGGCTTGCACAGATTTAATCAATCAGTCTTATTTTTACATCACTATAAATAACAAAGGGTTTTCTTTCAATTAACAAACAGGTGTTTCTATGAAAGAACTAAGAGGTTGAATTGGACATAGGCTGGACATATTCCTAGAAAAGATAATAATAGATGGACAGTTGAAATCTTAAATTGGATTCCAAGAGATTGTAAAAGACCTAGAAAGAGGCCATATGTAAGTTGGATGGATGAAATAAGGAAATGTTCTGTGATGATGTGGTGAAGAGAGGCTAGAGATTGAAAAAGATAGATTGATTTTAGAGAAATGTTCATCCTGTGGTGGATTGATATGGTTAAAAATGATGATGATAAGTAACAAATATTGCTTTTTTCAAAGTCTTAACATAATTGACAAGCCAAATTTTATTATTTAAAAAACATGAAATGATAATGTTTGCTAAACATTTTAAATTTATTTAGATTTAATATCTTTTTCATTTTTATTTATTTTTAATTGTATGAAAGACTTTGTATTCTCTAATTATATGTGTACTAAATAGTTGTAACATTACAATTATAGTTTATATAATTTCCATAAATCAAATTTAATGCATGTGCTATATTTTCTTGAGTTTTTTTTCTTTCAAATTTTAAAATTTCATTTGAATTTGCTTTAAAGTGTGGTTATAGAAATCATAGCAATTGAAGTATATCCTGTAAGTCATAAAATGATAATTACTAATTTAATTTGAGTATGAATGGAAAATGTTTGCAAAAAAAAAAAAACTGTCCATTACAATATATATTCAATAATAAAGAAAAACACATTATTTTATTATTATTATTATTATTTTCATAAGGGTGAACAAAATGCAGTTAATAAATAGACAAGCTGCTAACATTAAAATACGAAATTAGTGGGATTTGAATTGATGACGTTTGCTTCTGCTTTTTTTTTTTTTTTAATTTAATGGCAGTTGAGGCAGGTTTAAGAAATTAACCAAAAGTTCTTCTGCAGATTTAAGGTTTGTTTATAATAGTTTGTAAACCGTTAAATTTATTATTTCAATTATAAGTATATACTAATACATATAAATATACGTTCTCTACTTTGTTCTTTTTTTTAAAAAATTTGTTTATAATTTCAAATCTTTTTTTTATATACAATATTTTTAAATTAAGTTATTATGTAGATATGTATATTTACATGTGAAACAGTAGCTGTGTTAAAAATATGTATGTGGTGAAAAGTGCTATACAAGTATAGAACTATAAACAACTATTGTAAACAAAGTGTGATCTAATATCCACTAATTTCTACTAAAATATGGTAAACATGGGAATTCTATTGTATCTATATTTCACAGATACATTTTGTTATATGACTTTTTTTTTTATCTTTTCTCTTATGAAGTTAGAATGATCATTTTCATTTATGAATAACTGATAATAATAACAGAAATATTTTTCTTTAAACAAAATAATTTTAAAAATATTTATTCTAAGAATGAATATGAAATTTCAAATATTCTGAATACTGATTTGAAATATAGAAAGGGCAAATTAGATGATATTTTATGAAGCAAATGTCAAAAACGAATCTTCTATAATTACATAGCTTACAAATAGAGTAGGGTATTATTCTGTTTTTCGTTGTTTTTGATATCACTATCTGCTTCAATTACATATATAATGTATGGTAACTATGTAATATCTAATTAAAGTTTATAAATACTTCTAAAATTGACATTGTATAGTGAATTGCTTAATTAAAAGGATAATAAACAATTATTGCTGATGACGTTCTAATGTTATTATTTGATCGTAGCAAACTATTTCAGATAACCCTGTTTTTGAAAAGAGAGTTTAACACGATATATATATTTTCCTCATTAGTATTTCGCTTAAATTGACATTCTTAAAACATCCAGGACAAAATTGAGGACAAGGTTAGGCCAGAATAAAAATTGAAGTTTTAAATAATAACCTTGAAAGTTTGCTATGAATGTCATTTCTAAATATAACCATTATTTTAAAAATATATTTATTTAATAATAATCATTTAAAAAGTTATTGCACTTATTTTTAATAAAGGTCGCAAATGTCTATTTTAAAGTCATTAAAACGATGACAAGTATAAACAAATGCCCATAATTATATGCTAATTAATAAAGCCATCGTTTCACAGTTAATTTCACATTTCTAAGAAACCACATTTTTAAGGAAGCAAACTTAAGATAAGATTTATTTATATTCCGTAACTTCCTAAACAATAAATTACAAAAATAAATAAAAATATAGAATATCCTACAATAATCTTTCAAATAAAAACAATTTTTAGCAATATATATCATTTTAAATACAAGTATACATACATGTATATATAACACATGCAGCTGTATTACCAGCACTAAATCTTTCTTGAATCTTCACAGAAGTCACGTAACAAATTTGTTTAGTCTTTTCTCACATAAATAAATAAATTGATTTATTGCTCTGGACTTCATGTTAAGTTCTTGCTTCAAAAGAGTCAGAGCTCAAATTATGATTTATAAGTCACTCCATCACTGTACTAAAGCTACAGGGAGGAAATTCCATATGAAAGCTGACGTAATGACTATCGGTATTGCAGACACAGTTTCATTATTTTATATGCATATGTGACATTCCTTTACTATAATGTGCAGGTTACCGGTGGACTCAAAGTCACTCCCAATGCTAGAATGTCATATGACCTTCCAAATGACAAAGTATTTCTATTTAATTTCTTTATTCATTTGCACGGACTTGTAATGGAGCAATAGTAGCGCACTTATCTTCTAAGCTTATCCGTTGGATTCAAATACAAGCCAGAATTAAAATCTTTTAGCTAAAGCTGTTGTCCATACAATGTTATTTAAAATGGATGTCTGTCTGGCTTCTTATAATAAACGGTAATATAAAGACAGAAAAACATTCAATAATTTGACAATTGGCAAAATAACGAATAATATATCCTCCCTCACTGATTTTTTTAAGAATAAAAGGGGGAGTTATTGGAGGATTTTTGGCCAGCAGTAGTCTATTTAAAGGTTGTTTGCTTTTTTAATCATATCCATTTAGATAGGGAAAAACAATAATATTTCAAAAAGATATTCATTAAAAATTATATTTAATAAAAATATTAAGAATTTTAGCTTATTCGTTGTTCATCTTAATTCCGTGTGATTTATCATAGTAGTAAAATAACACATTTGAAAGCTAACCATGCCCAAATGAAACAATAAATTCCTAATCAACAATTTGCTTATTACTTTTTCTCTATGTACATTATTCTAACTATACTATTTATTATAAGTTTGAGTAATCAACAGATATAGCAGCATTTTTTCATTCCTATTTAATGCTATGCTATCCATATATGCAGGTTAGTTTCTAGATTTATAGCCTTCATCAGAACTAGATAGGAATTTAATAAATATTATTTTTTAAACTCAATTATATTACTGAAACTTACAATAAGTGGTAAACTAATGACATAGAATTTTTTCCTATACACTGGTGTTTCATAGTGAAAGTTTATTTGTCTTGATTATTCAAAATTTTCTAGATGTACATCTATTTTAGACTTCATTTGGACTAAATCATTTACAAACATTCTAATTAAATTTTACATCACTTTTTAAATAATAAGTTACTTAATAAATTCTCCTACATTAAAATATTGGGTGATAGCACTTTGAAAATGCTTTAGAGCATGCTTATATGATAGTCTAAGATTTAAATCATGGTGCATGGAGTGATTATAATTAATCTAATTATTCTATATAAAGTAGTATAGTGGTAGAGGGATGACTCTGGAATTTACATCATAAATCATAGCTTAGATAGCTGTTACTTTTATCGCTTGAATTTTTTATAATCTCTTGAAGAATAGAATATTTGATTATTATTGTTATTAATAAGAGGAATTTGAACTTAGGATTTTCAATCTATATTCATCCTCCACTCCATCTTAAACAACTGATAAATATTACCATACAGATGTGATAAAGATAAATGATTCTCAATATATATATATATATATGAGCCAAATCATAATCTCAATATATATATATATATATGAGCCAAATCATAATCTCCCACACACATATACAATCAATGCTCAGCTTATATTAAGATAGTAATTTTTTAAATTTTAATGGGCAGGCTTCAACCTTCTCACCTTTTCAACTATTCAACTGCCCATTTCATTGAAAAACCAATGACAAGTCACTCAAAGCCCTTGATGGAAATGATATTATAATCATATCAATGTGGAAATTATGCTAATCTAACCCCTCATATTATCAGATTTATATATCCATTGATATTAATAGAAGAGGAATGGACTGAATTTATACTATGGTGTGATTTATTTCCAATGTAATATGTAATTATTTATTCAGTGTACTGAATGTTTACTAGGCATTTGAACTTAGGATTTTCAGTTTTTATTCATCTTCCACTCCATCTTAAACAATCAAATACCCATAACCACACATATGTGAAAAAGATAAGTGATTCTCAATATACATATTTTGTGTAAAAATCAGATCATAATCTCCCACACCATATATACAATCAGTGTTTGACTTATAATAAAATAGCAATTCCTTAAACTTTAATGAAAAGGCTTCAACTTTCTCACCCTTCAAAGATATCAATGGTTGAATAGTTGGAAGAATGAGATGTTGAAGCCTGATCCATTAAAGTCTTAAAGTCTAAGAAATTGCTATCTTAATATAAGCTGAGCCCAGATTATATATATATGGGAGATTAGGATCTAACCTAACAGATGAATTCTGCTTTTGCACAAAATATGTACATTGGGAATCATTTGTCTTTTTCACATGTGTGTGGTCAATTGTATTGGTTGTTTAAGACATTCATCTTCCACTCCTAAGTTCATATCCCACTTATTATTATAGTAAACATTCAGTACACTTAATGAATAGATTAATTATATATTATTATTATTATTGTTGTTGTTGTTGTTATTATTATTATTATTATTATTATTATTATTATTATTATTATTATTATTATTATTATTATTATTATTATTATTATTATTATTATTATTATTATTATTATTATTATTATTAATAGCAGCAGCAAAATTATTATCTATTTTTTTGAGATTTTCCAAACTACAAGTTGTGTCTCTCCAGACAGTAAAATGTAATGGTTAGTTCCAATACTAGTTATTAAGCGCAGCTACCCTCATGTTCATTATTAAATTTATGTATTTAAATGCAATGTCCTTTATGGTTTATTACAACAGTAAAATGTCAGACTCTGGGCTTGAGATTCAAAGTCTGATATTCTACCATTACAAGACAATGAATTTAAATCAAAGCACCATTTTGTTACTTCCAGTATTCAAAGTTATAAATTCTGAAGAAATAACTAATTTATTTGATGCAATACAATATTATAAACACTAGAAAATTATATATACAATATCCACATAAACATTCTGAACATTTATATAGAAAAATTATATATTTTAAATTTAGCTTCTAGTCATGCTAAGCATGCTTTCAGGGATAGACACTTGTCCGAAAAAGATGGTTTTATTTTCATTGAAAGCATGCTAAGCCTGAATAAGAGGTAAACTTAAAGATATATGCTACTTTTTTCATTTAAATACATGTATACTTTATATTCCTGTAGCTTAGATGTAATTATAGAGGATTTGAACCTAGACTTTCAAGCTTTCTCCAGATATCCCAATCTATCTCATACAATCAATACACATAACTACACACATGTGAAAAATATAAATGATTTCCAACATACATATTTCATGCTGAACCAGCACTCATCAGTTGGTTCAGATCATCATCTGCCATACAAATATATATACATATATATATATATAACCAATGCTCAGTTTATATTAAGATAGCAAACCTTCAAACTTTAATGGACATGCTTCAATATATTTCATCCTCCAATTCTTTTACCTCTCAATACCATTGAAAAATTGATAAAATGCCCTAATCCCTTGGTGATGCCAATATTATTGTCTTGTCCATGTTGACCCCAAGTCAATCTGAATCCCCATGTATAAAATTTTGAAATCTATAATTATATCTAAACTCCAGGGATATAAACTATATTTGCATTTAAATATTGCAGATTTGGTCTGTATCCTACCCATTCATATTTTGTGTTTTTTGATGGAGATAGTCCTATAAATAAGTGGTAAGAGTGAATTGAAGTCAACATGGGCATGACAATAATATTGGCATCATTAAGGGATTTGGGTATTCCACAATCCAATTTTTAATGGTATGGATAGCTGAGAAGTTGGAGGACGGAGTATATTGAAGTCTGTCCATTAAAGTTTGAAAAATTTGTTATTTTAATATAAACTGAGCACTGATTGTATATATCTGTGGGAGATGATGATCTGGACCAACTGATGAGTATTGATTCAGCATAAGATACATATATTGGAAATCGTTTATCTTTTTCACATGTGTGTAATTATGGGTATCAATTGTATGAGATAGATTGGATAGCTGAAGAGAGTTTGAAAATTTGGATTTAACTCTCCTATGTCCAGAACATTTAAGTCAATATTATAATTACATGTAAAAGAAAAAAATCTTTGGTATTGAGTTATATATATAATAATAAACATATGGTTAGTTGCTCTGGGAGTTAAATGATGTTTTAGTACCATGCTAATTACATTTCAATGTGACCAAAGATATGATTTTGACTGAGATTAAGTCCAGGAACTTTTACTTCTTGGTTCATTATCTCACCACTAAGATAAACTATGGTTGGCAGTGAATTCCAAGCTATATCATTATTATGTTTAAACTTTATTACATAGCTATTCTTTTCATATTATGTTTATATTATTTTTGTTCAATCATTTTATATATAAAATCTTTTATCATTTATAATTTCTTAATGTTTTGACTGTTTAACAGCCTTTTTCAGAACGCTAACTTTTGCTGTGTTAATTATGTTTATTATTGCATCTTAGATCATCACCATCATTTTCAATCATTATGAAACTATTTAGTCCAGTGTATCTGATCTTTAGTCTTTCTTTTTCACAGTACAGTAGTAAATTTCTTTAATTCAGCCATCCATCCATCTCACATATTGTTTCTTTCTAGGTCATTTACAATCTCTTGGAATCCAGTTTATGACTTCAACTTTTCTATACAATTTATCACAGTCGAATCAAACTGTGGAATATGGAATTCATGGATTGCAGTTGATGGTACTTCTGGCCCTAGAACTTCTTACGAACTCTCAAGCAATAAAGCTATTCAAATATTTTTATAGTGCATTTATTATTATTTCTTCTAGCAATGTGCTCAGTCCAGGTCCATTTGAGTTTCTTAATTCTGCCAGTGATGCTAGTGTTACCTGCTTTTTCTCTCATCCATGTATTTTATTTTCAATCACTTCCTGTTATTCCTAACATACATCTCTCCACTCTGTATTGAGTGATATAAAGCTTCTGAATTTCTGAATACTAGATGATTTTGGTATCTTTGGTCTTTAATAACCACAGTCACCATAATTCTATTGATCAGGATTAGTATTAATCCACAAACATGATAACTGTGGTTGTTAAAAAACCAAAGACACCAAAATGTATAGATGCTGAACACAGTTCAGATCTATGTGAGTAGATGCTGAACACAGTTCAGATCTATGTGAGTAAAAATGAGCTTGAATTGAAAACATTATTGTATTTTCATTTTGGAAACTAAAAAGTTAAAAGATGGCTACTGAAGGGTTGCATTTGATCCCAAAATTTAGGTAAAATGCTCTCAAACCCAAAGCTCCTTTTAATAAAAGCTACAAGCTAGAAACTAGTCTGGTGATATTGTATAAGTAGGCATTAGATAGGGATTTTATGCACAAACCTTTCTACATCTATTGATTACTCTAGCTTAAACTGAGTGGTGCTACTGTATGGAGAGTTTTGCCTCTGTGTTAGCAGCTTGTATAAGCATAAAGAATGGTGAGCATGTGATATTTAATGGTTTAATATCAACCTTGCCCAATAGGATTACTGTGGTTATTTAAAAACCAAAGACAGCAAAATGTATAGATGCTACAAACAATTAAAAATATTATTGTGTTTTCATTTTGAACTTAAAGCTTTATAGTTAAATAAAAAGATGAAAGTTGGCTGCTGGAGGGGTGCATTAGATCCTAAGATCTAGGTGCAGTGCTTTCAAATCCAAAGTTCCTCACTGATGAAAAAAGCTACAAGCTAGAAACTAATTGAGGCTATGGATGACTAGGCACTAGACAGGGATTTTATGCATAAAATTTCCTGCATCCATTGATTACTCTTGCTTGCACTGAGTAACATTATGCTATGAAGAGTTTTCCCCTGTGTATAAAGAATATATTATCCTAATTCTTCTATATATAATTTCATATGGTATTGGACATTGTAATTATACATTAGACCATTTTCATAACTTAATATTAATTTTTAATGTTTTAAGAAAAATTTAAATTTGCCAAATTCATTCAATTCTGTTACTAATAGCATCAAAATATTTTTAGTTCTAATTATTCTCACTTCTTAATATTGCTGACTTAGACCCTTTAGGTTCAGGAATATTGAATTTAAAGTTGCAATTCCAATGGTAGTTTTGCCACTGATCAGGCTAGAACTTTGAAGAAGAGCAAATAATAATACCACATGAAATAAGTTATACACTAACTTGTATATGCTATTACTAACAGTTGAATGTATTCAAAAAGTTTAAATAAAATTTGAATATTTCTAAAAACAATTAATATTCAATGATGGATGCAGTCGAACCTATAATTATAAATAAAATATTGCCATCACAAACTTTCAGACAAATAGTATTGAACATATTTTAAAGCAATATAAGAACAGCTTGGAGAATTTATAAAAAAATTAGAAATTTTCTGTCCAGGACAAAATTTTTCTGAAATTCTATGTAAAGTCTTTAGGGCGTTTTGGATTAAATATGAGTAATCATCACATCAGTAACATCTTAACCCAGTTTACAGGACATTAATCATAGCTTACATTTTTCAAAACCAGAATCCTATTGAAATATGACACTCTCCATCAAAGAAGAATCAAAGAAACCAATGAGATACTTAAGAAATCAGATTGTCAACTAATATGTCAATACATGTAAATTACTTCCCCCCAAATGCATTAAGATATTTTTTAATCCCCCATTTATCAGATTACTGATTTTATATCAATTTTATCAACTATTGTCCCCTTCTCTCCCATTTTCATATTTTAAAAATTTCTAATTTTTTTATTTGAATCTTTATTCTTGTTTATGTATGTTTTGCTTGCTATGTTTACCACAATGCTATTTAAAATACTTCTCATTAGTGAGTCAATGATGGGTAATATCCAACCAAAATGAGAATCAGTCATATTATTAACTATATACGATAAACCAACAAGATATTTTTACATTTATATAAAACTTTTTAAATACAACATACTAATATTCATTTATTACATTTTATAATCTAGTGCATTCTAAATAATTTTTTTTAAAATGGGAGTATTTAACCATTGCATTGGTTTATCAACATATATATATATATATATAAATTCCCATCTGAAACTAATGAACTAAATGCTGTTAATAACATTTCCACATATTTACTTACTAGATTGATCAGTCAATACAAAATGACCTTTTGCATTAAATGTCTCAATTGTATAAAAGGATTAGCAGATCTAGTAAGTTTTGTAATCAAAGGCTCGAAAATGGGCAAGTTCCCATAAAATTTAGAACTAGGCCATATACAAATAAACCAGTGTTTACAACTAGATTGTAATGTTTTCATCTTTGAATGCCGAACTTACTACATCTGCTAATCCTAAAATACATCTAGGATAGAAAGTACAAATAGCTATTTTGCATTCAATCTAAAAAATAAAGGACTGTTGAAACTATCATTTAGTTATTAGTCAAAACTGGAAATTGCATATAATGTTTAAAAAATGATGTATTTATTATATTCAAATTGCCCTCTCATATTTCATATTTCAGAAACAATCGCTGTGAATAAGTATATAAAGTCTAAAATTTTTTTCCCATATGTCATAGCATCGGCCGGAATGCAAACCCACAGCCATCTGCAAAATACTACTTGCTTGCAAGGCAGCTGCGATGACCTCTCGGCTAACAACGCTTGACAAGTCTAAATTTTAACAGCCAACTCAAAAAGGTAGTTGGCTGTATTCTTTTAAGTTAGCTGTTGGAAGTTCAGACTTTTATGTTTATTCACAGAGAGTGTTGATATAATATAACATTTGGGATGGTGATTTCAATATCTTCTGTTCAATTTTCAATTAGCAGATATGTACTAGATTATTTTATTATATTACAGTTATGCAGAGATTTCAAAAATGTTGAACAACATATTATTCTTTAAGCATTAAAATCTTGTCATGTAGTCTGTTTCAAGGTTTGATATTAAAATTAATGTTAAAACATAAGTATAAAGTATATGTTTCAAGATTAATCACTAATAAAATTATTTATAAGTATTTTTTCTTGACAGCAAAATTAATTTTTTTTCATTCTAATTTTGAAACAAATGCAGAGTAAGAAATTGTGTAATTTTTCAATGTCAAGTTCTTAATCAATTATATACATACTATAAGATTCATAATTGTTTTTTAATTTACGAAAGTATGCAAAAAAAGTTATTAGTGTATATTGCTACTCTCAGAATTATCCTAATTATTAGTAGAGGGCAGAAAAATGTAAAGTTGGACTAAGATCTTAGCATTTCTAAAAGTTTAACATCTTTCTTACCAGTAGTTAAGATTCTTCCATTTTATAAACTTTTACATTAGATTGTCATATATCTGTTTACCAACTGATAATATGATGGTTAGATCAGCTGCTTATAGGCTAATTATTTAAGAGGAAAACATTCTAAACCCACTTGTAACCTAATAAAAGTTCAAAGTTTTATCCAATCTACATTTCAACATGCATTTTAGACTTAGTCAGCAGATGCATAAATCAATTAATTTACCATGGGAAATAACTTATCAAAGAAATATTGTCATTTAAAAATTAACAAATGTTTTTATTAAAGTAAGCTATATAATACCTTTGCAAACTTATGACTATTCATAAACAATGGGAGCAATTTTCAGAGCAATATGAAGAATTGCCCCCCATCTCCATCCTAATATAAGTTACATATAATTTATAGTCAACATTTGTAAATATATCTCACTGGTGCATGCTCTATCTAAATATAGCTAGATATTCAATAACTAACCTGTTTTAGATGCTTTTTGGCTTACTAATCTATTATCATCTGAAAAATTTCAAGGTGCACTTAAATCTGATTTAAATCCAGGTAATGACATAAAAGTTGCTAACCACTATAGGGATACATAAATTTTAAATAAATCATGATTTATGACTATAAAGTTCAAGCAGGTTGATTTGTATTTAAACTTAGACTGATTTAAATTTCAGATTTGTTAGCTTGGATTTAAAAAAGGGAGTTAAGTGGAGCTGTATTATTTTCAACTTTGAATAGCACACTATACTGATAAAGATAAAACCCAGAACTAATCGACAATGGGAATTTAAAATGCAATAGACATTTAAGCCACTGATTAATTAACTTTAGAGTAGAGGGCACTAGAATAGAAATAAATATGAAAAAAGTGATTATACGGAAAGTGGATTATTGGTTTTTATGCTAGGTTTGGGAAAAGATAAGGGGATTTAGATATAAAGGCCATAGAATTGACAAAGATTATGTTGTGGAAATGGGATGGAGAAGAATATGGGAAAACTTAAACTGGGAATGGAAAATAAAGTGGCTAACAAGGTTTCTCTGGGCATAATTGTTGAGAGATTCTTGACCCCATTTAAAAAGAAGTTATGGCATATCACATCACATGTTTATCATATTTTGTGTGATTTGTTGTTTATAATTATAATTAACTAATAAAGTAACTAAACTTAAAACAAAGATTTTCTTAGCATCTAAAAAGTTTAGCATAATTTAAAATGATAAATTTCTTGAGAGATCATATAGTGTTGGAAACCAGAAGTGACAGACTGAGTATCAATCCAAGATCTGTTAACTCTTGAAGCTGTAGCTTTTACCACTGCATTAAATATAAAAAAAAACTGATTTAATAAACTACTTCAATGCATAAACAGGTACTTCAAAGACTTCTAATGCAATTTATTTTATTATTTGTCATTCAATGTTTGTATAAGATCATTTTAACCACTATTGACCCAACAAAGGATGATGGTCTCTCCAACTTTAATCTATCTTTTTGAATATCTAGCCTCTTTTCTTCACATCATCCCCACACATTCCTTTATTTCATCCATCCACTCCATCTTTCATGTGGTCTTTTTCCAGGTCTTTTACAATCTCTTGGAATCCAGTTTAAGATTTCAACTGTCCATATATTATCATTTCTTTAGCAATATGTCCAGCCCAACTCCACTTCTTTTCTAATTTTTTCAATGATGCCAATCATGACTATTTGTTTTCTCACCCATGTATTTTATTTTCAATCTCTTCTTATTACTTTTAACATGCATCTCTCAATATTTTATTGAATGGTCTGTAGGCTTTGTATTGTTCTTCTGTCAAGTAAGAAATGATAAAACACGTTTTCTAAAAATCTTTTCCAAACTCATAGCAATATTTTCTTCTAATATTAAGTTATTTCTATGAAAACCACTCCAACCAAATTTAATTCCATGTTTAATTTCATCCAGTAAGTTTCCATCTATAATAATAATCTGACCAAAATATCTGTAGTTGTTATCTTCTTCTAACTCATCATTATTAATCTTTTTCTTCTTTTGAAAAAATCCATTAAACATTATGTTAAACCACTAAACATCCCATGATCATCATTCTTTGCGCTTACTAAGCTGCATACATAGAGATAAAACTCTCCACACAGTAGCACCCCTCAATGTGCAAACCAAAGTAATCAATAGATGTGTAAACAGTTTGTGTAAGCAATGGTGATCATGTGATGTCTAGTGGTTTAACACCAATCCTACCCAATAGGATTATGGTGACTGCGGTTGTTAAAAAAAAAAATTAAAAAAAAAACGAAAAGTATGGATGCTGAACTGAGTTCAGATCTAGATGACTATACAAGCTAATGAGTTAGAATTGAAAACATTATTGAGTTTTCATTTTGGACTCAAAGGTTTATATAACTATAAATAAGGTAAAAGGTGCTTCTGAAGAGTTGTATTAGATCCTAAGATCCAGGTGCAGCGCTCTCAGATCCAAGGCTCCTCACTAAAGAAAGCTACAAGCTAAAAACTGGTCTGGGGGTATTGGATGAGTAGGCACTAGATAGAGATTTTATACACAAACCTTACTGCATCTATTGATTACTCTGGCTTGCACTAAATAATGCTACTGTATAGAGAGTTTTGCCTCTATGTAAATATTACGTTGTAATATTTGATTTTATTAACTAGCTCAGAAATAGTATATAAATAAGCAGGAAAGATTTTTCATCTAAACACATGCACTGTAATGTTTTTTTTATATAATATTTCAATGTTGTCTTGATGACTATTGAGAAAACTTTCAAACTGAAACTCAAAATAGAGACTTTTGAAAAGATGAATGGCTGTCTTATCTTTAAATTTACTTTCTAATTAATAAAGTATCTTAGTTTAAGAGTGTGAAGATGTCTCTCTGTTTATTTTGCTTTTATTTTTTTTTTTCTGCATATTAACTCTTGTGAAATCTTTAGATTTACTATGCATTAATACTCAGAAATATTAGAAATGATGTAATATTTAAAAGATAGTCTCTAATTCAGCAATAAAGATTTTTCAGCCTCAATACTCAACAAGACATCATTGACTTATTATAAAAAAATACAACATGTGTGTTAGATAAAAAATCTATACTGCTTAATTACATACTATCTCTGTGCTAGTAAATAAAATTAAATATTACATCATTTCTAATATTTCTCAGTATTAACACAGAGTAAATCTAAAGATTTTATAAAAGTTCATATGCAAAAAGAAAATAATGGAAATGAACAAAGATACATCTTCATGTTTTTAAACTGAGATGCTTTAGATTGGCCAATATAATTAGAAAGTCAGTTTAAAGATAAGATGGCCATTCTTACTTTTTCAAAAGTCTCTACCTTGTGTCTTAGTTTGAGAGTTTTCTCAATACTCTACCAGACATTGTTGAGATATTATAAAAAATAAAAAAAACAATACAGCAGATGTTTTTAGGATTAAAAATCTTTTCTGCTTAATTATGAACATTGTTATATATAAATAATATTTCAATATTTTTTCATAAATTTAATAACACACTATTAAAAAACTAAGATTAAATACTGCATACTTTAAAATCATTTCTTAGTCTGTTTTGCTTTTATTAAACTTTTAATGTTTGGATTAATCCAAACATTTTTTAAATCTGAATCACTCAGACATTGTTGAATTTATTTTTTTATCAATTTTATTGATGAAAATAATTTTGATTTAGAACAAAACTACAGAGCAATAAAAGTTAAAAACAATTATGGATTCACTTTGGATTAATTCACAAAATTAGATAAGAATAAAAAACATTTATATACAGAATGAACATAAATTATTATTTTTTTATTTTGACTCAAATTTTTGTTATAATTTTTTTTTCTGAGTATTAATAAAAATTGTTTTTTTGATTATACTACAATTTCACAAGATCTAGCTATACTCTTTATTGCTACAATTAAGAATTCAATGTGCCTAAATTAATTCTCATATTAGGTCAAATATGATGCATACTGCATAGACAAGTCATTCCTAATCTAGATATATCAGCCTGTATTTCAGTACAGTATTTAATTATATGTGATTCCTAAAAGGGTGTTTATGGTGAATTTGAGCACTGTTTGTGTGAGAGTTTATGTTTCAAGAATTATCTAAAAATATTCTAAAGATGTACAATGTAATTTGTTTTCTTTGAGAAGACATGTCAAAGAATAAAATTCATTGGAGAATTACAAAATATGGTCTTGGGGTATTTCGAATAAAGAATTTTTTGTAAAAAAAAAAAAAAAGTTAAAAACTAGCATTGCAAAATATAAAATAAATAGAAAAATTGACCAGCATATTGGACATATATATTGTTCACAAATTGGTGTGTATAGTAATTGCAAAATTCATCTTTAGAGTATTTTTTGTCTTGATGTTGGAATGGCTATACTGGTTTAAGAATGGCTGTTTTAGCTACTTATGATGCATACACATCTTATTTTAATTGATTTTTTATGTTATTTTACTAACACAGCAGAGATGTCAATTAATTATAAAATATAAAGTATAAGCTTTTAATTATTAAATAAAATATATTTATTTGTAATGTTCTATTTGGAGAAAAAAAAGTTATATTCTTAGATCTAAACATTTATCTTTTACAAGTATATAATTTGATGTAAATCATTATCTTATCAATAAACACTACTTTAGAACTAAAAGTAAAAAGGTTAGTAGTTTTTTTATATTAACTTTGAATATAAAACTTTCATTAAAGTTATAAAGCAGTAAACTATAAATCTTAGATATCAATCTCTCCTGACAAGGCCTTTCTTTGAATTGACCTTCCTATACAGATTTAAATGATCAAATGCCCCTTTTTTTGTTTAGAAAATAAAAAATGGTGCATGTTTACATAATAAGACTTCAGACTGTAATAACCTGATAGTGACTGTGTGTGTGTGTGTATTTTTTGGTTTATTTGCATGGGCGTATTTTCTGGTTTATTTGCATAATTTAATGACATAATATCATTTGTTGTATTTTCCAATAAGAATATTCACTATTATCTTTGCGCTGTTACTTAGATAAATATTTAGAATGCTAAACTAATTTTTGATATATATTTTCAACATTGGTTAATAAATGGATATTTTATTCTTAAAAGATAAAACAATAACCCCCAAGTTCCTATTATTTCACCTGCAGGAATTCACCATTTCAGTAGTTAAAAAAAATGGTGGACTTTTTGGCCAAAGACAGCCAAAAGACCACGAGGATTTGTCCAATAGCCATAGTGTCCCTCATTAAAAAATGGGAGGTCCCTCATGACTTGGAGAATCTCCAAGTGATTTCCATGGTCACACTGCTGATCAAGTCAACTGAGGGCCTCATAAAAAAGAACATCCAAGATAATATCACTGGATGCCTCATCTTATCAGTTTGCCAAGAGGGGAAGCTCGACTGCCAATGCTGTCAACAAATTTCACCTCCTAGTTGATCATGTTCACAAAAGAAGGATATCCTGGCTGGTCACAGATCAACTTGACTTTGCCAGGGCCTTTGATTGCATCAGGATTGATGTGCTGCTTGGTGTACTGGAGGAACTCCAAGTGCTTTCGGCATACCTCTAATTGACAGAGAACCTCCTACAAAATAGGAAAGTGTTTCTCTCATTGGATGGCCAAATTTCTTTAGGATTTTGGCCCTGTGTTTCCATCCCACAGGGCTCATCACTAAGTGCATTTCTCTTTGCAGCCTATATAAATCCACTGCTATTAATCATCATCGATAGCTATTACTTTTCTGGGGGAGAGCATACACCATATCTCCTACATGGATGATGTGGTGGTGTTCCTTCATCGCAGGATGAGTTTGTGAGGTTCAAAGAGCTCTTAGATCAGTTCATTCATAAATTTGATCTTAAAATCAATGAAGGAAAATTGGCCATGTGGTCCATCATGACAGGGAAGCAAATTCTGGGCAGACTGAAAGTGACCCCTCAGAAATTTCTCAGATTCCACCTTTCCTCCCATCCACCCCACCCCCGTTTGTTATGAGGAGGAATCTGAAGAATTCCCTCCTTACTAAGATTGAAAATATTATGCCTTCACTATCAAAGATTTATCTGTCCATATTGGGGAAAGTTGCTTTGCTAAATGCAGTAGTACTGCTGAAAATACTACCTTGTTGGGTTTACCCCAACTAAAGCCTTCATAAAAATAGTTGAGACATTTTACAGGAAGTTATGCTGTTGGGGAAGGCTCCTGTCATCAGCCTTAATCTACTACAAAAGCCTATGATGCTGAATGGTCTGGCATTATATTTGATTAAGATATATCAAATTCAACATACCTACAATATACTAGTTAAACTACTTAATAAAAATTTCAGACATGGTATGTACTCTCCCACTTGAAGAAGTGGAACTAACTGATAGGTATCCTCCTAAATCCAAAAATCTATGTATCCAACACCATGTCATGTTAGTGATTAAAAGCATCAAGAACTCTAGTTTCCTGTTTATCTCCAAATTATCCTATTGGGACTTTCTATCAATCATTGCTTTTTGGGAGTATCAAGGCTTGTTAATTTATTCTCATTGGGAATTCTTCATTTTATGAAGTGAACAAAATTCCTGAAGCTTAAACCAAAATATGTAGATTTTTTTGTTGAAAATTAGCCTGTGTACTCCCCATCAGGGTCTTTCTGTGCTATCATAGAGATTACAAAACTGACACCATCTGCCCTTTTTGCAATAAACAGGAGTTCATGGATCACATACTTTTCCAATGTGATTTGTGGACTTATCTTTGGAATTTTTATTCTGGTGAAAATTGTCAACCCTGATCAGTCCTGGGTAATGTTAAAGTTGGCCTTTGAGAAAGATATATTTGGAACAATTAGAATTGCAACATATATAAACTTTGTTATATGGACAGAAAAATGCAAAATGGTATTCAGAAACAGGTTGGGTAGCTTACTCATTAAAACAAGAGAAGTAGACAAAATAACTTGCATATCTTGGTTGGCAGACCAAACTTGGAGCCAGCTGAAGATATAGGTTTGGCATTTGTCATCCATGATCCCTAGCTGGCATAGTAACACATTTATGATTGAACTGAATTTCTTATTTAAGTTTATAAACTGATTGTATTTGATATTATAATCATGTATTTTCTGATTGCTGGAATTGTCTTATTTTCATGTATTCATGCTAATTTTAATAATAGTTTGTTTGTATATGGTATGAAAACCTAATCTTACTGAAATATTGTTACTGAGATGACTCCCTTATTTCCATTGATGTATGTAATGTAAATAGACTTATGACTATTATTAGTTTTCACTGATTCCTGAATTTCTGATTAATAATATTAGCCTTTGTATCCTAATGTTATGCTGTATACTATTAGAATTAATTTATATTCAGTGTTCTTAGTTATCCAATAATTTTCACTACATACTTAATTTCATGTTCACTTTGGCGTTTTTGATGGTTTTGTTAATGTTTACATTGCTACAACTGTAACACTTGTTCATATTTATTCCAGACTGTTGGAATTATTTCAGTGTGTATGATCTGTAATTAGGATTTGAATAATTGATGTAATTGTTGGGATTATATGCTTATACCCAATTTTGATTTATAATTAATTGCTTTCTTTGTATTATGTCTTGTTTGTAGATAAAGTATATTTTGACATGAAAAGATAAAATAATAATGGAAAACAAATCCTAATTTTAATTAATGAAAATGCCTAATATATGTATCTTTTCAGACTTTGGTTTGTTTTTATTGTAACATGAACTTAATCCTGTGCTATGATGAAATTAATTTTTATTTTCTTATTAATAAAATTGTTATTGCTTTTAAGAATACCTAATGTTATCCCATTGTTTTTATCCATATATATGCATATATTTCCATGATATACAATATGAAAATCATAATATAATTGCTTTGTTCTAAGTTGCTAAATGTAAACAATAAAAAGAAAGTGCTTTTTATTTGTTTGCTTTAGAAGAGTTCAAACATAGGTTTTAGGAAGTTTGTCTCCCTTAAAAAATGGTGCTTTTATAGGATAGATTTTTGATCTATTTACATAGAAAAAAAGCTGTTTTTAGTAGACAATTATTTTGCCAATAAGAGAGGGTTGGTTCACAGATGAATGATATATCCAAATATATACTCAAGAACATTACAAAAATAAACTACCATGATCATTGTCATTATTTTATGGTTATATAATATGGAAATCAGCATTATTATGTGGCTTGATATATAGAACAATTAATTATTCATGTTATATACTATTTTGTCACTTTTATTTTAATTATGCATTATTACATAACAATACTTATAATATATATATATATATATATATATATATATATATTATATATATATATATATATAAAGTGTAATAATGCTCAAGGCTAAATGGGTTTGTAAGTAATCATTAAATACCAGTCAATACTTAGACAATCCCAATATCAATGACAATCAACAATTTCAAATTGTTGTCAAGACAACCTTCTTTTAACAATAAAGGTGGTATTCACCTTAATTAATGGTCTAATATATTTATATAGACACTAAAGATTGCAACTTGATTACAGAGATTGAAACTATTGATACAAAGAAGTTTAAATAAACCTCTTTAAACAGTTAAATATAACTTGTTCTGAATGCAAACTAATAAATAATCAATTACAAATTACAATTATAATTTCTCAAATTGTACCCAAAGTATTATTTAAATACTAAATGTAATAATGCTCAAGACATTTACAATATGTTATATTTACCTGTTTAAAATGGTTTATTTAAACTTCTTTGTATCAATAATTTCAATCTCTGTGGTGAAGTTGCAATCTTTAGTGTTTATATAAATATATTAGACAATTAAAAAGGTGGGATTCCACATTTATTGTTAAAAGGAGGTTACCTTGACAACAGTTTGAAATTGTTGATTGTTACTGATATTGAAATTGTCTAAGTGTTGACTGGTTTTTAATGATATACAGTATGTATATATTGTTATTATTAGTATGTTCATAATAATTGTAAAGAAAGTAATAAATTTGTCAAGCATTGAAAAAAAAGTGTTGTCATACTTTTATGTGAGATCGAGAATTCTACTATCTCTCAATCCAGTAGTGCTGCTATGAAGAAATCTTTTACATGATCTTAAACTTGATTCACAAAGCTAATTAAGAAAACTTTGAAAATTAATAAAATTATAACCTTAACACATTTAAAATAAAAACAATAGTTTAACAGAATGTACAAAAATGTGAAGTTATCATTAACTTATGACTATATCCATATAATACTAAATCATCTGTGCACTTTACTACAATGTTTTACTTACCACCCTGTTTTACAGTTTCGATTACCCCAGCAATCTTCTTCAGAACTTTATATCTCCTAACTTCAACTGAATGTCTAGAAAATTTAAACTTTATTTAAACGTTTTCAAATACAAACAAATGTTAGTAATAATATAAAACTTAGTAAATAACACAGGTTAGTAGATTATACAATATTCTGAGTAATATTTTCTACTCTTCTTCAGGTGTTGCAGACCTGACCTAAATAACAAAAGAAAATAATACCATTTGGAACATTTGTGAATCTGTATTATCTACTAACTTGTGTGTTATTACTAATTAGTTGTTTGTATTAGAAACAGTTTAAATGAACTTTAAATTTTCTAGACATTCAATATTTAACGATAGAAATAATCCATGGATTGTATTGCATGTTAATTGAAAACATTATTTAATTAATAAAAAAACGGGAGTATATATTGCAAATAAAAAATATTAAAATTATTATCTACTGCAAGTGAATACTCCATTTAAATTCATGAAATTGCTTTTATATAGATTATAATTTTAAATTAAATGATAAAAAATTTTGAGTTATATATGTGTAAGCCTTTCAACAATTAAAAATATTGCCCAGGGCATCCTAGTAGTAGTAATATGTTTGTTTAATTGAGGTTGCAAAGAACATATAATAAATAAAGAAAGAATTTCAGGCATTAGTAATGAAGCAAATTATTCTATGGTAATTTTTTCATATAAAATAGGAAATGATAAAATTAAACTGGATATGCAAACATAAGCACAGAATATTTATGACAAAATAAATTAGTCAATATTAATGAGGTTGTAGTTTTCATTTCTTCCTCATAAATTAACTTTAATATTAATTCACGATTTCATCCAGACATGTGACAATTTATTGGTTTATAAAAACTTACCGAATTCCACAGAAAACATATAAACTTAACTATAAAATAGAAACATAACAAGTAAATATACAATGTGGAGAGAGAGAGAGAGAAAGAAATGCAGCAACAGTGATAATTAGTGTGACTAAATTTAATAATAAAATGTATTGAGCTGAAAATGAGTATTGAAGTTAGAGATACCTATTCCCAAGAAAAATATTACTGTCATGTATTAAAATATGAAGTAACAATAAGGGATTTAATTATTTGTAGTACATACAAATTTTGTAATAATATATGATGACCCAAAAGGAACATGGTGTTCACCCTAGTTTATGCAATAAATTTAGAACAATATAATTCACTTTTAAATGATTTTCTAGTGAGTAGAATATTAAATATGCACCAAACTCTCCATGCAGTAGTGCTACCAGGTGCAAATCTTCATAATCAATAGATGCAGGAACATTTATGCATAAAATCTCTATTTAGTATCTACTCATCCAACATCCACAGATCAGTTTCTAGCTTTTGGTTTTCATCAGTAAGGAGCAATGGATTTGAGAGCACTGCACCTAGATCTTAGAATCTAATGTAACCCTCCAGCAGCCACCTTTTAACTATTTGATTAACTATAAATCTACAAGCCCAATATGAAAATACCATAATGTTTCCAACCAAAAGTCATTTGCTTGTAGTCATATAGGTCTGAAAACAGTTCAGCATCTATACATTTTGGTGTTTTTGGTTTTTCAAAAACAACACTAGCCATTATCCTATGGACAGGACTGGTATAAAGCCATCAAAATATAACATGATCACCACTTCATATGCTTACACATGCTGTTAATAAGAATATCAAACTTTCCATACCCTAGTACCTCCAAGTGCAGGCCTTTGTAATCAATGGATGAAAGAAAGTTTATGCACAAAATCCCTATCTAGTGCTTACACATTCAACATCTCCAGGCTAGTTTCTAGCTTGTGGCTTCTATAAGTGAGAAGTCTTGTAGTATAGAGAACTGCACCTAGACAGGAATTTTATGAAGAACTCTCCCTGCATTCATTAATTACAAAGGCTTGCATTGAAAGGGACTACTGTAAGGAGAGTTTGGTATTCTTATTAACAGCATGTGTAAGCATATAAAATGTTAATCATGTGATGTTTTGCTTGTTTTAATATTAAATAAGATGAAGGATAAATTACATAATAGTCAATCATTCATGATACAGACCAATCATAGATCATTGTTAGGAATTTTCACATCCAATGAAGAAATCCTTCAACATGCATCATCACTTATGATGAGGTTGTTCAATTTTTTTACCAGATTATGATTTTTAAGTTAACATACATTGAGGGAAAACAAATTCTCCATATAAATACCTTAAATTTATTGCCTGAAGAGATTGTAAACAAAGTAGACTCAAAACATCAATCACTATATTAATCTTGGAAATTTCACTGCTCAATAGACCACTGCTGAACCAGATTTCAAAGGTTACATCTATCAGAGATGGTAAAACAAAAAAAACCCCAAGAGCTGCATCTGGTCTACTGGACTTGAAGACTAGTGCTCTTAATTGAGAATGTCTGCATTATATGAGGATCAAAATATGTGATTTCATCAGATGGCCAATCCCAAATGGTTAAAATTTTACATAATGGTACCCAGGACTTATCAAAATGAAAATATTAACTAGATCTTATAATGGCAGCCTATATTGGACTTTAATATTGTCTCAAGGCCATCACTACTGGCAGTGTAAGATGAACCAAAATATGTCAACAAAAAACAAAACTGGTTAATGGCTCATATCTGTTTTATCCGATGTTTTCTTCATATGTAACTTTTTATAGAAAACAACTAAAAAATATAGAAATACAAAATACAATGAACAGTCATAAAAAATGGACACAATAAATTGGCAAAGGGCATTTAATAATATTATATAAAAATGAAACTAAATAATAATTCATAAATAAAACATTTAAGACTGAGGCATATGTAAATTTTAAAAACTTCTAATATGCATACAAAAGGTTAATGTAGAAATGAAATTAAAAAGAATATGCTAAACTTACTTGTAAAACATATAAATTGAATGACAAAATAAAATAAAAAACAGGCAAATTACTTTAAATTAAAATTTGAAGTAATATTTTATAAATTTCAACCAAATATTTCCAACTGTGTTTTTCTCCCAAATTCTTTTACATATAATGTACAAGGAAGTACATTTTGAATGACCACAAAATTATTCAGGCAGATCCTTATGAAAATTTCATTCAGTCATTTACATATTCCAAAAATTTACCATTTCTTTGCAGACAACTCTTATTAGAAAACAATATTCTCGGAATTTTTATAACCCTTTAGTATAATGGCAACATTATAGTAGTGAGTGACAAAAATATAACAGTAATGATTTTTACAGTATTTACATATTTCTTCTGGTGATTATATAACCTAAAAATATTTACTAAGGCAATAAACCTAAAGCATGTGTGGTTTTCAACCACACATGCTTTAGGTTTATTGCCTTAGTAAATATTGCTTACATAATCAATGTGTGTTAAATAAATTTATAATTATAACCTAAAAATGTAAAAAGGGAAATCCAGATAGTTAGCAGAAATTTGTCAAAAAGTTTTATAGAAGCAAACACCAGAATTTCAAACAATTGTAATATGTAATTTCTATTAATATTCCATTAAAATGAAACAGATTTGTAAAGTCTTAATATGAGAATGTTTGCTGTACTGCAGATTCACATTTACATATGTGTGTCATGGGTTATAACTTAAGTAAATACATAGTGTATCCCAGTAAAATAGTGATTGCTTCTCTGTTTATCCTGCCTGCAGTGCCATCTAAGAATCAACACATCTACTGCATTGGAGCATAGTTTAGCTATTTATCATAAAAATATAAGGTTCTAGTATACCTATAATGTGCTAACATTAAACTTTGTTTTAAACTGAGCAAAACAGCTACTGTAACATTTAAGAAGATTTAGAATGTGTATAAAATACATGTCATGAATCACAAGAATGCTTTTCAAATGGTTGGTAACATTTTGTGATGGCAAAGAGAGCCTGGGAAATGATTTATGAAAGTATGAAACATGCTATCACATTTCAAGTTGGTACTTATTACCTACACATATTAGGAACTTAAAAATTCTGTGGTCAATATTTAAATTATGTCACTGTATAACCTATGCATAAATTCAGAGACAGGACAGTAGCCAAACATGGAGAGAGAACCTATCATCTTTTCACCAGAATGCTCTGTTTACACTGGAATGTAAGGGTATAAAATCTGATTTGATGTGATCATTCAGAATGTTTATATATTTGGTTTATAAATTAGATATTTGTTTCTATATTAACTCTTTTTTAAATTAAAGAGATGACAGAATAGAAAAAATACTTAGGTTTACAAGTTAATACTTTATTATAAAATGTTTCTTCCATTCTTGCAAGAAGACAGACTCCTCTATCTTCAATATTAATTTTTATTAATCATTCCTTAAACTAGATTATCCAATAATGAATAATATTCTATAATGTAATTTTTGTTTCACCAGTCTCATGCAAGAAGGGAATGTTTTCTACCCATTTTTAACACTTTTTGGTGGGATGTAATTATAAACAGATAATCAAAGAGATTTGAAAAAGATCTATGATCCCCAAGATGCATATTTTGTGCTAAATCAGCACTCATCAATTGAACCAGACCATAATCTCTTACACATATCTATCATTGTTCAGTATATACAGATAGCAAATTACTACAGTTTAATTGATAAGTATCAAACATTGTGCCCTCACAACTTTAATACAAATCACTTGTTGAAAGTGTATTAATAATTTTTATTAATCATTCATTAAACTAGAAATTATTCAATAATGAGTAATATTCTGTAGTATAATTTTTATTACATCACTCTAATGCAAGATAGAGAATATATTCATAAACATATGATCAAAAACATGTAAAAAAGATCTATGATCCACAAGACACATATTTTGTGCTGAACCATCACTCATCAGTTGGCACAGATGATAATCTCTTACATATAACTTTATCATTGTTCAACACACACACACACACACACACACACACATAGATATATATATAGATATATATAATAATTTGCTATATATATATATATATATATATATATATATATAGCAAATTATTACAGTCTAATTGATGTGTCAAACATGCAGCCTCCACAACTTTAATACAAATCACAGTTTAAAACATATGCACATCTTGAAGATCATAAATCTTTTTTACATGTGTTTGATAAGGTGTTAAAAGTGGATAAAAACATTCTTTACATTGTGTGAGTGTAGTGCAATGAAAATTACACTACAGAATATTATTCATTATTAGATAATCTTTAGTCTAATGAATGATCAATAAAAAATGTTTAATATACTTTCAATAAGTAATTTGTATTAAAGTTGTAAAGGCTACATGTTCAACATTTCTGTAGTAATTTATATATATATTGAACAATGATGAATAAATGTTTGAGATAATGGTTTGGGCCAAATGCTGAATTCTGGTTCAGTGTAAAATGTGCATTTTGGTGATAACAGATCTCTTTCATATATCTTTGATTATATATTTATGATTGTACCTCTCCTTAAAATGTTAACAATGGATAGAAAATATTCCCTAGTTTACATGAGACTGGTGTCATGAAAATTACACTACAGAAAATTATCATTATTTTCTATCTTTACATCCTTACAAAACTAATTACAAAAGTTTGTAATAAAATATATGCTCAAAATTATAATTAAAATTTTTTTACCAATTGTTAACCTGCCAAAGCAGACTAACACATACATAAAACAAATACGTTTCCATAATTCTCTCATTTCAATTACTTTTAATATCAAAAGAACTTTTAAATAAGTTAAGAATTTTAGAATTGTATATTTTAATTATCAGAGATTGTTTTTATTTATGCTGTTCAAAAAAGAAGTCACCTTAGTTCCCCAAACATAATCTTATGATCTGTGTTACTTTTTACTCTATTTTTATGAATTTTCACTCTTTATTATTTGAGCTCAAAATACTTTGATCTATATATAATTACTTACAAGAACAAATAATAGAAACCAATTATATATATATATATATATAACAAAACAAGTCTTATAGCAACTTACATTAGTTACATTACAAAGCTGCATAATCAAAAAAAGTTTATCTGCACATGTTAGATATAACAAGTGAATAAATTAAGTGCACTGGTTTTAAAAAAATAAAAGAAAAAATCCCATTCTATACATTTTAATTACACTATTGAATATTTAATAAAAAAAAATATATATCTTTGAAAATTGAAAACAATAAATTTGTAATTTACATTATGTAAAAGAAAAAAAGGAAAAATTATTTTAATGCTGCACAAATGAATTTAAATTGAGTAGTTTAGGAAAACATATAGTATTTTGTGATGCAAACTGATTTGCCTTCACAATAGGAATTTAAATAAATAATTTGCCATTTCTTGTAGTAAATTGAATGGCAAATCTAAATATAGTATTGAAAATTATGAAATACTAAAATTAAAATTGTTGTAAATCAATTTTTAAGGTCACTTATGATTTTTTTTGTTTGCTATTGCTAATGTAAAAAAATATTTTTTTTGGTTTAATTATTTATAATCTTTATGATTTAAAAGTATATATAAAGATATTTGTTTCACAACATATTAAGAAATGCATAGTTATTCTTCTAATTGGTGAAATATTTTTTGGATAAAAATGATGAAGATACTTTTTGGAAAACATTCTTGAATAAGTGATAAATATAAAAAACATGTGAGGTATAAATTAATTACAAAAAAGTGATAGCAGTCTAATCTAGTTTTAATTTAAAAAGAAGTGCAGAGTAATTCCATATAGAGAGAAGAAACCATTTGTTAAAAGAGTTCCTCTATCACCAAATAGTTGGATAGATGTATATTGTTGACTGTTTAAGTATTTTTATATTAAGTCCATTTACCATAACAAATATGATACAATCTAGTGGAAGACTATCTACTAGGGTGTTGTTAAAAAAAAACCAAATCAAACCTGGAATTGGGCAATTGGATATAGAGATGAATGTTGAAGTTGTACAAAATATATTTCCTGTTTTAAAGAAGAAAACCATGCCATAAAGGAAGAAGTAGGCACTACCATAAGATCAAACAAGACCTACCACATACATTATCTATTATTCTCAATAACTAAAGAAACCAAATGCCATGCAGGATAGATTACTAAAGATTTATTTGAATACTTAGTAAAGTACGATAGCTGCAGAAAACCATCATTTAAAACAAAAAATTAAAACGGTAAAATCTTATCATTATAGTTATCATAAGGCCTTAAGTAATATTTACTAAGGCTGTAACCTTAGGAATAAGCGTCTGAAAAATTCGAAGGTAGGGACCTCTACAGGTCTTAAACACAAGCTTACGCTAAGTTTTAACATTTATAATTATTATTTTTTCTTATTTTTAATATTTTGTATTCTATTTTTTATTTATCTAGTAGCAGATGTATAAGCACCAATTTTATATTATAGTGATTGTAAATAAATTGTTAGTTTATTTCTTATTATTAACAAATTTAGTTTGTTTTGCTTTCAAATGCATTCCAGACATATGCTAAGATCCATGAATCCTAAAAGAAATCATGCAATTCATTGGGGGATATACAGGGATAGTGGTAATAATTTAAATGATCATGATTGGCTTGGCATTAAAATTTCCAGAAGTAAACTTTTTATATAGGGAATTTGGCAGCTTAAAAGTCATTTTAAATTGAATCAACAAAAAGAAATTAAAAGTACTTTTGGAATAATTATGCTTAACTTTTAGTTCTAGATTATTAGGTAATACATATCATCATTACTGATGGTTGATTAATATTATTAAATATATTTAAGTTTAACTATTTTATTTAAACTTTATATTGAATATTTATATTCTATATTTGAATTATATTAACCATCAATATTAATTACCATTGTAATAATTAAATTTATAAAGCACATACTTATTATGTACAGTAATATATATTAAGGCTATAACCTTAAGACTAAGCACCTGAAAAACCGACAGTAGGGACCTCTGCAAATCTTTAACTATCATTGTTAATTGTGCTCTTTTTTTATCTGTTATATATATATAAAAATTTAATAATATATATATATTATATAATACATATAATTAACATACAATTTATTTATCAATATATATATATTAATTTTTTGTATCGTTTACACTTTAACATTTAATTATTTTTAACTTTACTTTAATTTTAATTTACATTTTATTTCTATTATATTATAAGTTTATATTTTAATTAAGTTCACAGATGGGATTATAAACTTGTTTTAATATTTGCTATAGATCTTACATAGATTACAGTTAAAAACATTTCAAAGTAAACATAAAGATCAAAATATAAAATCATTGATACTACAATTGCAGAGGAAATTTATAAGTAACCCAATAGTATTCACCATAAGATACTTGCATTGTCACCAATACTTAAAAGACATCCAATAAATACATTTTAGATACTCACCGTAAGGTATCATTATTTATCGAATGTCTATATATTTTGATCAAATATGAAAACCCAAAACATACTTAACCAATAACCAATCCATGCTAGTGTCTATAAACAACTTAAACTTAATGCATTTTTATTTAGGGTCGAGTATGAATAGACTACATAATTTGCATTTGAAAATAAAATATTATATTCCTATTTAACCTTAGGCTAAAATTCGCAGTCAAACTGGCATCAATTCATCTGATATATCGATGTATTCAATGTAATACGGAATACGGAGCACCAAAAAGATTAAGAGAAGACATTGACTCTCATCAGATAGGAATATTACATCTATCTAATGAGAAGAACAATAAAAAAACTCCATAGAAAGGAACTCTTCTCCGTCTTATAATTCCTTTCATAGGCAAACGGTGAGTGCTATATATAAACGATTCTGCCAGTAGCGAATCTCCGACTACATCTACTAACTACATCAATATATCCAATCCATTGACCCAATTTAACAACAAACAAATAACCTAAGATTACCCTCCCCTAATATAACTTTACAAATCTATACAGCCATTCACGCCCGACTTAAGTTTAACATTTATATAATTAATTTAACGAAAAACAAAAATCATGATAAAACTTAAAGAACAAAAAATAAATAATATAAATGAAATATTTTAAATATATATATAATAAAAAATACATCAAATAACATTATTAATAAATTAAGTTGGTCAGATAGGATAATATTGCAATCATTTAAATATGGAAAGTTTTAATTTAATGTTCATTATTTATAAAGTTCTTACGGTTTAAAACAGTTCATCTTTATCCATTGCTTGCCATGAATGTGAATTCCCACACCGTCCTAAGATTGGTATTCTGTTGGCCGTTTATTTATCCATCCGGAGTTTTGCTTTAATGTCCTCAATGTAGAAAAACGATAGTTCATTTTCTTTCTTTCTTAGCAAAACTGAAGGATTGAATCTGTCTCTTCAATCCCTTCTCCCCACCTCCATAACACCTATCGTCACATCGTAATAATCATAATCACTAAATAATAATTTCCAAACTTTCCTTTTATATTACTTTGAAAGATTGACTTAACATTACGTCATCGATTGATGATCCTTTTCATTGAGGTCCGATTTCCCAATGGATTTATTTCATTGCTAAAAGTTTCTATTGTTTTCCTATCTGACCGATGTTTTTAATTTAAATGCAAGGCTGGTTTACATTTGACTAATTAATTTATCTTTCATTTCTGATTAATTAACTTTTCCAAATCAAAGATATATTTAAAGATAAATTTAAAGATATAATTTTATCTCCAAATCTTTTAAAATTTAGTTTTAAAATACTTTTTCTTTAATAAAGTTTTATTTTAATAATTTTCATTATCTGTCGTTTAATATATACGAGTTTAAGATGATATTTAGACTTTCAATTTTTAATTCTTAAAGAAAATTTTTAAATGCGAACTTTTTAATTTACTTTCATGTTTAATAAATAAAAAAAAACAATGTAACGAACGTCTGTGCTCGTTACATATCAGTAAAGTTGCTTAAAAAAAATGATCAAAAAAAAAAATATTTTACTTAGGGTTAGTAATTACGGTACACGATTGACGAAGACATTTACAAAACATCCGGTTAATAATTTTACAAAAAGACTATATACAAAAAGAAAAATGTTGACTATTGCTTACCTAAGGACCACTTACGTTACACCCCTCCCCACAAGAGTTCTATTTTTTTTATACTTTTATTTTCACACATACAAGCAAGTTATTTTAAATTATTTATTTAAGAAGGTTCATTGAAGTAAATACTTTTAAAGATAATGGTTTATACGTGTATATTTGCAGCACAATTATAAATACCACCAACTTATTTATGACTGATTAAAATGCTTAAATAGGATTACACTGAAGTAAATTCCCAATGGTACTCTCCGTAAGGTACCACATTTAATCATAAACTTATGGCTGTGCGCTCCTATACACATTAAAGCATAATATATATTAACAAAAAAACATATCAATGCAACCTTTTACTTTCTTTTTAACAAAATACAGTTTAAAATTATTTACACTTTCTTTGTTTAATATATGTGCAATTTCTTCTGGCAGTGCTTTTATAAGATTTAAAGTATACGACTATATGTAAACAGATAAAAATATTTCATTTTGAAAAAGAAATTTACTCAGGGTATATGTGTTTATTAAAGATCGGCCCAAGTTGGGTGCCAGTTGTAATGATCCTGAGAAATTGGAGACTTAACGTAATCTGCACTACAGGGCGCCATCTAGGCATTTGAACCTAGAAAAATTTATAAAGTAGGCAGATACGTAAGTCAAAAAAAAAATTTTTTTTTTTAAATTTTGATTCCGGTCGTTAGCCCATGTCACTAGCTCAGTGGAGTAGCAGAGATTTAATAATATAATATAAGAGTATATATAAAAAAGAATAAAATAAGCCACTGCCAGTAATTAGCACACAACATTTATTTATGCACATATATATATAGATTGAAAATTGTTTTAGTATCAGTTTACCTTTTAACATTTAACATTATTTTTTTAACTTTACTTTAGATTTTAATTTACATTTTAATTTCTATTATATTATAAGTTTACATTTTAATTAAGTTCGCACAGATGGGATTATAAAAGCTTGTTTTAATATGTTGCTATAGATCGGTTACATAGATTACACGGTTAAAAACATTTCAAAGTAAACATAAACAATCAATGATTTTATATTTTGATTGTTTATGTTTACTGACAATTGCAGAGGAAATTTATAAGTAACCCAATAGTATTCACCATAAGATACTTGATTGTCACCAATACTTAAAAGACATCCGAATAAATATACTTTAGATACTCACCGTAAGGTATCATTATTTATCGAATGTCTATATATTTTGATCAAATATGAAAACCCAAAACATACTTAACCGATAACCAATCCATGCAAGTGTCTATAAACAACTTAAATTTAATGCATTTTTATTTAGGGTCGAGTATGAATAGACTACATAGATTTGCATTTGAAAATAAAACATTATATCCCCATTTAACCTTAGGCTAAAATTCGCAGTCAAACTGGCATCAATTATCTATAATCGATGTATTCAATGTAATACGGAATACGGCAGCACCAAAAGATTAAGAAAGAATTGACTCTATCAGATAGGAATATTACATCTATCTAACGAGAAGAACAATAAAAAAAACTTATAGAAAGGAACTGCTTCTCCGTCTTATAATTCCTTTCATAGGCAAATGGGTGAGTGCGTATATATAAACGATTCTGAGTAGCGAATCTCCGACTACATCTACTAACTACATCAATATATCCAATCCATTGACCCAATTTAACAATGACACAAATAACCTAAGATTACCCTCCCCTAATATAACTTTACAAATCTATACAGCCATTCACGCCCGACTTAAGTTTAACATTTATATAATTAATTTAACGAAAAACAAAAATCATATAAAACTTAAAGAACAAAAAATAAATAATATAAATGGAAATGATTTTAAATATATATATAAAAAAGAAATACATCAAATAACATTATTAATAAATTAAGTTGGTCAGATAGGATAATATTGAATCATTTAAATATGGAAAGTTTTAATTTAATGTTCATTATTTATAAAGTTCTTACGGTTTAAAACAGTTCATCTTTATCCTTCTGCATGAAGTGAATTCCCATGCTCCTAAGATTGGTATTCTTTTCCTTTTTTATTCATTCGAGGTTTTTTTTAATTGGTCCTCAATGTAGAAAAACGATAGTTCATTTCTTTTCTTTTTAGCAAAACTGAAGGATTGAATCGTGCGTCTCTTCAATCCCTTCTCCCGCACCTCCCACTAACACCTATCTGCAATCGTAATAATCATAATCACTAACCAATAATTTCCAAACTTTCCTTTTATATTACTTTGAAAGATTGACTTAACATTACGTCATCGATGTGATGATCCTTTTTTGAGGTCCGATTTCCCAATGATTTATTTCATTTGCTAAAGTTTCTATTGTTTCCTATCTGACCGATGTTTTTACATTTAAATGCCCAAGGCTGGTTTACATTTACTAATTATTTATTATTTCATTTATTATTAACTTTTTCCAAATCAAAGATATATTTAAAGATAAATTTAAAGATATAATTTTATCTCCAAATCTTTTAAAATTTAGTTTTAAAATACTTTTCTTTAATAAAGTTTTATTTTAATAATTTTTATTATCTGTGCGATTTAATATATACGAGTTTAAGATGATATTTAATTTCAATTTTTAATTCTTAAAGAAAATTTTTAAATGCGAACTTTTTAATTTACTTTCATGTTTAATAAATAAATAAAAAACAATATATATATATATTAAAAGCATAAAGCTAAACTAGTCAATAAATAATCAAAATTACCCCAAATTTATAACTCACCCAGACTAGCCAAAAAAAAACAAACTATAAAACACTATCAATGGTTTCTCTGCTACAAGCAGACTTCTCATGTGGAAACAACTACAAAATAATAACATTTAAACTCAACATTATCCACAATTGCACTTACCTCCCATCCACTCTTAATATTAAAAGAACTTATAAATAAGTTAATTGTTTCAGAATCATAAATTTTTAATAATAAACATGCTTTCTTTTTTTTATTTCATTTTTCTCAAAGAAGACAATCTTAGCTTCATCAAAAATAATAGTATGGCTTATATCTTTTTCATGGATATATAAAGCAGAACTAAGATATTTATTTCTCACCATACTCATAAGTACCTTTATTCTCATTTAAGTTATAATGGTTAAAAGGAGTTGAATATTGATAGTAAAAAAATGGATATCTCTTCTATATATTTCAAATGTTCAAGTGAAATTTTTTAACAATATATATAAGAATGTGTTTAATGTTTCATTTTGTGTTACAAATAAAATTAATGAATAATTTTTAAAATGTCATACTTGTCAAGCATAAAACTAATGTTGAATATCAAATTTTTTGTGGATGTATGTTATCATATATAGGTGAGTCAGGGAGCAATATTGAAAAAAGATTAAAGGAGCATGAATAATTATACAAGCATGTGAAAAGTAAAAATAATAATGATTTAATGACTGCTTCCATTTTCTTGGATCATGAAAGGACATGTAAGTATAAATTTAAGTTTGATATTGAAAGTGTTAAGATTCTTCATGAAGAAAGAAACCATAATAAAAGAAAAATTAAGAAAGCAATTTTAATAAATATAAATAAAATGATATAATTAATAGACAAGCTGCTAATATTAAAATTCAGGATTAATGGGATTTGAGTTGATGATATTTGTTTCTATTTTGATTTGACTTTAATGGCAGTTGATTAACTGAAAGAGACATTTTATCTGTAATATATATATATATATAAATTGTAACAGAATGGGGGGGGGTATCGAAAGAATGAGTGAATCTGGGGTGATGGGAAAACATCATCAACCCCAAGTAAATTAAATACAAAATCAATAATTTACAAAAAGTATATTTAAGGAGAGCATGAGATCTCTGAGAACAATGAGAGATCAGAAGAGCAACTACAAATATAATTATCCATCAACCAGCATTACAACAGCAAAAAATAAGTGCAAGTAAATATTCAAGAGAAATATCCATCCATCATCATCATTGATGAGAATAAACAAATCAATACAATAAATTAACAGTCAATCTGGTGACTGGATTGGAAATGGGTCTTCTGTAGACCAGGCTAACTATTGAGCCATTGCCACCTTGAGCAATTATTTAAACATAACTTAGATGCACCACTTAAGTGCTCATCCATCAGAATACATAAAAATCAAACAATAATGCTGGGACATTAAAACATGCTGATCATCATCAATGCTCAGGCCATTTGTACTGGCCAACTATAAACTTAATTTTTTAATAAAACTAAACTAAAATCAAATGTAATGCATGAGCTTTAAAGAATGTAATCTTATGTGCCAACCAGGATGATGATTGATCATTTCTGGATGCCCCAAAAGCACTAAATACACATCTCCATTTATATATTCATTCTGTGCATGAATTTCACTCATTTCTATTACTGTATGTGGCCAAGAGATGATGCAAACAATTTTTAAATGATATTTAACGTCTTATTAGATAACATTTCTGATTTTGAATAATACCCAATAATAAAAGTCATCACACTGTAATTTAAAAGATTACTATTAAGCTTTTAAATTATATTTTAAATAATACAAATCCTTATAATAGGTTTACTAAAACACGTATACAGAATTGCACAGATTATTAACAAATCTAATTTTGTCAAGCAATAAATAATAATTTTTGTAATTAATAATTTCATTTTGAATACACATAAAATTTACATATTTACGTGTGTATCAATATTAGAAAAAAAAATCAATTTATCAAATTCTACTACAGCTTTCTTTTACTCTTTTTTTAAAAAAAGTATAGTCAATTTTTGCCAGGTTGGAAAGCTTTTTATTAGGTTGTCCTTAACTAATTAAAACTGTCTTTAAATTTAAAATATAGACTTAGAATGTCTTCCAAATGAATTATTTAAAAACAAGACACTTTTGTATACATGTTTATCTGTGCTTCTCTGCATATAGACACAGCAGCATATGTATAACTACTTTATTCAGCTGGTGTTTCTCTTGGGCAAGCTGCTTTTTGGTCAATCCAGGCAATTGTCATCATCAGGTAAAAGTATATAATTCAAGTATGATTGGCTTTCTCCCTTCTGCAGTTGGTTCTACTTAGACTTGGATTTGGTAAGCTTGGGGTTAGCAAGCTGTTTTCCAGAACACTTTTAAGACTGAGTAAGAATATTGACACTTTTTTCCTCCATGTGAATTCAAACTCCACCAGTGAACTGTAGAGCAGCCACTTCCTTGCATTCTTACATCCTCATGGCAGTTCTCTTTATAATTATACTAGCCATATTTGCAGCTAGCTTTATTGTTGCCATTCTCTGCTACAGTTACCAACTCTTCACAAAATACTTAGCCAACTTTGCAGTAAGCTCTTCTGCTAACCATTTCTCAAAAATATTAAAACCAAACTTTGCAGTTGGCCTATTTGGCTACTGCTCAAAATATTAAAACCAATTCTTACAAAACTGCAAGCAAAAACTAACTGATATTTTTTATCAGCCTTTTTATAATCTTGGTTAGCAGGTGATAAAAACATAGTGTGTTTTCAATCTGTCTAATCCTTTTAAAAACAAGCTTGAAATTTTTATCAAAGTGTGATCGAAAAAAATTGATTTCAATTAACTTTAATCCTTTGGAATTTATATACATGTTTTTTACTTATGGGATTTCTAATAGATAGAAATTTTTTTTAATTAATTAAAAAATTTCAAAAATACCATACCTGTTTTTAAATTTCAAAATCAGAATAATAATAATACAATATTTATATTTATTCAGACCTTTTAAAAGTTTAATTTATAAAACAATTTTTAATTTAAATCAGAATTATTATTTATTTTTTTTATTTCAGAGAATGTAGAAAATATCTACTACAATTTTTGTCTGTGTTTATTTCTACTTTTCCTTTACTTTATATATATATATATATATGTGTGTGTGTGTGCGCACACTATATTATTGTGTGCATGTAACCCAACTGGTTACAATATATATATCAAATCATTGTCCAAACATTAAGAAATTTGAGCAATGCTTTCTATGAATAAATATATAAAAGTCTCACTTTCCAGAAGCCAGTCCAAAAAGTTACCCCATTGAATTGTAAACTGTTATGATATTAGATATTGAAATACAGACTTATTCAAACAAACTATATAAAATTTAAATTAGCAATGATCTTAAATTGCTTATAAACAAACCTTTTTAATATATATATATAGAAAGAAAGACTAAACATTAGTCATTTTAATTTTTGCAAACTCTGACACAAACATATAAAAAATAATTCCAGTGTAGAATGGGTAGATATATGAAATTAATTATGTTAAAAATGACAAAAATAATTGTATATATATATAAAACATTAATTAATCTAATTAAACATTGGTCAATTAAAAATAAATGGAAAATTATATTTTATATAATGTATATTTTATATATATTCACTAAAATCCAGACATCACTTAGACAATCCCAATATCAATACAATCAACAATTTCAAACTGTTGTCAAGGCAACCTTCTTTTGACAAGAAAGGTTATATTGATATTGGGATTGCCTAGGTGTTGACTGGTCTTTAATGATTACTTACAAACCCATTTAGCCTTGAGTTTTATTACACTTATATATATATATTGTATATGTGTTCTATGTTATATAATTGATACATTTTAGTTTTGTTATATATGTAAATATCTGGATTGCTTTACCATAATTTACTGACTCTGTTAATTGTATATATTAATTTTAATATTCTCACTGATAAATGAATTTATAGTATTATTTCTGGGAGCTTCCATGTAATAAAAATATAATAGCTAAGTAGCTGATGTTTCAGTGCAATAACAACTACTTTCTTCAGAGCTTCTTTCGCAAATCATAAGAATGTGTGTGATGAAATTTAAAATTGTTATTTTTTTCTTTTGTTATTTTCTCCTCATTTTCAAATCCTATTGGTTGAGAAGTTTTAAAAAATATTTTATCTTCCAATAGCTTTTTTCAAATATTCATAATGATTTTGGTCACATGATCATTAATAAGACTTTTTTACATAATAAGAAAAAAGATTTTGATATTTCAGAAATTAAGACTGTCCTATAATATATAAAGGAAGTAACTGAAAAAAATTAGTAATGTTTTTTAAAAAAATATATCCATACAGTTTATACTACATTTAAAAAATTAATGAAGTATTTCCATGCCCTAAAGATAAAATCCCTTTGGAGACTCATGATGTATATGACATTCTATATGCAGTTTGTTTACATTCTACATTGGACAGACCAGAATCAACATAAGAAAGGAAAAACACATTTTGACAGAGAAAAATCCAATTCATCAGCCATTTATTCACACATTAAATTAACAAACCATGACATCAATTTTAATAAAACACATATTCTGGAAATATAGAACAATATGACCAGAGACTGCTAAGGGAAGCTATAGACATTTTTAAAAGACTTAAGAGCATAAATCAAAAGCATGAATTGAAGAAAATTAACAATATTTGGAAAAAGCTATTGGAGAATAAAATATTTTTTAAAATTTCTCAACCAATAAAAATTGAGAATGAGGAAAAAATAAAAGAAAAAATAATGATTTTAAATCGCACCACACACATTTTTATAATTTGAGAAAAAAGCTCTGAAGAAAGTACTTGTTATTGCATTGAAATATCAGCTATTTAACTATTATATTTTTACTATATGGAAGCTCCAAAAAATAATATATGTATATATGTGTTCAAATCATGCTTCTAAACATTATGCTTTTTCAGCAATGTCCTCTGTGAATAAGTATAAAGTCTGAACTTCAAACAGCATAACTCATAAGAATATTGAGTCACATTATTCACAGAGGGCACTGCTGAAATAACATAATATTTGGGAGAGTGATTTGAATATTTTGTATTTGAATTTTCAACTAGTAATATGCATTGGGATATATACATATACATAAAACTATAAAAAACTTTTATCTATTAATATTATAAATATATAAATAATTACATTATCTGAGTTTATCTGTGTATGATATAATGTATTAATATATCAAGGTTTCTGCTGGGTTACACTGGCCATCAACTGGGTAATTAATATTATAAAAACAGTTTTAGCGGCACTGTAAAGATTCATGTACAACATGAATGAAAGTTTCACTAATAGATAAACAGATATAGAAAATTTCAAAAATAAAATAATAAAAATCAGAAATTATATTAATATATTATTTTAAAAAGTCTTCCTAATAGAAGGTAGTTTATGTGTAACACCACATTCGATGAAAATTTATTTTTATATTCATTACCTAGTTGATTACTAATATAATCCAGCTGAAATGTCATTATATTAGTACAACAAATCATGCACAGATAAACCCAAATAATATATTATTTATATGTGTAACCTGTAAAAATCTTCATTTTAATGTTATAAATATATATGATTAACTGTTATATACAGATATTTTATATGATTTACTTGTTTATGTTTTTAATGATATACAATATATAATAACTTTTAAAAGTTTGGTAAATTATTTGTTATAGATACAATAATTACAATTAATGGTATAAAAAGAAAATAATATTCTGTATAGTTTCGAAAAATAATTGTTGATGTTGCTATAAACATATACATGAATATGTTAAAAAGAGCTCTACTAGGCAAATGGTGTTAAGCAAACAAGCAGTGACATAATATATATATATAACCACTAAAAACCAGTCAACAATTTCAAACTGTTGTCAAAGCAACCTCTTTTTAACAATAAAGATATTTTTATTGTTAAAAGGAGGTTGCCTTGACAACAGTTTGAAATTGTTGATTGTTATCTATATTGGGATTATATAAGTGTTGATTGTTTTCTAATTGTTACTTATAAACCCATTTAGCCATGAGTATTATTGCACGTATAAATATAATAAACAAAAAACTCTGGAATAAACTCTACAATACTCAATACACCAATATAAAAAATAAATAATAACTATAGCCCACTTACAGCATATATGCATCCTGAGTAACATTTATAGATTTTTTTTAAATTTTAACTGTTAACGCTATTCGGGATGATACATGCCAAAAGATGTCTATAGTTATTATTTATTTATTTTATAATGGTATATTGAATATTGTAAAATTAATTTCAGAATTTTTGTTTATATATATAGCTTTACCCCTGACAATGAGGGCAATTAGTCTTCCAAAATATCTCTTAAATCAAAAGACTCACATGGTAAAAATTACCAGTTGTAAAGATTTCCTAATTTAATTCATTACTTAGGATTCAAAATATATAATGAACGTTCAATATTCATTAACAAAACAAAGTTTAAAATTTGTTTTTTAAAAAGATAATAATTAATCAATATATTACAAATAAAATAAAAAATATTTGGATGGATTACAAAAGAAAAATATTTGGCTGGTTGTAAATATAGTATATTAATATGCATATTACAATCGTGATTTTTCCCCCCAAAATATGATTTCAAATCTTTTACAAGCACTATTTTGAATCATAATAAACTACCCTGATATCTAGATGAATCACATAAAATGAAGCAATATAAAAACAAATAATTAAATTAACATAATATAACTTTTCTTATTTATTTTAATGCTTTTTATGTTACCACTGTGTGTGTGTGTGTTTGTAATTAACTAATAAAATATTGAATTTGCTTTTAGCTTAATAAATGTAAACATGCAATTGATTACTTAAGTTTTAATAATGTAAGTGAATAATTTGATTCTTTTTTTCTAGTACAGTTTACGTTTATAATAAAAGGATTTTGATAAATTGATTATAATAAAGCAAAGATTTAGAATAAATAAAAATTGGGTAAATAGGAAATCATATTTTACTTAATAGAGACATTGTAAAATGTACTGCATTTTCTTACAATGTATAATCAAAGTATATTTTTAATTACATAGTAAACACAATACTTTTTTTCACCAGTATTATTTAAGCTTATCACAAAAATACAGCTTTATGAATAAAACAAAAGCTCTCTCGACTTTACTGCCATCTAGTGTTATCTAAAATAATTAGTGATTACCAGATGCATATACAATTCTTATGCTTATTATTTGAATCCTCATCCTCAGATTTTGTTTTTATCATTGAAGTCTGATATGGAAGACATATACATACGTTTGACTGTTAGCTCCACTTTTACTTCACATGATCACCATTTTTTATGCTTGCTTATAACTGTTATTAAAACAGGCAAAACTCACTATATATATTGCCACTCACTGCAGATCTAGATGCAGTGTTCTCAGATCCAAGGCTCTTCAATGATGAAGGCCATAAGCCAGAAACTAGTCTGGGGATATTGGATGAGTAGGCACTAGATGGGAATTTTATGCACAAGCCTTCTGGCATCCAATGATTACTCTAGCTTGCAATGAGCAGCAATACGTATAGTGAGTTTTGACCATTTTTAACTCCACTTTTATTTCTCAAGTTTATTATTAAAATTCAAATCAGCCTAGAATTATAAATCCAAATCAGCTTGTTTGAACAGTTATATATATCTGAAACCAGTTCAGAACTTCCATATTTTAATATTTCCATTTTTTCATTACTCATATGTATCTTATTCCCCTAGCTAGAAATTTAACAAAATATAACCCAAACATCCAGTTTGAACAATGACACAAGTATAGTTTTCCACTATGCTACCACTAGTGTAAGTTACAATAATCAGTGATTACAAGGTATGTATACAATTGCTATTTTTAATATTTGAATGTTCAGCTTCAGAGTACCTGATTTTTGTCTTTATCGGTGAGCAGGTTGATTTGAATTCAAAATCATAGAATGGTTTCAATTTCAAATTTTTACATTTGACAGGTAAAATAGAGTCAAAGATCACTGCTGGGTGCACATATATAATTCTTCTGATTTTGTATCTCGGGGCTTTATTGATAAAGGAAAAAACCAGACACAGATCTGAGGTGGTACAAATGCTAAGACCAGGAATTGTATGTGCATCTGGTATTCACTGATTATCTCACATTGGATGGTAGGACATTTGGCTTTATTGTTTAAGTTGGCTGTTTTAATGATATTTTGTAACCTCCCTACATAGGGAAATGGGGTGTCTATAGTCCAATTTCTTTTTTTATTTTTTTTTTTTTTTTTTTTTTTTTTTTTTTTTTTTTTTTTTTCTTTTTTTTTTTTTCCCCCCTCCCCCCCTTTTTTTTTTTTTTTTTTTTTTTTTTTTTTTTTTTTTTTTTTTTTTTTTTTTTTTTTTTTTTTTTTTTTATTTTTTATTTTTTTTTTTTTTTTTTTTTTTTTTTTTTTTTTTTTTTTCTTTTCTTTTTTTTTTTTTTTTTTTTTTTTTCCCCCCTTTATTTTTTTTTTATTTTTTTTTTTTGTTTTTTTTTTTTTTTTCCCCCCCCCCCCTCCCCCCTTTTTTTTTTTTTTTTCCTCTTTTCTTCCCTTTTTTTTTTTTTTTTCTTCATGGCCTTTTTTGTATTTTTTTTCCCTTTCTTTCTACCCCCCATCCAAAAAAATAAACCCTATAACCTTTTAAATTAAAATAAAATTAAATAAAAATCTAAAATTTTAAACTTATTCCTCAAATTAAAATGATTTTATATGTGCGTAAATAAATATTTTTATGTGTTAATTTCTGGCAGTGGCTTTTATTTATTTATATTTAAGATATAAATTAAGATATAGATTTTTATCTCTTCCTCTCCCCTCCGCCTGAGACGTGGGAGAAAAGTGTGAAAATTTAAAAAAAATGAGAATCTCACCAGCATGTACCCCCCTCCCTATAAAATTTTTTTAGGTTTAATGCCCAGATGGGGCCTTTGAAGAGAAGATATGTAGTTTGGGGTTAAATTTGATCTCCACTTTCATTTTGATCGTTATAATAGTTAATAAGAAACTGATGGTATTAAAATATATAATTACTGAAATTGATTCATACCTGAAGTACCTTCATAACTATATAACTGTTTAAGCAGATTGACATGGGTTTAAAACCTTAGGTTGATCTGAATTTCAAGTTTTTAACTTGAAAGATAAAAGTGTAATTATAGGTGATTTCTAAATGGATAAAAGCATTTCTTCAAACTTTGAATTCCACACCTCATTCATAAACACAAAATCCAAAAACTTATCTGAGGATGGTAGTTCAAATATTAAGGATACAGATTATAAAGCATCTGATAATCATTGATCACTTTAGCTTACATTCGATGGCAATAACATGGAAAATTGCTTTTGTCTTGTTGCTTAAGTTTGAGATAAAATGTTTGCATGCATTGATTACTCAAACTTACACTAATAGTATTGCCACCAGTTATTATAGCTGCCATTAAAAAAAGAACTGAATGATTTATTCCTCAAAAATTTAAGTACCAGAAGTGATAGACAGGGCCACGAACCATGAGCTTTAAACTTAAAAGTTCATTCACTTTATCAATATCAAACTAAGTAGGAGAAATTTATCATTTAACAAATTAAGCAAAAAGAGAATATAAAAATAAAATATCAAATAACTTAATCTTTTTGCCAAATAATAATGAATAACCCATCATATACTATCATAACTTTGATGTTTACATTTTAATCGATCAACTACAGACAAAACACATCTTATAAAAAATTCACTATTATAATGCCAGATGCGCAATTAAACTTATAGTTCAAGAACGTTTATGGCAAAAGACGAGTTGAGATGATGAAATTTAAATATTCTGTTGCATTGATAGCTATTTTTAGCATTTTAGAAAACTAGCAGATGCTCTGAGAAGTTATATCAGGAGCAAGAATTATTATCTGAAAAACAAAACAATCGTACACCAATTCAAGTTGAGAAAAGTGGGGTCAGAGAAGATGCCTGTCAATAAATTGAGCTGTTGTGTTCTAATGTTATTTTGATTAATTAGCCAAGCGGTTCATCTTATGACAAACAGTCAAATAAATTGATAAATTCTGAAATGATTACAGAACGTATTTTAAAATGAATAAATTGAGAAAGAGTCTTATAAAGCAAAGATAGCATATCCATCTGTACGGTATATAATTTGATGATCTATATAAGCTGAGTAAATAGAACTTTTTTTTTTATTTCAACAGGCTTGGATTTTTTTCTTTTAGGTAGCTGATCCATAGACATTTCAGATATTTATCAATGTTGGATGAAAAATGGTTATTTAGATATTTTTGGCTGAAAAAGAAAATAATAAAAAACATTCTCACTTTCAACATTTGGTAATTGTTAAGACTGGTGAGTTATACGTTATCCTTGACGGTTCCCTCTTTTGGGGAATCCTTAGATTTGCCTTTACATTACAGTGAGACATTTGAATATTCTTTTAATTTTTACTTAATGAAATGTGACCAAAATAAGAAAATAGCCTATCATTCCAAGGATTAATTGAAAAACATTTAATAAAAATTATTATTTTGGCAACAATAAAAAGATAAAACTGGTCAACATTTAAGTGGGAAACAGAGCTATTTATGAATGCATATTAGTTTCTTGTAGAGTAATTAGGCAATAAAATATCATAACCAAGCAATATCTCTTGATCATCGTCAGTGATAGAATACCATTTCATCCCACCTCTTAACGCTTATATATATATATCTTTGCATCCCAACTTTAGAGCGTAACATAAAATTTAATATGACTCATTACTAAATAAATCTAAATATTTTGCTGCGCTAAAAAAGTAGTCAACATTTCAGTGAAAATTAAACACATTTTGCCGTTGCTACTAACAAAAAAATTAGCAGTATTCTCCGGCTGTCCTGGACAGCTTCACTTATCAACAACCATCAGACGTGGTAAAAAGTAAATATTCTATTAAAAATTATAAATATACATAGAATTAAATGGTTTTAAAATAGTTATTACCTGTCAATGTGTATTTTTGCCATTAATAGCTACAAACTTTTAACAGTTTAACAGAAGCAAAGTGGGGGAGAGGGTGATGTAGTTAATTAAAGATTTAACTTTGTCTAATTTCACTATTGATGCTTTTAAACAAACAATAAAAAGCTCCAAATATTGATACTTTCTCCACACAAAAAAAATGTATCTAAAAATACAGCATACATTTTACTCCAAACATATATTCAAATTATTGATCTGTCTTTAAATATATATACAGTGAGTATATTGCAGTGAAAGAGTGACTGGTTCTCTCTCCAAGCTGCCTGCTATACCATCTCTAAATCAACCTATGTCTAATGTAACAACAAAGTTTAGCTATTTGTTACAAGTTTTAGGACACTAGCTTATCGAAGTTGAGTTACAATATGATATATGATAGTTACATATATTAACCCATGATGGAACACTGTATTAACATTAAATTTTGGTTTAATTAAATTGGAAAAAACCCTACAGAAACATTTGAAATGATTCAAATTGAGTACTGAAAATAATGTGATTTTCAAGATTTCTCCATTGGTGGAAGAGCATTGGATGTGATATATGAAGGTGCAAAATGCCACATTTTATATTATAACTGATAATCCAAACACACTAGCAACTTAAAATTTTTGTGGTAAACAACTAAGATATAATCTCAATGTTAACATATGTGTTGATTCAGAGAGAATAAGAAAGCACATTGAAGAAAGAATCAATCATTTTTGTTGGTTCAGAAATGATAGTGAAGGCACACCAAAAGAAGAACCAATCATCTTTTCACTGGAATGTTTTGAACATAAATTAAAATCAGCCCTTCAATGGGGATGGAATAATGAAAATTATGGAGCTATCAAAAATAGCATGGAAATTCAAATGTTTGATACCTATGTCTCATCTGAAAAGTGACAACTTTGTGAAATGCATGCATAATAAGAGAGAGTCTCATGGAATTTCTGTCCTAGTGGATACTTTCAATATGATGGGATTGATTTATGGGGTGTATGCTAATTAAAATTAAAAATCTATACATATTTTAATACCATTTAAAAACTATTACACAAGTGATATAAATAGATAACCATAAAGAAAAATGAAAGAGTAAGCAGTATTCAAGATTTGAGCAGATTTTAATCCTTATCTTATCCTTTAACTAAGAACAGGTAAGTATTCATTTAACCAGAAATATAATAAGATCAATGAGACAACTATTTATTTAGGCTTGTTGACAAAACTTTCAAATTTACTTAGGCTAGGTTTGAATCCAGATTATGTGCATTGCAGATGTATAAAGTATCTCTAAACCATAAATGCAGAGGTATGCATATGCATAATTACATGTGAGTTTATATAAATCTATGGAAAGTTGGATTCAGAACATCATTAACTTAACAACTTGAAGGCCTTATTTAAACCATAATGACAAAACTTTTTAAACAAAATCAGCTGATTAAATATTTAGGTCTGAAGAATATTGTACTTTTGTTTGGAAAAGTGATTCACACATGAAAGCAATATAGTCTCAAATGATCTTCGCAGGCACAAAAAATTAACACCAAATTCTTAATTTCATATTTTAAATAAAATCATATCACTCAATATAAATATCTATGTTTAGATAATATCAGAAAACAAAAAATGCCCTGAACAAATACTTCATGGAGATATTATTTATTTTCTAGAAATTTGATTCAAATCTTAAAATCTATTCTGAAAAATTTGAACACATTAGCAACATAAGTCTAAAAAAAAAAATGGCTAGCATTTATGACCTAGATAGATACTCAACCTTAATAATTATAATTAAAATAAAGTTTTAACATTGAAGTTACATAAATAGTTTGATGCCCTGTCTGTTTAATATTAATGGTAAACAACAGTATAAGAGCTAAATCATTCAATTATTTTGAATGTTTAGAAAGATCAAAGAAGTGATATATATCATATTATTATTACTATTTGCGGGATATTCCGTGTAGTGAAAAAGCTAAATGCTGATGTTTCAGTACAATATCAAGTACCTTCCTCAGAGCGTCCTCTTTCTCAAATCATATATATTATAATAATTCCACTTCTAGCCATATTTTATCAGCATTTGGAAGTCAAAATTCAGCAAAGTTATTTTGAAAAAGCATAGAAAAATGGTATGCATTATGCATGCATATGAAATGTTATATTGTAATTTTTTTTTATAACAGAACTTTGAAATTGTGATATAATTTGATGTTTATTTATTTATTTTTAATTATATTTAAAACAAATTTTTACAAAACAAAACATAGATAAATTCATATTCAAGATTTTAAAAATAAATTGATGTGTTTAAGTATGAAAAACAATAATTACATTTTTACATTATATTGAAATTATTTTGATGTAAAACTACTTTTAATTATAAAAAATATGATTAATAATTCAATATTAATTACATTTTCTTAAATTAAATTGTAAAAAAAAATGGCCATATAATACATACCATGTAAATTTTAGTATGCAATGAACATGCATATATGCGTGCATGTGTGTATACATTAATTTAACTCAATTTATTTTTATTAACATGCAAGCATATATAAATTAATTAAATTCAGTAATTTATTTTTATTTACAATCTTCCATAAATGTTACTATTAAATAAATACTCAAAATAAATTAATATAAATCTAATATTTATTTTTTTAGACAACAAAAATCTTCTAAATAAGTTTTCTAAGTAAAATTTACATCATAAAGAAACTATAAAAAAAATTTATTAAAAAAAAAAACTGGTAATAATAAATTGTATACATTGTAACATATGATATTGATTGATAGTTTTATATAAAATAATTTGTAATAATTAAAAAAACTTTTATTTTAAAATTAAGATACCAAAATGTACAATTTATGAATAAATATAAAATTAATAACTTTTGGTTTTAAATAATTATTGTATTGTCTTAGGTTTATTGTTATGGAACATTTAATATTTTATATTTTTTATTCTATGTTATATAGAAGTATTGTTAAAATTGTAAATTCAAATAAACACAGAAAAATAAACATGGCATTTTCAATAGTCAGCAGATTATAAATGATATGTCTAATCATTCTGATAGCATTTGTAAAAAGTATTTAATAAAATGTATTTTATTTATTTATATAATAGTATGTTTAGAAGTATCTTTAAAAAACTGGCTATTAATTGAAATGAAACATTTTAGTTTTATTCCAAATAAACAAAAAATGTCCTAATATGTCATATAAAAGAGATCTGCTACAATATATATAATTATTTTCATAAGTTTTAATTATAAATTTATTAAACACACATTGATTACATAAGTAATATTTACTGAAGCTATAACCTCGATAATATGCATATAAAATATGATAGTAGGGACCTCTACAGGTGTTTTAACCACAATTTTACACTATGGAAGAAAAGAGGGGAACATTCTTTACTTCAACCTACTTTATATTTAAATAGGTGAAGCTGAAGCAGTTAGATCTGCAAGCGTGAAGCTATTCAATACTTCACTGATTAAGTCCACATTTCTTATTACACATTAATACTCGCGAAATCTTTCGATTTACAACGAGTCAATGAAAAGATTTTATAGTTAGAAATCTATTACAGTAATTTAAAGTTGTAATTATAAATTTATTAAACGCACATTGATTATATAACCACAAGCTTACGCTATGGAAGAGGGGAACCCTCTTTATCCTAATATCGTATTTTATACGCATATTATTGAGGTTATAGCCTCAGTAAATATTACTTACGTAATCAATGTGTGTTTAATAAATTTATAATTACAACTTTAAATTACTGTAATAGATTTCTAACTATAAAATCTTTCCATTGACTCATAAATCGAAAGATTTCGCGAGTATTAATGTGTAATAAGAAATGTGGCCTTAATCAGTGAAGTATTGAATAGCTTCGTGCTCGCAGATCTAACCGCTTCAGCTTCACCTATTTAAATATAAAGTAGGTTGAAGTAAAGAAGGGTTCCCCTCTTTTCTTCCATAGTGTAAGCTTGTGGTTAAAACACCTGTAGAGGTACCTACTATCGTATTTTATACGCATATTTTCATAAGTTTTGTTTATTATAGTATCCATTTATTTATTAACATACTGAAAAACATATATTTAATAATAATTCATTTGTGACTTACATGCTAAAGCAAAATTATCATTTAACACACCATTTAAGAAATATAATATAAAATCAAAAATATAGATGTAAAAATAATTTAAAATTAACTTAATTTTTATACCACAAACTAAAATTTAAAAATCACAAACAATCATTCCATCATAAAAATTACAACTGAACATTTCATAGTAAAAACAGAAAAAATGTTACACATATAAAAGGATAAACAATTTTTTAATGTAAACAATTTGAAGTGATATAACCTGAAATTACAATTTTGAAAGTATGATTGTTTAATCACTCTATTATGGAATAAAACTTTTGTATATTGTACTGATAAGTTTAAAATATAAACAATCTTTTTTAAGGTTGCTGCTTCAGCTTTCCATAATTTATTGAAGTGATACCTTTGTCTATTTTGTAGTTGTAGTTGTTTGGGTGATCAGTTGAGTCTTCTTTGTAGGTTGCTTTAGATCTGCTTTCTAAAGCTTTATGATTTCACATGTTGTATGGTGGAGGTTCAGTTTAAAGCATAGAATTCATCTTGCTGAGGTGTTTAGTGCAGCATATTTTGAAGAAAACCACTAGGAAAATTTGTTATATTCATTTTTTAAAAAAACTACTGGCTGGTTGTCCCAAACAATTGGCAGAACATCACTAATTTTAATAAAAAACTGGCAAAAGGTTTGGCTTATCATATAGAAGAGTTTCCCATCTGGAAGAATGGATTTATAAATCTCCAAATGACTGAATAACTTGAATGAATAGACTAAATTAATAAATAAATTGCTTGATTAAATAATATATTTTGGGGAGCTTTTATACCCATCCAGTCAATTGTTCTCCCTCACAATTTTTTCTAGAATTTTCAAGATTAACATCTCAAAATAGCAAGGTTTTTAATTATTTCAACCATTTCAAATAGAACTTTTTTTTTCATTTTGTATTAATTAATTACATTATATGTTTTATCTGAACAATCTTAACTTTTAAATTTTGTTATTACAACAGATTAAAATTTTATTCTGAGGTTAAGCATTATTCTACAAAGTTTTAAAATAATATTATAGAAAAGATAATAGATTTATTTACAATGCTTACTTTTTTGATGAGAAAGAAAAAATTGACATTACTTTTAATGTTTTAAATACAAGTATATTTTATATATCTGAAGTCCAGATATATTATAGGGAATTTGAACATACTTTCTTTTAGTAAATAACCAAAATTCTACCAATTTGTGTGTCTGCTTACATACATGTGACTGCATTTTTAAAATACATTTAATAAAAAATTAAATTAGCAAAATTTTTAAATTAATTTGAAGTAGAAATTTTAACTGAAACCCCTATTTTTGTACATATATAGATTTGAGAGCAAAGCATCTGTCTCAATATATATATATATATATATATACACGCACACCAAATTTTATACTTATACCAAAATAAATATTATACAGTATAAATAAAATGCAAAGATTTTCACATTTAAAATATGATAAAACATATATAAAATTGCATATATTGAATTACAAATTAGCTGATATAGATAAGTATTACTGTCTTGTAATAACTAGAGTATCTTTATGTTTATTAAACTGTTATTGTTCATAACTAAGTAAAATTGTTACTTTAATTCTACAAAGAGATTACTTAAATATGAAGTCAAGATTAAATTTATGCATTTATGTTTTAACTTTAGAGTTCACTAATGGAGCATATTGTAGATATTTTTCCAATTATTTGGTCACAATCAGGTTTTCAAATTCTAGGTAGAGTTTATATAAAATTTGGTTAACTTTCACTGTTGAAAATTATATCTGTTGTAGGTGCAATGTTATAGATGTATAACTGGTTGGTATAAGGTGGGAGTTAATTCAACTGATAGAACTGGACATACTAGCTATGGAATCCATATTTAGAAAGAAATTCTTCGGTTACTTTAGTCATGCATGAAGATTACTTAAACTTCATGGAGAAATTTACATGGTAATAGCAATGATGATCTTGGCAAACAGTGAGCTAAGACATTAAGGAAAGACAAAATAATTACTTTTTGAATCAGCCTATTTATTTAATTACAAATTTTCATAACAAAGTGAGTCAGTAATTAATTTTAATTATATCTCATATTTATACAAAATTCCTTAGATAAAAAAAACATGTTCACTTTCACAACAACTAATACATCTTAATCTCTAAAAAAATATGTTTAATTCAAATTTTAAAACATTTGTAAAACACCAAAGAAAAGAATTTACTTTACTATTGTGAAAAACTATTTGAAATAAAAAAAAATTTAATTAGTTCTTTGGGTCATAATTAATTCAACTTAAACCTAAAATAAAAATCTTTTTATAGTGTAACTTTTAAAAAAGTTAATTTAAATGAAATAAATTACCCTTAATTTTTTTAAAGACACCCTAAATATAAATAAACCAACTCTACTTTTTTTGAATATGTATACCTTCACATATGTGTTTGTGCCTATGATATATAGAAACCTAAATTTACTGACAAAATCTAACTTTAATTTATAAAATCTGATTCCAATTATTGATTATCAACTATTTCTAATTTTTTAAATATAAATTGAGATAGGCAATCTGTCTCATTATATACATAGTGACATTGAAAAAGTTTCATTTATACATACTCAGTAAAATTGTGTAAATACAATGGCATAAGATTAATCAGTATGTTTTTAATTCATTGGGGGTGGTATCATTGAATGTACTATAGAAAAAGTGCACCCCCCCATTGTATATATAATATAAATGAATGACAATAGACTATGTAAAAAATATTAAATTTAAGCATGGTTTTCATGATATAAGTAGACGCTAAGTATACAAGTTGTGATATTAATAAGATCATTTATGACCTAATTGTATTGGAATTACATGAGTATTGAACATTTATGTTGGCAACTGTGGAAAAAGTTGATCGCCATCCATTTTATCAACTATGTGGTATTTTACATGAAAACGAGGTTTCGCACGCGATATCAGCTGAATTCTTTTTTACCTATCCTCGGCAAGCTTTTACACCTTACACATTATCTAAACAAGGGTGTGGCTGTTTAGAAAATTACTATAAATTCATGTTTATTAAATAAATTATAAATACAAATATTGTGTAACGTATATTGTAAAAATTTGACTAATCCAACTAAACACACACATATATCAAACTGTAAACAAAAGATAAGTGGGTGGATTCACAATAACTGTCACGAAGCAGAAATAGGCCGTATTATTTCTGCATTACGCATCATAAATGGCCTTCTAATGGCTGAGATAAACATAGATGTTTTCTATAGCCTTAAGTCAGGCCATGTAAACGGCATTTGTTAGGTGTTTTGGCGAGCCAGAATGCCATCAAGTGGCCAAGCCCGATTACGTTATAAGTATCCTATCTTTTATTCTTTTATAATATTTAATAATCTGAATTTTGGGGGAAAAACTCCTAAAACTTCAAATCCAGACTAATTCATTTACATAGCTAAACAGATTGAATATCTAGCCAATTTGTATATATTTTAGCAACAATTGCAAACTTCAGTTATCCTTTACTCACCACATAACATCATACACTTTCAAAAGTAATTACATTCATTTTACTTTATAATTACCTACTATAAGCTTGAATCATCAATGGATCTCAAATATTACAGTGTTGTAAAATCACCTTCTGCAATTTAAAATAAAAAACTAAGATTTTAAATTGAGCTAACTCAAGTGCATGGTTATTTATATCTAAGATCAGATTAGTTTCTATATATTTTGCAGGCATCAGTTATACTGAAATTGTAGAACCCTTCTAGTCTTTAACTAAGAATACAATACCAACATCATAAAATGATCTCTCATATTTCCAAGAGCAGTTATTTTCACATAAGAATTATCTAATACAAACATGAGCAAATAAAGAATGCAAAATGGTCATTTAGAATCTTTGACTTTTATGGAAAAAAATCTAAAATATTAACTTAAATAATATAAAAGAATAAAAGCTAATTGTTATATGTGTAATTATATTAGTTCCAGCTTTGAATCCTAACTTCTAATCATAAAAGCAACAGCTGGGAACTCCTCTGGATATTTATTCACTATCCTGTCTATCCAGCTTGGCAGACATTTGTTTCAATTATACAGTTTTAAGGATTATAAGTAATTGTTTCCATTCAGAAGAATTATTTCAATTTTTTATTTAGTTATATTATAATGTGTAAACAACACATTCTGAATATTGTCATACCTTTTTTTAATTCAGCATGTTTCTTTTTGTCAGTACCATTTTTGTAAAATAATGAAAATTTGGGAGCCAGGATAATGCACAAATACTTTTTTATTATTACCTATAGAAGTTATGTTTACTTGTTATTTTGTTTTTGCCTTTCAATTTAAAATCAATTTATTAATTTTTAAAACTTAACAATTAAAATAAAATTGAAAAAAAAAATACTTGTAACCCCTGAAACTGTATAATTGAAAAAAAAAAAGGGTTTCCAAGACTGTTAAACATTATAATGTACAAGTACCCCCAGTTTGTAGATAGTGATTTTATAATACCACCTGGTATCCATTGATTCCTCAAATTTATAGTATATAGTTAGAGTAAAATGAAAATAATTACACTATGAGATTGTAAGATTATCTCAAAATCATTCTGAAAATATGTACATGATTTTTACTGAGAGGATAAGCAAAAATAAATATAATGGAGAGCTAAATGCAAATATGTTTCTGGAATCTTTAAAAAGGGTTTGTTACAGAATTTAAAATATGACATTAAAGAATAGGAAACAGATTAAACTAGAATGTGATGTTAATAATCAATAAATTGCTTTGTATTGGCATCACAAATCTCATCTTTAACTTTATACTTTGTCTTCATTTTTTTTTTTTTTTTTATCAAGAAATTTATTTAACACAAAATATACATAGTATTATGATATACAGGATAACAGGTTAAGCTTGGTTAAAAGGTTAAGAGTTCTCATGCATGTATTATTATGTGGACATTGGTCTATCTTGTACAACTTTGTATTGATAGTGGTTGCAGTATTTCAATTGAACGACATTGTGTTCCTGCAACAGGTTGATGCTTAGAGTGACCATAGAGTATTTATAGGGATGATAAATATATTGCTTTTTGATGGTGGGTTTGATGTGAGTTTGTTGCAGTGTTTGCATTATTGTTGTATCGGAACTTCAAACAGTCTCCATATCTCAAAGAAGGCCGTAGAGGTAGAGAGGATTTCATCCCTTTTTTTGATATTGTTTATGATGTTAATGAAGAGTTGGAGAGGATTTAAATGAGCTCCTTCAAAGGCTAGCTTGCAGCGGATGGACCAGATGGAAAAGGTGAGGAATGTGGATAGTCTTATCCATGCAAATGTTTTTGTGCCAAGGCAGTGCTGGATTGAGTTAATTATTTGAAAGTTGATCTTTGAGTTTGTGTGGATTAATTGTCTGATACTGTTGAGATTGGGGCAGATGTTTAAAATGTGCTCAAATGTCTCTGATTCCCGGCCACAGAGTTGGCATAGTGGGTCAATGTTATTGAATCTTCTTCTGTTTACCAAAAACCATTTAGTTGGTAGGGCATCAAGATTTATTTTAATTATGAAGTCCAGGAATTTTGCTTCAAGGCTCCAAAATTTAAACTGTGATATGATTTTCTTGTTGGATAAGTTAAGTCTGGAAATAGGAGAATATGTTTGAGGATGCTGTAGATTATATGCGTCCCAGTATTTCATTTTGGAAGAATAAGCAGTTGCAGGACAATTGTAAAGGCATTGAGAAGCAGAGGTTAAGGATGATATCCAATCCTGTTTGAGAGGTGGTGGTCGGTCGGTGGGGTCAACTGGCATATAGACTTGGAAGTTGTCAAAAATAAGGGTTAATTTATGAATAAGATTGTGGCTTTTTTGGAAAAAAAATGTATAGGGGGAGTGGAGTGAAAGACCATTCAACCAGCAGGGACGGTGCATGCCTTCTAGACTGATGGCAACAGTTTTCCCACCCCAGAACAACCTAAAGCAAAGTGAGTTAATTTTACTGACAAAGATTTTGGTAGGTTTAATAATTGGGAGGTAATAATTAATTTTGGGGGAAAGGACCATGTTGAGTAAGGCCACCTTCCCATGAAGTGAAAGGTAAACCTTAGCAAGTGATGTTGTTATTTTGCTGGCAGATTTTAATATTTCATTTTGTATTTGTGATGTGATGATAGTAGGTGGTTTGTGAAAGGAAATACCCAGGAAATTCTGTGGTTGTCCAAGGAAGTTAGTTGTAATCTTCTTCCCTGTAGCAATTCTCCATGCAGATGATTTTTGAAGATTGAAGGAAAGTTTATATTGGTGAGTGTAGTCATTTTAAATCTTTGTTTCTCTTTTCCTCAAATTAAAACAGACCCACTTCTTGCAATAATACTATATATACACACAGACACATTATTATGTATATAAAAAGATAAAGTCACTGTTGAATGAACACAAGCTCATTTATTTTTTAATTACATTTTTCACACCTTTGCAGATGGTATTAATTTCCTCAATAACAATATAGATAAGAGATTATTAAAATAATTTTAAATCTCAATAATTTATCAGCTCTGTGTTAGAGAAAACTTATTGCGATTTTTTTTTTATTAAATAGACACACAATAAAAAAACAACAAATCACAGTAAAGAGACAATGACCTCAATAAAAACAACAGCTGAAACTGTCTCCTTAATTTTTCTCCTTTTTTTTTGATCAAATTTTCTCTATCTGTTGAGGCCAATTAAGGTTTAAAAAAATACAAAAATAAAATAAACTAACATTGCGAGAATGGAAGAAAGAATTTAGCAAATAATTCAAAATATTTTACAATTTTCAGTTACTTGTAAATAAAGTAAATTTAAGTATGAAAAAAGACAATGTTAAAAACAATGAAGTATTTATCCCATTAGAAAGTGACGAGTGAAAAGAATGTGCATAAGGGGATACTAATTAAGGACATAGATCGAATATCAAGAATACCTGTGTAACTTCCATCACGAAATATATATATATCAACAGAGTATAATAATTTTTATTAGTTATTCATTAGACTAAAGATTATCCACTTAATAAATATATTTCTATTTCTAATACACCACTCACATGCAAGATAGAAATTCTATCCACTTTTAACACTTTGTGGAAGAGCACATTCCTCTCACACAAGGTAGGGACTGATTTCTATCTAATTTAAACATCTTGTGGGAGTTGGTAAACTGGTTTCTATCCATTTTTAACACCTTGTGAAAAAATACACCACTCTCATATAAGGTAGGTACAGATTTCTATCCACTTTTAACTCCTTGTGGAGTGGGACACCACTCTCATGTAGGATAGGAACTGGTGTCTATCAACTTTTAACATCTTGTGAGAGTTCCACAAGATATTAAAAATGGAAAGGTCCCATAAGATGTCAAAAGTGGATAGAAACCAGTTTCTACCTTGCATGACAGGGATGTATCTCTCCATGAGGTATTAAAGGTGGCTAGAAATCAGTCCCTACCCTGTGTAAGAGTGGTGTAATGGAAATTACACTACAGAAATATTATTCATCAACATTTTTTTTTCTTTTCTGCTAGAATTCAAACACTGTATAAGAAGTTATTATCAGTTTCACAAGCTTATCACACAATTTTTTTTTAATAACTTGTTTTTTTATAGTCGAACTAAACATTACATACACATAAATATCATTTAATAAAATCAATACTTATTAATAAGTATTTCACCATCATTTTTTCCAAATATGATAAATTAATGGACGATATATTTAAAAACAAATTCATTTTACACACTTTTCCTTTTCAAATTTTGATTTATTTTATAAACCATTTTTCATTTCAATTTTCCTCCAATATTTCAACTATATTATATGGTCATTGTCAACAATTGTTTTTATAAAATTTATATATACAAATATATATTTACAAATCCACAAAAAATTTATAAAAACAATTTATAATAAAAATACTTTCACATAAATTATAATTTTTGTTATATAACTTGCTTTTTGTTTACTTTCATATTTATTTTCATCCTTTTACATTTTAATTTTTTTTTATATAAAATATCTTTTAATTATTATAATTACTTTTCTACAACTGCACAAAAAATGTCTATTTTCTCTGTAATTTTTGACAGGACACACTTTAGATATTTATTTCCACCATAAAATAAAAACAAAAATATATGAATGAAAAAGTATTAAAAAATTTATAAGTATTCAATATTAAATATACCATCAAATATGTAAACTAAGTTTATTTTGCTTTTTATTATTATTACCAAATGTAACTGGCCTGTGTAAAGGCTGATTTTAATGGATTGTTTAACAATTATTTTTTAAGATTTAATATAAATTAAAAGATTTTAATACTACAAAAATAAATGTATGAAATGTAGTCCAATTAAAAAATCATCATAATTGGTTGCTTTAACATTTTTTTTTGCATTGCGGAATTTCTTGCTTAGAATAAAATACTCATAATCAAATTAAGCATCCAAATTAGCTGACCCAACTATTAATGGCAGAATTAGCATAAACAAGAAGTGGGCAATTGTTTTGATTCAGGGGCCACAGAGGTTAACAGAGGGCCACATTGTGGAAGTGAAGGTTAGCGGATGGCCACACCATTTTTTCATGACCCAATAAACACACTGCTTTATTCTCTATATTACCAAAGAAATATTTGTTTGTCCATTCTTCATTAAACACATGACATTCATTACCAAATTTTATATTTTTTTGGAGGGTTCATGGTTTCACTAAAGTTGAAAATGTATATATTTGCTAATGCAATGACAAAATTGAAATTAACCAGATCAACTGGAAAAGCACTGCACATTGTATCTACACTGCGCATGTGTATTAATGTGGCCATCCTAGTGGAAAATACAAGATGAATCTTCAGTCACACAAGGGAAGGAAATCTCAGTTCAAGGCGGATTTTTCTAATTGTCTTGGTAGGCCACATAAAAACTCTTAGCGGGCCACATGTGGCCCTCAGGCCACTATTTTTCCATCCCTGGCATAAACTATGTGATATCAAACTACATGACTTCAATTATATGATAACCAAAACTAAATGTAAATATGGTACAATAGCATATATATTTTTACCCTCACTAAAGATTACATTTTAAACATGAATTTATGTATTGTAATCACATTTTCTTCATGATTTAGATACTATATCTATTCAATTCTAGTCAAAAGCATGTACTGATTTTTTTTCTGAGTGTTTTTTCTTCAAAAAGTTTTATTCCAATACCATATTTTTTTAGAATCCAGAAATGAAGTCGGCCATTGTTTTTGTAATATATTTCTTTTATCGGTTGCTTTAACACGTTACTTCATTTGCATAAAATGGTTCATAAAAAATTATTATAGTTTATTAATGGTAAACCAAATAATAATTTTTTTCATTGAAAAATATGCCTCATTGTGAATTGACATGTGACTGCCTTACAAAGAAACATTTATACATTCATCAATCTAACAACAGAGAAAATAAGGATTTTTTTCTATAAGATTATATTAAATAGAGAATAAAATTACTAGCATCATAAAACTCTCTTTTAAATAAGCACAGTGATCTTTTAAATAAGTAAAATTGACTAACATGATTTAATATTGAATAAATAATTATAATTATTTTAAAAAATAAAATAACCTTTCTTGGATGTTTTCTTAATATTAGAGATACAATTTCAATAAAGTGACTCTCATGTCAAATTCTTAATTCATATAATCTCAATACAGGACAAGTAAAGACAATTGTGGAATAAAATTTATGATATTTATATTTCTGAAAGTATGCAGATGTTGATAAACAGGCAAGAAAACTACATTAACAATAAAAATAACATTTATTAAACATTAAAAAAAAAACCTTGCTATTTTACAATGCCATCAAGATGAATTCTTAAGATACAATGAACAAAATAGAATACAAAGGAAACTTGTAACTTTCAGTTTTAAAAATGAGTAATAGAACATAAATAATATTTGACAGTTAATGAAACATTATACAATATTGATATTTTGAATAACTTCTATCATTTGACAAAACAGTCACTCAATTATACAGTCCCTAATAAAATATAAACTTACCAAACCATAGGGTGTGATGTATGCTGAAGATTTATATTCTTTACTGAAACCACATATACAATTTTAAAATTTTAATATTAAATATTTATCAGATTTGCATCTTGAGGTTCTGGCAATGCACATTTATGAGACCTACACATCAAGACAAACAAATTACAATCAAATAGACTAAGAGTGCAACTAAAGGTAAGGATGGCACTCCTCAGTATTTACAAAAATTATCAATTGCCAGGATGAAGTCATAGTAGTACACTTACAGTGACATTATACAAAAATACATCCCAAACAAAATCTGCATTAGGGATAATAAGACAAAAACAAAATAAGTGATGGCATGAATTCAAGACAAAAATACCTATGTATGATGGTGATAAATGAACTAGGACTTTATCACTAATCATAAAGGTAATGATAATGGACCATCAAAAAACAATAATAATAAAAGGGATTTGCTTTAATTGAGCATTATATGCTTAAATACAAGATGGTGAGCTATATAATTAATTTAAAAGATAACAATATAAGAGAGAGAGACTAAGCTACAATATATATATATATATATATATATTTAAAATATGCCCTGGCAAGATAAAAATACACTCCATATAAGAGACTAATGACAACTGATGTGTAAAACTGATAAAATTAATAACTACTGTTAAACAGGTTAATAAAAATTGTGGCATAAAAATAAGCAATAAAATATATATCAGCTTTTATCTCTTTCAGCATTTGCCTATACATTTAAAATAAATAACTTTATAATAGAAACAAATATAACACATTTAAAATATAGTAGTTCTGAAAACTTTTGATAAATATACTTCATAACTGATTTATAAAAGTTATACCAACTAAAATGCATAAAATAATAATTTATAGCATTTTACAATATTATAAATATTTAAACTTAATAACTATAAATAAAAAGAAAGTTCTTCATCTTGGCATTCCTTCCATATGACAGGACACAGTCAGTGAAATAGAATTCTGAAGTATTTTGCAGATTTCCAGTTTAATATAGAGCACATTTAACTTACATGTATAATATTTTACAAAATGAGGTTAAGCAAAAATATTTAGACACTAGTACAGGTACACATAGCCATTCAAATTGACAAAATATGTTTAATGCCCAAAGGCACAAATATGACCCACTTTTAAAATTTAGATAGAATATCATACATTAACTTCATATATCTTCTTGAAAGCACATAACAATTTTTCTCAAATACACATTTTATAATGGAGCACAATTTTAATAATAATAATAATGAAGAACAAAAGTTCTGGAGCATATGGAGAATAATGAGTTCAAAGATTACTTTCATATTAAAATTTTAAGAGCATTTACTTTAAAAGTACTTTTAATTTATTTATGCTGCCAATGAAGCAGTGATTTTGGAAATAGAAATAATAAAAAATTCAAAAGTAGGTTTTTGTAGACATTTCAGAAATATATCACATTTAAAAGTATAATAATAAATTTCCAGAAAATGTGTACAATTCAATAAGCTTTAAATTCATTGCATTGGAAAAATACATTTTCTTGTTTCTGTTAAAAGTATATATAATAAAGATACTTTGTGAATAAATCATTTTCATGTCACTGTTAATTATAATGGTCATTTACAGAGAATAAGTTCTTAAATAATTTGCCTTTTTAATAAATAATTGTTATCCTTTAAATAAACATTTAATAATAACAATAATAATGCATGTTATATAAATTTAAAGGCGTTCATTTATAATGCACTGTTTAATATATGTATAAGTGTCTGAGTAATATATGTTTTACAAGAAAAACTAATGCTTATGAAAGTGTTTGAAATAAATTATTTCTTTAACAAGATGTATTAATTCAGGAAAGGCATTTATAAAATATTTCATAATAACCAATCAGGTCCTGCAGTTTGGATTTAAAATCATTTTCATATAAAATAAAATTACTTCAAAGAAAACTTTTCCCCAATATAATACAGATATTATAATACTCTAACAATAAGAGTTGTTTAAAGAATAGTTAAAATTTGTTTAAAGTGTTTAGCAGTCTCAACACTTTCAGCATATCTTGGTAATTTAATTTTGTAATGTTATCTAAATATAATGTAAAAAATAGAATAAAAGTTCTTACATAACAGGAATGGTAATGTGATCTTTTCCCAAAATCCATTGAAGTATTTAATTTCAGCAAAAATATATTAATTTCTGTTGAGTTTTCTATTGAATTTCCTATAATGCACATCCTGTAATATAATTTTAAACACTGAAAAGTTTTAGCAATTAAAGATTGAGCCTGGGCACTGGTTAACTTAGCCATTTATTTTTAACACTTTTACAACAAAATAAAAATTAATTAAAATAGCTAAAACTTAAGCAAAATAATAACTACTTGATCCTTTCTCAGAGAAAGTGTGTTGATCCTTACCAATTATATTTATAATCACAAGATGTGATTATTTTTTGATGGATAACATTATCATTTAATTCTTCCTAATTGATATATAATTAAAAGCCACAAACTTGTCAGTATCCTAAGAAAATTGGTAAAAATAAATTAATTAGCATATAATGTCTAGACAGTTAATTAATTATTACATCATTTTTAAAAACATTTTTTAAAAACCAAATTATTTGAAAAATTAAAATGTATTACAAGAAATGAGAAATATTACATAATAAAAGTTACAATATTTTAACAGAATATTACCTTATAAACATTTTTTAAAAATGTAAGGTCTCAGAATATTAATTAATTATACCTTTTAAAATAAAAATATTTAAGCATAACTTTAATATTAACTCAACAAAAAAGGTCTTAAGAAATTAAAACTTTAATATGCATGCCTCTCACATACATTTTTGCATTGTTTATTTAAAGATTGATTTTAATTATAAAAAATAATTTTTGACTTCAAAATTTATTTCCCTCCTTAAATCAACTAAATTTAAAATTGTTTGATTAAACTATTCTATTACAATTAAAATCAAATAATGCACTTTTTACAAGTAATTGAAATATGGGCAACCTAACCTTAAGAGTTTAAACCTGTCTTTAAAGTTTTACATTAATATTAAATTTTAATAAACTAATAATTAAACTAATATGGTTTTAATTTTAATATTTTAAAATTCAACTCTCTAGTATATCAGGTCAGTAATATACCTAAAACTAAACATTTTAAAATTTTAATAAAGCTACTTAAGGGATTTAAACATTATAAACAGGCTCTTAAGATTACTTTTTAAATCATAAAAATTATAAAAGTTTTTTTAAATTTGCTAATCAGATGCTTAAACATTGAATTATTAATTAGAGATAAAGTTTGCTTACCAAAAAATTAAACTATTCATTTTTTAAAAAAATACTATACTACTATAAAACTTGATATTCAGCTTTAACACTTTCCAAGAAACAACTGTGGATTGATGTTCATGGCTTCAAGTCATTTGAAATCCATCAGTTTTTAGATTACCATAGAGTTTTTATGCTTATTTTAAAGCTTAAAAAGTATCATAAGATGCTACCCTCTCTAGAATCATTTTACAAGTAAAAAATCAATAATATTGACATAAGAAGCTACAACAATTGGAAAAGACATGCTTTCCTAGATGATGATTGGTTGGTTATTTTGGAGAATAGAAGAGCATCTGTCAATAATTTTCACCATTCCAACTTCTTTGTTTTCATTTTAAAAACAAAGAGTGTTTTTTTTATTTTTCATACCTATTATAAATTATTTTCATAAAATATGCTGAAAATGTAACAATTTTGGCACCAGTCAACAATTTTCATTTCCCCAAGCTCTTTATTTCATTTTCAAACAAAAATGAATGTTTTAGAGTATTTTGCTGGAATTTATTTACATATTTTAATGTATTTTGGTAAAATATGCTGAAAATATAATTATTTTAAAAAAATAATAAGATTTTAGTAAAAAATCATTTACTTTTACACTAACATAAATTGAGAAAGAAATCAATGATGTCCACAGCACTTTCTAATTTGTTACAAGATTTCCTTTTAGGTCTTCCACTATCGAATATTTTTATAATTATAAATAGAAATTTATTTTTGAAAAAACTTTGGTTCAATTTCATAATCTGAAAAATTATTAATATACTTTTTACAAATAAAACTAAAATGAATATAATATTAAAAGATGAATATATTTTTATAGCTGATTTTGTCAATTGACCAATAAAAAGTTGTAAAATTTTAATTTACTTGGCCAATAAAAAAACTGTTCAGTTAAAAAAATTTTTTTCAAGGAAAGATTTAAGACAAAAACTGAGGATCATAATATATATTTCAAGTCTAATATTTCTAATATATTTAATATGGAAAGTGATTATTAATTAGTGAGATGTAAAATATATGCTAATGCAAAACTAAAAAAAAACAAATATTTAAAAAATAGTATTAATAACCGATATTTCTAGTCTCAGAAATACTCCATGAATTTTTACTAAAACTTACAAATCTTTTAAAAATATTAATGGATTATAATGATAGCTCAGACTTTGAATGAAATCAATAAGAAAATAACTTATACTCATCTAAAAATCACAAAACAGTTTTATGACATAAAAATATGTAAATTCACTAATAAATTTTAGTTAAAAACAATATATATAGGATCTACTTATAAAAAGTGAATAGATAATGTTTTGTAAAGCCGTACAAGAAGAGTTAATGATGACATAATAAAATATTAAAAAATGAGAAGAAAAACTATAGAATGCCCCCTCCCTAGAATCTCAAAAATATAAACAATATTTTGGTATTAAAAAAAGAGACTATTTTGGCAATAAAAAGAAAATACACATTACAATTAAAAATAAAAAGATATGATTTTGAAGTAGGTTAAACTATTCAATAAACAGAAAACAAATAATTCATTATAATTATGGCAACATTTGAAATGGCATGTGTTTTAAATTAAGTTGATAGACATCAAATTAAATCACTGAAGCAAAATGTAATTATTATAGATATTTTTAAAATAACAAGTAAATATATTAAAAAAATGATACAAATATATCAAATCTCTAAATTGAATTTTTCTTTTTAAGAATGCAGTTTTTGTTTGTAATTATTGATTGATAATATAGTATTATATATCGACACAACTTTAAAGCTGCAAAATCCCAGAATATTCCTGTTATTGTAGCTATATGCAAGATAGATCCCATGCTAAAAATAAAGTTCTGCACTTATGCGATTTTTTTCTCTGATGTTAACAGAAAAAAATAAAGGTTTTTTACTTACAAGTTTCCTTTCTTCTGTAATAAAATTATTAAATATTTATTTCTTAATAAATATGGAATATAATGTTTATATATTTTTTGTTTGAATATATTTAATTTTTAACAGAAAATTAACTCAATAAAAATATATGTGAAGTCAAGTAGCTAACGGCCTTGTTAATAGTTTTATTAATGTTTTTTAATAATTAGAAAATTGATTTGTAATAATATTAAGATTAATTTTATTATTTGCACATACGTTTAACTAAAACATAATGATTTTATTGAAATAAGTTTATTTTACTATTAAATATATTTTTTAGACTACAAGCTATTATAAATTTTTTTGGTTTGACAACTAAGAATGCTATATTTTACTGGAAAGTTGATATTTTATTTATAGGATTGATTTTATTATTTGCAACATTGCTTTTAATAAAATTTATCTCAAACATAAACATTTAGTATAGAATAATTTTTTTGTTAAAAAGTACATCTAAGAAAAAATTCTTGAGTTTTTTCCGAAACAACACATTTAAAAGATTAGGTAAATATAATATGAATCTGCAGAATAACTTGTTGAAGTGAACAATAAATTTCTAACTACATTTAGTTGTTTTAAAGAACCTATGTCTTAACTTTCGGTCTTCGTTTCTTAATTAGTTAAATATATCTATAGTACATTACAGCTGAATTTACAAATAATTAATTCTTTATTTTAATATATGATATAATCTTTTACTCTAACAGTCAGTGTATGAATACTCATCTGACCAAAAACAGATTAACTTGCAACTTTTAATTTTTAACTAATATTGGCTATTTACTGATCAAAATTATTACAAGCTTAATAATATTATAAAAGTTTTTGTTTATCAATATTACTCTTAAGACTATCAAATTGTCAACAAGTCTTGAAATTACATGGATAAAATGATCAAACATTCTGGATAATGTGGGATAGGTTCAGATTTTAGTACAATATCCTGCTACATTATATATTCCAGAAAATATCCCAAATTATGTAAGTTATTGCCAATTGGTGGGTTATTTGCATTCTCTATCCTGAAAGTGCCATCAAATGAAACTTTATTTTTGAAAATGTGAATTCGTATTCTGTTCATACTATATAAAAATGATGTTATCTGTAATTGTTCAATGCCAAAGTTTCATGCACTATCCATTGCTACACAAACTGATTTAGTTACAAAGTGAATTGATTAGTTTTAGAAAAAAAGTTTTTTATTACTGCAATTATAGCTTTTTTTATTTCTTTTTTTATTGCAGTTATTAAAAATGATATTTTGAATAAGAATTAGTAAGATAATGGTATGAAATAAAATATATTTCAATGTTATAGTTACTTTTGCATCAATAATGCTATCTTGACCTAGACTGAATCAAAAAAATCTAGTTTCTCTATTGTTATTCACGAATTTTTTTAGAAAGGTCAGAAAAGATTGACATTGCTGGATGACGTAAAAGATGGAAAGATTTACGTAGGGAATTGAAGAGCTGGACAATTTAGAGAACGGAGTGGGAAAATTGATAAATTGGCGATATGATTGCTCTCTGGACCTGTCCATTGAACAGAATACTATTGATGATGATATTAAAATAAGAGAATGCCAGTTTTTTTTTTTATTTCAATCAACTTTCACATAATTATTTGATAAAAAAAAATTTATTGTAGAAAAAAAAAATTAGAAATAAAATGTTGAAAAAATGAAATAAAAAATTCAAAAATTCTACCATTGATTTTCTATTACGATATAAAGAATCTTTAAAATGCAAATTTAAAACGATTATTATATAATACAATAAAGTTTAAAGTTTGACCTTAGTTAATTTTAAAAATACATGTAATATATTTATTAATTAAGTTATATATTTTTTTTTTTTTTGCTCAATAAAAGAATAATACTTAAATTGGCATGCTTGATGTTTAACAATAAAACTTTAGACGTAATACATTTTATTAGTTCCAACAAAAGCTAACCCCCACCCACACTTGAAGGATTACAACAACTACTCTTTCACTAATATTGAATTCTGCGTCATATTACTTCTGTAATTAATACTCAGACCATTAACAGATTAATTGGGCCATTGTGATAATAATGGCATTCAATGAGAAATGTTTTCAATTCTGCAAAAGCTGTATGTATTAGTTAATTGTTTTCTTTTTTTAAAAAAAAATGCTATTTACTTTCTATTGAATGCAATGGTCGGGAATGGTGGTCACTAGAGCTCAAAACCCATAGATCATGGCTTAACTACTACTTCCAATGCTCCAACATATATGAAGTACTTAGCAACAAACTACATAATTATTTTTTATCTATATTATCTTAATACATTCGATTAATCTATTCTTATATTAAGAATTAAAAGTAAAGACTGTTTTTTTTTTTTTTTATGACTTACATTTTTAATTGAAGTGCGATCACTTTTTTTGAGTCATGAAAGAATGACAGATCATATACGTAATTCTAATAGCATTAGTGAAACTAGTGAAAAAAGAGACCGGAAACAGAAAACAAGTGTTTTCAAAACTAATTAATTAGGTAAATGTTGGAATTTGAATTAATTGTACAATCTTTTGGATTTAATATTATTTAAACTAAGCATGCATGCTACACAAACAGCTGAAAGTCTGTTTAGTATTTTTTGAAATTTAAAAAATGTAACTTACTTTTTGCCAGATATTATAGTTATTTATTAGGACAAAATTAGTAATTACTAATTAGATATAAAGTTTTAAGTGTTTTATTTTTTATAGTGCATTCTTTATCTCCACTCTACTATATCATAACTATACACCACACACTCATATATATGTAAACATATGAAAGAAGTCACCACTTACTTTACCAATAATCAACAATCTCAATCTGTTGCCAAGGCAACCTCCTTTTAACAATAAAGGTGGAAAACCACCTTTAACTATGAAGTAATAAATTTAAATAGACAATAAAGATTGTAACAACTTGATTACAGAAATTAAAATTATTAATTTAAAGAAATACAAATAAATCTCATCAAACAGATAAATATAACCTGTTCTAAAAGCAGACTAACAAATAATCAATTATAACTTTCAAATTGCAATCTACATAAGTATTTTTTAGATTGTTGATTATTATTGATATTGGCATTGTTTAAATGTTGACTGCTTTCACGTATTTATATTTATAAACCTATCTAGCCTTGAGCATTATTAAACATACAAATATGATGTGTGTATATATATATGTATGTGTGTGTGTGCGTGTTGGGTGATTGAATTAATATTCATTTTTTGTGGCTTACATGTTTGACAACTCTCTATATAAGAAAATGGAATAACAAGAAAATATATTTTGACCTTTTCTCATAAAAATTGTCTTATGCTGTAACTAGAGAATATTTCAATCTCTATATCTTTTTAGTGATTATTAATATCAATATATTACATATATATTAAGCACTGAAAGTATTATAGTGTTTCACATTATTTTTATTATTTGAATCTGTATTGACGATGTTAAATTGAATAAATTTCCAGACATCACAACTTGTGACACCAACAATTTTGAAATGTTTTTTTTTAAATAAATTGCATGATTGATTTAATATATCCTTTCAAGCCTAGGTGTTTCAGACAATTCCTTATATAAAATAATGAGATAACAAAAGAAAACAATCTGATCATTTATTATAAAAATTATTGCTATATACTATGACTATAGAGTATTTTACTTTCCTAATGTGCAATTACATAATGAGTATTAAGCACTGGAATATATGTAGTAATAATAATCAAATGAGTTTATTGCCTAGGAGCTCATAAGATTTTCAAACACTCAAAGTGATAGAACTGGATAATAAATCCATGCATTTTGAGCTTCAGAGTCTGCCATTCTACAATGGCACCAAACCAGATAGGATTATTTACATATATATGTTAATACATGAATGCAATTAACACTTAAACAAAACCAATATCAATAACAATCAACAACCTCAATCTGTTGTCAAGGTAACCTCCTTTAAACATTAAAGGTGGAAATTCACCTTTATTATGGTCTAATATGTTTACATAGAAACAAAAGATTGCAATTTGATTACAGATAAAGAAATTAATAATAATTCACAGTGTTAAATGTTTATATGTAACATTTTGACATCAATTCACTGCAACTGTTTAAATGTAATTGAATAGCCCTTTAGTCCACGGTACTTGACAGTATTTTAATGTATTGGCAAATGCTGTCACTAGAGGGCTATTCAATTACATTGTCAAGTGATGTCACTAGAAGGCTATTCAATTACATTTAAACATTTGCAGGGAGTTGATCTCAAAGTGTTATATATAATAATAATGAAAATAACTGTGAAAATATATTTATAAAATACAACAAACTACAGAAGTATTTTCAGTTAATCTCTTAACCTTCTTCAAGTGTCATTTGAATTCAAAATATATTCATTATTATTTTTATTACAATATTTATTATTCAAATAAATGTTATGAACATTCATACAGAAAAGGTAGCCATAATAATTTAAACTTTGATTTTATTCATGCTTAACTTGTTTTCAATATGTGAAATATCAAATTCATAGCAATCTTTTTTTTAGTTTCCCCAGCTTTTATATGCAATTGAAAATTATTTTAATTTTTTTTTTTCAATAAAAATTAAAATAATTGCCATATGTATATAAAAGTTGCGAACAGTAAAGAAGATAGATTGCTATGAATGTGACATTTCACATATTGAAAGCATGCTAAGCATTAATAAAATAAAAGTTTAAATTATTAAGGCTACCTTTTCTGTATGAATGTTCATAACATTTATTTGAATATTACAATAATCCAGCAAAAAGAAAAGTTTTGTTACAATATTCATTGCAATGTAAACATGTTTTCCATATTTCATTAGAAAATATTATATTTAACACATTATATGTTTAGCATGCTTTCAACTACTACATAGTTTTAATCATGGCAATATTTATTTGCCATGATCAAAAAATATTATAGTAAGAGAGTATTTAAATACTCTAAAGGAAAATGTAAATGAGATAATTTACATAATCCATTTCTTTGACAATATGATAAAACATGAAAAATGTATTTACATTGAGTTACAATTTGGGAAAAGGAAAGAAACAAATCCTTGTTGAATTACAATATTTATTTTATAACATACATTTTATTGTATTATAATGAGCATGCTAATAGTTCTAAATAAGTTTTTGCAATAAATGCCATAAGAGAAAGCATTTAAAAATCTCTATTTAGAATTATCCCTACCTCCAAACTGGTTTAAAAGCTACTGACTATTTTCAGAGAGCTTGAAACTGGTTTGGGTTGGGGGTAATTCTAGACAGAAAATTTTTAATGCTTTCTCTTGCAGCATTTATCAGAAAAACTTGTTTAGAGCTATTAGCACACCCATTATATTACATTTGTAATACAAGTTTATTAAATTAAGTCATGTGATGTATGACTTGATTTTTTTACTATTATTTTATTGCATATATATATATATATATATATATATAAATTATTAATCAATGTCTGTATTCCAATTATAATAAAATATATATAATTATTCAAAACAATACAATAATTAATACAGTAACAATATTTTAAACAAATATATACCAATTTAATAGAAGTACTTTCAACTATCTATGTAGTCATTGTCAACTAGACTCAAATTGTATTAGAAAAAACCGTTACAAATGTAAACAAAAGCAATACGTCATACATCAATTTTCCCACAATTCATTAATTTTTATATTGGCTGTCTGTCTATTTATCAACTGTTGCTTTTCACTTTTTATTAACATAGCTTCTTTAATTTTGCGTTTATTATTATTTCTTTCAATACACAGAATTTTAACTTTATTAAAATCAAAATCAAAACCATAATTACATGTTACATTATGATCAAAAAATACTGATGGTGATACATCATCATTTCTAACATTCTCTTGTCTTGATTTTTGCACTCGTTTATATAATAACAAATGCTCCCTTGATCTTTTCTCCAATGTACATCGAGATTCCCCAATATATGCCTTTCCACAAAAACATAGCCATTTATATATTGCACAACTTTGATTTAAAATACCACACCTATTTTTTGAATTATTTATTAATCTATTTAAATTAGGAGTAGTATAAAATGCAACTCAACATATATTTTTATATATCTGTTTTATAAATTTAACCTGTTCATTACAAATAAATGGTATTGATATCCAAGTATATTTTATTTTATCAATATCTATAGCATCTAAAATATTTCTATTATTATTAAACTTAGTAACAATATTATAAATTAATTTATGATCATATCCAACATTTAACAAATCCATAATAAATACATTTATGTTACTTATTTTATCAGAACTATATTTACATAATTTATTATTCCTAAATAAAAATGATTTTAAACTGGATAATTTATGTGCAATTGGCACATTTGAATACCAAGGAATATATCCTCTTTTTTCAATATCTTTTATTACCATACAATAATCTAATTTATTTTTATTACGTGTAACTTTAATATCTAAATACTGAATTGACTTTTTTCTTCAAAAGATTTACTCCATTTTAAACCTTCTAAACTATTTAATTCATTGAATAATACATTTATAATATCTAAACTTCCACAAACGAAAACATCATCAACATACCTGTAATAAATTTTAATACCTTGGCAATATATATTAGTATTAAGAATTATATCTTCATATCTTGATACCACAAAACTACATATTTGTGAAACTACAGGAAGTCCCATAGGCCATCCATAATCCATTTTATAATAATTTTCATTAAATATAGCATATATATTTTTATCAATAAAATATAATACATCATTTACAAATTTTACTTTTTTAACATCAACTTTTTTTAACCTTAAAGCATCTAATATAATTTTTATAGATTTTAATCTATCTATTGAACCGTACATCTCACATATATCAAATGTACAAATACTATCATTATTATTAATATTAATATTTTGAATTTTCTTTACAAGAAAATTCAAAATATTAATATTAATAATAATGATAGTATTTGTACATTTGATATATGTGAGATGTACGGTTCAATAGATAGATTAAAATCTATAAAAATTATATTAGATGCTTTAAGGTTAAAAAAAGTTGATGTTAAAAAAGTAAAATTTGTAAATGATGTATTATATTTTATTGATAAAAATATATATGCTATATTTAATGAAAATTATTATAAAATGGATTATGGATGGCCTATGGGACTTCCTGTAGTTTCACAAATATGTAGTTTTGTGGTATCAAGATATGAAGATATAATTCTTAATACTAATATATATTGCCAAGGTATTAAAATTTATTACAGGTATGTTGATGATGTTTTCGTTTGTGGAAGTTTAGATATTATAAATGTATTATTCAATGAATTAAATAGTTTAGAAGGTTTAAAATGGAGTAAATCTTTTGAAGAAAAAAAGTCAATTCAGTATTTAGATATTAAAGTTACACGTAATAAAAATAAATTAGATTATTGTATGGTAATAAAAGATATTGAAAAAAGAGGATATATTCCTTGGTATTCAAATGTGCCAATTGCACATAAATTATCCAGTTTAAAATCATTTTTATTTAGGAATAATAAATTATGTAAATATAGTTCTGATAAAATAAGTAACATAAATGTATTTATTATGGATTTGTTAAATGTTGGATATGATCATAAATTAATTTATAATATTGTTACTAAGTTTAATAATAATAGAAATATTTTAGATGCTATAGATATTGATAAAATAAAATATACTTGGATATCAATACCATTTATTTGTAATGAACAGGTTAAATTTATAAAACAGATATATAAAAATATATGTCGAGTTGCATTTTATACTACTCCTAATTTAAATAGATTAATAAATAATTCAAAAAATAGGTATGGTATTTTAAATCAAAGTTGTGCAATATATAAATGGCTATGTTTTTGTGGAAAGGCATATATTGGGGAATCTCGATGTACATTGGAGAAAAGATCAAGGGAGCATTTGTTATTATATAAACGAGTGCAAAAATCAAGACAAGAGAATGTTAGAAATGATGATGTATCACCATCAGTATTTTTTGATCATAATGTAACATGTAATTATGGTTTTGATTTTGATTTTAATAAAGATTTTGTGTATTGAAAGAAATAATAATAAACACAAAATTAAAGAAGCTATATTAATAAAAAGTGAAAAGCAACAGTTGATAAACAGACAGGCCACCAATATAAAAATTAATGAATTGTGGGAAAACTGATGTATGACGTATTACTTTTTGTTTACATTTGTAACGGTTTTTTCTAATACAATTTGAATTTAGTTGACAACGACTACATAGATAGTTGAAAGTACTTCTATTAAATTGGTATATATTTGTTTAAAATATTGTTACTGTATTAATTATTGTATTGTTTTGAATAATTATATATATATATATTAAAACTATAAGTGCACAAAGGTAATTTCTTATCAATTATAAATCACATCAGATACCACTTCAGGTACTCAATTAAATTTAAATGTTCTATATTAGTTAATATTCTAAAACAAGGTGGACAAAACATGAATCATGATCTATTTGTGGACTACCAAGGTATTTTGAAATGATTTCCCACATTAAAACAAGACTAATAATAATAAATGATCCTGCATTACTCTAGATTAGATAGCTATGCATAAAGTAAATATATTTTACACAAATTTATGGCTACTATTGGTGAAAATTGGCTCTTTATAATCAAGGCATCTATGTGTAGTCAGGCACTTGATGATGAATAGATCAGATGACATATATATATATTTGAAATGCATGATGATGCATACATAATAACAAATTTATCAGCACAAATGCATCCACTGTGCAACACAAAGACACAAATGGAAGCACAGAATTCATTCAGCTAGTTGCAGCACACAGATTGTGAAAAATTACTATTTTATCATATTTATAAGGTGGGTTTAATGTCTAAAACACTTGCAAAGAAAATAAAAAATAAATTTTAATAGAAAATGAGAAAAACATTTTTATTCATAATGGTAAATGCAAAATGTATGTTATATACTAGTAAGGATTACTCTGAAAGAGGGTGTCTATCCCTATTGTAAAGTGGATTTAGAGCAAATAGTTACAATATATAAAAATAGTCTTTATTATATATCTTTTTTAGTATTTTGAACATGGTAAAAAAGTCAAACATTATCAAATTTTAACTCACCTAACATCATGTTATGAATACACAGATTAAAAAAACATGTATGGACATTAGATTTTTATCCTTCAATCATCTTGAAAGTACTCTCATGTGGTACTATATGTGAAAGTTCATGTTTTTCTATCTATTCCTTGTAAAGAATATATATTTACAAAATTTCCCACTCACTGATTAACAGTTAACTAATTAATATGGAAGTTGTAGTAATTAATTTTTTTTTTGTTTGTAGCAGTATCTCTCTTATCTCAACAACTCCATCATTACTGTGGAAAGTTAGGCCATTCTCTTTCATTATGCATGCATATTGAATATCCAAATCTCTATGTCATGTTGGCAACTCAATACTTTCATTATACCAGGGGTCAGCAACTTTAGTGGTTCATGCTGAATCTATGCTACAATGTTATTCCGTGTGCTGATTTGATTCTACCAATCTTATACTATTCTCAGGCAAGAAAACGGCTGGCTTCTATACACTTTTAACACCTTATGGAAGTGTGAACAATTATTGTACTATAGATATATATTTTCCATATGTTTTTAGTCTTTATCATTGCTTCTCTCACTTCAGTTCGATCATAGTGCAATCATCTTTTGTGTATACAATTGCCCACTTTAGAACAAGACTCAATTTTCTGAATAGAAGGAATGTATGCAATGGTCAAATATCCAATATGAATGTAGGAGTTGTAATAAGGTATATATAGGACAAACAGGATGAATGATATGTGATAGAGGGAAGGAGCATGATAGAGCAATTAATAGGAAAGATATTAGGTTAGGTCCATATATATATATATTATTTAGATACTGGTCATAAAATGAAGTGTGAGAAGAATATTAGAGTTATAAAACATGTGAAAGATTATTCAAAAAGGATATGTTATGAAACTTTATACATTCAAAAAAATTTAGATAGATATGTAAACATAATTAAAGGTCCAGCAAGATTCCGTGGAAAATGGCATTATTAGACAATTCGGAAGATTTAAAAATTATGGTAAAAACGTCAGGGTCGAATTGTGAATGAGGGTTTATAAAGGGGAAGGGAGAGTTGAATATTTATTTATTTATATAGATATATTACAATATATGTATTTATATAGTTTTAAATTGTTATTATTATTATTATTATTGTTATTTTTTTTACATACTTTAATTTTTTATTTTATGTTATTTGTTTATATATTTATATGTGTAATGTTAATTATATTGTTGAAGATAAAATAATGTCTAATAGGGGGCGTAAATGTAGTTAATAAGTCATGTGATATATAAAACTATATCTTGAAAAGGTCTCAATAAGAGATGAAAGCCAGTTGATAATTAAATAATTGTAAATATAATTAGTTGTTTGTTTCAATTTTATTTGGATTATTATATTATATATAAAAGGAATGTATTTTTACCAGACTAACTAAATATTGAATAATAACTGTTTTTAGAAATTTTATTATTTCACCTTCTAGCTAAGAATAACGATGTACTCCTAACAGAATGGATATTAGTCGTCTACTTGGGGGGGGGGGGGACTTATTTGGAATATGAAAAACATTTTTTTCAGTCCAATTCAAACTCATTCTCAAGTATACAGCAAATATGTGATCCTTCATATGTGTAGAGATTATACCTATTTTGATATTTTTAATCTAATGTTTAAATCATAGAAATAAAAAAATTAAAACCAACAACAGCCAAGCAAATTCTCAATTAAAAAGAAATTTAATTTGATGGCTTAACGAACAACCTAACTCTTAATTTGAAATCTTAATTACAATTCTGGGATAATTATCTTTCAAAACAAAATTCTATTAATAATTTTACTATAAGAATAATACAAAAAAAAATAAAAGGACAGTCTATAAATAGTTTCGAAAACAAATAATTTATACAATAAAACACATCACATATATACCCACGTGTGTGTGTAAATATGGAGGGAAAAATCATCTTACTACCGCGAGAAATGAATTAACAATTTGGAATGTTTAAAAATAAATAGTAAATCTTGGAATCAGAGTTTAATATTTTAAAATTATTCCAATGAAAAATACGGTACATCTTGCTGACCTATAAAATACTTTTTTTTTTATTTATAAGTTTACAATAAAATCAGCCATCACTGGAATAGTAAATAATGCTTTAGTCAACGCAAATTTATTTCGTTTGCATTTAATATATGCTTTAATTAAGAAACAGTTCTTTTCATTCTACTCTAGAGCCGACTAGTGTAAACTTCAATTAAATATCCTCAACTCCAGACTAATTTCTGGGAGATAATAACAACCATATGCTAGAAGTTGATCTTGATACATGGATATAATAGATTTGCCATCTAGTTTGGCATTTGTCACTTATCTAGGCTTAGATAGTTCTTATAAAAGTAATTTCTGAAGGCAATATTATAGGATTGGTTTTGCCAAAAGAGAATATTCTGCTTGCTGAAAGGTATTTTCCAATGTAAACAAACTTATTTATACTATAGATTGACTAACCATAGTTATACAATACCTCTTATTAAACATTAATGTTATATTTTTTTATCAACATTTAATTCCAATTACCAGCCATTTTTCCCTCTCACCTGAAATTGCTTAGAACTTGTTGATCTGAAATAACTTTTCGGCTTCATTAAGTTTTGAACTCAGCTCAGAAGTATGAGGAATCCCTTATACATTTTGAAAAAAAAAAGAATATTCATGTCAATAGATTCTGAAATATGAGATAAATCATTATGTTGACATAGTAATAACTTTTTTATATGTTCTTTTTATTCAAACAAATATTAAATTATTTTCTTTCTTTTTTCCAGTGGCAAATAATTTGCTTTTATAATTTCAGATATTATGTCTGGATTTCTTAAGAATCTCAACCAGAAAAATAAATGATATTAAAAAAGACAAGTGGGAACAGTTGATATTGCCTCATCTTCAAAAATACTCCAATGAATGTAAGCTAGGATGTGCAAACAGTCTTTGAAGAAAGCTTAATTTGAATGAGATCAGTAAAATGGCAGGAATTTACTAAAAATAGCTACATTACTAAAGAAATAAAAAAGCATTGAACCATCCATCAATTTTAAGTGAAATAAGACAATGTAATATTAATATCATTTGTGTTCTTTATTACTTTTTACAATGCTTTTCGAAACCCACTATTGATGGTTTCAATTGCTCCAGCAACCTTCTTCAGAACTTCTACTTATATTTTCAAATCTTAATTTAATATTGAAAGTTTTGATTGCACCAACAATCTTCTTCAGAACTTGAAAGTATTCAAAAAATAATTATAATAGCTTCACCAATCCATTAGTGTTTTCATTGCAAAATAAATTGAAACTGTCAATAGTGGGTTCCAAAAAGCATTGTAAAAAATAATAAAGAACATAAAAGATATTAATATTATATGGATTTGGCAATGCAATTAGAAAGATAAAGTTATAATACTTCATAAGGAAAATAAGACAATATATTTAAAAAATATTAAAATTTAAAAATACTTAGTAATGACCCAATTAGAAAAACTGAATGCTGGAACTCTATAAAAGAGTAAAAAAAATAATGATGACATTACACAATATAACTGTAAAATTTAGGAAAATCTATAGAAGAGAACAAAGTCTTTGTGTTATTGGAAGGGAAGTTATTTCAGCAACAGAACAAAAGATAGTATTATTAATGACAAAAAATAAAATGGCTACTCAATGTGCATGGAAGAGTTTTACAAATGAAAATGTTAGCCTTGTTAAAGCTATGAATAGTAGAAAAGCTACAAGAAGTAAATGAATCATTAAAAAAACAGGTAAAAGAATAGAAAAGTTGTTGATAAGACTATAAAAATGTCAAAATAAAAAAGATATACTAAATGATTGGAAGAAGGCAATCATCACCATTGTTTTCAACCATTATTAAAATAAATAATCAAATGTCTTTATTGCTTAGGATTTTATAAAAAGTTCAAGACTGGAAGTACAAGAATCGGAGCCAATCCAAAAACATTATGCTCCAGAGTCTGATGCTTTACCACAGCATGAACCCATATAGGATGATCATTATTAATTCATTATAGGATAAAAATTCTCCAAGATTAATCCAGATTTTCTGATCTGTAATCTTTCTGCTACTTCATCAATTTATCTCATAAATGGCTTAATTCCAAATCTTTTATAATATCCTGGAATCTAATTTAAGATTTAAACTGTTCATATATTATATGGAATATTGATAAAGATAAAACAAAGTCATTAAAAAATTATAGTCATATCAGTTTTCTGTCAGTTCAAATTTTGATCTTTATCATGATGATTGGATATTAAGTTATCCAAAAGAATAATCTGGACTTCAAAATGATTTTGGTACAATAGATGACATTCATATATGGTCAATGATTATTATTTGTCTTCAAGGTCTGTAAGTGTAGATTATGAAAAGGTATTTAACATCAGAAACAAAAATTAAGAGGCCTTAGAATATTAAAATAAAAAACCAGGATATTTCAAAATTTTGAAAAATATTTAGGAAAATTCTTAATGGACCTTCAGAAGATTACAATTAAAAAAATTGAATAATTTATTATTATGGAATTCATAAGAAGTTTGACCATAGAAACTGATAGTTGACTCCAGTTCATGGATCTTGAGATTGAGAATCTGTCACACTTCTGCTGCCCAAAACTATGCAGGGAAAGATTAATAATAATGAGAGATTATAAAATAATTAACCATAAGGTCACCTAGGTAATTCATTATCATAGATAAATCATATCATCACACATGATTAACATAATGGCTTTTTGGCAATCTAAGAAAGTCATCTAGACTTTTTCAGATGTTGATGTTTTGTTTTTGGTTTTTTTTTTGTAAATACTAAAAACTTCATAACTTAAAATAGGCAAAACTCTCTATATGTATTGCCACTCAGTTCAAGCCAGAATAATCAACAGATGCCAAAAGGATTGTGCATAAAATCCCCATCTAGTGCCTACTCATCCAATATCCCCAGACAAGTTTCTGGCTTGTGGCCTTCATCAGTGAGGAGTCTTGGATCTGAGAGCACTGCACCTAGATCTTAGGATCTAATGCAACCCTCCAGTAGCCACTTTTTATCTCTAACTACAAAACTATGAGTCTTAAATTGAAAACATCATAATATTTTTAATTTAAGCTCATTAGCTTATATAGTCATATAGGTCTGAATTCAGTTCAGTATCTATACATTTTGGTGTCTTAGGTTATTTAATAACCTTAGCCACTACTATCCTATTAGGCAGGATTGGTTTTAAGCCAATAAGCATTACATGATCATCATTTCTTATTCTTGATCATAACTGTTATTAAAACAGGCAAAACTCTCTACATGTGTTGTCACTCAGTACAAGCCAGAATAATCAATAGATGCCAGAAGGCTTGTTCAGTGCTCTCAGATCCAAGGCTCCTCATTGACAAAGGCCACAACCAGAAACTAGTCTGGGGATATTGGATGAGTAAGCACTAGAGGGGTATTTTATGCACAAGCCTTCTGGAATCCATTGATTACTCTGGCTTGCACTGAGTGGCAATACATGTAGAGAGTTTTGCCTGTTTTAATAACAGTTATGAGCAAGCATAAGAAATAGTGATCATGTGATGTTTATTTACTTCATAACTTCAGGAAATGTTTCAAGAATCATTGAGTATATGTAAGAAAATAAGATTAAAGATAAATGCTGAATAAATTAAAGTTATGTTCAATAAGTTTTAAAATTGAAAGAAATAAAGATTAACAGTAATAAATGGGGGAAAACTCAACATCATTACATTACTGTGCTAAGATCATTACTGTAGCAAATAAATGTAATGGATGAAATTAATCATAGAATCAAATTTAATTGGAGTGCTTTTAATAGAAATAACTTGATAGTAAAAGAAAATAAGACTAAAAACTCAAAAATAACGATTTTATATGATTGTTCTCTTATAGATTAGCACCTTAGATGCTTAAAAGTAATAATTAAAAAGAGAAAGGCTTTAACCTTTTTCCACATGTGCTTTAAATGTTTGTATAATAGTCAAATAATGTAGTTTTAACTATAGAAGAACATCTCAAACCTTAATACAAGATAGGGACTTTATAAAGATAAGAGCAACATTTTATCTTTATCCTAAATTCTTACTTATCTTTACAAAGTCTCTATCTTGTGATGAGGTTTGAGAGGTTCCTCTATAATCAAAAACTACTTCATTTGGCTATTATGCAAACATTTAATGTGCATTTGGGAAAGGGTTAAAGCTTTTCTCTTTCTAATTACATACTGCCTGTGTACTCAATAAATAATTAGAACATTAAAAGTAATAAATACATATTCAGATCACAATTCAAAATATGGTAAGATGTATATTAGAACTAACAAAAAAATGGCAGCAAAATACATGGATAAAAAGGAACAAAGAAACAACAAAGGTAGCACTGAAAGAATTAGTACATAATAAAATGACTTTATGACTCAGGAGTTGTTAAGAAGTTTGAGTACAAAAAAGACAGAATTAGATTATGATGTATGGAACTTGATCTCTAAAGTCTCTCACCCTACCATACAGAATATTAAAAGAGTTAAAAGTGTAAAATGGAATTGAGCTGGAGATGTTGTAAAAGATATGACAATAAATAACAATTGAAATCTTAAACTGGATTGCAAGGGGTGGTAAAAGACCTAGAAAGAGACCATATGTGAGATAGAAAAACGAGATAAGGAAGTTTTCAAAGCAATGTAAATAGATGATGCTACCAATTAAAGAAGTTGAATTAAAGTTGGAAAAAGATTTATTCTGAAATGTAATAATGATGGTTTGAAATGATGACCTAATTGTCATTGGCTCATCAAAAAATGATGCTTGGTGTTCAACTAAAAAGTCACCAACTATGGCCAATTTCACCTTATTGTCTTTATCAAGTTTATTTTATTAAGAAATTCTAACTCCAAAACCTGTAAAAAACTGTGTTTGTAAAACATCAATTTGTACACTTTATAAAAAAAATCTAAATATAAAAGCAATGAAGGATTCTCGACAAAAAATTATCTTCCAAAATTCAGCCCTTTCAGTAGCACTTTAATAATATATTGTATTTCTGCACTTATTATCAATGCATCAGTTCATTTTTAGCTTAAATAAAATAGAAACATTTTACTCTGGCAACATCTATAGTAAGTATGAGTAATCAGATAGGATCTCATATACATTTCATCCTAGATTCTTTTTTTTCTTTTGATTTTATTAATGAGGATTTGGGATTCTAACTGAAACTAATACAGTAATGTATCTAGTAATCACCTCTAAGTTCTATTTCATTATCAAATTAAATGCCTGAAATTCACCAAATCCTAACATTCATGAATAATATCAGATCAGGAACTATATATTTAAACACATTTAGTCCATTTTATCAGTAGGTTTCTTACTTCCTTTGTTAGGAATGCATTTCCGACACATCACTTACGTATTTTGTTATATAGAAAACAACTGTAGCACCAGCTGTTATAATATTATATAATCAATGATTACCAGATAGTGTTGGATCACAAGGCAGATTTCTGCCTTTTGGCTTTATCAATGAAGGTTGGGATTCAAGGCTAGGATTAATACAGTTATGCATCGAAAAATCATGGGTCAAATTAAAATCCTAAAATTCAAAAAATCTTAAGGTTTTGAACTATTCCAATATGCCTCAATAGATATATATTGGTATCAGATCAGTAATTATGAATTTAAATACCCTTATTTCATATCTAACTATGTTTTGTATTTCTCTGGCCAGAGATGTCAATTTCAACACATCACTTGAATATTTTATGTTGTAAACAAGAACAACTCTCATGATCTCAGCATCATCTATTGGAACTTTGAATAAATGATGACAACTAGTTTGTGGTACATCTTGAGATAGACTTCTACCCTTTGCCTTTATCAGTGAGGATTGGGATTAAATCTGAATTTAATGCAGTTGTGCACCAAGAAAACACCTTTGACCTTTATTTTATCATCATGTTAAAACCTTGTACTAAAAGCTTTTTTTTATTTACCTATTGCAGTACTTAAAATTTTACATCATATTTTTCTATTGAACCATTTATTTATATATGGTACAAATATATTGGCATTTGGTAAAAGCTAAAAAAAAAAAGTAAACTTTTTTTTTTTTTTTTATTAGTATAATTTATTTTCTTAAAAACGTACAGTGAAAGTTAAAATTGTCTTTCATATTTTTTTACATAATTAAAAATAAAAGTAAAAATTGGAGAGAACAAAAGACACACAAATCACTAATCTAGATAAGCTAAAAGAAAAATATTTTAGCTAATTAAAGATGGCCGAAGAACTTGATAAAAAAGAGAACTTTGTAATTGAAAACCCGATAAAAAAATGTACAAGATTATAAACCTAAACACCATGATAATAACATGCGCAGAAGTCAGAAAATTGGGCCAAAAAAGAGAGAGGCCAGTTTGATCAGTGTCTTGTTTCATCTGTTTCTCTATAGTTGGTCCTGGATAACAAAAGAATATATCCAGGATCGCTCTACGCTGAAATAATTCTGCATATTGGAGTGAACAGGAGATTCTGCGGACATGGTGCCTGAAGATGGACACCAGAAAATCCTTCATGACTGACTAGGAGAATAGACCACAAGATCAACTTATAACCAATGGCCAAGCTCATTCTAACCCAGAAAAAACTATGCATAGTAATCTACAACCTTCTCACTAAACTTACCGGTAAGCTATGACTCATTATTATTCCCGATTGTGACTAAATTGTCGACAAACCATTTTACAAATATAAGCTTATAATAGAATCCCGATAGAGACTTTAATTTTCGTACTCAAAGAACTTTCTTATAATAGAATCCCGATAGAAACTTTAATTTTCATATTCAAGGAACTTTCTTTTAAAGAACTTTATACAAGATCTTGGAAATGAATTGTAAAAAGTGAACATTATTGAGTTGCTTTAATTATTTTATTTAATTGTTATTTTTTTTATTAATTGCTTCATGTTTGGATTAGTGTGTGTTCTCTCCAGTTTATTTAATTAATAATTTAATGTTAAATATTTTAATTTGTTAGAATAAAAAAAAATATTTCTAATATCAACTTTTCATTTGTACGTTATTAATAATAGTTATTAATTATTAATAAATTTATTAATATTAGTTTAGTGATATTTAAAAATATAATTTACCTTTGCCAATATGTTTAATAAGTTCCAAGAATAATAATATTTAGGAAATAATTCTAAATTACTGTGTAATCTAATACCGATTCTTTAAAAACATTTTTCTTTTTAATTTGCGAGATGTGCTGGCGACAGATTTCAGTGGATTCTTATATGAATCCTGGCACCCTGATAAAAGAAATAAAAGCTGATTTCACCAATAGTGCAGGAAATATAGTTGTGTTTTTAGAAATAGAAATACAACTTTCTACTTTTTGCATAACTTGATCAACTCGTGGATTTTATATGTGTAACAGAGACCAAGTCAGATGGAAAAACGTTTCACTATGTTTTTTCATTTAATGTTGGACCTGAATCTTAATTTATATATGATTAGCTATAGTTTTTATAATCAATTCAGAAACTGCATTCACATTCTGATAAAATATGTGTATAAATTTCATATAACTAACATTTGTAATGGTAAAACTAAATGCTTTAATAAAAAAACAAACTGTATAATTACGAGCTAAATTTTGTTACCCATAATTCACTGATTTTAGGATACTACATGGTTAAGTCCGGTTTGGTAGAATGATTGTCTCGGGAAATCAAGATCTGTGGATTAAACTTTTGACCAATAAATCATTCAATAATTTTTTATTATTGTTTAACTTACTTTACATATATTAATTTTGATAATTTTCAAATTGAAAAATCATTATTGTGGCCACAAAATGCAAAATAAGACTCTAGGGGTTAGATGACCATAACAAACAGAATATTATTATAATTTAAACTCTAAGCTTAATTAATCCTAATTTTTTCAAAAAAATACATATCTAAATTTACAATTATACAATAAAGCATATCCAATTATTTAGCAAATTATTACAATTTAGTCCAAAAGTGTCAAACTTTTTACATTTATAACTTTGACATTATCCATTTCAAATAAATATATGAATGATTATTACTAATCATTCATTAGACTAGAGATTATCCTATCATTTGCCCATATATAATCATTAAATCCCCTTAAAGATTAATGTATCCATTTTTATTTAAATGTAAACACATTGAATTACTAAAGAAAATTTAAAATGATTCAATAAAATAAAATACAAATGATTTAAAAACAAAAAAAATTGTAACATTTGCGAGAAATAATAAATAAGACTAGGAAATAATTGTGACATAAGCATGCATACATATATAAAATGTAAAAGTAACCTACTTAGATGAGTCTGCATACATACATGCCCAAACAAAATTCAAATTAACGTATATTTGTGACAGTGATATTCACACAATTAAAACCTCATAAAAAGACACAAATAAACAAAAAGCACAAAAAATACTATAAAAATAATGACTCCAGGATGATTAGAACTGGGATATTTTTCAAAAATATAAATAGTGAACAAAATAATCAAATAGTTTTGCATTTAAGAAATCACATGATATTCAAACACCAAAAGTAATAGGATCAAACTGTGATCCATGAGTCACTAGTTTATAAGTTTATATCTCTACCAGTGCACTAAGCCATGCAAGCATAAGATAAAAATAATGAAACTACAGTAATGCTTCACAAGAACATATTTGAATAAGTCAACAAAATAATTAGTAGGTCCATCATGCATATTTGAGATATAGATGTTTGAATGTTAATATCTAAATTTATGATTTAACATGCATACATCACTATGAAGTAAAACATATCTAAAACTCTTAACAATATTGGTTTATCTTTTATGAAATATTAACATTTAATCTCTTTGCATTAAGTCTTTAAAAACTAAAAAAAAAAATTACTTACATGGCCTCTATTCATACACTTACATTTAGGAGAAAGATTTCCCATCTCTATTTGCACAAATAGATTACATTAGTGAAGAAACAATCAAAAGCCATTGATATCATTGAAAAAAATACAAAATGGAGCTGAGCTAAATATATTGCTAGAAAAGATAATTGTAAAGTTTAAAAGAGATCCCAAGAAATAGTAAAGACCTACCAAGAGATTATATGGGTTGACTAAGAAATTTTGCTGATGTGATGTGTATTGGAAAAATTAGGGAGTGAAGAAACTAGATTAAACTTGAAAAGACCTTCATCCTGCAGTTTCATGGACTTAAGATAATGATGATAATAATAATAATATAGCATATAAGATACATTCACAAAAGATGTTATAGGAAATAATACAGCAATAAAGTAAAAAATAATAATATTAACAATTGAATAGCTTTACTTCTCAAAAAATCATGGAGCAAATATCATAAGGGTTGGAATTGTTTGAGATTGTTGGACTTTAAGCTCCAGATAATGCCATTCTTACCACTGCATCAATTTATACAGTACCATAAAATAGTTAAATAATGAGTTGCTTGGGAAATAATGTAACAATTGAGCTCTTGAAAATAACAAGCAGAGGTTTGATCCAAGAACCTTTAGTTTGTAAATCCATCAGTCTACCAATATTCTAAATGAAACAACACATAATAATGGGGGGGGGTAAAACTTTTTTAGTATATTATTATTATGAGTTAATATTGGAGATGTTATATTGCTGTCTAATATAATTAGTATAAAGTTAAATCTGTTTTTAGTAGAATTATTAACTTATTATAAATGATAGCTCAATGTAGAAGAAATTAAACTTGGAAGTTATTGTAAACAATCATGAGCTATATATAGTCTAAATCAGTTTGTGTAGCAATGTATGATGCATGAAACTTTAGCATTGAGCAGATACAGATAACATCATTTTTACATAGTATGAATTAGAATAAGAATTCACATTTTCAAAATAAAGTTTTATTTGATGGCACTTATAGGAAAGAGAATACAAAGAACCCACCAATTGGCAATAACTTACATAATTTGGGATATTTTCTGCAATACATAGTATAGCAGGATATTGTACTAAAATCTAAACCTATTCCACATCATCCAGGATGTCTGATCATTTTATCCATGTGATTTTCAAGACTCATTGATAATTTGATGGTTTTAATAATAATACTCGTAAATAAAAACTTGTATAATATTATTAAGCTTGGAATAGTTTTGATTAGTAAACAGCCAATATTAGTTAGAAATTAAATGTTACAAGTTAATCTGTTTTTGGTCAGATGAGTATTGATACACTGACTATCAGAGTAAAAGATTATATTATATATTAAAATTGCAAGTTTCCACATATTATAACTATACCTAATAGGCCAATTCCTAATTCTGCTAGTATGTATCTCACATGAGCCTTCATCACCAAAATTTAATTCATTAATTTTTTTTTATTAAACCCAAAATAATAATATTAAAGCATCATCACTCTTGATGGGAGCTTAAACAACTTTGATTACTTTATTCAAATACCATTCAAGGCAGATGATAGGTTTGTGAAAGCAGTAAGTTATGAAAATATTCCCAGATTTGGAACATACAATCCCATAATGTGTCATAAGTTTATAGCTCAGATTTGAGCTTCAATCATTGAGTGTAATATTAATTTTTAATTAGCCTGAGGTAATTTTCAATATTCAGTGGAAGTTATCATATCCAATCTCTCACAATCAACTGAGTCATATAACCATAATAAAAATATTAAAAATAATTTTAAAAAATAAATCTGTAATAAATATTTTAATTGCAAAATGTCATACCACTGGAGACAGATGGAGATTTGGTGAATGCTTGGGGGGAAATATATTAATAAGTTCCTACATCAATATATCTGAAATATCAAAAATTATGGTATTTACGTATTAGACCTGCTGCTTGTGACAGCAGAATGTTGCACCTTTCTCCAGTGGAGAGTGGGAGTGTGTTTGCAATGGCAGAATGCTGGATTACAAAGTCACAACTATGGCATTCTGCCATTGCAAACACCCTCCCACTCTATACTAGAGAAAGATTTGGCAAAATCATAGCAAACACAGGCAGCAGGTTTAATACGTAAGTACCCAAAGACTTAATTTTTTTAGAAATTTGAAAGTGTAGGGCCTCTCTGAGTGCATGACCTCTGTTAAAGAACTGAGAATTTGACATCTGAGCTAGCCTTGCATATCACCAGTAGAAAATGGCTGTCAACTGTAAAGTAATGAGATTGATATTAAAAGTAATAATTTAATATCACTTAGATGTTGTACCATTTACATTTTACCATTCATCAATTCTCAACACAAGAAGAATAAAAAAAAGCTTAGTAACTTTTTTTGTTATTCTCTTAATATTTTAAAAATATTATTACTAAAATATTTTTCTTTTATTCATCTATCTACAATACTTTTTTTTAATTTTTCATCTAATTTTTATCAAATATAAATACTATGCTGTTTATCTATTGTAAGTACTTTATTTTTTATTAATAATTTTTATTTATGTCTTAATGCATATACATAATTTGTTATTATTTGTATCAGTAAAATATATAGATAATCACATCATGGACTGAAGTTTATCTAACCCATGAATCTTCAATCTGTTATAAAGAAAATCTCAATAAGTAAAAGATGGGTTCCTTTCTGGTCTAAAATTTTTAATATAGTCATTCAGATTTTCATATTCTCAGAAGTTTAAAAAAACTAATAAATTGTCATTTTAAAAAAATGTTAAACTTATTACTAATAATTATTACTTAGATAATAAATTTGATTTTGCTAAAAGCCAGATGTTTTATAAATGTAATCACATAATAATAGCCAAGATTTCAGTCCATGAGAGAGAGCCAAAGACTCCAGTTAACTCTGTTTCCGGCTCCCTGTTTCATTCTCTTTTTCTTAGTTTAAGGAATTAATTTTCTCTAAAACTATCCTATTAAAAAAAGGAGTTTCTTAGCTCTCTTTTCATATACGAGCTATATCAACAATGTAATCACAAGTAAGAATAATTTCAACTTTTATAAAAACACTATGTAAATTATATGCAGTCATTGAAATTATAAAAGATTTCTACAGAGATTTTACCTTTTAATGAAAATTTTCATTTCACTTAATTTTGTTGAATGAATGAGAGAATCTGGTTGTTGGGAAGGTCACCAGGTGCCTAAATCCTAGTTCTTTTGAGGGAGGTGGCTGGGATGAGGGTGCTGTGGTGATCATTACCAACATTGGTTTTCTCATTCATAAAATAGGAAAAATAATGTTATTTATGGCGATTTTTTAACGTTATCATCATAAATTATTTTATCCATGTATTATTGCAAAATAAGTTGCAGTTTGGCCTCATGATTATAATTACAAGTGATTCACCTTATTTAATTGTATTACTTCCAATGTTGTTATTGATAGGGCTGGCCTTTTGCTGTTCATGTGATTTTCATGATGGATTAGAATGGTCTTCAGCAGAGACATTTTGAAGCTTGGACTTTTTTTCCTTGTTCTCCATAGTTTTTGCATAATTTTTCCAAAGTATTTGGGCTTGCTCTCTTGTGAAGATATTCAAGGCCATTTGAAAGAACTGAACAGTAGATTGATTTAGTCCATATTTTATGTTATCTCCAAGTGTTTTCCTATTTTTCAAATTATCTACCACAAATTGGATTTCTCAATATTGTACTCCAAAACACAATTCATATTTGAAGTCTAAACTTTACAAATTATTCCTAACTGTAAGTTTTAATTAAAATTTTCATTACACTCAACTTTGCTGATTAAATGAGAGTCTGGTTGTTGGAAGGCGCCCCAAAGGACTAAATCCTGGTTCTTTTAAGGGGCTATTCATAGCAGTTTTTTAGCGTTATTGTTATAAATGATTTTATCCAAGTATTATTGCAAAGTAAGTTGCAGTTTGGCCTAATGATTTTAATTGCAAGTGATCCACCCTATTTAAATTTATTATTTCCAATGTTGTTATCTCCAAATGTTTTCCTATTCTCAACTTATCTATTGCAAATTGGATTTCTCAATATTGTACTCCTAAAATGCTACTCATATTTAAACTCTAGACTTTACAAATAATTCCTAATTGTAACATGCATTTGTCTTTAATGGTTAATCTTCTTGTGGGTTAATACTTTGAGTTTCCATGGGTTGATCAATTTCTGGAAATGCTATAGACAAAAAAAATTCAATGTGACATTTCAAATCTCCATATTACACTATGTAAATCAATATTTACCTTGTAAAACATTTTATACTCAATAAAATCTATCTTTTATAAAAAAAACAATCAAGATTATCTAAACCAACTTCTATAAGTAAAACATGGATTAGAAATTTCACTTTGGTTGAAAATCTTAATATAGAAAAAGAGTATTTGCAGAGTACTTTATCAGAGTAAGATTTTTACACTTGTAGAAGTTTAAACAAACCCCATTAACCTATTCAGCAGCAAACTCCATCTTTATATTTTGAATGGGATCTAATGAATCTTTTGTTAATATTCTTCCATATTTTTCCATTTTATTTATACAATTAAACCTTTTTTCTATATAATACATTGATAACCTTAACATTATTTATTATAAATTTAAGCTTTCAAATTGTAGACAATTTTAATGGTTAATATTTGATGTTTTAAAAATTTGAAAATAAATATTTTTATTATTTTCAACAATGGCACTCATCATTGGATGTAATTTACCTATTCAGGAAGTGAATAGGAAGAAATATTAGATATTTGAATTTTATGTTATTAAAAGAAGATCATCAAAAAAAATGAAGTTAGTATATTAGTCATTGTTAATTTTTTTAAAAATACATTCCGTACCATTTTGATAAAGCCAATTTTATTTTAGCCAGTAGCTGTGCTTCCTCTCGCCATAATGAACTTTTTATGAGTTGTCTTTTTAAAAATAAGTTGATTTCAAATACAGACTCCTATTGGTTATGTAGATTTTGGTTCAAAAATAAGTATTTTGCATCATAATCATTAATTTGTAAACAAATTATTGAAAATTACAATTTTTCTTTTAAAAATTTACATTATTCAGTTATTTGCCTTCAGGATAAACACCCAACCAATAAGAAACTCTCATTTTTATTGATTTCTAGGCTATCTCCCTCATACCATTACCCTGTTAATTAGATATTGTCAATCATGAAAAAGATCCATATAATGCTGATATCTTCAGATTTTTATACAATTAATACTTTAAAATTGTAGCTGTATGAAAAAAGAAAGTAGGCAACATAGAGAAGTCATAATGATGGCAACACCATCTTAATACCCAAAACCACGAATCTGTATAAAATTGCTACTGTTTTTACCACAAACTGTTGAATAGGCAAATATAACCTATATTGAAAGTAGACTAATAAATTTATTAAAATGACTATTTAAAAATGACCATTTATTAGTCAATTTTTAAAACAATTTATATTTGCCTGTTTAATGGACTTTTAGAAATATAAAAATCTTAATTTGTTATGGTCAGTATTAAAATCTTAGATCAGAGTAAAATGTAGAATTTATCTCTTAAGAAATGGTTTAGATAAGCTTGAACTGCAATCATATGATTACTTTTGTAAAACCACCTAGCTTTATGCAAAATCATATATATATATATACATACATGTTAAAAACTATAATCTAATTTATTATTGTTTTTGTCTTAATGTTTATATGTATTCTAATCAAAGTGTAGTATAGCTGTATATGCATACGGTGTGTGAATATGTTTATATGCTTCAAATAATGCAAAACATTGAACTTTTTTTAAACTTGTAAATTTAAGATATGGTAGAAAATAATCTATATACATTAAACAAATTGTTTAAAACAATATTTAATCAAAATTTATTTTAAAAGCAATACAATATTTCTTTTTAGGTTCTCCCCAAATATAAACAAATTAATAATAGTAAAAATCGTATTTCTAAAAAACAAGAACAAAAAATATTATTTATCAAAATATATATTGTTGCAAAAAAAATTATTCATTAGTTACTTAAGAAAAAAGGACCAAAAAAAAAAAAAAAACCAACAATTATACAATCTTTAAAAAATGTTCTAAATAATCGATCTAATACTGCTTCAGTTTTCCATGAGCATGAAAAAGTCTATAACTTTAAATTTACCTTTAATTCAGATCATAGAAGAAAGTTAAATAATGAAAAACTTTATAGAAAGATTACAATTAAAAGCAGTTCTTATAAACCAATTTAAATATTATATAATAAATAGACAATCGCTAACATTGGTCTACTTAATTCTTAGAAAATCACATCTCGTCTGCTTTTTGACTTCATAAATTCAGTTGATAATGAATACAACATAATCAAAAGTACTTATTTATACATTATAATTTTCAAATGTTATCTATATTTTTGTTACATATCGTATATTATTTTATATATAGATGATGTCTTTGCTACATATATATAAACTTTAAATTAAACATAGCTCAATGTATACGTAAACAATATTTGTCAGAGTGGGGGGCATTTAAAATGTGAATTATAAACATTTGATATCATTCATGCATTAGTAAATTTTGGAATCAAAATGCCATGAATATAGTGATTTTATTGTATTTCAGTCATCAAAAATAGCCATAATTTATCAATTATCTAAACACAGTTTATATATAAGAAATATTTAAGGGCTTAAATTAATGTTTTTAATTTATATAGTATAAAAAAATAGAGTAGTCATTATATTTGTGCATGCAAATCTGCTATATCTCACCAATAAAGCACAGTAACCAGAAACTAATAATGGAAATTTGAATGTGGTACTATCATATAGTATATACCAAACACTCAAGCTTACAATAGAGGGCTTTGGAATTAAGTAAAAGGAAAAAATTGTTTTCCTAATGAAAGTGCTGAAAGAAATCATAGATATTTCTAGTCAAAAAGTCAAAGATTTCTACAGTTAGCATAAGGATCATTGAAATATATAGTTACCAGCTAGTGTTAGACTTAAATAATTAAACAGTGGAGTGGGTATATCCATTGTCACAACATCTGCTGCTTCACTTATGCACTATTTCAAAATAATAATCAGCACACAAAAATAATATTAAAATATATTGATTTAATAATGTTTTTTGATATGGTGTCTATTACTTTCTTCTTTTATAGATATTGATTTAATAATGTTTTTTGATATGGTGTCTATTAATTTCTTCTTTTATAGAGCTTTTTCTAAGACTCATACTATCATATTTCCCATGAATTCCTTCAAGCTAATTTTTTCCTTTGCAGTCTAAATAAAAATTATGCATTTGTGTTTGTTTTTAATTTACAATTTCATTTGAAATGACTTCAGACTAAAAAGTGACTCATAGCAATCCTATCAAATCTAAAAGAATTCATGAGGTCTATCTTTGCAAATAATACATTAATATTAATTAATTTACTAATGAGCAATAAAAGGCACATTCTGGAATCTAACTAAAGAAATTAATTGTTCACTCAGAAATAATGTAAAGAGGAAAAAAATATTTTTATTAATAAGAAAAATACAATAACTTTTATTACCTATATTTCAATAATGTTTTTATCAACTTCTAGATATGCACTATGAAATTATTTCAACTCTAGGCAATCACCCTGAAGTAAGTATGCAGATGTTTAAAATCAAAGAAATTCAAGCAATAGCATGCTTTGACTTTTATGAATTGAAACTGCTTCCTAACTGGAAAATTATAGACTATGAAGATAATTGGAAGTGGCTTGTATTGTGTACTGACTGAAAACTTTATTTAACTAATAAAAAACAACTAGAATATACTAACGTTATTTATTTTAAAACCATCAAAACATCACACGATCGTCATTTTATATGCTTGCACATGTTGTTAATAGGAGTACCAAACTCTCCGTACAGTAGTGCCACTAAGTGCAAGCCTTCATAATTAATGAATGCTGGAAAATTTGTGCATAAAATCCCTATCTAGTGCCTACTCATCCAGCATTCCCAGACCAGTTTCTAGCTTGTGACTTTCATCAGTGAGGAGTCTTGGATTTGGGAGCACTGCATCTAGATCTTAGGATCTAATGCAACCCTTCTGGCTTTATAGTTGGCTGCTAGAGGGTTGCATTAGATCCTAAGATCTAGATGTATAAATTCACTGACATCCACTGCATAACATTAAAAGTTTATATCGTTTTTAAATTTATTTTTATTTTTTTAAGGTGTATATATATGTTTAATTTATTCCAAAATAAAGTGCATTGTTTTACAATATATATGAACTAAATATAGGAAATGTTGTAATACAAAAAATTGCTATAATTGTATACAATAGTTTTAATATACCATGCATAAACACAAAAAAAATATTTTTTAAACTACATATAATTTTTTTAATTAAAAGTTATTTTAATTAATTAAGTAAATAAAAATGTATTTTACATTTTATTAAAATAAATCTTATTTACATCGAATTAGAATGTTTACGTATACATATATGGTCAGCTTTTCAACAAGTCAAATTTGGAAGGAAGTTGTATTCTTTTATAAAAGCTATCTTAAATCTTTTTTGTCAGATTTTAAAGGCAATTTATAATACATTCGCATTACTTATTATAAAAAAGTTATAAATTATAGTATAATATTTAGTTTCATTACAGAGCAAATATTCATTTATTCACGCACGCACAGACAATATTGCGCAAATAGATTTGATTTATGACTGTACTTTTTCTTTTTAAAGAAAAACATTTTTTTTTAACTTTTAACCAGTACTCTAATCATAAAAAAACACAAAACCATAAATATGAGTTTAATGTGTTAAATTAAAACTTGTAGGTAAAGAATAGGATAGTTAAGTAAATTTACACTCGGCTAATTAAGCAGAAAAAGTTCAAATATGATAAGTGAAAAATGTGTTGTAAACAAATTATAAAACGCTTCGAGAATATAAATACGATAAGAACAAAATAACCATAAACAGTTAAACGAGAGTTAACTTTTCTAAAACCGACACGGTTGGCAGTATTAGCCGACAAATATTTCCAGATACAGCATTATTTTATAATACGAAAATATTTCTTACCTCTTAATATCGTTATAAATCCAAAATTCCTGTAGTAAAATTAATACAGTTTTCTTAGGTGATTTTTATTTTATTCTGCTAAAAACAATATGATCACGTTTTCTAAATGTTGCATCCCAAAATAGCAGTACGGATTTTCTTTTCCTGCAGCAGTATCTACAGTTAAGGGAAAACTTACGTCACTTCCGTCTAAATTGTAAAATAAAAATTTAGAAAAAAAAAGAATAAGAATCTTGGTATGTTTACAGCTACTGTCTAGAATTACACTTACGCCTGAATTTTTTTTTTAAAAAAGGTCGTGTTAGTAAAATAAATTAAAAATATATAGCGCGCAGACCCATAGCGCAGGTATTTAAAGTGAACCGGCGGAGTACTTTACAAACCACTAGCGCTTGAAATTTCCAGTGACCTACCTATCTGAATGAAATAAGAACTGTGTAAATAATTATTTTAATTTCATTCATCTTTTATAACAGTTTTCATTTTGCTATTTACATTTAGATTTGGGAATTTAATTTTGTAAACCTATTATAATAGCAATACTATTAAAAATATAACTTAAAAAGATAAGCTGCAGTGCGGTGCAATAATAGTGCTATGTGGAGAACTGGGGTGTAGTTTTATCACCAAATTTACCACCAATTTATGAGGCCTTTTCTTTTGACGGTTTTTCCACTATTGCTCTATACCTGCCAAGGGAATGAGGACGCTACAAAAATTTATTCTGAAAATGCTTTTTAAATCTCAGCTCTTGTTTTAATTTATGTTCCAGAAAGATAAAAATAAAGAAACTCATTCTTAAACCGATAGAATAAATTGAAAAGTCAAATTTCCGCGAAGTTCTAATCAAAAGCAAATTTTCAAATTTGTAGATTTATAATATTGAATAAATTTCGTAAACTTAAACCAGTTTTTTTTTTTTTCGAAAATTAGTGTACTTTCGTCTTCAGAAGAGCAATGATAGAATGAAGGATTCAATAACTAAATATCGGGTCCAATTTTATTTCGTCATTTCCGGTGCATGAACTTATGATCTTCGGAGCCGTGAATGATTCGATCATTGGCATTTATTTATTAAGTATCAATAAAGAAAATGAATCATTTTATACATATTTATTTCTGAAAAAATATTGGTTTTAAAATATTTTTTAAAAAAAGAGTAAAATATATTGCCTTTATATATATAATTAGAAGAAACTGGAACTCAAACTTTCAAGCTCCCAACAGCTATGCATTCTATTTTATACAACTGATACACATGATCACATACATCTGAAAAGGGTAAATGATATCCAATATGCGTATTTCGCGCTGAATCAGCACTCATCTGTTGGTATCACTATCTCCCACATATATTCAATCAGTGTTCAGTCTATATTAATGTAGCAAATCTTCAAACTTTATTTCGTGCTGAACCAGCACTCATCTGTTAGTCCAGTGTGCAGTCTATATTAATGTAGCAAATCTTCAAACTTTAATGGACAAGCTTCAACTTTTTTCATCCAACTTTTCAGGCATCCATATCATTGAAAATCTGATGATGGAGCACCCAAAGTCCCTTGTTGATGCCAATATTATTGTCATACCCATGCTGACCTTAATTTACACTGACCTTCACATATAGGACCTTAATACGTCCATTTAGCTTCCTAGGAGTAGGATGTGCAGTAATATTCAAATATAATTAGAAAGAAAAGTCTTTAATCTTTTTCCAAATGCACCTTAAACATTTGTGTGGGAAAAGATTAAAGCCTTTCTCTGTCTAATTACATACTGCCTGTGCACTTGATAAATAATTAGAACATTACATTCAAATATAAGTATATTGTCTATATTAAACAATATATTAGAAAAGACTGGAACTCAGAAGTTCAAGCTCCCCACAGTATCACTATATCTTATACAACTGATACACATGCCCACACACATGTGAAAAAGATAAATGATCTCCAATATATATGCTTCATGCTGAACTAGTTCTCGTCAGTTGGTCCAAATCACTACCTCCAACACATATATACAGTCAGTTGGTCCAAATCACTACCTCCCACACATATATACAGTCAGTGCTCAGTCTATATTAAGATAACAAATCTTCAAACTTTAAGGGACAAGCTTCAGTCTTCTTCACCCTCCAATTCTTCAGCCATTCATATCATTGAAAATTTCAATGAAAAAATACTCAAGGTCTTGTTGATGCCAATATTATTGTCATATTGGAGATCATTTATTTTTTCACATGTATGTGATCATGTGCATCAATTGTATAAGAAAGAATGCATATCTGCAGGAAGCTTGAAAGTCTGAGTTACAACCCTTCTAATTACATTGTTTAGTATAGACAATATACTTATATTTGAATATTATATATATATAATTAGAAGGGACTTTAAGTCAGATTTTCAAGCTCTTTACAACAATACCCTCAATCTTATATAACTGATACACATGCCAACATAATGTGAAAAACATAAAAAATCTCCAATATAAGAATTTTGTGCTGAACCAGCACTCATCAGTTGGTCTAGATTACCATCTCCCCCCCCACACACACACATGCATACACACACATATATATACAATAACTGCTCCGTTTATATTAAGATAGCAAAAGTCCAATATAAAAATACAGCTAGAACACCATCATCACAAACCTTCAGAAAAACACTATAATTAATCTTCTCTTTACTCCAATTCTTTAGTCATCCATATCGGTGAAAATCTGATGATGAAACACTCAAAGCCCTTGTTGGTGCCAATATTATTGTCATACCCATGTTGACTTTTAAACCACTCTGACCCCTCACATAGTAGAGCCTTAATTTGCCCATTTAAATGCTCAAAAGACAGATGGACAGAATACATGCTGAATATGTAACACTCAAATATAAGTAGAAGGAACTTGAACTCAGACTTTCAAGCTTTTTACAACTATACACTCAATTTTATACAAATGACACATATGACCACATAATGTAAAAAAAATAAATGATCTCCAATATATATAGTTTGTGCTGAACCAGAACTCATCAATTGGTCCAGATCACAATCTACCACACATATATACAATCAGTGCTCAGTTAATATTAAGATAGCAAATTTTTAACTTCTAATGGGCAGGCTTCAATCTTATCCATCCTCCAACTCTTCAGCCATCTACTTCACTGAAAATCTGATATGAAACACTCAAAGTCTTTGTTTATGCCAATATAAAAATTTGGTATCTTAAATAAACTGAGCACTGATTGTATATATGTATGGGAGATGGTGATCTGGATCAAGTGATGAGTGTTGGTTCAGCATGATATATATATATATATATATGTTGTGCCATTACTATTTAGTCATTAGCTAAATTTATAGTAATGTGCATGTAAGAAAATGTAAAACAAAAATCATCATCACATTTTTATATAAAAAGGAAGCTGTAGGGCATCCAAGTTTAAACCCTACAAGATCCAGTTCTAAAAGCTTAAGATAGAAAGAGAGTGGGACAACAATTATATTCTTTATTTGTTTGTGTGTTGATAGGAACCTCAAAAAAGAGTAGTACACACAGTTAATTATTCAGTATTTAATTTTTAAAAAGTAAAAGTTATAACGCATACGTATAGGCACTGTATGTGTAAGCTATTGAATTGTTTTATATTTCAGATATTAAACTTTCTTTGAAACTAGCCTATGCTTGATCAATTTTAATATCTTATTCTATACTTCTATTTTTGCTTTTCTATAATTGTAAGTCGGAATTAAAAGCTAAAGATTTAATTTTAAATATTAAGGTTATAATTACTAAGCTAGCAATTAGATTATTTAATGTCAGTTTATACGATTTGAATGATTGAGTGTGTGTGTTACATCACATAAATATATCTACATTTATTAAATATTGAGAGAAAAAGAAGAAAATCTGTTATATTGGTTTTTTTTTTTACTCAACAATTTTTTTTTGTTAAGGGAAACCTCATTTTATGGATTGGAGGATGCCAATGAAGGAGAACCATGCCTCCTCCACTGGTAGCCTTAGGATATCAATTTTTTTAAAGTAGATGTAGGCCTCGGAAAAGAGCCGTTCAGGTGTGGTCTGTTTTAGCAACATTCGAATAGTGTTGTTATTCTCTTTAACTATCGGATGTCCGATGTTTGTTTTGAGAGGCCCTAACTGCTTATTAGCCGATCTTGATGCTATTGACCAAAGACTAAAAGAACTTCCACTCAATGATCAATTTGTACCTCTTGCCCTTGCCCTGAAGTGCCAATACCGGGATAAGCAGAGATCTCTGGCTGAATATATGTCAATCAAGCGAGCCAAGAGATTCCTGCCAGATCAACAATGCTGGTCCAAGAGTTACTTCCAGTGGGCATTGGGAACAGGTAGTAGGAAACTCGTTCCACTGTCATTAATGATAGATAACAACATTCTTGTGGGCCCAGAAATGATCTGTGCAATTAGAGAGCACTTTAGGGCAACACTTCAATTTGATCAGACTGGGAATGTCAATGGACTATTCGGCTTAAATGAGAACCTGACTCATGGTATCACTGAGGAAAAGATTCGCATCAAGTTAAAAAGCCTCCCAGAGAGGGTGCACCCAGGAATACACAGCATACCAAAATTCATCCTCCTACATCTAGAGAAATATTCAGTGCCAATAATTAAAGTCATGATAAACCACTTAGCAGAGGGAAGTCGAGAGATTAACAACTTGTATCCAATATCTCTTGTACCTTTCCTAAAGAAAAAAGATGGAAAACACAAAGATGGAAAACATGACTTGAATAATCTGAGGCCTATCTCAATGATTCCCCTTTTAATTAAAAATCATAGAACAATTAAGGATCAAATTCAAGTGAAAATTTATAAATACATTTCTACCAATCAATATGCAAAAAAAGGGGAATCATCAATTAATGCCATTGGCCAAATGAAACTCCTTATCGATGTTATTAGAGCCCGGAAGATGTCGAAACTGATTGCTGTCCAACTCGACATCTCGGCAGCATTCGACTCAGTCAGGCCAGACATTCTGATTGATGTTCTCCAGGAATATAAGGTGCTGTGTGTTTATCTGAGGATGATTGAAAATCTATTAGCCAACAGAATCATCCACATCACAATGAATGGGAAAATTGCACCTGGGTTCAAACCCTCCATCTCTATTCCTCAAGGATCTCCACTTAGTGCACTATATTTTATAGCCTATATCAACCCGCTATTGATGAAGATTGAGAGATCACTGCCTGGAGTGTATGAACCTGCCATGGTAAGGGAGATTAAACATCTCAGTTATATGGACGATATAATCATCTGCCTGCCTTCCAAGAAATATATCACTAAACTAGAGCAAATACTAGCGTGGTACTCAGACAAATATTAACTCAAATTCAATAAAAAGAAATCAGCCTCCTGGAGCTTGCTAACTGGCAGGAAAATTGCTTCAAATTTTACAGCATACAACTATTCTGGGGCCAAAAGTTGCTACCATCAGCCTCCGAAAACTTCAAATGCCTAGAAGGTTCAATGGCCTTTCATTACATTGTATCAAAACCATGATATTCCAGAGAGACTATAACCTACTAGTCTGGCTTCAAAACAAACATTCAAGTATATCATATCAAGAAACTGTCACACCAACTGATAGGCCACCACCCGCTAATAAAAGTTGGTGGAATTTGTTATTTGATAATATTCGGAAAGTTATTGATCTGAATAAAAATCCAATTATATCAAAAATTAAATACTGGAATGCATATAAAAAAAATACATGGGGAAAATAACATAAACAAAGGGTCTCTCGGGATCAGCAATCAGCAACTGATTTCAAGATCAAAATTTTGGTTCATTGAGGCAAACTTTCAAGATTTCTTAATTAAAATCAACCTGGACTCCCTCCCTACAAACTCATTTTTGGCATACAGGAGAAATTTCAAGAAGATCAATCCTGTGTGCCAGGTATGTGAAAAAGAGGAGGAATCGATCATATTTTTCTTAAAGGCCCCATTATGTCCAATTATAGATCGATATCTCATAAATGGTACAGCAATATAAGTGCAAACTACAAATCAATTAAAGATTATATAGGTCAGGGTCTATTTACGGACATAAGACTGGCAATTTTCATGAATTATGCCCTGTGGTGTGTCAGATGTAAAGTCACAATTGAAGGAACGAGAGACCCTCATGGGACTAAATTTAAGAATGTCATGGAGAAAATCATGAAAAAGGACCAACTAATTGCTCCAAGCTAAATCACAAGAGCAACATGGGAGAAGGTTGGATCTACTTTACTTCAAATAGATATGTAATTGATATTCATTTTTGTATTTGTAACATTCAATATAGCTATAGAATAAAATTTTTCTTAAAAAAAAAACAACAACAATTTTTTTTGTATTATAATGGTTGTTTTTCTATTGAAAAACTTAGAGACGATGTGAGAAGTCTAATTTTAAAAATGTCTCATCTTAAGATCAAAAGAAAGAAGCCCAAATTTGAGATGTTACATAGGTGTAAAAAAGGATTAAGACTATTTTTTCGTCAAAACAAAAGTTTATCTGGAAACCAGGTGTGTGATTTTTATTTAATGTTCCTAAAAAAAAAAGATTGCACTCTCCAGCTAAAAACCAATTGGTCAAAAATAGAAAAATATTGGATATAAAAGCAGTCTGGAAAATCAGGTGATATTATTATTATATAGAGACTTTTAAAATTATTGAAACTAATGCGGACAAACATTTTTAATTCTGCTAGATAACCTTTTTTTAAAAAAATCATTTTTTTAATATCAAGCTTTGAATATTGAAAATATAAGGATGGTGGGCTAGGAAAAATATATATTTTTCCATCTGTCTACCAGACTCATCATCAACTAGCACATCATATAGGAAAGAAAAGATGTCTTGTCTAAAATTGTAATATTCTACACCTTCTTACTGACTGAGAGAAATAAGATGTTTTTAAATAGAAAGAAGAAAACATTCACCTGCATTTGGAGGCAATCAGAAAAAAAGAGTAATCTACTGATAAATATTAAATCATCAAGTCCAATTAATTGTTCCAGTAACTGAGTTTAAATCCAAGCAAAATTATAAATATGAAAACAACTGCTATACTTCACCCACTAAAAGAATCATGCTTGACAGGAAGAGAAGAAAAGTTAATATAATGATTTCCAAATTGTCCACTAAAGCAAATAACCTCAATATAATCATCATCATCAAATAATTATACAATTCAAGAAAGAGATTGTTCCAAAGAAAAATGGAAATGGTAGCTGCAAACTGTAGACATTAAACAAGATAAATTTGAATCATTGGAAGGTGCTACTAAAGAATAGAACTGGTAATATGAAATTTTTTTATACATATTTTCTTTATGATATCAGAGACTTAGTGAAACTTTAGCAATGAAGTTGTATATTTTCGTTTGTTATCTCAGAACTTTTTAAAACAACCAAGATCAATTGAAATCCAGAATTTCTTAATAACGATAAACATAAGCTTCATATATGTATTAAAATTATGATTGTTATTAACTTAAAGTTATGAAATGTTATTAATATGTAACACTTTTTTTAATATTATTGTTATTTTGTTTTAAATAATATTTTTGTTATTATGGGGATAAAACACGCACATACATAATATAATACTTGTTGCATATATGTAATTGTGTGAGAATGTAAACAATAGGCAATATTAGGAATATTAGAGTATTGTGTTTTAAGTTAAAGTTTAGCATTCAGAGGGTAGAAGGGAGGGGGAGAAAAATAATTTAAAACTTGTTTCTAAAACTTGCTCTTTCCAATTTCACTAACATTTATTTTTGTCATTCTACTTTATATGTTAGATTTATAAGGGTATGTGTGCGAAAAAGAAAAAAAAGAAAAAGAGTGTTTATTTTTATTTTTGAGACATTTTCTTGAGTGAAAATCATGGTCAATGTGACGTCCAATTTGAAATACATTTACGGGAAAGGGGAAGAATTTAAAATTAATGTTATGATTTTAAAACAATCGATTATGATTACTGTTGTTATTGTTAATATCAATTTTCATGTAGATATAGAAATTTTTATGTATATGTTAGAAATGCAGTAATAAATATTAGTTTATTTTATTAAACGAGGCGTATATATTTCATTAAGAGTAGTCTTTATTAAGTGTGATCATTCATCATCAAGGTGAATATTAGCGATTTTAGTTTCAATTAGATATATTAAAATTAAGCAATAATTATGAATTTCTTTATAAAAATTAGGTTTGTGATTAGTCTTAGTCCTAAAGCTGTGGTTAACCATTATCGTTATCATTATCATCATTGTCGTCATCACGTTTTAATTAATGAGCTGTTTAAATGTTTAAAGGCCATAAATAAATATTGATTTCTTATTATTATTATAATAACCACCATTCCATCATCTACTTCATGCAAGGATGAGTGAATTGCCATCCTAAATTACTAATAATAATCTGAGCTAGTAAAACTTATAAAAAAATATTGAAACACATTTGTTATATTAAGGTCTAAGAAATGATTTCTATCTAATGAATTCCACTTTGGTTTAAAGATGTTTTACGTTTACCTAAATATTAGTGCATACAGTGATATGGCTCTAAAAGCAAAATCCTCCATTTTATTAGAAATAAAGTACCAAAAAGGGATTCAAACCTGGTACATGTGAAAAAGGTTATTATATATAACTGTGTCTAGATTCAGATAATCTAGTGGCACCATGCTAGACCATATTCACTTGGTATTTGTTTAAATATGCACTTAACATCAAACCAAGAAATGAAAGTGGATAAAATCTACTGTCTGTATACCTGAGAAGATATTTCATTGCGTTACTAGTATACCTGAGTTATAATAGTTGTTATTAATAATTTGTTTATAATTATTGATACTGTGATATCTTTAATTTCTAATTATAGAAATGTTTAATTTATTCCTACTCATCATTTTAATATTTATTTACTATTATAGCTACTATCCATGAGTATGTTTCATTCAATCCAATGATATTTTAAATATTATGATCTTATACAATATAGACTACTCAGACATGGTAATGAATCTTTTGAATCTATTTATTTTACAATGATATATTTTTGATCAACGTTAAAGTATAGAGGATTTGAACTCAGATTTTCAAGCACTCTTCAACTATCCACACCATCTCATACAACTGATACACACGACCACATAATGTAGAAAAGATTAATCTGAGTTCAAATCCTCTATACTTACAATTAAGCTCCCAGGTTTGTGAAGAGTGCCTGGTTTTCAAATATATATATATATATTGGAGACTATTTACCTTTTTCACATGTACATGGTCATGCTTAGCAGTTGTATAAGATTAACTGTGCAGTTGAAAAGAGCTTGAAAGTTTGAGTTCAAGTCCCTTCTAATTTCATTAACTTTAGTATAGCAATGTATTTATATTTAAATATTACACATTCAGCCTGCATTCTGTACATCCCTCTTCTGTGAATTTAATGGGCATATTCAAGTCCTATATGTAAGGAATCAGAGTGACTTAAAATTCAATATTGGTATGACAATAATATTGGCGTCAACAAGGGCTTTGAGTGTTTTATCATCAGATTTTTCATGATATGAATGGCTGAAGAGTTGGAGTTTGAATCATGTTCATTAAAGTTTGAAGATTTTTTTTCTTAATATTATCTGAGCACTAATTGGATATATGTGTGGGAAATGATATTCTGGATCAACTGATGAATGCTGCTGGTTCAGCACAATATATATATATATATATATATAAACTGTAACCATATATTTTAGTATAAAATATATTAATTGATGTAACTAGTATAAAAATTTCTCTTTCTTCTTTGGTGATTTGATTGGCTTGATTTGCACTTTGAACAGATTACTCTCTTATATTATTTTAATAAATTTAAGTTTGCTTCTTCCCATATGCTAACTCATATCAAAATGTTTAACTTTTTAAAAATCTGACAACACATTAAAATTTGGTAAAATAGTATTAAAAATGATATTTTATTTTTATTTGTTTAAAATGATCTTAAATTATTATTTCCATTGAATTAAATAACCATTTGTTCAATTAAAATTAATTATTAAAAATAAATACAGTAATTACGTATGCGTCTCAATGTAAAAAAAAAAATAAAAGAGCGCGAATTTAAGGAATATCGTCTGTTAGTTTGCTTTTGGAGGGAGAAAGAAAAGAAAATGGTAAAGGCAAATGGTGTAAATTTGATAAGCTTATTTTAAAATAGTTAATAAGTAAACGGATTACCACAAAATTTGCTATAAACGTAAATATAACATAGTGGTAATTAATTATAAGATGAATTGCTAAATTTAAAAGTCTGTTCAAGTCGGCTGGCCAAGTGGATCGAATCACCGGTAATAATTTCCCAATATTACATTTTTAAAATGTCGGAGCTTCCCAGTTTAAATTTAAAAGAATCAATTGCAAGAATTTGGTATGTTTTAAAATGTTTATTATTCTACAATTTGAAAAAATTAAATAAGTATTTTAATTACAGAAGTTTTATGAAAATGAAAATTTGCTTTTTAAAAAAAGAAGAAGTTTAAGTTAAAGTAAAATGTTAAGTTATCAACATAGTTTAATATTTCCATATCTAATTCTAATAAAAATATAGTATTGATTGATAATTAACTTTACAATGACATTAATCTATTTGCTAGTTAATTTGTTTAACATTTGGATAATAAATAGTCTTCAAAGAATTAATCAAGGCTATTTTCTAATTTTATCGTCAGTTGGAATGATTGAATTAATTGCTATAATTAGTATTCCTAGATTTAAGCGTGGATGAATAAATATTCGCATGGATGTGATAAACTTGGAACATTTTAATAGAGAAATGTAGAGATTAATAACTTTTGAAAAACATTTTCATTTAAATTCTGCGTATCATGTTTTGAAATTGTTTCATATTTATGTAGCCACGTAAAATCGTTAATCTAATAGTGATTATAATAACTAATACGAATGGATAAAATTGCATGTATGGAATTTGACTATAATTATAGCTATTACTTCGTATACTTACTGTTCTACACATCGTACATGGATTCCACAGATCACATTAGGAGTTATAAAATGCTATACAATTCAATTTGTGATACACACATCTGCTAAAATTCATGTATTGAACTATAAATGCTATACATTTAGTTTTATCACACACACACCGTTAAATTTTATGTATTTGATGAATAATGTATTGTTTAATTTTATCGTTATATGAACTTGCATGTGAAGTTCAAAAGTTATATTTATTAAGTTTAAATTAATAGGGGTTGAATAAAATATTTATTCAAGAGAATAGCGATCGCGAAAAAGCTTAAACAGTATTAAATGAATTCATGAGATGTATCAATCTTTGTGAGATGTTTTGTGAGTCTTTCCAGATTTATATTCCTATGCCAATATTACTTATATTATATTACACGTTTATTTTAAGCAAGATAAGTAGTACATTAGTTGTCCTGATTAGCGTAACATTTTATTATGCAAGAACCCACATTTGCTAAAGTGTTAGTGTATTCTGAATAGTCAGAAGAACTGAGGAGGATGATTTTGCACTTTAATGTGAAGTAAATAATAATGTTGTTTTAGAATGTTAAAGGGCTTTAATTTGTGCTGGTGGTTAATCCGCAGATTATTTTAATTGCCATTTTTGTATTTTACACACATTCCTGCGCTGGTGGTTAATCCGCGGAATTGTGTGATTATACGTATTACTTTATGATGGTGTTTAAATACACAAAACGTTTAGTATTATTTAATTCCTACGTGTAGATGAATGCATCCACAGGAATATGTTTTGCTTCACAGATATAAGTTGGGCAAAGTATTTTAGTTAATCTGCTAAATCATCTTCTTCATTTGTAAGCATAATTTATCGGTTAGATTATTAAATGGTAGCAGGACACTCTATTCAAGTTACTTCATGATAATTAACTGTTGGTTGATTATTATTTACCGGAATGTAAGTTTACATTTTCACTTTATTTAATGATTACATTATAGCTAAATCCTACAGACATAATATTATTTATTATATGATTATAAGTTTACGGTAGGGATTTATTGAATCTGGAAATGACGTTAAATATTTCATGAGTTGATGCTGAATTTCGTATAATCTCCTCAATATTCATTATATTAGATTGAAATAAGGTATGATTAGATTTTAAAACTGTACCTATGAGATGTTATTGAAGAAAGTCAATGGAATTATCATTTATTTATTTTATTTGTTTATTTATGTCTTTAATTATAACATTGGAATTAATTACTTATTGTTCATAAATTTGTAAATAAACGTTGATTTATAATTAAACTTACTGTGCCGTTGCTATGTGTCATTCATAACATCAGAAATCATAAATTTTGGATAGAGCATACATTGAAGTACATACTATCGTCAACATGATATGAGAGTTTATAAATATTTTTTGAGAAAACATTTGGATGCTTTTCGTCTTTGGTAGTTTATGATGAGTAAGGTACAATAAAATCCCATTTACCTTTTCCATCATTGCGGCTTTGCGTAGTTGATTCTAGTATAAAATTATAAATGAATTATTAAACTTGTAAACAGATTTACCAAATAATGACATGATTAAATATATTTACTTAACGTTTTTGAATTGTCATTTATCAGTATAATAAGAGTCTCAATAATATAGTAAACTATAAAAAAAAGAACCCAAGTATTTATATTTATTTATTGCAAAGCTTTACCTGGACTAGCATTCGTATTAAAAATCATATAGATGGTTTAAAATTTCATAATCTTATGTAGTTCCACAAATTACGCCATCTTGTACATGGTCGGCCATCGGGTCGCATACTATAAAAATCGCAAATTAAGGTTTAAGGGTAGTAACCTTGCACTTATAATTTGTATAATGTATTTTATCATACTACTATGATAGGTATTCGCGGTATACCCTGGCTGCGATCAAATTAAATCATAAAAGTTTATGTTAGTTTGGTCTATGGTAAGTTGCTCCAGATGTTGATTGTGGTCTTTGGTGCATAAAATAGATAGCATGATATGCTTTTGGTTACAGCTCTTAATAGCTGACAAGGTGCAGCGGGAGTTGATCAGTGATCAAGGTTACAATTCTTAGTGCACTTATGTTTTACTTATATTACGTAATTGGGACCACACAATTTACGGTTACAATATAAATATATATATTGGAGATAATTTACCTTTTTAATAAGTATGTAGTCAAGTGTATCAGTTGTATAAGAATGAGTGTATAGACGTAAAGAGCTTAAAATTCTGAGATCAAATCCCTTCTAATTACATTAAATTTAATATAGACCCTATACTTATATTTGAAGATTATATATATATATATATAACATAATGCAGGCAAAGAGCTTCCCAATTGCTACCCATTAAGTATTAGTGAAAGAGATCTTGTGCTTGATAGTGCTAGAATTTGAACAATATTTTATGCTTGTTTTATCTTTTAGTTAAGAATATCTAGATCCTCATATACCATCCAATATTATATGATTTGAATTGGATGCTTATCTTTGTATCATGGTGTCCTTGAAAATTACATATATTAAAATTCAGATAATCTCTTGTTTTAACTCATAAACAATACCAAGAACTCCTGTGATTACTTTCAACCCATATAACTTTCATCCTGGCAATAGAAAATCCATTATTAGTATTCTTACTATTCATATTATGCTATCCAAAGCAACGATTTGAAAGTTTCAAGCACAATCGAATTTTGTCCCATTTTTTTTAGCTTATTAGATAATTTTAAAACTATTTCAGATAAAATTTTAAACATGTGTTATAGATTAAAGGTGAACCCTTCTGATATTTGAGAAATAGGCACTGGAAATAACCAAACTAGACATGATCCATGAATCTTAAGCTCCAGGTTCTGCTAAATCATGTAGGATATATCTAACATGTTTATGGAAAAGTTCATTATGATGCTATGGCAAAGGAAAGTACTGAAGGAGATGGGTTGATAAATAACATAATCTTTAATGTAGAAATTTCCATGGAAAATATATAAAAGATACCGAGTCTTGTTTTTGATTTCTACTATTAATCTTCTTTAAACTACACTACTAATATAATCATAAAAAATATTTTGGATAATTTTTATGAGAACATATACTCACTGACCTAATTGAAAGAGGCATACTGGCCATCATATGCATGGCTTTTTATTTGTTTTAAAAATCCTATGAATAAAAGAATTTCTTCTTACTAAAGTCATGTATTAAAATTAACTGTATTATCATATTAAAGTAAAAAAATTACAATTTAATTGTTGTTTTTTTTAATAAAAGAAGAGATGAGAAAATTTTACAAATTCTTTTTGGTAGATGATTGCAATATGGTAGACTTATTGAAGAATTTACAATGATAAAATAAATTATTCAATACAATAATTGTTCAGCCTTCCAGAAAAGAATAAAAAAGAATAGAAACATCCCTAATTTGCATCAGAGTGGTGATATAAAAATGTGTCAAACATTTCAACATGGAACTGAAGATTTGGGTCTTTAATACGGAATGAAGACTGTTCACAAAATGAATGCGTAATGAAAGAAGATGGTCTTAGTTTCAGCTCTGGTGGGGGATTGCATTATATTGGATTAATGAAGAATGTACTAATAAAAACAAAAAAAAAACCTCAAAAAGTTTAAAAAATATTGGATTGATGAAGAATGTACTAATAAAAACAAAAAATCCTCAAAAAGTTAAAAAAAATGCTGATATATAATCAAAATAATTGGATAATTAGCTTGCTGGTAGGTCATGTGCTATTTGGACATCAAAAATTACAGGTTGAGGTCTGATTCAGGATTCCTTAGTTCTTGAGTTTATCTCTCTACCACTACACTATATTGCAAAATTATCTAAACTGATAAAATTTATGTGACACTTACTTTGATGTTAAAATGAACAGATAAATCTGATAAATGTATATAATTTTCTATTTCTTTTTTCTTTTCCTATGTATTGATTTTTACTTTAACATATCATTCCATTTACACCTTTCTTAAACACTTTATCAATACTTTTATTTATATCAAACTAACAGTTGGGTTTTGGAAATAGGATTGTCAAGAGCTCTGATGATGACTGCAGTACAGTTGACACTGTTAGTTTGATATAAATAAAAGTATTGATAAAGTGTTTACGAAAGGTGTAAATAGTATGATATAAATGTATATAGTAATAATTAATTGTATTGACTATTACTCACGAGATCATGTGATGTTAGCCAAACAGCAAGTAATAATCAACACTTTCATTCAATTTACCAAACTTATTTTCTTGTTGGTCTCAGCTGAGAATCAACTCCGAAACTTTTAACTTTTCAATTTATTGTTGATCATTGCATTAAACTGCTTAGAACGCCATGGGTAATAATTTTTACTTTCTACTCATATTTGTTAAAAATATTCTTCATTTTAATATCAGATTTAAACCCAGTAAATTAAAACTACAAATGAATCACTCCTGATTAAGTATTTGGCCTGGAGTTTCATTCTAATTCATTGTAAAAACTTTCAGATCAAAGATTTTTAAGACATTAAAAAGCAAAAAAAAAAAAAGTGAGGATGAGTTAATCAGTCTTTTATGCTATCAAAATTAAAACATAAATTAATTGAATGTTTTATTGCTTGAGAATTCATAAGAAATTTGAGCGTCAGGAATGGCGAAGCTACAATTGCAATCCATGAATTTTGAGCTTTGAATCCACTACGCTCATCCATTCCAACAAACCATGCAAGGCATAAAACCAATTTTTATTAAAAACATTAAAATACATTTGCATAAGCTGATCATATTGTTGAGTAATTGTTGCTTCTGTTTGGCTTTGTTTTTTTGTATTTATTTAATATATGTCTGCACGCGCGCACACACACACACACATATATAAAACTGATGGTGTATCTGACGGAGTGACAAGATTAGTTATTCAATTTAAAAGCAGATATCATCATCATCAACAAACATTATCAATCCACTGCAGGATGAAGGTCTCTCCAAGTTCAATACATCTCCGATCTTTAGCTTCTCTTCTCCAAATCACCCCTGCACACTTTCTCATCTCATCCATCCATCTCACATGTGGTCTCTTTCTGGATCTTTTACAATCTCTTGGAATCCAGTTTAAGACTTCAATTGTTCATCTATTATCATCTATTTTAGCAATATGTCCATCCCAATTCCACTTCAATCTTTTAATTTTTTCAATGAGGTTAGTAACACCTGTTTGTTCTCATACCCATACACTGTGTTTTTGATCTCTTCTTGTTACTTCCAGCATGTATCTCTCAATACTTCTTTGAGTGGTCTGAAGTCTCTGTATCTCTTCTATTAAGTATCCAAGTCTCAAATCCATAAGTAAGAACTGGCAAAACACATATGTTAAAAACCCTCTTCAAACACATAGGCATATTTCTTTTTAGTATCAAGATATTTCTACCAAAAGCACTCCAAACAAGTTTAATTCTATGATTAATTTCATCCATTATGTTTCCATCTGTATTAATAGTCTGACCAAAGTATTTGTAACTGTTAATTTCTTCTAATTCATCATAATCAATCTTTTTTTTAATATTTTGAGCAAATCAATTAAACATTACTTTAGTCTTTTTAACATTTATCTTTAGTCCTACTTTCCTACTTTCATGTGATAACTCCTGCAACATTTCCTGAAGCTCTGAAGCATTATTTGCAAAAACAACTACATCATTTGCAAAATCTAAATGACTTAAATAATCTCCATTTACTTTCATTCCTTTACTTTTCCATTTTATCCACAAAATACTTCTTGCTGCACTGCTGTATTTGGAGATATGGAGTCACCTTGTCTTACACCATTCTCAATGATGACTTTCCCAGTGTCATTATGTAATATAATTGTTGCTGTTGCACTTTTATAAATATTATTTAAAATATGACAATATCCTGGATCTATACCTTGATGATCCAATGCTTTAATCACTGAAGAAATGTGTATAGAATCTAATGCCTTTTCATAATTTATATATGCAAAACATAATGGCAACTCATATTCATTTGTCCTTTCTATAACTTCTCTCAATACCTGGGTATAATCTACTGTACTAAAACCTTGGTTGGTGGAAATCCAATGTTCTCTGTAGACGAATTATAATTATCTTGGTAAAAATTTTGTATAAAACTGATAAAAGGCTGATAGGTCTGTAATTTCTAACATCTTCTTTATCATCTTTTTTAAATATTAATATTATTACTGCATTCTTCCAATCATCTGGTACATATTTATCATTTAGACATTTGGTATAAAACTTTTTTTCCATTTCTTCACCTGCTTCTTTTAATATATCAATTATAATTCCATCATTATTTGGAGCCTTTCCTTTCTTCATACATTTAATTGCATATATCATTTCTGCATTTAAAATTCTGGGCAATTCGGAAGATGTAATAGATATAGGAGGTATTTGTTCTTTATTACTATATAATTCTTGATAAAAGTCTTCTACCCATTTCATGATGTCATTTTTCTTTTTAGTAATAATTCCATCTTTTTTCTTATTGCAGATATAAATTTCCTACCAATACCAAAATGTTATTTTACATTTTTGAGACTTTTATTTTCTTCTACAGCTTTCCTTGCTAGTTCACAGTTATACTTCCTTATATCATTTCCAACTCTTTTCCACACCATTTTACAAAATTCAAGATATTCAATCCTTTTTAATGCATCATTTTTGTATATCTTCATATTCCTTCTTTTCTTCATAAATTCTCTAGTCTCAGTAGAAATTTTATTGGTCAATTGCTGCTTTTTTCTACCAGCTATCATTGTTGCAGTTTTTAGAAGTGTATCAGTTATTTTCATATTAATTTTATTCAAATCTGAATCATGTTCAAAATCTACTAATACTTGAAACCGATTTGTAAGTTCTAATTTAAATTCATTAGAATGTTTCTGAAGATTAGGAATATCAACTGTAAATATTGGTTTTTCTTAATAATTTTTGTCTCTATAGTTTGCATTAACACATATCTTACTAATAGATGATCACTTCCTGTGTTAAATTTATTAAGAACATTACAATCTTGAAATATGTATTTTCTGTTAGTCAAAATATAATCCAATTCTGCTGTTCCTTCATTTGGATGCTTCCATGTCTATTTCCTTTTAACATTTTTCTCAAAAAAAAGAAATTCATAATATAAAGTTTTTCTTTTTCTGCAAACTCCACAAATCTATGTCCTCTCTCATTTCTATTACCATAACCAAAATTACCTACAGCACTGTCATTTGTTTACCAATTCTAGCATTAAAGTCTCCCATAACAATTTTAAAATGTTGTTTACTCTGATCAAAAGCCTTTTGTACATCCATATAAAAATCTTTTACTACTCCATCACTATGAGAACTTGTTGGGCATAAATCTGAATTATCTGCATTTGGTATCTGCTATTAAGTTGTCTAATTAATCTTGCTACACTGTCCGATACACCACCAATCTCCACAATGTTGTTCTTCCACTTTTTATTTATAATGAATCCTACTCCACTTGTATTGCCAATATTTGTGCCTATATAATAGAGTACATGTCACTTTTTAAATCAATTGCTTCTTCACCTTTTCTTCTAATTCTTGCAATCTTCCTTCACTTGAAAGTTATCTGCAGTTGTACCTAAATAAAAAGTCATCATCAAATCGCAGTGTGGGTCCACAATCAGGGTATTCTTAGCAACCTCTGCCTTCAGCCACAACTGCTGCCTTGGTTGGTGACTTTACAGCCTCCTGGCAATAAGAGCCATAGTTTATTTTTGTCTGTCATAATTGTATATATGTATTGGAAAAATATTTATCATTTACACAAACATTTATTCTGCTTTATCAGGCAACTGAGAAGAAAGACCATGGTGTTTCTTGATCTTAAACTCAGAGATAAAAAGCCAATAAACTCACCACACTGGCTAATGCATGTTGGTGAGCAGCTCATCCATGTTCATATACTATATGAATAATAACATAGTAATAACAGCTGCAACAACAAGAACATATGGAGTAGACATTAGGAATTTGCCCTGCTTGGTTCTTTTAAGGCCTCCAAGAAGAATCAAAGGGTCTCCTTTCAGTTAATAGCAAACTCTTTTCTGCAGCCAAGCAGATATCAAACTTAGATAATTCAGGTTTATGCCCCAGCAAGTTCTCATAGTGATGAAGTAATAGAGGATTTTTATATGGATGTATAAAAAGTTTTTAATCAGACCAAACAACATTTTAAAATTGTCATGGGAGTCTTTAGTGCTATAGGTAAATTTGATTATGGTAATAAGATTGAAAAAGGGCATAGACTTGTGGAGTTTGCAGATAAAAAACTTCTTTTTTTTGAGAAAAATATTCTATGCAAATGGACATGGAAATATGTAAATGAGGGTACAGCAAAGTTGGATTATATTTTGACTAACAGAAAATAAATATTTCAAGATTGTAATGCTCTTAATAAATTCAACATAGGAAATGACAATCAATTAGTAAGATGTATGATACATGTTACGGTAAAACTAGAGAGACACAAATTATTAAGAAAAACTATTTTCACAGTTGATATTCCTAATCTTCAGAAACGTTTGAACTTGCAAATCATTTTCAAAGATTACCAGATTTTGAACATGATTCAGATTGGAATGAATTCAATAGAAAGATAACTGATATACTTTTAAAAACTACAACAAAGATAGCTGGTACAAAAAAGCAGTGATTGGCCAATAAATTTCTTCTGAAACAAAATTTATGAAAAAAAAAAAAAAGAAATATGAAAATATACTAAAATGATGCATTAAGAAGGATTGAATATCTCAAATTTTGTAAAGTGGTACAAAAGAGAGAATAAAAGTCTTAAGAATGTAAAACAACATCTTGATATTGATAGGAAATTTATTTCTGCAATATGAAAAAAAAAGATGAAACTTATTAAAAAGAGAAATGACATCATGAAAGGAGTAGAAGAAAGAGGTCTATCAAGAATTATATGGCAATAAAGAACAAGTAAAAGTACCTTGTACAACTACTATATCTTTTGAATTGACCAGGATTTTAAATATAGAAGTGAGATATACAACTAAATTTATGAAAAAGGGAAAAGCTCAAGGTAATGATGAAAATCTAATTGATATCTTAAAAGAAGCAAGTGAAGAAATAAAAAAAAAATTTGGCATAGTTATATACCAAATGTCTAAATGATAAAGATGTACCAGATGATTGGAAGAATGCAGTATTAATATTAATATTTAAAAGAAGTTGTAAAGGAGATATTAGAAATTACAGACCAGTTTTATTCAAAACATTTACCAAGATAATTACAACTCATCTAAAGAGAACTTTAGATTTCAATCAACCAAAAGAACAAGCTGGATTTAAAAATGGGTTTAGTACAGTGGATCACATTCAACTATTGAGAGAAATTATAGAAAAGCCCAATGAATATAAATTGCCATTAGGCTTTGGATTTATAAATTATGAAAAGGCATTTGATTCTATAAATATTTCTTCAGTGATTAAAGCATTAATTAGATCAACAGAATATATTATCATATTCTGAATAATTTTACAAAAATGCAACAGCACCAATTATATTACATAATGATGCTAAAAAAATTAACAGAGTATATGACTCCATATCTCCAAAACTTTTTGCAGCAATTATGCAAGTATTTTGTAGATTAAAATGGGAAGCTAAGAGAATAAAAGTATATGGAAATTATTTAAGTCATCTCCATTTTGTAGATGATGTACTTGTTTTTGAAAATAATGCTTTAGAGCTTCAGGAAAAGTTGCAATAGTTATCAGATGAGAGTAAGAAAGTAAGATTAAAAATAAATGTTAAAAAGACTAAAGTAATATTCAAAAGATAAAAATAAAGACTGATAATGATGAGTTAGAAACTACAAATACCTTGGTCAAATTATTACTACAGATGGAAATATAATGGATGAAATTAATCATAGAATTAGGCTTGGTTGGAGTGCTTTTAGTATTAATAATAGGCATGTTGGAGTGTTTTTGGTAGAAATAACTTAAAAGGAAATATGGCTATGTGTTTGAAAAGGAATGTTTTTAATAAATGTATTCAACTAATTCTTACTTATAGTTCTGAGACTGGCACATTTAACAGAAGAGCAATACAGAAACTTCAGACCACTAAATAAAATATGGAGAGATACATGTTAGGAATAACAAGAAGAGATCAAAAATGCTATACAGGGGTGAGAGAACAAACAGATGTTATTAAAGGAATTATGAGACTAAAATAAAGTTGGGCTGTGCATATTGCTAGAAGAGACGATATATATAGTCAGTTGAAATCATAAAGTGATTTCTAAGAGATTGTAAAAGACCTAAAAAAGACTAAATATGAGGTGGATGGATGAAATAAGGAAGTGTGCTGGAATGGTGTGGAAAAGAAAGGTTAGAGATTGGAGAAGATGGACTAAACTTGGAGAGACCTTCATACTGCAGTGGACCAATAATGGTTGAAAATTGATGATTTATTGAAATGGTATGGAATGAGGGAGGAAATAGCTAGTGGTAATGCCAATAAATGAGCATTATTACAATAAATAAGCAAAGAATCAATATCAGAAAACAATATATGTAATAAACATATCAGCAGCAAATTAATGAGAGAGTCATTTGTCAACCTTTGTGACTTAATTTAAAGGGCTACACAATAAAATCTTAGGCTAGTCAATCATCTAGCCAATGACAAACTTGGGCATATTAAAAAAGCAGTCATCAAAATGTTATATACTCATATATACTTAAGAGCTAAACTATAATGATAAAATATTAAAAACTAAATGCTGATATCATTATATTAATACTGATCACTATTTCTTATACTTGCTCTTAACCGTTATTAAAACAGGCAAAACTCTCTATACATATTGCCACTCAGTGCAAGCCAGAATAATCAATGGATGCCAGAAGGCTTGTCATAAAATTCCCCTCTAGTGTCTACTCATCCAATATCCCCAGACTAGTTTCTGGCTTGTGGCCTTTGTCAGTGAGGAGTCTTGGATTTGAGAGCACTGCAGCTAGATCTTAGGATCTAATGCAACCCTCCAACAGCCACCTATTATCTCTACTTAACTATATGACAATATAAGCCAATGAGTTTGGATTGGAAATATTATAATGTTTTCAATTTAACCTCTCATAGTTTTGTAGTTCAGTAGAAATAAAAGGTGGCTGCTGAAGGGTAGCATTAGATCCTAAGATCTAGCTGCAGTGCTCTCAGATCCAAGGCTCCTCACTGACAAAGGCCATAAGCAGAAACTAGTCTGGGAATATCGGATGAGTAGGCACTAGATGGGGATTTTATGGACAAGCCTTCTGGCATTCATTTATTACCCTGGCTTGCACTGGGTGACAATACGTATAGAGAATTTTGCCTGTTTTTATATTAATATTAATGATCATCAATGCTCTTCATCAACTGATATTATAAATGTACTGGGCATAAATATATTATTTACCATTGTAAAACTTATAACATTAAGCGAGTAAACTTTACATTCTACATGCCATTAATCCAAACTAACTTTAAGTTACAAAAATTCTTGTCATTTGTGAACAAAAAAAATCCATATACTTTAAACTATGCTAGCATTAAATAATTTCACTAGAATAACTCAAAATAATGATCAATAAATTTTAGACTATTAAATTAATCTGCAATACAAATAAATCATTCTGATTTTGATTATTTACAATTATTTCAATAGATTAAAAACTCAAGCAATTAAATTTACACATATAATATGCATATATATATATATGAGCACATGGATGTAAAAAATATTCCACCCATTAATAAACTGATATAGTACTCCATTCAATAAAATACAAATAAATGTCAAATATGCAATACATGTACACACATGCTTTGGTACTTTAGTATTATCCAACCGATAATGTATTACACCTACCGACTTTCCTTCCGATAGACATCGTTGATTTTTACATGACAAAGTTGTCATGGCAATCAAGACACTGTCATGATTAATTCATTTTTTTTTTTGTTTTTTTGACTCACGATTTAAATCGGAGAGAGGTTTGGGAAATTTTTTCATTTGTTTGTCTATTGTGATTTTGCTATCCACGGCGTTTTACGGTGATTTTTTTCAATATTTCTGTTTTTGAGATTTATAACTTTTTGCTACTTCTACAGTGATTTTTTTTTTTCAATATTTCCAATTTTTTGCTGCTTCTACTTTTCAGTGATTTTTTTGCAATATTTCCATTTTTGAGATCTATATATATATTTTTTGCTACTTCTACTTTGAGATCTATATTTTTAAACTGATTTTTTCTTTGAGATGGCTGAACCTACCAGATTATGGAATTTTCTGAGTACGAGGAAGAAGCAATCATTTTCTTACAAGACCATGGACTTCTCCCTAAAAAGAAACTCTGTTCAAATGGCCATGAAATGAAAAAATATGTTCACAATTTGGGAACCAATTCGGTGAAGCAATGATGATGCAATTTGAAAGATTGTCTATCCCAAGTCGCAATAAGAAAAGGCACGTGGTTCGAGAGCTCCAAAATTACTTTTGTCACCGCTGTATGTTTCATATACAGTTGGTCCAAAGAATTAACATCCATAGTATTTTTTGTGGAGCAATTGTATATGGCCGACAAAACTGTTGTGGATTGAAACAACTACCTCCAAGAAGTGTGTACATGGAGATTGTTAAAAAATGAAAGGTGTAAAAATCACTTGGAGATGTTACCTTAAAAATCACAAGATCAGACTGATATGGCTTCGGGGTAATACGTCATCGGTTGGATAATACTAAAGAACCCATGCGTTTAATATAAAAAATATTTCAGTTCTTAATTTTAAATTATCTTTATTTTACAAATCAAGTTATTAAATTTAAATTGTAAATAAAACTTCTTAAAAATAAAAAACACACATTACTTTTCTTTAAGAATCCTAGAGTTTTTTTTTTTATATAATCTTTTAATTTCTCCTGCAAACTTTGAGAAAATTGTCTCAATTGTTGATTTTTTTTTTTTTTGGTTTTCATATGTTTGTAAAATAGGTATTGTTTATAATCAGTATATATATATGAAGAACTGTAGATTTTATTCATCTCTGTTTCTATACATATATAAAGCAGTATAAGTATAAAATATGGCACTGGAATCTCAAGATCAATAATCTGGACTATATATAGATTGCCAGTATGACATGTTCTGAACATCTATAATATAAGTAGTGGTAGTCTTCAAATGAGTTTAGCTTCTCTATGATTTTATAAACTTCATCCAGGCAAGTGGTCTACTTCATACATATTAAGATATGAACTATGAAGAAGCTGTCCTTTACTTCTCTATGGATTCAATGAACTGATTTCTCAGTACCCTCTTCAATTTAATGATAATCAATAAATTTGAATTCACCATTATATAGTACATATATGAAGGAATTTAAAAGCAGGAATATTAAATAGGTTTCAATCTTGATTAATAAAAAAAAAAATTACCATTGTTCTGTTTTTTTGTTTTTTTTTAAATTTACATTAATCTTTTAATATATAGGGTATATGAGCACAGACTTTCACATGACCCACCACTCTCCACTCCATCTCATAATACTGATAAACTTGAACACATATATGTTGAAAAGATAAATAATCACCAATATACCTATTTCATGCCAAACCAACAATAATCAGTTGGTTCAGATTATCATCTCTACGCATACATGCCATAAGTGCTTAGATATATATTAAGATAGCCGAACTTTATACTTTAATGGATAGTCTTCAATTCACTCCACACTCCAACTCTTCAACTGTCCATCCAATTAAAAATCTGATGATGGAACAGTCAAAGGCTACCCTGAGGCCAAGATTCTTGTCACACCCATGGCCTTTGAGCATTCCATCAGCAGATGGACAGTTGAAGAGTTGGAGTGTATTGAAGCTTGTCCATTAAAGTATGAAGTTTGGCTATCTTAATATATATTTGAGCACTTATGGCATATATGTGTAGAGATAATAATCTGGACCAACTGATGATTGCGTGTTTAGCATGAAATACATATATTGGTGATTATTTATCTTTTCGACATATATGTGTTCAAGTGTGTCAGTGTTATGAGATGGAGTGGAGAATAGTGGGTCATGTGAAAGTCTGTGCTCATATACCCTATATATTACATATATAGATATAGGTATATAATAAGCCTGTATTTCAGTTATTAATCTTTTAAGTAAAGTCAAATTATAAAATTAATTGTATAGTTAAAGTGCATTATTAAAAAAAACCTTTATTTTAGCAAAAAATATTTTTATTTTTTTTACATTAAAATTCAGAATTTTGTCAAAATCAAAACACCAGGATTTAATAAAATCTTTGTATTAAAGTAGAATCCATTTTTACATTTGATTTTAAATAATTTTAGTATGGCTCAATTTACATTTAAATTATTCCAAGTTGCTCAAATAATTACATACCTAGATGTTGTCTGTGTTCATTTCTACTTTTTCTTTTAAGTTTTAAATGTTTATATATGCACACATACTATTTTTTTCCACGAGATCTATCTAAATATATATTCAGAGTCTATGTATGTATATTATAATCTAAAGTGTTTTGGGAACATCTGTAAAGAATGTTAAAATATATAAATATATCTGATGTAATGGTAAAATAGCATTTGCCTTCTAAATCCTAAATATATCAGTCATCATCAAAATACATTTAGAGAAGTCCTAGAGATCTAAAAAACTGAATTGCATAAACAAACATGATGAGACAACCATAAAAAAAGCATAAATTTGCTGTATTTTTCCACTGAATATTTTTAAGATTACCAAAACTTTTCTTATGCAACTAATAATCCTATAAAAATAGAATAATGAATCACTGATATTTTAATGATATCTTCCTCAGACTTTAATTCTTTTTTAAGATATAAATATGATGTCCTCTGTTTAATTTTTTATTCCTTCTTATTTATTCTCAGTCACGAAAACAGTTTTTATTTTTTAATAATTATAAATATATAAACAGCATTTAATGTATTCAATTAATACATTATAATTCTAAGCCAGTATGCAATTTACTTATATTGAATGTTTTATATATGTAAATAGAGGGATTTGATCTCAGGATTTTTTAGACTATTCGTCCTCCACATACATATATTGGAAATCATGTATCTTTTTTACATGTATGTGGGCATAGTATTGGTTGCTTGAGATGGTATGGAGGATGAATAGATTGAAAAATCTTTATTTAATATATTTTAATAATTTTTTAGGTTTTTTCTTTAAATATATCCATACTTTCTTTTAGCAATTTCTGGTCATATTAGCTAATTGCTGCTTGAACATAGACTTCTGTAAAAAAAAAAAAAAAAATGTTTCTGAATAATATAATGTGAGAATAAATATTTTCTAATTGCAAAAATTTGTACTTCTTTTTTTAATACTAATTCAATGATCATCCATCTGATTTATGAATGGGAATAGACTGGGTATGGAGCTATATAAATGTCATAACATTTTAATATTTCAGAATTGAGATGTGGTGATCTTTCTTCAAAGTTTCTATAACTAGTAATTATTTTTGTCAAAAAAAAACATTATTAATTTCATTGACGCCTTTTTAAATATATATTTACAACGGAACCATCTTAATTCTCACATTACCAAACCTTTTCTTCTTCTGTAAAGTAACTGTATTTATAATAATATGATTATTACTCCTACTAAGAAAGACTATCTTTTTAATTAGAGTAAGTTCTTGGTAAATGAAACTATCGTCAGCGAACTATTGATAGCAGAAAAATTAATTAGATAAAAATAAATTTATTGTGGTATTTGATTAACAGAGTTTTATACGTATAATGTACGCACAGAAATGATTGACTTCATTTTAAAAAGAGCCATTTTAATGAAAAGAGATTTAGCCAGATACATACTAAACTGTATAATATAATAATGAAAAGACTAGATATCAGCCAATCTTGCACTTATCTTTTTTATGTTGTTTTTCAAATGAATGATCTCACTTTCTAAATAAATGTTTTAACAGAAGAATCATCACCATTATTTTCAATCACAACCAACTGCAGGAAGAAGATCTCTCTATGCTTAATCTAGTCTCTCTGATATTCAGCTTCCCTTCACCCCATCACACTAATAAACTTTTTATATCATTTATCCATTTCAGGTGTACTCTCCTAGATTTTTTTTTACAATCTCTTGAAATCCTCTTTAAGTCTTCAATTTCCCATTTATTATTATATTATCTGGAAACATATCCATCCCAATTCCATTTCAGGGTCTTGATTCTGTTAATGATATCAAAGATATTTGTTCTTTCATCCACATATTTTGCTTTTGCTCTACTCTTGTGATTTCCAACATACATTTCTCTTTATTTCTGGATGCCACCTCCATGTCAATCTCTTGATTCTGATACTGACATTAAAGATATCTGTTCTTTCAGCCATGTATTTAGATTTTGATCTATTCTTGTTATTTCCAATATACATCTATTCTTACTTCAGTGAAAAGTTTTAATTTTTTATATCTGAAGACTTCAGTTTGAATAAATTTTGTAGCAAAGTTTTAGTGAGAAATTTCAAAAGATTTACATCTGAATCATCATTTAATATCCATTTTGTTCTGCCCCACCATATGAGATTTTTAAACTTTAAAAAGTTTAGAATATGTAAAACTTAAATACATGTTTATTAATAAAAATATTTAAATAAGTGAAAATGTATTTAAATAAGCTTTTTAATTAAATTAAAATATACCTTTTATCTTGACAAATATGACATGGAATTTGCCTGAAGGTATGTGATGATGATTATATTAGATGTGATAATATGTTGGACTATTTCCATCATCTATCAGTAAATGTTGAATGTATAGAAAATTTTAAACTTTATTTAAACTTTTCAAATTCATTCAACTTGTTAGTAATAACACACAAATAGACAACACAGATTAGTAATTACTCAATATTTTGAGTAGTATTATTCTTCACTCTTCTTCAATTGTTGCTGGCCTGACCAGTGACAGTACGCATAGGAGTCAAACTCACACTTTAGATTCTTGAATATTAAATTTAAGGCAAATGCTCTAACTAATTGAGGTATATTGTCAAAGACAACAGGTAGTAGAAATTTCATATATTTATATATGAGGGTTGGTTCAAATTCTCTTGAGTTCTTCAATTTTTATTTCCTATATGAATACTGTCACTGTTCAGGCCATCAACATCTGAAGAAGAGTGGAGAATAATACTACTGGAAACATTGTGTAATTATTAACATGTGTTGTCTATTTGAGTGCTATTACTAACAAGTTGTATTTGAAAAGTTTAAATAAAGTTTAAATTTTTCCATACGTTCAATATAATCCCAATGTATTATCACATGATTTGGAAAGTTCACATTGTATTATGCATCCCCATTTCCTGATAAGACCTGATATCTAGAGACAAAAATGAAAATTAAATTGGAGATGCATTACTGATAAAAATTAAGCCATAACCAAGTCAAAATTGAACTGAATGAATGACTTTTACAAACAATAACATGTAACCGTGCTATTCTGAACATAATGGAATAAACAGTGCAGTTCTGTTTATTATCTGATATTAAGTAATAATAAGTTATTATGTTTAGAAGTTAATGCCAATTGCTGTTTTGTATTTCTATATTAATTTTGAAATTTATGTAACTTATGTTCACAAATTTAAGAAAAATCATTAAGCACAGCTCTATCATGAGATCAGACATAAATGTAACATCAACATATCATAGCCATGAAAATAGTTTTAATAACTGAATTAAATATTATTGTTTTTAAACTTTCAGTAAAAAACAAAGATTACAAATAAAAAAAATGATGAAACCATAACTAAACTTGGTGTTTTTTTGTAGGTTTGATCATTGAATACAACATTTCATTTGATAAGCAAGCTTATGCAAAGGAAAGTTTTTTTCCAACTTCTAATCAGGCTAAGATTTTTGTTAATCAGTTGGCTCATAAGTAACTCAGATATTTATTAGCTAGAGATATTACAAGAATGGAAAATACTTTATTTTTTGTTATTGAGAAATAGGCAAATGCCATGTGGTCACCACAGAGGCAAAACTCTCCATACAGTAGCACCACTCAGTGCAAGCCAAAGTAAACTAGTCTGAGGATACTAAAATAAAATGATCAAATGGCTTTATTTCTTGGAGGTTCATAAGACATTTGAGTGCAGTAAGTGCCACAACTGGAATCCATCTGAGGACTATATGCTCAAGAGTTGATACTCTTATCACTACACTAAACGATACAGGACACTATTTTCCAAGAAAAGGGACTAATAGAAAGACCATTACTTTAGAATGACTATTTAAAGGCTGTTCTCGATTTTAGCTATATAAAAAGCATTATAAAATAAATCTAGCTAAATAAAAAGTTGAATGAAGTGACATTTTTAAAAATAAAATGGATAACCTTTTGATTCTAAAATGAATCAAAATTTTAATAGCTAAGTACGTGAAGATTCGAATCATTGATAGCATAAGGTCAAAAGTCGCCACATACATTTAAAATCAGAAAGTACGTATAAATTAAAATCACCATGCATTCAATTACGCAGTTCTTTAGGATCTCTGAAGAGAAAATATCTATCTCTGGCGTAAAGAATTTTGGTCAAAATATGTTTGGCAAATGGAATTTCGCTCCCTTCCTGCCGAGGTTGATAAGATTTGAAATTGAAAATATATTTAAAGAAATTGATTTTTTTTTCTTATAGTTTTTCAAGAATATAAATAAAATATTCAATCTTTTCATTTCCTGCTTATTGATAATACAATAACTTTCCCAACATTTTGTAGGAGCGATGTTTATTAAAACCGCAATAGCAAATTATTAAAGATGATATAAAAAGGAATTTATACTAAATATGATCGCTTATTCATTTATTTATACAGAAATTAAATTAGTGTGTGTGTTTAAAAATGTGATTTATTAACAAATGAAACAGCCAAAAAAGCCTTCGAAAAATTTATCTCGTTGTTGTTAGTTCAACTTTCTGCCACATCCATGATCAGTGATTTGGGGATAGATGAATCTTGGAAATTTTTTATAGACCCCGAAAATTTTAATCTCTTACAACGCCTGCCTGTAGCCAATTTAATTAGCCATTTAACTGCACTCGATAAATGGGTATCCATATAAGAATTATCTAGAAATAGAAGATCCCAGGTTGTAATACCTTGCAACTTTGACTATTCATAGTGGGGATTGACACTTCTATAGAAGCTAAGCCTACCATAGTTTTAAAATTTTTGTTATTGTTATGATTATTATCATTCATTTTACATATGCAACTTAGTTATAGGTAAAATAAAAAGCAATTAGCATTTAAATATCCCCTTTCAAGACTAAAGCATTTCCGGTAGTCCCTACTACTAGATTAACCGTGGAGGTGACAGTATTTACTAGGCTTACCAGTTAGTTGCTGGCTGGTAAAGATTTGAGTGTTTTATAATTATTATTTTACTCTCTAGCTTAGAATACTTACATATCTATTTACTGGTAAATATTGAATTGTTATCTTTATTTATTATAAGCTGTCATTTAAAAGAAAAACCCAGCCTAATAACATCTTGAAAAGCAATCTTTTATTTGAGATTTGAACCCAGGCCATCATTATTTAAATAGTAGAATTATAATTTTGTTATATATATATATGACCACAAACAATGTTTAAATAAATCAAAAGCAACATTCAGACAGTACATAAAGCATTTATCATCTAAATGTTATCTTCACAACACATATTGCTGATATCCTCTTGCTTTATATAAGCATTGGCTATGATAATGCGATTTATATGTGTTAACTGATTATCTGTTGACATATATATGTATAGTTCTGAGCAATTATAGTAAGTGGTTTAAAATTGAACTGGATTATGGTATTGATAAGTGGGGATTTATAATTCTTTGTACATTTCTGCAGATAGTAGTATGCACAGATATTTTTTATATGTGTTAAATTATTTTTAAAATGTTCTAAAAGAGAAATAATCAAATTTTAGAATATTTTATTTGGACTTTCAATAATACTCCAATTGATTTAAAATGTGGCCTTATATGTGGGCTTAAATATACATTGACTGTTTGTAACATTAATCAAGCTAGATAAAAGTGAAATCATCTTTTTTCAGTTTCTGGTAAGCCAATTACAAGCAAATGTCTTTTGAAGTTGAACTAGATTATGGTATTTATATGTGGTTGATTACACTTCTTTATATAAATATATAAACTGCAAAAAATATAATCAATTTAAATTTGTTGTTTTTCCATTTACAAATAATTATACACTATTTTAAAAGTAAGTAACTGGATTTTCTTTTTTCATTAAAGAAAAAACATTATTTATAAAACAACAATAATTAACATTTCAACCAATCCTGTTAGACATCCTCAGAAATTTGAAATATTGAAAATGAAGATGGTAAACAATCATTGCATATATCAATCCAAAACATTATTTTTAACTTTTAATGTATTTAAATCTATTCATTAAACAATAAATTCCAGTGAATTTAAGTTAGGAACTTGCAAATTAGATTCAAAAATAGGAACAGCTTTGAAAATTTTACATTTACTGACATTAATAAAAAGATATGACATATTATTATTAATTGCAAGATATACTGAGACTTAGATAATGTGCTAAGGAAAGAAATATATATATAAAATAGTCCATTAAGAAGAATATCTAAAAGGTTTTTTTTTTCCATATGTCATAGCATCGGCCAGGAGGTGAACCTACAACTGTCTGCAACCAACTACTTGCTTGCAAGGCAGCTGTGATAAAATATCTAGAATTTTGTAAAATAATACAAAAAAGAGCTAATACTGGGGTAAGAAAATATAATTGCAAATTGGCAAGGTAAGCTAGAGAAGAGAATAAAAGTCTCAAATGTATAAAATAACATCTTATTGTTGGAAAAAAAGTTACTTCAGTCTTAAAAAAAAAAGATGAACTATTACTAAAAAGAGAGATGACTTTATGAAATATTTGGAAAAGCTCTATAAAGAATTATATATTAATAAAATAAAAATTAAAAAAGTGTTCATTACAATTACTCTATTTTCTAAATTGACAAATAATTTAAATAAAAAAATGAGATGAACAATTAAAGCTACAAAGAAGAGAAAAGTTTTAGGATTATTATGGATATTTAAAAAAGCAGGAGAAAAAATAGAAAAATTATTGGCAAAGCTATATGCCAAATGTCTAAATAGGAAAGACATACCAGGTAATTAAAAGAATGTAGTAGTAATAGTGATGATTATCACATGATAACCAATTCATACACTTATACAAGCTATTGGAATAATAGCAAATCTCCATACAATAATGTCATTCAATGCAAGCCTTAGTAATCAATAAATACAAGAAAGTTTGTGCATAAAATCCCTATCTATTGGCTGCTGGATGATTGCAATCGATCCTAAGATCTAGATGCAGTGCTCTCAGATCAAAGGCTCCTCACTAATGAAAGCCACAAGCTAGTCACTACTCTGGGATATTGAATAAATAGGCATTAGATAGGTATTTTATGCATAAATCTCCTTGCATCCATTGATTAATAAGCCTTGCACTAGATGGCACTACTGTATGGAGAGTCTGTTGCTGTAATAATGATAATTAAGAAGATAGTAAAAAAAAGGTCAGAAACTAGTCTGGTGATGTTGGATGAGTAGGCATTAGATAAGGATTTTATGCACAAGCCTTCTGGCATCCATTGATTACTCTGATTGGCACAGGGTGGCACTACTGTATGGAGAGAGTTTTGCCTTGTTTAATAACAATTATGTGCTAGTATGATATAGTGATCATGTGATGTTTAGTGTTTTAAGATAGTAAAAAATAGTAGAAATTACAGAGCTATTAGTCTGTCATCAGTTCTGTAATAAACCTTTATTAAGATAATTATATTTCATCTACAGTAAATGTTAAAATCTAACCCACCAAAAGAACAAGCTGGATTGAAAAATAGTTTTAGGATAGTTCATTACATCCAAGTATTGAGAGAAATTATAGAAAGAACAAACAAATTTGAATTGCCATCATGCTTTGAATTTGTAGATTATGAAAAGGCATTTGATTCCATAAACATTTCTAGAAGTTAAAACTTTAAATTATCAGGATGTATACCCAGGATATTATCATATTCTGAGAAATATTTATCAAAATGTCAAAGTCAATGATTAGGTTTGATAGTAATATTAATAATATTAACATTGAGAAGAATGTATAATAGGATGATTCCATATTTTCAAAAATTTGTATAGCAATTTTGCATGTTTTTATGGATTAAAAGAGGAAGCTAAGAGAGATTATTTAATTCATTTAGATTTTGAAGATGATGCAATTGTTTTGCAAATAGTGCTTCAGAGTTTCAGGGAATGTTGCAAAAATTATTAGATGAAAATAAGAAAGTACGACTAAATATAAATGCTAAAAAGTCTAAAATAATGATTAAAGGATTTTTTCAAAAGAAAAAAAAATAAAGATTGATCATGAGAAATGAAGAAGTTAATAATTACAAATAACTTGCCAGATTATTAAATTCATGTAGAAGCATAATGAATGAAATGTAACATGGAATTAAGCCTGGATGGAATGCTTTTGGCAGAATTAATAAAAATATGAACAGCTTTATTGCTCAAGAGTTCATAAAAAGTTCTGCCAGAAATGTCAACACTGAAACAACTTGGTATGAAAATGAAATATCTGAGGGTTTGAAAAGAAAGATTTTTAATATATATTTTATCAGTTCCTATTTATAGATATTACTTAAACCAAAATAGCAATACAAGACTTCAATCCACTCAATGAAGTATAGAGAGATTTATATTAGAAGTAACAAGAAGAGATTAAAAATAAACATATGTGAGAAAACAACAGGCGTTACTGACATCACATAAAGAATTAAGGAATTGATATGGAACTTGGATGAACATATTCCTAGAAAAGATGTTAAAAGATGGGAACTTCCAAAATATTATAAAAACCTTAAAAATTACGTGTAACATGGATGCATAAGATAAGGAAGTTTATAGACGTGATACAGAGAAGAGAGTATGAATTGGAAAAAATGGATAAAACTTGGACAGAGTGATCAATAATGGTTAAAAGAGTAATATAATGTCACATGAAGGAACTACTTAATAATTTTTGTTATATTCAAAATTTGGTTAAATCAGAAATTTAACTTTGATTAGTTTTTATATGATTTAATAAATTGATTAGACACAGTAATTGGTAACTTTGGATTTTTTTAGTTTAAATTTAAAAAAAAAATACATTTTTTTATTGGCTTTGTAAAAAGTGAGGGGGGGGGAGACGGGATTGGGGATGAATTGTTTAATGAACTTTGATGCAGTTACATTCAATACAAATCCAATCAAACAGTTCAAATAAAAATAAACCAGCTGTCTTTGAAACAATAACAAATTAAGCCAAAAAAAAAAAAAAAAGACAGCTTAAAATAAAATCTTTATCTTAATGATTTGAATTTTCCCTTCTTTTAAAATTAAAAGCTAAAAAATAATTTAAATGTACACATTTTCAAATAAAACCATTTTAAATCAACACAAAGTTTATTTTTAAACTAATTTCTAATAAGTTAAAAGAAAAAGTATTTCTCATATTGCATAATAAGGTGGGAAAGTGTTGCTTCATTTTCCCCTTTGACTTTTTTCAAAATTCCCATTGAATTTATAAAAAAAAGTAAGTTTGTCAAAAAAAAAAAAAAAAAGACCTGTCAATGAAAACTGATACTAAGAGATTTTAGATTACACGATGAGTTTATAAATTTACTGGTAGTAATATTACTAGTATAAATTCCAAGTCCAGATTATAGTTCTCAACCCATCCTCTTCACCTTTGAAAAAAAAAATTTCTAAACTCAAAAGGTTTCCAAATCATTTTTTTTCTCAATTACAAATAAAATGGTTATTTGAATTATCTACATTTTGAAAATCAATGAAAGGCATATATTTTTCTTTCTCCATGAACTCTCTTTCAATCCTACATCTTTTTTTTTTAAAAAAAATTCAATAAGAAATTGAGAAGAGTAATAAAAATTCACCACAAAACAAAAGAGACATGTCAATAAAAAGTAATATTAAAAGATTTTAGATTAAACAGTGAATATATAAGTTTAATCACTCAGCATCACCACTAAGATAAAAGAGCATTTTTGCAAAGAAATCTACTTCTCAATTGGTCATCCCAATGTTTAAAGAAGTGTTTAAAGACTCAATAAAAGAGACAATTTAAATATAGATAATCATCTAGATTAGAACTTAATACATATATGCCTAAAAATTATCAAAATGTTTAACAAAAAATATTAATCTGTAAAATTATACATAATAAATTAATAATCTGATTTTAATATATGACAGGTGATATTTTTACTGTCTATAAGAATTAGTATATAACATTAAATAAGTATAAAAAGATGCACTATTAAAAATATAAATGGCTTAAAATATCATATCTTCTTTAATTATAATAACAAAATAGCAAGAAAAAAGTCTGAAAGAATTATTACTGTATTATTTATTATAGCTTCATGAGCTTGAGATTGAATTTAACTCTTTTTCATTTGTTATTTTAGAACAGAACAAAGAAAGCTAATAATTATCTTTATAACAATAATTTTTTCTGTTTCTATGTATCATCAATTATTTAAAATATAATATCATTTTGTTTATTTATGAAGACATTTTCTCAATGGATAAATTAACTTCACTGCTATAGCCATTATATTTTATGGCCATTATACATATAATAATTGTGAATCATTGATGTTAATATGACACCCACATTATGAAATTATAGCTAATTGATAGCGATCACACATATATCAAGCATTGCTAATAATTATACATACTCCATACCTAACCATTGAGCATTAACATCTAACCATTGTGTTACCAACTTTTAAATCAGATAAATTAAGTAAGCTGATTTTATTTTATAACTTATTTCATAGTCATGAACATTAATTCCAATTTCAAATAAAGATTTATCAATGAACTTTGATAACATGATCACCAAGGTTTCAAACACAGGGAAAAAATGCAAATTTTGACTAAAAATTTTTAAATGCATTTTTATTTTTAATTAATACTTTTATTATTGTGTTATTTTTTGATATTGTTCAGTTTCTTAATTTAGTCATAAGTATATGTGTTTAATTAGAAGGGATGTGAACTCAGACTTTCAAGTTCCTCCCTTCAGTCGTCCATTCCATCTTATACAACTGATGCACATGAATGACCACATATATGTGAAATTGATAAATGATCTCCAAAATACATATTTCATGCTGAACTGACACTCATCAGTGGTTTGGATCATCATCTCCCATACATATATATAATCAGTGCTCAGCTAATATGGGATTGTATTCACAGTTTGATTGTGTATCTATTATAAAGCAGTGAAATGATTAAAATAAAGTGTAGAGTAAAATTGTAGATAATCTATTCATTTTAACTGTTTTTATTTGACAATATATATATATATTATAACAGTAATTTTCATAGTTTTTCGTATTAAATGAAAGATCAGTTTGAACCTGGATATATATAAGATATAAAATGATGTATAATGATATACAATTAAATACATATGTATCATAAATTTTGGTTCAAATAAATATGAAAGTTGGATGGTTAATAAAATTCAAATAACCCCAAAATAATTTAATTCAAAATATATAATAATATTAACCAATATTATGATGATGATTTATAAATTAAAGGTACAAGTATTTCCAAAAGTATTTTTTTGTTGTTGTTTTTCAATTTCAATAAAGAAAACTAGAAACAACAAAGTCACCAAACTTTCTAAAAAGAAAGTTTACTCTTGACAAACTTTTAAAGAAACAATCAACATCAATTATTATTGCTATTCTCAAGGCTGAGGATATTAATGAGCATATGAGTGTAAAAAGCATAATATTTGGTTTGAGTTACAAACATAAACTAAATGAATTAATAAAAAAATGTAACAATTTATAAATAAACAAACAGTTGCATATATACTTGCAACTATTAATACACAAAATAGTAAATATCATAGTAGTAAAAGATATTTTAAATTTAAGTTTATAGCCTTATAGTATTTATCATGATAAGATCTTACTATTTTAAATATTGAAATAGTCACAAACCATGGTTTTTGCAGGTATCATTCTCTTAATATTTTAGGGTTGTCTTCATTAGTCTCTCTGATGATGGTAGTTCATTTCCTTGATCACTGATGACTGTAGAGAGACTAAACACAGCAGCATGGGTCATGCCATATTAGGTATAATATCAGTAGATCTTGGGTAATTTATATGACACTGCCCATTTCTTTCTTCATGGCATTTTAGAGATGTTGCACAAGCTGGTCTTGCAAACTTCAGCATCAGTTTCTGAGTCCAACTGCATTGTCCAGGCATTTTGACTAGTGTGGTTTTTCTTTTTGCCTAGACACACATTATTTATATTCTTCTGCTAGATAAAATCATCTTATTGGTTGTTATAATGAATATTAAAAAATATTTAAAAAAACAGATAGTCAAATACAATGGAAAAAAATTTAATCAGTGATTGTTTCTCTCCTTTGCATCTATCACTGCAACACTGTTGCAAAAATAGATGAGACTGGAATGTGAAGCAATATGGAACAAAATGTTAGACTTCTGGACTAAGGATAATGCTGCTTGCTTGTTTTTATATATTATTATAAACTCTGTGTGTGTGAATTAAACCAACAAAACATTACATGATCTCTATTTTCTATCCTTTTCACCGATGAAAGCCACAAGCTAGAAACAAGGCTGGGGTATTGAAGGAGTAGCTACTAGATAGGGATTTTATTCACAAACATTCTTGCATTCATTAATTTCTATGGCTTGCACTGGGTGAGTTTATGAATTCTTATTCAAAATAAATAAAAATGTTGACAAAGGATTCTTGGTTTTATTTATACTATTTGCAAAGCAATGTATCTATATATGCAAATTAGTTAATAATTATTTTAAATATCTAATTGTTTGTTATTATAGGTAAAAAAAAAAAAAAAACCTTTTTCCTGCATGAAAACATTTCATCAACCCTGCTTTTTCTTGGGTCGACTCTGTGCATATTGGAAGTATTATTTATTTCAAAGTTAATTCATTATGCCAATAAACATCACATGATCACCATTTCTTATGCATGCTTATAACTGTTATTAAAACAGGCAAAACTCTCCATACGTATTGCCACTTAGTGCAAGCCAGAGTAATCAATGGATGTCAAAAGGCTTGTGCATAAAATTCCTATCTAGTGCTTATTCATCCAATATCCCCAGACTAGTTTCTGGCTTGTGGCCATCATCAGTGAGGAGCCTTGGATCTTAACTGAATAGAAAATTAAGAAATTATTCATTTTGGTATTTAATTGCTATATTGACATATTATGTTTATTTATAAAATTATTTGTAAAACAAACAAATCTGAATACATTGTTACTATAATTCACAAGTTAGATTTTCAAAAAATCATTTTATCTGCACTTATCAAATAACACCTAAAACGATTCTTTCAAAATTTAGCTCGTGAATTATCTTAGTAACTATTGGGACTAGTTTATTCCGTGAATAGGTTTACTTTCTTAGCATTACATACTTAATACATTGTAAAAATATTTATGTGCTCATAAAAAAAAAAAAGAAGGCGCATATTACTTTATTATTTGGGATTTCATAAATTCGAATGCCAGACCTGCGAGAGGTCATATCGGACGGTTACCAAGTGCGCTAAACCGTGGTGCAATGCGCTCTTTAAAATTATATTTATTTTTATATATTTTGTATGTTTGTGGAAAAAAATTACAGTATTAAAAAGAGTAATATTAAAGAGTAATATTAATGTTACAAATGTAAATCTTATTTTATATTTTTTAAATCGTTCCATAGTACAACGAATGATAAATACCAGAGTCCATTTTATTTCTTTTTTTTTTTTGATAAGCATGTCAATAAAATACAGCCCAAATTCTAGACGCTTTATACATTTCTTATATTAAAGACAGTCGTGACATTTTCTAAGACATATAGTAAATCTTCAAAGACAATATCTATAAGTATCTTTTTGCTAAATTTGAACAAAGAAAGAAAAGAGAAAAAAGTTATTTTAAATTGATTTTAAAAAATAACTGAAAAGTTAATTAAAGATTTTATTTAATTAAAGATTCGAACATAGATAATTTAATAATAGAAAGAGGTTTTCTGTCTAAATCTACTAAAAATAGATTTAGAACAATAATTTTAATCAATAGATTAATTAATGTAAAAAGTAATTCCCGCTCTACAGATAAAGTATAAATGTAACATTAATTAAATTGAAAAATACTTATTTCAGAAGTAAAAAGACATTAGCTGAATATAAGAACAGTATAAAAAGAAGGGCGGAATATTTTAGGAAACATTTCGAATCAGTAGAAGTTGCAAATCGCATATATCTAGTCCCGAGAATGAATTCATGCAGGTCATATTTCATATTATTACTTTATGAGCCACATGATTTTATATGCTATGTATTATATAAGAATATAATTTATGCTGAATTTTGCTAGTAATGAAAATAAAAAATATTGTTTTAATTTGAATTGCCTAATTTATTGAAATTAGTTATATAATCGTGATAATAAAATTTATATCGATAAGCTCTCTAATGAAATCAAAATTGCTAAGCGGCAACGTTGATTAACATTTTGAAGTGAGACAAAAGATTTTCAAACATCCTGTTTTTTAACTATTGTAGACCAACTCTCCAAATGAATATTATTATTAATTTTGGGGCAATCAGGCAAAGTTAATATTTCATTTAATTTCTTTAAATTTTGTAAACAATGGAAATTCACCAGCTGTAAAATAATCATTTCCGACATCTAAATTACAATGAAATCGTTAAAATTATTTTATATTCCAATATTATAAATACTCTTTTGCAAACATGAATGAAATATTATTTAATATAGAAATATTTTACATCTGTGAACGCGGGTAACGCACCCAATAGTTAGCAGATCTATGATTGTTTCAACTAATTATCAATAACAATTTATTATTTCATATTCATAGAAATAGCCAAAAATTGATTCCAATGAATGAATGAGGAAACTGTAAATTTACATATTCATAATTGTTATTTTCTAGTTGATTTGATAATTTTATGTTTGCGATCAACCTTGATTTATTTTTATAGATGCATAACATAACAGATATAAATATGTAAATAAAGAAATTTTTAAAGAATCTATTGGCATAGGGGGGGGTCAATAAATATAATGTTAATTTAAAAAGTTCAGATGTAATCTATGGATGCAGAAAGGTTTGTGCATGCTTACTCATCCAACATCCCAGACTATTTTAGCTTATGGATTTAAAATCCCTGCACCTGGACTTTAGGATCTAATGCAACCTTCCAGCATCCATCTTTTTCCTATTTGATTGACTATAAAGCTAGAAGCTCAAGATGAAAACCTGTTTTCAACCCAAGCTCATTTTCTTGTATAGTCATATAGATCTGAACTCAGTTCAGCATATATACATTTGATGTCTTTGGTACTCTTATTAACAGCATGTGTAAGCATATGAAATGATGATCATGTTATGCTTTGACTGTTTTTAAATAAATTGTTTGTCATAAAATAAAGTTTGTGTATACTTTCCTTTAACAATATTAAATTGGGCTATACAACATAAATATTCTTGAATGAGTTTTACATTATATATGATAGTTATATATATATACTTATTACTCTACATTATATAAAAATACAAATTATAATAATTAAATCCCATAATAGTATCATGAATTCTTCAGATAATCACTAAATGAAACTAGAATTAAGTTAATCAGATCTACATATTGTGGGATTGATTGCTGTATAACATAAATTTTGGATTTTTCACATATGATAAAAAATAACGGTAAAATAATAAAATAGTTTAAAATATTCAATCGTTGAATTACTTGACCCATATTCATGTTTGTAGCTGAATTCCAAATATATACACCTTTCACCATTGCTGTCATAGTCATAAATTATAAAAATGGTTTCTCAACATATAGTTTTAAAAAAACTCTATTTGCAAATACATAGTCTACAATACTGTAAGGAATGGTATGACTCATATATAGATTTGAAAAGAACAGTCAGGGAAATAAAATTTACAAGTAATTTTTGCAACATTTTCTGAAGCTCTGAAAGCATTATTTGCAAAAATAGTCGTATCATCTGCAATGTCTAATTGAATCAAATATTTTTCATTTATTTTTACTTCTTTAACTTCTCATTGTAATTTGCAAAAGACTTGTTATAAAACTACTGTAAAACATTTTGGAGATATGGAATTGCCATATCATATACCTTCTCAATGTTGATCTTCTTAAACCACCATGCAATCTAATCTTTGCTTCCTGCATTTTGATAAATATTCTTTAGAATACAATATTATCATAGGTATATATCTTGATAGTTATCTGTGGAATGATTTACAGAATCGAATGCCTTTTCACAATCTACTCATCCAAAGTATAATGGTAATTCATCGCATTAATCTTTTTTGTAACTTGTTTTAATATTTGGTCAAGGTCTACTATGCTGAAACCAATTTTTAGATCAATTTTGTTCTCTGGATGGTAATGAATTCAAAATTCATTGTTGATGAGTTGTGATTATCTTATCAAATGTAAATAAAACTTTTTCACAGAGGCAAAACTCTCCATGTTTGATGATATAAATAAAACTGATAGATGACAGCTATAATTTTTTAATATTCCGTTTATCATTTTTCTTATTCTCCAGAGTCTGGCATTCCACCACTGCACCAAATTTCAACTGATTCCAATACTTAAACTTCTTATTAACTCATGAATAATAAAACTATTCAATTATTTTTTTTATCATCTTTCTTAAATGTCAATATTATTACTCCATTTTTTCAATCACCTGATATTTCTTTTTCTGTTAGATATTTTGTACATAACTTTGCTAACAATTTTTCTATTCTTTCACTTGTTTCTTTTAAGATATCAATAGTAATTTTATCATTTCCTGGAGCATTTTCTTTCCTTGTTAATTTAACTATGTTTTATTTATTTTTTTCGTTAATTTTGTTGGCAACTCAGAAAATGCTGAAATTGTAAAGATTATTGTGTTGTTTTTTTGTTCTTTTTTACATTATATTTTTTTGCAGAATAGTTCTATACATTTTTTGATGCCAATTCTCTTACTATTAATGATGCCAATTTTTCTTCTTATTATTGAAATCATTTTTCTTATTTTACTAAGATGAGGTTTTTTTTTACACCAACTCATATTTTTATACACAATTTTACAGAAGTTCAGACATTCAATTCTTCATAATGAATCATTTTAAAATAATTTTATGTACACCCTCCCTCGCCATTGTCTTGACTTACATGAAAAATTATTTGTAAATTGGTGGTTTTTATACTAGCTTTTTTATTACAGTTCTTAATAGAGTATTAATTATCTTCTCATTAATTATAGTCAAGTCTGAATCATTTATGACACCTGTTAATATTTTAGGATGATTTTCAAGCTTAATTTAATTTTATTGAAAATGTTTCTGAAAGCTAACAATATCAACATATTGTATTATCTTTCTTAACAGTTTCTATTTTTCTGGTTTCGTATTCAGACATATTAGACCTTACTAACCATGATCATTTCTTATTCAATTCTGCTGTCTTCTTATTTGGGTGCTTTTTTATCCATTTCTGTTTAGTTTTTTTTTTTTTAAATAAATAAATAGAATTCATAATATACGAGTTTTATTTCCTGCAAATTTCACAATTTTTTTTCTAAACATAGCCAAAGGTACTCACAACACATTCATCTTTTATTCATTTACCAATTATTGTATTAATAACTTTCATAATAATTTTAAAATGTTGTTTGGTATGATCAAAAATATTTTGTACTTCATCACAATAAAAACTTGTTTGACCATCTTCCTGAAGTTGAACTAACCTCATCATCAATATCCACAATGTTGTTCTTCCACTTGTTTTTAATCTCACTCCATTTATGCTTCCAGTTTTTGTGCTTTTGTGATAAAGTATATGTCCTTTTTCCTTCTATCTTTACAATGTCTGGCAATATTCCATTTACAATTAAACAGTTTTTACCATTCATACAATCTTGCTTCACTTGTAAATGATCTACAGTTTTTGGTATTTGAATAAAGGTTATTACTAAATGTTCCAATCAGAATATTTTTAGCACCACTTGGCCTTTGGTATGATGGCTTAGATGACAGCTTTTCTCCTTTCTTAAAGATGGTCATAATTTTGTTTTGTCTTTTATGATTTCATAGATAAATAAATCCACAGTATTATTTCCAGGAGTTTCCATGTAATAAAAATATAATGGCTAAATAGCTGACATTTTAGTACAATAAGTACATTCCTCTCAAATAATAAGAATGTGTGTGGTAAGATTTAAAATTTTTCTTTTTTTCTTTTGTAATTTCCTCCTCAGTCTTAAATTCTATTGGTTAAGAAGTTTTAAAAAAATATTTTATCCTCCAATAGCTTTTTTCAAATATTGTTAATTTTCTTTAATTCACACTTTTCATTTATGCTCTTAAGTCTTCTAAAAATCTCTTTAGCTTTCCTTAGCAGTTTCTAGTCATATTGTTCAATTTTTACCATAATATGTTTTATTAAAATTAATGTCATTTTATATTAATTTAATTATAAATATGCGATTTTTTTCACATGCGTTAGTGAAGCTGTAATTATACTATAATGTTTAGTATGCCTGCTTAGTGCTTTCGAGATTTAGTATTTAAATCTCATACTCATAGCTTTACGAATGAAGACTGTTGTAATTTATTGTACACATATGCAAATGAGCTTGAATTTTTAATTAGTTAATGTGTAAATAAATGGTTGGAGAATTAGATTTTTCTCTAACTGCCAATATGTGTTCTTTCTTTCTTATGTTTATTCTGTGATTGGTCTGTCCAGTATATGAATGTAAACAAACTCCACATGGAATTTCATATATACCATGAGACTCCAAAGGAATTTTATCTTTAGGACATGAAAATCATTAATTTGCAGAACCATCTTAATTTTTGATGTAGCAAAATCTTTTTTCTTATTATATAAAAAAAACTCTATTAATCATCCTGTAATCAAAACATTATGAAGATATATATATTTTTAATAGCATATTATCTTGGTGAAAATAGCTGTCATCAAAAAGTCTCTTAGTTCTATCTAACAATGTCTTTGCCACTGAAAATAATTGTGATGAATGATGATGAGAAGAAAACTGTAGTTATCTCCAAGTGTGTGTTTGTTTTTTATATATCCATGGGATAGAGAACCATCATTATTTCTTTCAATTAAAACATCTAAGAATGGAAGTTGGTTTTAACTTCTCAACCAATAGAATTTAAGAATGAGAAGAAAATAAAATAAAAAATAATGATTTTAAATCTCACCAAACAAATTCTTAAGATTTGACTAAGAAGAATCTCAGAGGAAAGTACTTATTATTGTAATGAAATATTTTTATTACATGAAAGGTTCCTGAAATAATACAATATATATCATAACTATATGGAAGTAAATAGGGTTAAGGTGGGGTCAGATGGCAAATCATCATCAAAATGAACAAAAATATTTCAAATAATGAAATTTAATATAAATATTTAATAAATATAAAATCATTTAACTATTAATCAATATAAAAAGAATGTACAATAGTGAACATGAGAGATAACTCTAAGAAATCAGCAGCTAACTATTTTAAGCATAATTAACTATAAGTTCACCAACATTATAAATAAGTAAAAGTAATACTCATCATTATGATTGATTAACAATATCTGATGACTGGATTTAAAATGGGTCTACTGTAGAACAGGCTAACTATTTAGCTTTTTCCAGATTGGGGAAATTATTTAAACATTAATTTGGATGCACAAACTTAAGTGTGAATCCATAGAATATACAACCATAAAAACAATTTTCATCCACATTAGGGCTTTGAAATATTGGAAGGTGATCCTTTTCTTTGTATGTGAATTCAAACTCTTCTGTAGTGAACTATAGAGCAGCTTCTGGATTTGAACTCCTTGCCTTCATTTATAATTTCATGCTAACTATTTGTATAACTCTGAAAACCAACTACTACTGGCAACCAACTACTGCTAGCCAACCATTTTCTGTATTTATAATTTATTAATTGTATTAATCTTTGTAAAATATTCTCTGTATGTTTTTTAAGATGATTAATATATATATATATCTTTTTTTGTAATTATTTTGGAATATAATAATTCATATACTAACTCCTCACACAAGTTCTCTTTGTTTGGAGTTACTTAATTTTGTTTCTTAAAAATAGTGTTTGTTTAATAAATAAATTATTATTATTATCATCATCATCATCATCACTATTATTATCATTATTATTATTATTATTTAGATGATTTACGAATAAATTTGGAATTTTCATAACTTTTATGTTATTCAGATGATTGTAAAATATTTATGAATATTATCTCAATTACTGACTGCATATTTTTATAAAAAATATTAACAATCTTGTAAAACTGTGTAAAAATAATAAGCTGGTTATTAATATAGATAAATGTTCAACAGCTTTTTATTCCAGAAAATCTGAAATCTTTAACTGACCATAAAATAAACTTGGTTGATATACAGAAAGACCTTGGCATTATTTTTGCTAGCAATACATTACATTGCAACTATGGTAAATAAAGCTTTTAATTATGGGGATGATTTTACAGCATAGTAGACAATTTACTAACTCTACAAAGCATAAATTGTTTTTTGCTTTTGTTTTATCAATTTTGGAATATAAATCTGTTGTTTGGAACCAAAGTTTCAACTGAGATATTATTAAAATTAAATTAGTTTATGATAAATTTTGTAAATATATTAAATTAAATAACAAAAAAATCAAGTCAGATGTCACACGACCTAATTTAACAAACTTTTATTACGAATGTTATTTATTGAACTCACAAATAAGCTCTTAACAAGCTTTGCAGAATATCCCCAACTCAGACTGGTTTCTGCTACTGGCTTACTCAGTGAGATGCTAGGATATTCAAGTATTAAATTAAAAATACCAGGACAAGCCCAGCACTTTATCTAATGGATAACTATAATAACTATTTTATTTCACCTTTATTTTGTAATTAATAACATGCTCATGCATTGCGGTGAAGTAACAAAACTCTGAAAGCACTTAGTCTCCAGAAATTATGATATTGAAAGCCTATAGAAATTATTATATAAAAACGTTTCACCACAACACATCAGTGTGTTATTAATTACTAATGGATAATTATTAATTAGAAAATCTGTAATTTTTAGACATCCATATGTCTTCCAATCCAGCTATCTAACTTAAATAAAATTTCAGATTTTCTAATTAATAGTTATCCATTAGATAAAGTGCTGGGCTTATCCTGGTATTTTTAATCTAATGCTTGAATATCCTAGCATCTCACTGAGGATGCCAGTAGCAGAAACTGGTCTGGAGTTAGGGATATTCTGCAAACTTGTTAAGAGGTTATTTGCGAGCTCTATATATAAGTTAAATAACCATTATATATATTTATCTCCTAGAAGAAAGATTAGAGATCTTAAATGCTTATATAATATTGTCGCTTAGAAAATTATTTTAGCAAACAAAATCTCAAATATTACAATTAATAATTGTTTACATAAAACATGCACATACAATTTATTTTACATTAAGGTCTATTACTTTAATACTTTAAAATCTTCACCTTTGTTTCATTTCCCTAACTCTTATAATCAATATTTTATTAATGAAAATATTTTGTATTAGATTTTAAAAAAATGTTACTAATATTATAAGAAAATATGACATGTAGACATATTCATAATTTGATACTTATACTTGCTTATTTATATTATTGCATATTAATTATGGTGCAATTTTGTAATTGGCTTAATGCTGTAGTTTTGTATGGTAAATAGAGTGAATTGAATTATTATTATTATTATTATTATTATTATTATTATTATTATTATACTACTTAGATCGGTTATTTTGCATGTTTTAGATCTATGAAAAAGTGGTAAACATGAGAGCTAAAGACTCTTGAATTGAAGCTTAGCCTATTACTTCTGGCATCAAACATTATATAAAATTCTAAGCAACTATCATAAATTATTTGTATGAGAAAAGTTGTATTTAAATATAAGTATAAAGTATATACTTAAGCTAGATTCAATTAAAGGGGATTTGATCACAGACTTTTAAGCTCCTTCAGTCATCCACTCTATCATAAATAATTAATATATATATGAAAAAGATAAATGATTTCCAATATACATATTTTGTGCTGAACCAGCACTCATCAGGTGGTCAGGATCATCAATAGATTTTTAACGATTACAAAATCCTACTCTAGAGCTATTTATTAAAGATAAAGTAATGAATGAACTCTAGATAGGAGTTTTTGTAAGCACACATTGCCAGTCAGAAATACTCAATAAATATTAGATATTAGTTTTTATAAACAGAAATTGCCAGTACTATTTTTGGTTTTTGGTTTCATCAATGAAAACTTATGATTTACAGCAGAAACTAATGCACATATACGTCTAGAAAACATGTTTTACTATTTTATGTTATTCAAGAAAATAGCCTGAAATTAAAAAAAAAAATCCATAACATTTGAAACTAACTCCTCTCACATAAATCACTAATTATTAATTTCAATGACTATAGTTTTATACTAAATGTAGTGTTCTTCTACCCTTTGGTTAGAAAAGCTATTATCAACAACATAGCATGACTTTTTAATTTTTTATATATACTTCTAAAAGAAGTTTTTTCATTCTATTCCTACACCATATATAATCTTGAGCAATCAACGGACATTAGATGGTAGTTTATTATATCCACATTTCCAGGCCATTTTTTGATTTGTCTTCTTCAGTGAAAATTTTGAATTTAAATCTAGAACTAATACACTTTTGTTTTGTTTTTAAAAAAAATTATAGATAATAATATAAAATTAAAAAAAAAAACTATCTTTGAAGCCAAGAAAATTTTTTTCTTAGATATATAATTTTAGCACCACATCAGTAAATATATTTTTTGCAATTATAGTTTTATGTTAACTGGATATGTAGATATACCACTCATTGCTATTCAGTGTTTCTTTGTTTACTTAATTTTACAGCAGATGGCTCTAGAGTAGGGTGAAGAGAAATATTTTTAAAGTCATATGTTAAGCAAAATAAGTCATATGTATTAACTTTCTTAGCCAATGATAGAAGGGACCTACAGTTGGATATAAACTGAGATCATTAAAACATATACTTCCTGGTGTCAGATATACATGAGTATGAAAGTGATTTAGTTTGAGATGAAAATCTTAGATTTTGTTTTTAATTTTACATTATTTGCTGTGTGCAAGAACTAAATATGGTTATTGAATCCACAATGGTATTAGTTTTTGGCTTTGAATTCTACATTTTCACAGATAAAGACAAAAACAAGAAACCTAATTCTAAGACTTGAATATAATAGTGCTATATTTGAGAGATAGTGACCTGGGCCAACTGATGAGTGCTGGTTCATCATGAAATGCATCTTGGGGGTCATTTGTCTTTTATTATATCTTTATTTATATGAATTTGAAAAGAATTGGGGATGTGTTTATTATATCTATAAAGATATTACATATGGGACAGAGAAAAGTGAATAACTCCGTGTGTGTAAATTTTAAAAAATCAGATAAATTAATCTTTAACTGAGGTTTAAAGTTTATATATGTGCCAGCAATAATCTCTAGTTTCAAAAATGATTAGTAATAATCATTAGTGTATTTATATGAAATGGATGGCGTCAAAGTTGTGAGTGGAGGGAGTTTGACAATGGTAAATGAAAATGTAACAATTTTCTCTAGATAAATACTTTGTATACAATAGAGATATATATGAGAGATAGTGACCTGGGCCAACTGATGAGTGCTGGTTCTGCATGAAATGCATCTTGGGGGTCATTTGTCTTTTATTATATCTTTATTTATATGAATTTGAAAAGAATTGGGGAAAGTGTGGAGGTGTTTATTATATCTATATAATAACCTATTGACAACTTTTTCCATACACAAATAAATCCATATTTATATTCGAACTCTATCTTTTTTTATTTGTAAACATTTCAATATTATGATTAAAATCTAACTATCCAAGAGAAGTTTACTTCACTATACTGAAGAATTATCTATTGCAAACATGAGTAATCAATAGGTACAGTCAGATGAATCTAGAATATTGTGAAATGAACTGCTATAGAAAAAAAAATATGAATGTCCTAGAATAGTGTCATTTGTAAAACTAATTGTCTGGCAAATGTTCTATCAATAGCCAAAGTAATATATCTGAAGATTTTCAATTATGAATGATTTTTAATCAAAGCTGAGAGTGATACAAATGTTTCAATAATATCTTACAAATATATTGATTAAAGACTAAATATACCCTTATCATGAAAGCCACAAGCTAGAAACTAGTCTAAGTATATTGGCTGAATAGACACTAGATAGACTACCCAGTGCAAGCCAGAGTAATCAATGGATAAAAGAAGGCATTGTGCATAAAATCTCTATCTAGTGTCTATCCAGCCAATATTCTTAAACTAGTTTCTAACTTGTGGCATTCATCAATGAGGAGCCTTAGATCTGAAAGCACTGTATCTAGATTGAGGATCTAATTCAATCCTACAGGGATTTTATGCAAAAATCTTTTTGCATACATTCATTACTAAGGCTTTCCCTGGGTGGCACTAATGTATGGAGTTTTCTGCTATTTAGATGCTATGCTGCAGAGTAAAATAGAAAAACTAATGTGCTGAGAATCCATTTTTATTTACCACAATCTTTAACACCCTAAGAACAGATAGTCAAATAAATGTGGGTCAATGTATAAATGATATACCATGAATTCTTTCAGTAAATTATCAGTCATGTAAAACTAGTTGAATGACTTCTGAGAATGATTTCTATTTCCTTTAATTTCATTAAACTTTTTGATCCACTTTAATCAATATTTTTATTATTCAACTTTCTTCCATTTTTACAGTGGTAATGGAACAAAAATATGAAAATGATTTTTCTTTAATGTAATGTTTAAAATTCATAAACTTTGACTCATCAGACAAGTTGTTTAATGATATCCTGATGTCCATGTATGCAAAGAAAATATTGTTTCTATTCAATAATTACATCTTTTTTGCACAACATTTTCATATTTCTAATATTTTGCATATTTTCTCAATGTTTTTCCACAAAGAATACCAAAATCAAACATTTAGTTATTCTACTTGGTCAATAAATGTTTTGGAGCTATGGTTTCCAGAATGCTATACCCTGATAATATTTTTTATACTGTCACATCTTTGTCTCATGAAAACAGAGTGAAAGCAATTTTTGAATCAAACCCTTCAGTACTAAGAGGTTATACCATTGTTAGCTACTATGACATACCAATAGTTCAAAATCTTAGTGGAACCCATTTTTAATGTAAATCTATGAACCAGTATGGTGTAAAATTATGTTGGTGGTGGCATGATACTAGTTCAAAGGTATTTGTAGTAGCTTATGTACCATCTTGAATAAGTTATTTAACACAGTACTATAATATTTCTATTATTACTCAAGTCTTTTTAAGATTTTTTATTAAAATTATCATGCACCAATTTAAGAATAATATTAAAAATCTCTTATAGCTGTATATTGTGTGCATATCTTTTTAGAACTATTGCAAAATGATTTCCATTGACAAATGTTGAATTAAGTGAATATTTATTGACAAGATCATTTGGTTCTCTGAGTTTTATTTTTTTAAAAATATAATAATAAAAACTGAAATATAATTACTAAAAAAATAATTAAATACTGGAAAAAATATTCAGATGGTTTTATTGCTAAAAAAATTATAAGTCTTTGAGTACTGGAAATAATTATGGAGAACATGGGCCAAGGATATTTAATTCTGGAGATACCATTTTACCATACAGGACAATATAAAACTTAAAAAATATTTATTTACTATTTTAATATTAAACAGGATAGCAAATAATCACATGACCAACAAGACATCATGTGACTTTCGTTTACACATTACCATTCATTAGCAAATTCCTCTTCTCACTGCTTTCATAACATTTAGTGTTTAGTAATCAACAGATGCACATGCAGTGCTTAATATTTGGATAGCATAGCACTGAATAATAATTTATTAAGAACTACTATCTGTCATTTGTTGAATATCACAGCTTACATTAGATGGCATAAAAGTAATGGAAATAGAGGAATGCAAGCCCAAGAAAATCAATAGATGCTATAATATTATGCATCATAATCCTATCTAGTGCCTTCCCATCATCCCTATGCAATGTATAGTTATTCAATATCCCCAATTAGTTTATAGCTTTCATCAGTAAGAAACTTTGGATCTGAAGAATCGTACATCTGGTTCTTTGGATCTAATGCCCTCTTCCAGCATCTCATTTTATCCTTTTGGTTAATTTTAAAGCAATCAGCCCAAACAGAAAGTAGAATAGAATTAATTTGAGCTAATTCATTTATATAGTTATACAGATCTGAATTCAGTTCAGTATTTATACATTTTGATATCTTTGATTTTTTAATAAATATAGCCATTATTATTTGGTTAGGATTAGTATTATAGTATTAAAACATCAGATCATCAACTTTTCTTACGCTTATACAAGCTGTTAAGACAGTAACAATTTTTTTCATACAATAGTGTCACCTAGTGCAATCTCTAATAATCAATGCATGCTATAGGGTGATACTATTGTATGAAAAGTTTGCTACTATCTTAACAGCTTGTGTAAAAATAAGGAACGTAATCTTGTGATGTTCAATGATTTAATACCATTCCTAGTCAAAGGATGATAATGACTGTAATTATTAAGAAACTAAAGATATCAAAATATATAGTTGCTGGACTGTATTTGAATCTATATGACTATGCAAATCAATTAGCTTGGATTAAGAATACTATTGTATTTTATGTTTGGACTCATAGGTTTATAGTTAACTAAAAATAAAAGGTGGATGCTGAAGAAATGCATGACTAGAGGTTGCACTAGGTGACACTATTGTGTGAAAGAATTTAGTACTGTTTTAATATCATATAAATATAAGAAAGGGTGACTATATGATGTCTTAAAAGAAATAAATTGTGTTGTTATCCACATCTACTTTTTTCTAATAAAAAATAAAATGCATGGGATTTATTTGTTTATCGCGCAGTACATAGTTTGTTTAAGCTCTATATCATTAAATAATTTAAAAGTGTTAATTTCACTCAAAATATTTGTTTAAATTGCTGTTGATTGTGCTATGAATATACAAACAGCTTTAAATATTTTGTTTCACAATGGAAAGATTAAAAAGAAACAAAATATATTATAATATTTAATTATGAGAAGTGTCATTTATGCATACATGAATAGTAAAAAAGATTATCTTTCACAAAACCACCAACACACTCACCTTAACAATAAAACAAAAGCATTGTTTACTCTAGCTTATACTAGATGGAATAAAATGAAAAAATGATTATTCTTGCACTAGACTAATTAATTGTTAGAGATATCAAATAGAGAATTATTTAAAAGTTTCTACTTGAAAATGTTTTTTTTTTTAAATTATATTTATAAAAAAAATAAACAGTGCATTATTTGTTGAATACCATTTGATGAAATTACTGATGTCAGAATATTTTACAGTTATTAATTGTACTATGTTAATAATCCAAGTTTAAACCCATAAGTAAAGAAAGATTGATAAAACACATCTATTAAAAACTTTCCTTTTCAAATGTGTAGATATATTTTCTTTTAATAATATGTTATTTTTACCACAAGTACTCCATCCAAGTTTAATCCTGTGATTAATTTCATCCATTATGTTTCCTTCTGTACAGATACTCTAAGATATTATTAGCATTACTATTGAAATGAAAATATTTCTGTATGATTCATAACATTTTTAGGTATTAATTGTGATAGAACTTCGTTTACTTTGGATGAATATTTATTTCAACATTTTTAAATAAATATGATTGTAATAAAAAGGAATTGCACAAACATACACTAGTATCTGGACATTTGTCATGGTTTCAAACCAAGGTAAGGTAATAATATCCAAAAGTTATTTTTGGTCATTTCTGTGCTTATAGATTAAATCTTGTTTTGCCTCAAGTTCTTGAAACATCACAAATTAAAGAACGAAACATCTTTAAAGTAGTTGTTTAGAATGCTTTTTCAACAGTTTTACAAAATACATCAGCAAACCAGATTAAGGAATTAAAAGAAGATTGCTATTTGCAAATGCAATGAGATGAGAATTTAATGGAAAGAATTATTAAAAGAGTTTTTGAATACTGATAGTTAACTTTTAAGTAAACAATCTGAACTTTTCCAACATCTAGATGTCTTCAAATGCAGCAATAGCTACATAAGGCTGAGAATTCTTCAGCCATACTATATATTAATAGTCTTAGCAATATAACAACACTTAAGACTTAAACATAAAAGCTATTTTAGTAGCTAAATGTATGAGATAGTTTTAAAAAATGAACAAATGGAATCCAAGGATATTTAACATGTTAAGCAGTTACTTATCATGTTTAAAGAATTTCAGCTATTGCTTTTTTTAAATCTATTTTTAGGTATTTTTTTCAGTTGATAGAAAATCAATCTATGAGTGATCTGCATAGTTTAATACAGTAGTAGGGTCAGACATTAGAGTAGAAGATTCTTAAATTGATTCTAGTGTTGAATATTTCTCCTATGGAATCCAGTGTTGGTATTCAAACATCTTTTGAATTTCAGCACAATGAAGCTATTTGAAGATTTATTTATTTAGTTAGTTAAAAAAGTAAGTAACTCAAAAAGAAATTATAGGAGATTTTTCTTTTAAATTTAGATATTTTTATGCAAATAGATAATATTAAATGGCTATTGCCTACAAGTTCATAAAAAGTTTGAATACCAGAAATGCAGTACTAGAATCTATCCTAAGACTCATATTTGAGAGCTGTCACTCCACCACTATATTAAATCCCATAAAGCATGCAAATATATGGTGGTTAAAGACCTATCCAAAACTAACAAATTTATTGTACAGAAGTCACTGAAGATGCTTATGTTAATTTAAAGATTGTTTACAGAAAAACTTTGATATTTTCAGGTTTAAAAATGAATTAACACGCATTTATAAATTAGATAACTTCCATAGTAAATGTTTGAATAAATTTTCTTGAATATATAAATTATAGTTTTAAATTCCATCTTACCTCAGATACTACTACATTGTATCTTAATCTTGACTATACCTTCTACTAGTGTATCTGTGTAAAGATCTATTTTATGAATGACTAAAATAAAAATCATACCCACAATGTGACCTGACAAGAATTCCTATTAAAATTCTCTTTAATGTCAATAGAAAATTATTCATGAATCAATTAGCATAATTATCTACAATCAAATGAAGAAATCAAAGATTTTGTAAATAAGAAAAAAGGGTTGATTTACTATTAAATACTATAATTTAATAAACTATTATTTTATAAATTTGAACTCAGACTTTCGAGCTATCTATAGCTATGTATTCTATCTTATACTACTGATACACATGTCTAAGTTCAAATCTCTTCTAATTACATTAAATTCAATACAGACAATATACTTATAGTTAAATATTATTTTATAAATATATATTTAATTAATTACAAATAAAAATGATGTTCCTCTTTCTATCGAATTTCAGTGTTTTTCAAATAGGTTGATCTGGTACATTCCAAGTGTCAACATTTTGCCTGTGTTGAGATTTTAGACCATAGCAAAAGGTGAGGATCCATTTTTTACTTATGGAGATTGCTTTGGCAACAGCTTGTTAGAGTTGTCATGTGATTAAATTTTTAAAATGTATTTTCTTAGGAAGAAAAAAAATATGAGTGAATCTATGATTTATTACCTGGGAATATGTTTATTTATTAGGATAAATGTAAATTTTAGCTGTATCAATTCAAGTGATTCGTTATTAACGACATTCTAAGACTGGATTTGTTATTTAATTCTATCTGTTCAGTTTTCAAAGTTATATTGCAGCATTATTATTTTCTGTTCTATGCTAATAGTGGCTATGTAAATATTTTATCAATCGTTTAAGGTCTGTGCAAAGTACTATTTATACTTTCATTAAAATATTCTTATTTTTACTTAAAAGAAAAAAATATATAAATGCAACCTTGTACACTTCCAGTATTGAACATAATAAAATTAATTGTATTCTTATTACTAGGTGGTTATAAATATTTTTGATGCTTGAGGCAAATCTAAAAATAATAATTGTGCGTGTGTGTGTGCGGGTTTTTTTTTTTTTACTTATACAGTATATTACTGTTTATTTTTTTTGTACTGTTGTTTAAAATTTCTTTAACGGTTGACGCCTAAAAATAGTACAAATTACGTGCTGAATAAAATCATTAGAAAATATTTTTTAATGCGCCAATGAAAATGTAATTGTTTAACGTCATCTGATATAAATCTAGCATCATTTTTTGGGGGTAAAATTTGTGCATTCAATCCTATTTCATATACATTATATTTAATTCTAATAAATATTATTTTATCTGTTAATTTTGTCCAGTCTCGTGCATCGATATGCGCACGCATAACTTTTTTAAAAAAAATCAAATTGAAGAAAACATCTTAATATAAACAGAATATAAGCATCATATTCCTGTATATAATTATATATAACTTATAAAGTGCATATATATATATTGTGACTATTGACATTAAGGTCATAACGTCGGATGTAAAAAAAATCCTTTTAAATTGTGTAATATTACATATATCAGCAAAGTTTAAAAAAAAAAGAGAGAAATAGTAATATTAATGCATGTCCTGATTAATGAGGTGTGTGTGGTATTTAGTACACAGAACCATATAGCAGATATAGACAATTGTATTGTTAAAATAAGAATTTCATTTCTATTTGTATATTTAAACATAAAGTAATATGTGTAATGCATATTAAAAGGGACTGAGGATTAATCATGGGTAAAAATGATGATTGAAAGAGGCCTTATAATCTGCCTTACTTGCCTACAAACAAGTATAAATCCAGGCTATTCAGAATTAATTTTTCTTATTTTAATCAGACTATGAAATTTTTTTAAAGCAGCCAATCTATAGAAAATTATAAGAAGTTCAAACAATGCTAAGATCTAATTTGCAGTTAAAACTTTTAAGAATGTTAAAAAAATTTGGAAGATAAAAATATATTGATAATGTATTATCTATATTTAAATTAATCACAGTCTGATTAGAATGAGCAATTCAAATTCATATGGAATTACTGTTGACTTTCAATTTTTTTTTACCTACAGTTGAATTGTTTTTATATATGCAAAGAATGAATTTGATTAATGCAATCTCATTGTTTATAAGAAGTTCAAAAATTCTAAGATCTAATTTACAGTTAAAATTTTTAAGAATGTTAAAAGGATTTGGAAAATAAAAATATACTTATAATATATTCTCTGATTTACAGATAAGAGAATTTCAGATTTTTCTTAATGTGCATAGTTTATTCATTTGTGAATAGTTTATATATGAAATTTTTTTTTTGATATCTGTTTATGTTGTCAATTTTTATTATCTTTGGTTTTTTTTTACTTCAATATTTAGAAAATTGTATCTTTTTATGATAGACATTTTTCATTTTAGTTTATTTTGAATTGTGATATTAAATGGAATGACTTCAGAGCTTGTAATTATTATTTTTAATAATTTTATTTCTAGGCCTTAATGTTATATTAAGATAAGTATAATCCAGGTTTATGTCAAAGTTCATTTTATTTTAACTATAGAAAGGTTGCATCAGTTGTAATTAATGTCTATATGTTTACTTAATGAATAAAAATCTCTTTACTATTGCTGCTATGGTTAGTCCATGTCCCCAATTCCCCATACTTTTGTTTCCTTAATGCTTATTTATGAATATTTGAAGTTATTATATAACAATAGAAAACTGCTTAACTTCCCAACCAATGTAATAAGATAAGACAAAACCAATTTCTACACTACAAAGTCATCTAGAGTGGTTTATGGCTTTTGCCTTTATCAACGAATATCAGGATTCAAAGGTTGAATAAAGCAGTTATGTCTCAAGCATTCATCTTTAACTCTCTTTTATCTACAAAGTTAAAACCCTGAAACCTAAATCAGCAATCTAATGAGAATTTCAGACATGCCATATTACTTTTTGTAATAATATTTAAATGACTATGCAGAAGTCTAAAATAAGCTCCTGCTCTTCAAATAGACATAATTTTATCTGATAGAATACTCTAATACTAATATTACTATTCTTTCCAAAGGGCTTGTTTCTAGTAATTATTTTAGATCCAGCTTCAGATAGATGAAGGAAAGAAAGTAAGCAGTAATCTGTATTAAAGTAGGTTTGTGTTTCAAAATAACATAACAGAAAATTATATCCAGTTTATGAGATTTTTTTCTGATGTTTAGACAAAACACTGAGCATAGTGCAAAGACTTTAGCCAATTATTGCAAGGCTTTTTTATTTCTGTGACGTTTTAAAGTAAAAACAATATCCTTAGCATAAATGAATTTTCTGGTGATGAATGTATCAAATAATCTAGGTAAAAAAAACAAATCTTATGGAAGACTGTTTTGTAAAAAATTGTATCTTCTATGAATGCCATTTAGTGTGTTATATGTTGGTCAATACAGCAATAGAATGTCAGATTCAAGAGCTAAAGGTTCATGATCAGCAGCTCAGATCTGTTTCTTCTAATAACCTGTGGCAAACCATTTGATGATTTATTTATTATTTGATGCTTTCATATGTAATTTTATTCCTTATTGCTGCAATTTCTGTTCTAAAACCACATTTGTCACCACATATTAAAACACATCTACTAATATCATTACCATTCTCACCTTCTCCCATTATCAATATTATAATATCAGATTTTGTTAATGCTTATACTCTTACTTTGTCTTTCTTCTGATTATTCATATCCCTTAATGAAATTTTTTAAACTTAGTTGTAATTTGATAATAGCATTTAAGTCAATTTTTATGACATGTTCAATTCCATGTGACTTTTCATATAGAACTCAGTGGTTATATATTTTCTTGTAGGTATATAAGTTTTTGTACAATACATAAGAAAAAGATTAATAGTTTTTTTTTTTGGTTAACTAATTTTTTCTAAGTTTATCATGCACAAAAAGGACTTCTAATATTTACTATGATGGTTTTATTATCCATATATAGTTATAACCAGGTTTGCCATGCATGCCATTAAAAGATAGAAATGTGGTTACACAAATAGGTTACCTACTGCCACAGAGATGAGACATAGCTGATAATATGAAAGACTCAGGTTGACTGAGTACACTAATTTAAATAGCTAAAGTTAGTAAAGTAACCATTCAAATGGAATAAGAAAAAGAAATACAAAGAGAAAACAGAAAAGACTTAATATTCCTACATATGATTAGAAACAAAATTGATCAAAAACCATTCTTGGGACATCACAATTGTTATTTCAATTTATGTAATAAAATTTTTCAGTAAGAAAACATCAATTTAACTGCCATAGTATGCAAAATAAAATAAAAAAATAGGAGAATAGTGGTGCAGTATGTACAAATTTCCACAGGTAAGATAAGATTTTTTTGTGACCAAAATGAATATATAGTGCTATTGATGAAAAAACAAAGCATTTTAGATATATTAGACAAAAAATAAACTTTTGTCTATCGTATATACATATTTTTATTGTAATTAGAAAATATTTGAACTCAGATATTCAAACTCTCCATAGCCATTAACTCTATCTTATACCACTCCTATACATGAGCACATACATGAGAAAAAGAAATATATACAATATACATTTTGTGCTGAACAAGCCACTCATCAGTTGTTCCAGATCACTGTCTCCTACATATACATATCATCAGTGCTCAGATTATATTAAGATAGCAAATCTTCAAACTTTAATGGGTAATTTTCAATCTTCTGCACACTCCAACTCTTCAGCTATCCATATCATTGAAAATCTGAGGATGAAATGTTCAAAGCCCTTGTTGATGCTAATATTATTGTCATATCTATATTGACTTTAGGCTACTCTGACCCCTCATATATAGGACCTTAATATATTCATTTAAATATACAGAAGAGGGATGTGTATTTGAATATTATATATATATATATTCAACATATGTGTGTTAAAGTGTATCAGTGTTATGAGATAGTGTGGAGAGTGGTGGGTCATGTGAAAGTCTGTGCTCATATACCATAGATATATATAAAATATTATCCAGATACATTCATGCATAATTTATTAAAATATATATATATACATTGTAATGAGCACAGACGACGTTACATTATTTTTTTTTATTATTAAACATTAAAATAAAAAGTTCGCATTAAAAAAAAATTTTTTTTTAAGACAGAAAAATTGAAAATAAATTCTACCTTAAACTCGTATATATATATATATAAATCGCACAGAGGAGAAAAATTATTAAAATAAAACTTTATTAAAGAAAAAGTATTTTAAAACTAAATTTTAAAAAGATTTGGAGATAAAATTATATCTTTAAATTTATCTTTAAATATATCTTTGGATTTGGAAAACAGGTTAATTAATGTTATGGAAATGATTATTTTAATTAGTCCAAGTGAATAAGCCCTTGGGCATTTAAATGTATAAACAACGGTCAGATAGGAAAACAATAAAAACTTTTAGCAAATAAAAAGAAATCCCTATGGAATCGGACCTCAGCGAAAAGACCACCATCATCGATGACGTAATGTTGAGTCAATCATTAAGATTAATATAAAAGGAAAAGTTGGAAATTATTAGGATTATTAAGAGAGGACTGAGATGTGTTAAGTTGGAGAGTTGGAGGTGAAGGGATTGAAAGACACACTTTCAATTCCTTCAGTTGTTATAAAAATGGAAAAATGAAACATCGCTTTTTTTATACTGAGGACAAAAGGATTGTCGGGGGATTTAATGTGAATTCCAAACGGCATACAATGAATAAAGAGGAACGTTGAAAAAAAATCATAAGAACTTTAAAAACATTTTGAAACACTAAGAACTTTAAAATATAAACTTTCTCAGTCTTTAATTTATTAAGAAATAGAATCATATCTGACCAACGTCATTTATTAATTAGTTATAATTTTATTTAATGTATTTTTTTTGTAAAATCATTTCCATTTATTTATTTATTTATTTGTTCTTTAAGTTTTATTATGATTTCTGTTTTTCATTAAACTAGTTATATAAATATTAAACTTAAGTCGGGCGTGAATGGCTATATAGATTTGTAACATTATATTTGGGGAAAGTAATCTTAGGTTATTCATTTCGTAGTTGAATTAGGTCAATGGATTGGATATATTGGTGTAATTAGTAGATGTGGTACGAGATTTACTATGGGCAGAATCGCTATTATACGCCGCATATTTCCGTTTTGCCTATGGTAGGGATTATAAGACGTAGAACACTGTTCCTTTTGATGGAGTTTTTTTTATTGCTCTTCTTGTTTGATAGATGTAATATTTCTATCTGATGAGAAACAGTTTCTTCTCTTAACCTAATTGTGCTGCCGTATTCATATTACATTGAACACATCGATATATCAGATGGATTGAAGTTTGGTTTGACTGTGAACTTTTGGCCTAAGGTTAAACAGGAATTGAATATTTTCTTTCAAATGCAAATCTATATAGTCCATTCATACTCGATGCCCATAAATAAAATTGCATTAAATTTAAGTTGGGTATAGACGCTTGCATGGGTTCGTTACCGGTTAATTATGTTTTTGTTTTTCATAGGTGATCAAAATATATAGACATTTGGTAAATACTGATACCTTATGGTGAGTATCTAAGATGTATTTATTCGGATGTCTTTTAAGTTATTGGTGTTAATGCGCTGTCTTATGATGAACACCATTGGGTTTCTTGTATTCCCTATGCAATTGACGGTATCAATGATTTTGTATTTTGATCATTTATGTTTGCTTTGAAATGTTTTTAACTGTGTAATCTATGTAACCGATCTATACTCAACATTATAAAACAAACTTTCATAAATCCATCTGTGCGAACTTAATTAAAATGTAAACTTATAATATTATAAAAATTAAAATGTAAATTTAAATTATAAAATCTAAAATAAACATATTAAAATAATGTTAAATCTTATATATATATGTGTGTGCGTAAATAAATTTTTGTATGTTAATTACTGGCAGTGGCTTATTTTATTTATTTTTTAATATTGAAATATAATTAGATAAGATATTATATTATTAAATCTCTGCTACTCCCTGAGCTAGTGACTTGGGCTAACGACCGAAATCAAAATTAAAAAATATATATATTTTTTTTTTACTTACGTATCTGCCTACTTTATAAATTTTTCTAGGTTCAAATGCCTAGATGTGCCCTGTAGTGCAGATCACGTTAAGTTCTATTCACCCGATCGTTACAACTGGCCACCCAACTTGGGTCGATCTATTAATAAAAAACACGTATACCCTGAGTAAATTTTTTTTTTTCAAAATGAAATATTTTTATCTGTTTACATAAGTCGTATACTTTAAATATTATAAAAGCACTGCCAGAAAGAAATTGCACATATATTAAACACGAGAAAGTATAAATAATTTTAAACTGTATTTCGTTAAAAAGAAAGTCAAAAGGTTGCAATTAATATGTTTTTTTTTGTTAATATATATTATGCTTTAACGTGTAAAGGCACGCACAGCCACGTAAGTTTATGATTGAAATGTGGTGCCTTACAGTGAGTACCTTTGGGAATTACGTCAGTGTAACCCTATGTATGCATTTCAATCAGTCATAAATAAGTTGGTGGTATATATAATTGTGCTGCAAATATACATGTATCTTTCAAAACGTATTTAGTTCAATGCAACCTTCTTAAATAAATAATTTAAATAATTCGTTTGTCATGCCGTGTGTAAAAATAAAATGTATAAAAAAATAGAACACTTGGGGGGGGGAGGAGGCGTAGACATAAATGGTCCTTAGGAAAGCAATAGTAAACATTTTTTTTATATAGTCTTTATACTAACCAAATGTTTATAAATTTTGTTAATCGTGTACCGTAATTACTAACCCTAAGTAAAATATTTTTTTTTTTTGTTCATTTTTTTTTTAAGCAAGTTTACTGATATGTAACGAGCACAGACGACATTACATTATTTTTTATTATTATTAAACATTAAAATAAAAAGTTCGCATTAAAAAATTTTTTTTTTTTTAAGACAGAAAAATTGAAAATAATTCTACCTTAAACTCATATATATAAATCGCACAGAGGAGAAAAATTATTAAAATAAAACTTTATTAAAGAAAAAGTATTTTAAAACTAAATTTTAAAAAGATTTGGAGATAAAATTATATCTTTAAATTTATCTTTAAATATATCTTTGGATTTGGAAAACAGGTTAATTAATGTTATGGAAATGATTATTTTAATTAGTCCAAGTGAATAAGCCCTTGGGCATTTAAATGTATAAACAACGGTCAGATAGGAAAACAATAGAAACTTTTAGCAAATAAAAAGAAATCCCTATGGAATCGGACCTCAGCGAAAAGACCACCATCATCGATGACGTAACGTTGAGTCAATCCTTAAGATTAATATAAAAGGAAAAGTTGGAAATTATTAGGATTATTAAGAGAGGACTGAGATGTGTTAAGTCGGAGAGTTGGAGATGAAGGGATTGAAAGACACACTTTCAATTCCTTCAGTTGTTATAAAAATGGAAAAATGAAACATCACTTTTCTTATACTGAGGACAACAGGATCGTTGGGGGATTTAATGTGGATTCCAAATGGCATGCAATGAATAAAGAGGAATGTTGAAAAAAAAATCATAAGAACTTTAAAAACATTTTGAAACACTAAGAACTTTAAAATATAAACTTTCTCAGTCTTTAATTTATAAGAAATAGAATCCTATCTGACCAATGTTATTTATTAATTAGTTATAATTTTATTTAATGTATTTCTTTTGTAAAATCATTTCCATTTATTTATTTATTTGTTCTTTAAGTTTTATTATGATTTCTGTTTTTCATTAAACTAGTTATATAAATATTAAACTTAAGTCGGGCGTGAATGGCTATATAGATTTGTAAAGTTATATTAGGGGAGGGTAATCTTAGGTTATTCATTTCATAGTTGAATTAGGTCAATGGATTGGATATATTGGTGTAATTAGTAGATGTGGTACGAGATTCACTATGGGCAGAATCGCTATTATATACCGCATACTTCCGTTTTGCCTATGGAAGGGATTATAAGACGTAGAACGCTGTTCCTTTCGATGGAGTTTTTTTTATTGCTCTTCTTGTCTGATAGATGTAATATTCCTATCTGATGAAAAGCAGTTTCTTCCCTTAACCTAATTGTGCTGCCGTATTCATATTACATTGAACACATCGATATATCAGATGGATTGAAGTTTGGTTTGACTGCGAACCTTTGGCCTAAGGTTAAACAGGAATTGAATATTTTCTTTCAAATGCAAATCTATGTAGTCCATTCATACTCGACACCCATAAATAAAATTGCATTAAATTTAAGTTGGGTATAGACACTTGCATGGGTTCGTTACCGGTTAATTATGTTTTTGGTTTTCATAGGTGATCAAAATATATAGACATTCGGTAAATACTGATATCTTACGGTGAGTATCTAAGATGTATTTATTCAGATGTCTTTTAAGTTATTGGTGTTAATGCGGTGTCTTATGATGAACACCATTGGGTTTCTTGTATTCCCTATGCAATTGACAGTATCAATGATTTTGTATTTTGATCGTTTATGTTTGCTTTGAAATGTTTTTAACCGTGTAATCTATGTAACCGATCTATACTCAACATTATAAAACAAACTTTCATAAATCCATCTGTGTGAACTTTATTAAAATGTAAACTTATAATATTATAAAAATTAAAATGTAAATTTAAATTATAAAATCAAATTAAAATCTAAAATAAACATATTAAAATAATAATGTTAAATCTTATATATATATATATATATATGTGTGCGTAAATAAATTTTTGTATGTTAATTACTGGCAGTGGCTTATTTTATTTATTTTTTAATATTGAAATATAATTAGATAAGATATTATATTATTAAATCTCTGCTACTCCCTGAGCTAGTGACTTGGGCTAAAAGAAGACACAACTAAAAGAGTTTGTATTCATTATATAAAAAGAATTACAGATAATATTGGACATATTCTAAGATATTATAATATAAAGACCACATACACCATTCATCAAAAAATTAATAGCATTATAACAAAGCCTAAAGATTCACTTTCTCTTGAAGCATATGGAGTTTATGAAATTGCATATAACATTTGTAAAGTTTCCTATATAGGCATGAGTAATAATCACATCAATGCTAGAAGAGATGAACATATTAATGCAGTTAAAACAATATCCATCATCATCAGCACTATCTCTTCATGCTATACATACAGGTCATAATATTGACTTTTCTAATATGAGAATATTATCCATATGTGACACTCCTACTACATCAGCTCATAAAATTCATAGAAATCTTTAAAAGACCAGATTGTATCCATAAATATGATAAATGCAAATTACCTTTTATTTGGAATTTTTTTTAAAAAGTCATTATCTAAAATAATTTCTCATAATAATTATTATTTCTATTTGCTATTAATAAAATGTTCATTATTATTATACACCAGTGCTTACATTGCCTCCACATTTATTTTATATTTGTTCCCAGTTGATGACCAGCATGATTTAAACATTGGTTTTTATATATATTTTAATAAATTATATATGGATGTGTAGCTTATGAAAATATTCGATTTAATATTATCTAATCATGACATTAATTTTATATTCTGGCAAAAATTGAATAATATGACAAGAGACTGTTAAGGGAAGCTATAGAGATTTTTAAAAGACCTAAGAGCATAAATGAAAAGTGTAAATTAAAAAAAAATTAACAATATTTGGAAAAAGCTATTGGAGGATAAAATATTTTTTAAATCTTCTTTATCAATAGAATTTGAGAATGAGGAGAACATAATAAGGGAAAAAAATAATGATTTTAAATCTCATCACACACAATCTTATGAGTTGAGAAAGAAGAAAAACTCTGAAGAAAGTACTTGGTATTGTACTGAAATGTCAGCTATTTAGCTATTATATTTTTCTTAGATGGAAGCTCTTGGAAATAGTACTATGAATTCATCACTTATTTATAAGAACATTAGAATTAATATAAATATATATGTACAGACATATATATAATATATAGAGATTAATTACTCCAACACTGGTCTACTAAGTAAATAAAAATACTCTCAATCCAATGCATAAGATAAAACGTTTTTAAAGAAAAGTAATATGACTGATTTAAAATCTTTATGTTTTTTCTCCAATGTGCTTAGATTAGGCCTCTCTATATAAATTAAGATAAAGAAAAAAAGAGGGATTAATCTTTTCTCTAAAAAAGATTTATCTATTGCTTTGGATTGAGAGTATTTAATTTATTTAATAGACCATCCTTTACAATGATAAAACATAAATTTGTCCATAATATTGTTTTCAAATAATTAATAATGATTCTAACATAAATGAAATTAAACAACAATATAAAAATAAATATTTTCTTTGTTATTTAACTGGTTTTCAAAAATAAAGAAAATATTTATTTTTATATAGTTGTTTAATATCAATATCAAATGCTTCATACAGTAGTGCCATCAAGTGCAAGCCTTAATAATCAATGAATGCAGGAAGGTTTGTGCATAAAGTCCCTATCTAGTGCCTACTCATTCAACACTTCCAGACTAGATTTAGCTTGTGGCTTTCTTCACTGAGGAGCCTTGGATAGAGAGCACTGCATCTAGATCTTAGGATATAATGCAATCCTCCAGCAGTCATCTTTTACCTATTTGGTTAACTATAAAGCCAGGAAGATAAAAACATCATGTTTCCAACCCAAACTCAATCACTTGTATAGTCATATAGATCTGAACTCAGTTCAGCATCTATACACTTTGGTGTCTTTGGCTTTTAAAAAACTACAGTCACCATTATCCTATGGAGAGAATAAGTATAAAACCATCAAAACATCACATGATCACCATTTCATAAACTTACACATGCTGTTAATAAAAGTACCAAAGTCTCCATATAGTAGTGCCACCAAATGCAAGCTTTTGTAATCAATGAATGCAGGAAGGTTTGTGTATAAAAATCTCTATCTAGTATCTATTCATCCAACATATATTGCGACTCATCCTTCACCTTCGTAAATCTTAATGCCAGACTTTACAGTAAGAAACTATATCGCGCTCTCATAAGGAAAACTTCAAATGCTACAAGCTCATGGAACTCAATCCAATACACTCTGTGATTCATTATATTCTGATCCCACACCCCGGGGTTCATCAGGTAACGTGAACTATATTTTTTTATATATAACTCTGAATTGCTTATGGCTACCCTCGTAATGACATTATTAAATTAGTTCGTGGCATAAAATATTGCGTATAACTGTATACTAAATTTTTATATATATAAATTAATGTTTATTTGTTCTAGATTAAATATTTTATTGCTTCACTTATGGTTTGGGGAAATTATTATGTATTTTAACTGGGAATGATATGAGTTGATTTTATATAGATTATGTTTAAATATTAATAATAAAATTTTATATATATTTACCTTAGCATTAAAGTTAACTATTATTTATCGTATACATTCTCCTATTATTTTACCTGCCAAATAAAATGCAAATTATTCCAATATGTCCAAAGTGAGCAGATACGTTTATGATTTCATTCCATGTCATATACAAACCCACCTTTTTTGTTATTATCTCCATTCATCCGATAGGTTTTCCTCCCAATCCTGGGAAGGAGCTAGCTTGGGCAAGGCACCTCGTTACTTAGGAAAATATAATTCTCACCATAATAGTGAGTTTGGCACTTGAGGTCAACTGATGCTCATAAATATATTCTTCCCGTAAATATTTTCTTATTTAGATCTTACTCAAGAGACAAGGGCTACTGGAAAACTTTCATTTCATTTGTTTTAAATCCTATTCACGCAATATTTAGAAATTGCGTCATATAAATAATACTTATATAAATAATTAATATTAGAATTTTCCTTTGGTAGATAGTATTTAGATATTATCTACAGGTATTATGGTGACTAAACAGCCATAGTCATTCCATCTAGTCTACGGTATGGCTCACATGTCCATTTCTTAAGATCTATTATATTTTATTTAAGTCATCAAATGTTAGAAGGAATGGTTAGAAGGGGTGGCCAGTTACAAATGGCTTTTCAATGAATAGGGCTATGAAAGTAGGAGAACGGCAGGTTAATACAAAGAAATTAATTGTTTTTTTGTTTTTGCGTGAGCTTAATTATTTTGCCTCCCAAATATTGCTTTAGGAATAGAGCACCAGAGAGGGGAGAAAATAGGAGTGAGAGGTAGAGATGGAGGTTCAACAGTATGGCAAGTGACAGTCAGCATAGTATTTTGTGAGCTGGGGTGGGAAACCCGGCACGTTATATAGAAAGAAGTAAAAAAAAAATTGTCTTATTAGTTCACTCGGCACATTATATATATAAAAACAATAATAAATATATAATTGTGTTATTATCTCACTCAGAGAAAAAAAATTAGTTTTCTTAAGGATATTTCATAAAAATAGTAGAAATAAAGTAGATGAAAACCTGTTCAGGACAAAGAAAGATAGAGAAAATGAATGAGGATAGCACAGATAAAGCTGGAGAGACTGGTATGATGGATATTATTATGAGAATGTTGCAGGAGGTAGAAGAAAGAATGGAATTAAGATTTGAGGAAATGAAAGAAAAACAGGATATTTTGTTCAAAATGCAGAAAAAGCAGGAGATTAGAATATTAGCAATAGAAAAGAAACTAGATGAGCAGATAGGGGAAGAAAAAAGGGAAGAAAGCCCAACCCAATGAGAAGACGACCTAGAAGAAGGGCAAACAAAAGCCGAGATAGAAAAGAAAGAGGGAGTAAGAAAAAAAGAGACCAGATAGAGCAAACTAGTATAATAGAAGATAATGATGCTTTCTGGAACACTAATTACATATTATTGAATGGGTACATACCTGCATTTCTTTTCTTCCCCCGGGAAAATGATATTAAAAGTGAAAAATTTCATTCGTTTTCACTCCTTTTTATAGCACTTATGTACTGGTGATTAAATTGGGTTATTTATTCCGGCTGTCCTATATTTTTTCTTGTTGATTCCATTCCTTTGTTTCTTTATTTAGACTTCGGATCAATTGGTTTCTATCTTCGTCAGTTACTTTTCCTGCAGCCACCTTTGGACCTTCATGGAACAGGATTGCACTGCCTGGGAACTTCGATAGTGATCCATATTTTTTAACATAGGATGAAATAGGAGCGAATTGTGCATCCAAAATGTGAATATATTCATTTTGAAAATTATATATCATAGAGAACTTCTATTGCAACTCATCCCTCACCTTTGTAAATCTTAACGCCAGACTTGGCAGAAAGAAACTATATCACACTCTCCTAAGGAAAACTTCAAATGCTACAAGCTCATAGAACTCAATATGATACACTCCGTTATTCATTATATTCTGATCCCACACCCTGAGGTTCATCAGGTAGCATGAAACTATATTTTTTTATATATAACTCTGAATTGCTTATGGCTACCCTTGTAATGACTTTATTAAATTAGTTTGTGGCATAAAATATTGCGTATAACTGTATACTAAATTTTTTTATATATAAATTAATGTTTATTTGTTCTAGATTAAATATTTTATTACTTCATTTATAGTTTGGGGAATTTATTATATATTTTAACTGGGAATGATATGAGTTGATTTTATATAGATTATGTTTAAATATTAATAAAAAAATTTTATATATATTTACCTTGGCGTTAAAGTTAACTATTATTTATGGTTTACATTCTCCTATTATTTTACCTGCCTCAAATTATTCCAATATGTCCAAAGTGAGCAGATACGTTTATGATTTCATTACATGTCGCATACAAACCCATCTTTTTTGTTATTATCTCCGTTCATCCGATAGGTTTTCCTCCCAACCCTGGGAAGGAGCTAGCTTGGGTCAGGCACCTTGTTAGTCGGGAAAATATAATTCTCACTGTAATAGTGAGTTTGGCGCTTGAGGTCAACTGACACTCATAAATATATTCTTCCCATAAATATTTTCTTATTTAGATCTTACTCAAAAGACACGGGCTACCGGAAAACTTTCATTTCATTTGTTTTAAATCCTATTCACGCAATATTTAGAAATTGCATCATATAAATAATACTTATATAAATAATTAGTATTAGAATTTTCCTTTGGTAGATAGTATTTAGATGTTATCTACATGTGTTATGGCAACTAAACAGCCATAGTCATTCCATCTAATCTACGGTATGGCTCACGTGTCCATTTTCTTAAGATCTATATTATTTTGTTTAAATCGTCAAACATCGGATAAGATGGCGATCAACTGACGCTCATAAATATATTCTACCCACAGATATTTTTATTTAGATCTTACTCAAGTGACAAGGGCTACTGGAAACTTTCATTTCATTTGTCTTAAATCCTATTCACGCAATATTTAGAAATTGCGTCATATAAATAATACTGATATAAATAATTTATATTAGAATTTTCCTTTGGTAGATAGTATTTAAATGTTATCTACAGGTGTTATGGCGACTAAACAGCCATAGTCATTCCATCTAGTATTCGGTATGGTTCACGTGTCCATTTTTTAAGATCTATTTTATTTTATTTAAGTCGTCAAATGTCGGAAGGGACGGTTAGAAGGGGTGGCCGGTTACAAATGAGATGTCCTATATCGCAATCACAGGTAAACCAGTTTTTAAAGATTAAAAGGTTTGCTGGGCAAATGGGAGAGGCACCAATTGAACATTTAAAAAGCCTGGAAAGGTATTTTGCCGTTAACGTGATGATTAAAGAATGAAAATTGGCTATCACTTGTAGCAACTTGGTGGAAGATGAGCAATCATGGTGGGATTCACTATTTCATCCACCCAAGACTTACAAAGAGTACAGAGAAGCAGTGAGGGACACATTCTGGTCAAAGAAAGGCAAGAAATGGTGAGGTACTATACCATGCAGGAAAAATATAGGACAATTAGTCAAGAAACTTATTCTCAGTTTTTCTGTCGTCAGGTAGCTAAGTTGCGCACCTTGGACGCATGTAACATGATGGAAAACAATATTATTAGGGTGGTTAAGTGTAACTTGCCTCTAAAAATTGAACAGATGCTCCTGGGAAATGAGAAGGCCTCCATTGAGGAAGTAGCAGAATTACTAAATGCAATACACATGAGCATGCAAGACCAGGATGAATCGCTGAATAGGAGAAAAGTCAAAAACGCTCAAACGACAAGGTATGAAGATGGTAGATATCCAAAAGGGCTACCAAAGAGAAGATACAGGAACATCACGGCATCCACCTTATGAAAGGGAAGGCCATCAAACAGTACCAAAGTCCTATAGTGGACAGGGAAAAGGGTCGTGTCCCCTATCTCCAACGTTAAGAGATAGACCATGACTAGAGTAAAGAAGTGTGCCTAAGTTTTTTTTTGGGGGGAGGGGGCATGTTTTCATTTATGATATTTTTTTGGGTGATGTCTTAGTCAGTTAAGGCATCCTATTTTTACCACAGTTTCAAATTAATATACTATTCTACGCACATATGTGGCAGATGTAAGATAAATGTGGGTATTGAGAGGGGAATATATATTTAAAACCCATACTATAATGAATTTATTATTTGAGACCTCAAAAAAGGGATACCCCATTTTGAAGTCTTTCCAACAGAGTGGCATTGTAACAGTAGCTAGGTTCAAACTCTGTTACAAGAAAGTGGAGAAGCACAGACACATTACCCTAAATACAGATATTTATTCAAGCTGTCATTAAAGGGTTAAAAATATATATAAAATTAGACATATATATGTGTGTGAATTAAATTTTGAATCCTTTTTTTCTTCTTTTAAGAAAATAAACGGGGAAGGGATTAATTAGTAATTATTGTTTATTTTAGAATGTTTCATTTTTAAAATATTATAAATTGGCAAAAATACAGTTTGTACGCAAATAGTTTTAAATATATTGTTTAGGATTGTCTAAAATATTGATTTTAATTTCAATCATATCTCAAATTAGCGAGGGTAGTGAAAAGATATATTGTATATGCCTCCAAGCAATTCTGGGTTGTATAACAATCCTTAATGACTTCAAAAAAAGAAAAATTCCAAGAAAAGCTAAAGAATGTATTGCGAATAAGAAAATATACCAGGAATGACAGCACCACCAGACAATGGACATGTTAAATAAAGAAGTAAAAAGTAATTTGGAAAATGAAAAAGTATTAAAAGAAAAAGAACTAGATCGGAGATCTGATAAAATTCTTTTTCCTGAGAAAGGGAAAACCAATTTTAAAAAAAATTAATTAATTAGAAAAAAAAGACAGTAGGTCAGTTAGATTGTGACCATTGAGAAGAGAGAATCATTGAGATATTAATGAAAATGTGTAACATGACGGGGTAGGCGCTAATACATGAAGGGCTCTACCACCTGCAGCCAATGCGAACTGGCTCTACACTGCCTGCCCGCAGAAGAACCTGGGAACCTCGATAGTGATCCGTATTGCTTAACATAGGACGAAATAGGAATGAATCGTGCATCCAAATGTGAATAAATTCGTTTTGAAAATTATATATCATAGAAAACTTCTATTGCGACTCATCCCTCACCTTTGTAAATCTTAATGCCAGACTTTGCAGAAAGAAACTATACTGCACTCTCATAAGGAAAACTTTGAATGCTACAAGCTCATGGAACTCAATCCAATACACTCCGTGATTCATTATATTCTGATCCCACACCCTGAGGTTTGTCAGGTAACTTGAACTATATTTTTTTATATATAACTCTGAATTGCTTATGGCTACCCTCATAATAACTTTATTAAATTAGTTCGTAGCATAAAATATTGCGTATAACTGTATACTAAATTTTTTTATATATAAATTAATGTTTATTTGTTCTAGATTAAATATTTTATTGCTTCACTTATGGTTTGGGAATTTATTATGTATTTTAACTGGGAATGATATGAGTTGATTTTATATAGATTATGTTTAAATATTAATAATAAAATTTTATATATATTTACCTTGGCGTTAAAGTTAACTATTATTTATCGTTTACATTTCCTATTATTTTACCTGCCAAATAAAATGCAAATTATTCCAATATGTCCGAAGTGAGCAGATACGTTTATGATTTCATTACATGTCGCATACAAAACCACCTTTTTTGTTATTATCTCCGTTCATCCGATAGGTTTTCCTCCCAACCCTGGGAAGGAGCTAGCTTGGGTCAGGCACCTTGTTAGTCGGGAAAATATAATTCTCACCATAATAGTGAGTTTGGCACTTGAGGTCAACTGATGCTCATAAATATATTCTTCCCGTAAATATTTTCTTATTTAGATCTTACTCAAGAGACAAGGGCTACCGGAAAACTTTCATTTCATTTGTTTTAAATCCTATTCATGTAATATTTAGAAATTGCGTCATATAAATAATACTTATATAAATAATTAGTATTAGAATTTTTCTTTGGTAGATAATATTTATATGTTATCTACAGGTATTATGGCAACTAAATAGCTATAGTCATTCCATCTAGTCTACGGTATGGCTCACGTATACATTTCTTAAAATTATATTTTATTTAAGTCATCAAACATCGGAAGGGACGGTTAGAAGGGGTGGCCGGTTACAATAAGCTTACACATGCTGTTAATAAAAGTACCAAAGTCTCCATATAGTAGTGCCACCAAATGCAAGCCTTTGTAATCAATGAATGCAGGAAGGTTTGTGTATAAAAATCTCTATCTAGTGCCTATTCATCCAACATTTCCAGACTAGGTGCAGTGCTCTAATCCAAGGCTTCTCATTGATGAAAGTTATAAGCTAGAAACTAGTCTGGGTATGTTAAATGAATAGGCACTAGATAGAGAATTTATGCACAAATCTTCCTGCATCCATTGATTAAAAGGCATGCACTTGGTGGCACAACTGTATGGAGAATTTGGAACTTTATTAACATGTGTAAGAATATGAAATAGTGATCATGTGATGTTTTGTTTAATATCAGTTATGTTGGATTCATTATTATTTAATAAGACCAGTATTGGAATATTAATCTCAATATGTTATATAATATTAACTGCTGGAAAGTTTATATAATGTGTGTGATTTCTTGATTATGCTGTTGATATCATTTCAACACCTTCACTTGAATAGATTGCTCAGATAACATAAAATAATAATTTGCATTAGCTGGCTTGGATGTATATAAGGATTAAAAAAATCTAGTAACTATATCAAGAAGTGAGGCTGTGTTCTTTCTTTGTTTCAAGTAGTTATTATAGTACTAATCCTTACATACATCCAATATAGCTAATTCTAGATAAATGGTCAGTTTAAGTTGACCAAGAAATCTAATAAAGTGGGACTGTGGAAATATTTGTTAATGGTATTTGATTTGTTGGTCAAGACCTGCAGAGATGGCATATAATTGTTGAAAATAATACACTATTAACTATACTATATTATATAAATGTTTGAACTAATTTTTGTTTTCATGCATAGTCTATAAAATTGGTAAATAATAAAAGTTTTGGATTAAGCCATATATAAATGAGATTGTTTTTACATCTGCATTGTAATAATTTCCCCCTTGTTTGAAAAAGTTATTAGATTTGTTAATTTTTATATACATCCAGTCAACTAATGTAAATGATTATTTTGCATTAGTCAAGCAATCTAGTAAAGCAGAGGTGTTGAAATTTTTATCAACAGTGTTTGGATCATTGGCCAAGATCAGAGATTACATATGAAGTTGAAATAACACTGTATTTATTATATATTAAAATTTTTTAATTTGATTGTAATCTAATTCACCAATAGAACATTATAATTTTATTAGCCTTTGCAAACATAGGTGGCTAAAAGATTAAACAGCTTTTTTAAATAATTAATCCACTGTGACGCAAAGGTTCCTCTATTAGTAGGTCAGAGAGAACAATGAAGGTGGCAACATTTTCCAAGCTTGATATATTGTCAGATAATGAGGATTTAAGCATTCATTTACCAACCAATGTCGGATGGTTATCTGGAATAGCTTATCTGAGAAAAAAGTCAAACCTTTAAGAAATTTTTTTATTTGACTTGCATTTGAACCCCACACCTCAGGCAATGTAAGTAAATGCACTACCTCTGCATGTATAGCTGTATTATATAATTAAAAACAAAAACTACTTTCTTTGTTTTTTTATTCTCATCAGTGACTAATCCATCATCATCTCTCATTACAATGTATAAAACATGCTTACTTATATAGATTAAAAACTATGTATGCAAAAAGGGAGCAAAGGAAAAATAAAAATAATTAATACTTACGTACTTAAAAACCATAAGAAATAGAAACAATGCAAAACGCTAACTAAAATCTATATAGAATATTTGAAACACCTCATAGCTATATTATTTCAGCACCCTCCATTTAAATAAATAAAAATCTAATTTTTTGCAGCCCATTAAAACAGAATTTCTCTTCAATGTATGCTGCAAAAATATACATTGAAGAGATTCCCTTTTCAATGGGCTGCAAAAATTCAGACTTTTACTTATTTAAAGGGGAGTGTGGCTGAAATAATATAACTATGGGGCATTTCAAATATTTTAAAAACCATAATAGGCAACATTTAAATTTAAAACGTTTATTAAATAGATTTTTATATAACTAGGTGATTTACAAAAGCTATCCAATAACAAATATGTTTATTCTTAAGTTGATATTAAAAGTAAACAACTTGAATGAAATGATTGCTATTAATAAGCAGTTAAAAAAAGTTTCATTTCAAAAAATGAAGCATCAAATTTTCTGAAAGCATTAAAAAATAAACACATTGCAAATAAAAATAAAAAATTAAAGGAAAGTTTTTATTCATGTAAATATACTAAAAGAATTTCTTCAACTTTCACAATATCATTGATATTATGTGGTCCATATACAGCATGTGACACTCATGTTCTGAAGTAGTTCAAGAATATTTCTAAATTTGAGGCACTAAACTTTTATTTTGATCACATAATATCAAGAATCACGAAAACTAAAAAAACTTATTTTTTTTAAAACTTTTTTTTAACTATTTGATGAATTTATATATATAAAAGCATTTTAAAAAAAATTAAATATTTTTTATTTTATACTTTTTAGTTTTATGTAGTTTCAGAAATTAGTAATAAAAAAGTTTAGACAAATTTCGTGCCACTAGATGGCAGCAACATAAAGAATACTGAATGATACGTCATGTGATAGTAAATAGGTATTAGATTACTTTTTTCAAAGGGAAGTAGGAAGACATGCATTGGAAGCAGATATATGGACAGCAAGGTGAGGCAATTCAAGGAGAAATGGGATGGTCAAGTTTTTATAAGAGACATGCAAAAAATAAAATGAAAATGTTTGGAAATTGCAGTTAATGGATAATAAATACTACCAAAATAGTATTTAATTGGGTTATGAGTAAAGGGCAGGCAACAAGATGGGTGAGAAAGGTAATGCGGTATGCAAAAGATTTGGATAAAGAATTTACATCAGTATACTTGTACAAAAGATGGGATGATTGTGTTAGGAGGATTGTTGAGTATTATAGTGGTAAGGAATGGAATAAAACAGTAGATTTATTAATAAAGAATAGGAAGTTAGAGAGATGGAGAACTAATATGGAGAGTAAAAAGTTTAAATATATATAGAAGTAAACAGAATATTAGGTGCGAGTTAATATATGATAATAGTAAGGAAAGTAGTTTATTGTTTAAGGCTCGAATGGGATCTTTAGCAACAATAGAATATACATGTAAATGGAAAAATATGGGCAGCGATTTAGTCTGTAAATTGTGTAAGGAAGGAATAGAAAACATTAGGCATCTGTTAATTGAATGTAAATGCTTGAAAACAGAAAGAGTACAAATAATGAAGTTATGGAAGAATAAATATGAAAAAGTGATTATACAGAAAGTGGATTATTGGTTTTTATGCTGGGTTTGGAAAAGATAAGGGAAATTTAGATATAAAGGCCATAGAGTTGACAAAGATTATGTTGTGGAAATGGGATGGAGCAGAATATGGGAAAACATAGAGTGGAGAATGAAAAATAAAGTGACTAATAGGTTTCTCTGGGTATTTAAGGAGAAGCCATAGTACATCACATCACATCACATAGAAAATATTAGGCATCTGTTAATTGAATGTAAATGCTTGAAAACAGAAAGAGTACAAATAATGAAGTTATGGAAGAATAAATATGAAAAAAGTGATTATACAGAAAGAGGATTATTGGTTTTTATACTGGGTTTGGGAAAAGATAAAGGCGATTTAGATATAAATGCCATATAGTTGACAAAGATTATGTTGTGGAAATGGGATGGAGCAGAATATGGGAAAACTTAGAGTGGGGAATGGAAAATAAAGTGGCTAACAGGTTTCTCTGGGTATAATTGCTGAGATTCCTGACTCCATTTAAGAAGTAGCCACAGTACATCACATCACATCATGTAGTAAAACCCAGTGATGGCTAGTTGCTGAGCAGATGTGATTATTCTGGGCCAAAAGATAAGTTTAATCTTTTTTTTTCTTCTTATGAGATTAACCATATGAGATCACATCGATATAAAGACTATTTGATTGTGATATGAAAGTGAGCAGTAAATTGTGATCAAGTGAGATAGATTTATTTGAATTTGGGAAGATTGGGAATTGTTAATGCTTAGAAAGTGTTTCATTTGCCATTTTAAATATAGAAGTTTAAAAAAAAATTATTTTGTTGAATGTGTGTTAATGATATTTTATAACTAAGTTGTATTTAAGATTAGTTTGTTTTTTTAGTAAGTTTGCTACTAAAGATTTTTTTAATTTAAGAATTAGTGATTTGTTTGAGAAAAAAGATAATGTTTTGGAAGGTTGGGAAACACGTGGTTATCGATTGATCGTTTATGAAAGAAAGTAGTTTTTATCTTTCCATGCAAAAGGGTTTGAAGAGTAGAAGTATAAAGTCAAATAAGAAATATGAATTGCATTTGTATTCTACAATGCACATATAATCATCAGAAAGAAATTAGGTGTGCTATGGTAGAATGTACAGTATGTGATGAGGTTTATCACTTGAAATGTTTAAATAAGACTAGAAAGGATGTAACAGATTTATGGTTATGTAGACAGTGTGTAAATGTAATAAAAGAGGTGAAGAAATGGTTTCTAAGTGTAGATAGCTTAATTAAAGAGAAAGTCAGGAGAAATGGAGCAAAACATAATTGAGGAAGACAGGATAGAATATATTTTTAGTGGAGAGACAAGAGATATGGATGATAAAATAGGTAGTGCAATTGATATGGTTAGCCAAAGAATAAGTAAGATAGAGGAAAAGGTAAATGATGTAGAAGCAAAATTAAAATTTATTAGAGATGAAGTGTGAGCAGATAAAGGGATTATTGAGTAGGAATAATAAGGAAGAAGTAGATAAGGAAGTCCAGAAGGTGGAGAGGTTATGAATGAAGCAGAGAAAGTAGACTATGAGACAGTATTGATATGAGATTCACTAATTAGAGAATGTGGTGATATAAATGCAAGGGAAAATAGATACAGGTATGTAAGAGTATGTTAGAATTAGAGATGTGACAGATAAAGTAAAAAAGCAAGGTAGTAAAGATGTGTATGTTATGGTAGGAACTAATAATTTGTCAGAACCATCAGAGAGAGTAATGGATGAGTACACAGAATTGATTAGGAATTTGAGTAAGATTAAAGGAAGATTAGGAATAGTTGAATTATTACCACTGAGAGGTATGTATATGTTAGATAAGCATATTCTATAAATGAGAGATTGAAAAAAATTGTATGAGAGAAATGATGTTATGTTTGTGGATGTGTGGGAGTTTTTTATTGGAAAGGGGGAGTTATATAGTAAAGATGGATTGCACTTAGGAAAACAAAGAAGTGAAGTTTTAAGGAGTCTGATTTATAAAGAATCTAGTTTGGGAAATTTATAAAGGGGGTGGAGGTTTAAATTGCAGTGTTATCAGAAAGAAGAAGAATGATCAGGATGTAAGAAATAAACAAAGGATAGCATATTTAGATGCAAATGTAGATGTGGAGAGGGAATGAATCTGTAAAATTAATGGTGATCAAGTTATTTATAAATGTAATAGAGAAGAAAGAGTCAAAAGAATTTATAAAAGAGTAGTTAGAAAAGAAGAAATTGTTAAAATTGGATATTTGCATATGCAAGATGACACAACACCAGAAAAGTGGCTGGAATTAAAAAAGCAATTAAAAATGAAGAGCTTGAGGTATTAGTAGTAGTGGAAACACATCTAAAAGAAGAACCTATTCTGGAAGACTTGGTGTAGCAGGGTATAAATAGAAAAGAAAAAGGGTAGTAGTATAGGAGTTATGTCAAAAAAATATTTAAATCCTGTTAAATGTCAAGAACATTTGAGGTTTGAGATATGGTTAGGAAGACTAATAAATAGTGGCTATAGTGTATTGTACTGGTCGAAAAACCACCCACACCAACAACAAGACCCAAATCCAAAGTCAGATTCAAACTCAGTCGAACCAAACTAAATTCAAACCCAAATCACAAGCTCAGATCAAATCAATGGATGACATAAGTCAGTGGTACATGACTATGCGCCAGAAAACTAGCTCAATGGATGATGATGATTTGAGACCCCTGATCTGACTCTAATGACATATAATAAAATAACTAAGGATATTTATAAGTCAACTCATATCTGTATGTTCGGGTTGCCAATACAAACAGCGAGCATCAATATTTAAATAATTATTGAATAATAAAGAAAGTTAAAAACCAAATGTGTTAATAAAATGTTTAATAATAATAAATATTTGTTCAACTTTTATGATTAAGATTATATATATATATTACATCTAGTCTTTAAACGGAATTTATATTTTACAATAAGAATGGCAGTCGTTATTATATGCCAATAACTATTACACAATATTATAGAAGGATTATATGTGTCTATGCCCCGACAAGTAAATAAAGGTAGATAAAGAAATTATTATTCTAATTCTAAAAGAAAGAATGTGAGATTCATTTTCACATTCGTAAATCAATTCACAAAGAGCAAGATAAGTATTTAGGGCATAACTTTACTGTTTAACAAAGAATTTATTTAATAAGAAATGAATACGAAGTTGTTTGACCTTAATAAAATCAATTCATCATGATTTACGAGCATAAGAGCGGGGCTTTATTTGAACTGAGAAATAATGTTGCTGATGACTTATGAGCTATAAAAATGAATATAAAATATGATGGCTTGTCGGTGATTTGAGAAAACAGAAGGGCGACTTGTATTTGACAAGTCTTTTATGCCCTATGAAGGATCCATGGAACACAGGGAAAACCAGGCCGGGTCATAGCCGTGAACCTTTGGTGTTCCAAATATAATACGAGCAAGGGAGGAAGTTCTTTCTTCCAATGTAATTAAACTGACAATAATATCACCAAGGACAAGCCTATGAAGCAGGAGATGGCTCGTGTCAGCAACGTTTGGAAAATGATGACTTGGTAATCATTGTGTTTAAATAATAAAACCCATTTTATATAAGGAATACTCTACGTGATGACCTGATCAAGTTAAATTAAAGTCAAACGAGCTTTAACTAAAAGTACTAATATAATTATATAACTATACTAATCATACCCAAAATATCCTGCCCTCCCTGAGCATAAAATTTGAATTAGAATATATTCATTTACTTTTCTTTATCGACCTTTAATAAAACTTTTTAAGATTATGAATAAACTAGACAAAATAGTCAGGGGCATAGGTTAGAAACTGAGCTAATAATTTATTATTAGCCATTAATAAAAATAGCAAAATTGGTATAAATCCTTCAACTCGATAATTAATAAACCCGTCTTAAATTAGTTCCAATGGAAAAAATTACTAGAAAACTTGATATTATATTATTTTAAGAGGGAATTTTCAAAAGAGATTATTATCGAATTGAAGTTTTACTGGCATATAATAAAAATAAATGGCATTAATAATTATTCAATAAATGTATAAGAGTTAGTAAACGAACCGCCATCATAAGAAAAGAGAAAGTTAACAAATATTAAATTTAAAGACTAGAGATAGATAGAAATAGAGAATTACTTTTTTTTTACAGATTAAAACATTATAACATGAGAAGAACCTTTACAGTAGTTAATTTAAAAGGTGATGTAAATAAAGTTCAGAAACTGCCCAGAAAGTAGCGGTTCATTTAAGAAAGATATTACCATTTCTTCCTTGGCTGGTTCCTGAGTTTACATGGCAGAGTCTGATTGTGTTGAAACATAGACACGCATTTTGTAAATTATTTGAATGGCATTTTGATTGATTCTTTCAAGTTTTAGCAGCACGATTGGTGTGGAAAAAAATTCATGGTTAGTACTAGGGTTTGAAGTGGGCTGCAGGTGAGATATCATGAAGCTAGAATCGAACTTAGATCCAACTGCTTCAGTAGGTCCAACTGCTTCAGTATATAGCTATTGGAGATAGTCAAACTATAATGGAGTGGAACAGTAGCATATATGAATGCTTAGTTAAGGATATACAGAGTTTCAAAAGGGGAAGAGAATAATTGTTATAGGGGATATGAATGGGCATATTGAAGAAATTGATGATGTAGTTAATAAGAATGGACTTGCATTGGTGGTCAAGAGGTCAGCGCGACTGCTTTGCACTTGCAGGCAGTTGCCCGGGTTGCGGGTTCGCGTCCCGGCCGATGCTATGACATTTAAAAAAAAAAGAATGGATAGCTTTGGAAGAGTTTTTGTCAGAGAGTAAATTTGAGCATTGGAAATTTATCAAATATTTATGAGGGACAATACACATAGTCTAGAAATAACATATTCCATACAATAGATTATGTATTAATGGAGAAAGAGAGAATGAATAAAGTATGGAAAATTAAGGTATTTGATAATGAAAAGAGAGTATGTAATAGTGATGATAATGAAAAGAGAGTATGTAATAGTGATCATAACTTCTTTATAAAAGAAATGGTTAGTAATATGATGAAAATAGAAATAAAAGTAGAAATGATAGTGAAAGATGTTGATGGAGAGTGAATGATAAAAGTTAAAAAGAGTATAAAATAAAAGTTGAAGAAACCATGGAAGAGTTGGTTGGGGATAAGTATAAGGACTGGTGTGGTGCAATAGAGAGAGTGGCAAAGAAGGTTTTAGGTGAGAATATTCAGAAGAATAAAAGTAATAAAAAATGAGAGTTAGTAAAAGTGTAAAACAGAGAAAAAAAGCATGCAGAGAATATAAGTGTGCTATTAAGAATGAAGAAAATGAAAAAGATGTTAATACTAAATGGGAAAAGTATTTAGAAAAAAAGAAGTTGGCTAAAATAGATAATTGTAGAGAGAGAATAAAATGGAATAGTAAACTGTTGGAGGATATTAATAAAAGTGGAAGAGATGGGAGTAAAAAATTTTGAAAATACATTAAAAGAAGGAAAGTAGGGGAGAGAGAGATAGTATTACTAGATGATAAGGTAGGAGAGAGTAGTTCTAGAAAAGAATTAGAGATAATATTAAATAAGTATGTAATGGATATAGAAAAAATGTTAGATGTGAAGAACAGAGTTATAGCAAACATGAAAGCATATAGTAATGGGAGTATTAGATTTACAAAAAATGAACTGAATGAGGCAAGAAAGAAATTGAAAAGTGGAAAAGCAAGAGCTTTAGATGCATGGGCAGCAGAAATGGTAATGAATTTATGGCATAGGGCAGAAGTAAAATTATTGTGTTTTAATAAGATGACTCAAAAGAGAGATTTTCTGGGTAGTTGAAATAATACAAGAGTAAGGTTATTTAAAGGAAAGGATAAGGCTCATATAAAGTTAAACAATTATAGACTGATAGCAGTAACATCAGTTTTATATAAAGTTTTCTCATACATGGTGACTGGAAGGGTTGCAAAATGGATGGAAGAAAATAATATAGTGGAAGAAATGCAAGGAGGTTTTCGATCAGATAGGTATATAGGAGATAGTTTATTTGTAGTTACACCAAATATGAGTAGATATACAGTTATATATGGTTTTTATAAATATAGAGAAGGCATATGATAGAGTAAATAGAAATAGATTATGAGTACATTTAGAAAATTTGGGAATGGGTGGAGCTTTAGTGGATATTATTAAGAAAATTATATGAAAATAATTACTATATGTATCAATTAGGGAATATAGAATCAGTTAAATTTAAAAATGGGGTGGGACTAAGGCAAGGATGCTCTATGTCACCTATTTTGTTTTTGTTGTATTTGAGAGAAATGGAGAGAGGAGCAGAAAGACTAGGAAGAGGGACAGAGATACCATTAATAGGTGTCAAGGGAGTATATACATTATCGGGTCTCTTATTTGCTGATGATGTCTTTTTGTACACAGAAAAAAGGTAAGATATGGAAGTTAAGCTGAGAACATGCACAAGAGTGGGTAAGAAGATGGGGATTACATTTAGTGAAGAAAACTCAAAAGTAATGATTATTAATACTGGGTAAAGAGAAGACAAAGAATTTTTATTGGAGGATATAAAGTTAAGTGTGGTGAATAGATATAACTATTTGGGAATCATCTTAAGTAATCTTAAAAATTGCTTGGATAAATGGGAGAAAAAATTGATAAATAAAGCAAAGAAAAGAAAGGAATTAATAAAGAAATTAAGTGTTTTTGTATAATAAATATGATGTAGCTAAAATTGTATGGAAGGGGGTGGCAGTAGCAGGGTTAACATATGGTAATGATGCATTGTTTTAGTAAAGGGATATTATATTACTTGGAAAAAGTACAAACAGAAGTATAAAGACATCCATTAGATACAGATGGGTGGATAGCAAAGGAGGTAATTCAAGGAGAAATGGGATGGTCAAGTTTTTATATGAGGGATGCAAAAAGCAAAATGAAAATGTTTGGTAGATTGCAGTTTATGGATAATAAAAGAATAGCCAAAATAGTATGTAATTGGTTATGAATAAAGGGCAAGTAACAAAAAGGGTGAGAAAGGTAATGTGGTATGCAGAAGGTTTGGATAAAGAATTTATGTCATTATACTTGTACAAAAGGTGGGATGATTGTGTTAGGAGAATTGTTGAGTGTTATACTGGTAAGGAATGAGCTAGAATAGATGCATTAATAAAGATTAAGGAGTTGGAGATATGGAGAACTAGTATGGAGAGTAAACAATTTAAATATATGTAGAAATAAATGGAAAATTGGGTGAGAGTTAATTTATAATAGCAAGGAAAGTAGTTTACTGTTAAAGGCTTGAACGGGATCTTTAGCAACAGGGGATTATACATGTAAATGGAAAAATGTGGGTGATTTAGTCTGAAAGTTGTGTATAAATGGAAAAATATGGGTGATTTAGTCTGAAAGTTGTGTAAGGAAGGCATAGAAAATATTAGATGACTGTTAATTGAATGTAAATGCCCGAAAGCAGAAAGGATACAAATAATAAAGTTGTGAAAGAATAAATATAAGGAAAGTTATTATACAGAAAGTGGGTTATTGATTTTTATGCTGGGTTTGAGAAAAGACAAGGGGGATTTAGATATAAAAGCCATGGAGTTGACAAAGATTCTTTTGCGGGAATGGGATTGAGCAGGATAGGGGAAAACTTAGGATGGGAAATGGAAAGGGAAAGTGAAGTGGCTAATAGGTTTCTCTGGGCATAGTTGCTGAGAGATTCCAGACTCTGTATAAAGAGAAGTCACTACAGTGTATGACATCACATCAGGTTTCTCTGGACATAATGGCCAAGAGATTCCTGACTCCGAGAAAGGAGAACACATAGGCATCACATTGCATCTCTTATAAAATTAAAAATTTAAATTTTTTGCTAAATCTATTTATGAACTCTTTAAAAATGTATTGTGATCAGGAATGCATATGTATGCAAAGTTTCAACTAGGTTGAGAAGTGGTGAAAATTGTGTTACAAAGTTTCATCAGATAGACAAAAAGCAAGACAAAAAAACCAAGTTGAATTAAATAAAAGTATATAAAACAAAAACAAATAGCAAATATGTAATTCATATTTTTAAAAAATGTTAAAATCAAAAATTACTTCATAACTTTTAAATAATCGATCAATAATGAGTCATTTCTCAATATGATTACACAGATATTTTTATTTACCATAATAAAAACATTAAATGCATTTTTTTAAAAAAAAAAACATATTTGGGCTAATCATTCTGCTTTGTCAATATGTTGGCCATTAGCATATTGATATTTAGGCACATTCATTTTTTCACAAGCTCCACTTTTATGAACGTAATAGAAATGTATCATATAACAGACAAGATTCTGCATACTAATGATTTGGAAAACACTCAGTTGCTAGTATTTCTTATGTTAACAATTAACACTTAATTCCCCTTCCCAAAGAAAATGGAAAAAAAAATTGATTCAAAGATTGCCATTTAAAAATATATATCACATCATTCCAGTAATATAAATAATTGTTCAGAGAATCATGTAACATTTCATCTTCAAAAATGATAGGTTGAGTTTCATTTGAAACCTTAAACCTTGAGGTCTTCTTGTTACTGCTTTACTGGAGAGTATGCCAGTATATGGCGCCATTCATTAAAACTGTAGTGTTTTGTAGGATTGAAGTTCCATTATATTTTGTTTTTACTTAAGGATTAAATCAGAAATTTTTGTTCAACAAAAAGCTGTTCTATTGCTAAATTAGTTGTCCTTTTTACATTGTTTGCCACAATATAAATTAGTCAAATTACTTCCAGATTATATAATGGATCTTTACTGTTAAAGTGTAGTTATACTTATGGCATTACACCTTGCATTATTTGATGGAGTTGTAGAATGGCAGACTCTAGAACTCAAAGTCCAGGGATTGCAAACCAATTCTGCCATTTTTGATGCCCTATTATGCAATAACTATTCCATGTTTTTTCTTTATCTGCATGATTTGATGCCATGGTGGAATCATAGACTCTTGAGTTCAAACTTTATCATTTCGGGTACTAGAATTTCTTATGAACTTCAGAACAACAACAAATCCTTCAATTATTTTTACAGATATAATGGAAATCATTTTAAAACCACTAAAAATCATTCATTTTTTTGATTACTCTGGCTTGCACTGAGTGGCGCTACTGCATGGAGAGTTTTGCTTGTTTTAATAAAGATATATTTATTATCTTTTATTTCAGAATAACGTGTTATCGCCGTATCACAGAACTCTAGCCAGTCTAATTGATCAACCTGCTTATTTTCATCTTCGCGGGTCAAACAAAAAATACACACTGAAAAATAAAAAGCGAGCAAACAAATGTCAGTTTCTCGCAAAATTTGATCTACTTGCTTATCCATATTTAGAGATATTCCGTTACTTTTCTCAAACTCTACCAAATGATATTCCGTTACTTTTCTCAAACTCTACCAAATAACTGTGAATAATAAATTTCTGCTGATTTATGGATGGAAAATTATCCCAATGACATTTAAAAAAGGGAGCTTCTGGATAGGGAATAGTCATGCAAAAACTATTAAATAGATTAGCAAAATCCGAACCACGGTAGCCATATCCACTTGCGTCATAATCAATCAAATAAAGACTCTCGTCGGGAAAACCATGAGGCAGTAAAATATTATTGTAAAGTAAATCACCGTGAATGTAAACGACAAGTGGATTTATAGATTCAGATTCTTTATTTAACCATTCTAATTCATCCTCTGGGTTTAAAGCTATTAATTTTTTCAGCACGCGATCTCTTTTAAGATCACCCAGTTTATTTCTCGGATCATTCAAAGCTGCTTTAAAAATTTACGCCGGAAATTAAAATTTCTATTGGGATTTTTATTTATCGGCAGATTTTGCGAGTGTAAATGAGCGAGTTTTCGGGCAATAGCGGATAGAATTTCAGGATCTTCGTAATCTTTGATTGATAACGTTCTAGAAACGATGTATTCGTCCAGTCGCCCATCATCAAAGATGCCGTAAACTTTTGGTGCTAGTTCCTTTTCAGCTAACATCACGGCCATAATATTTTCAGTTATTTGACGAAAATGGTTCTGAGGTATTACGCCAACTTTAATTTTGAGAACAGCCTGTGTGGGTTCTTTTTCCAAGGCTTTAACATTTACAGGTAAACAAACTTTCAAACTTAAACTCACATGTCCACCGGTAAGTTTTTCGATCAAAATATCTTCCGCGCCGATTTCTTGCCAAATTCCTCCAAGATAATCACGGCACACTTGGTGGCACCTTTTCCTGATATCAAAGGAAACGTTTTCCATGATTGATAAAATAGTTTGGATTATTTCAAACTCTAGGTCAGTTGTCACTTTAGTTAATGCACAGAAAAATCAGATTCTAAACAATTCTGAATATACTTTTACTCCCATATAATGTATAATATCAGTATTATAGTAGAGATAAATTTATGCAAGTCAATTTAAAGGGAAAGTAAAGATAAAACTATTACACCACAACTTACACAATTTTTGTAATACTTTTAGTTAACCGGTTGTTTTTTTGTTGTAGTTTTACATTTGACCGCAAACAGCGCTACTCTCTAGATGTTGAAAAATGCGAGTACGTTTAGAAACAAGTATTTTACTTTGCGTGGTTTGGTGCAATGGTAAAGTAGCAGACTTTGGAATTCAAGGTCTACATATCACAGTCTGATGCTCGAAATTTTTATATATTCCCGAGCAATAAAATCATTCGGTTATTATTTTTAATAATTATTTTTATTTAAAATTTAACCGTTAATACTAAATTGCATGGCCTTGATGTAAAACAAATACAACTTCGGTCTCTTCATCATTAAATGTGATTAGGAGATTATTAATTACTTTTACAAATACATAATGTAAAATATGCGTAAGTTAAAAAAAAAAAAAAGATACATTCTGGAAGTAAATAAAAATTTATTAAATAGCCTCCGGCAGAAAAAAAGAGTTCTCCAACTTCCTCTGGAAATAAAACAGTGAAGGAAAGATAATTATTAGTTGTCAATTGACTCGTGCTGAGAAGTTTTCCATTCTTGTTTAAACCTTTAAGCAAGAATAATCGCATTTTTGAAGCATAGAAGTAAAAGAAATCGTCAGTTACTTAAGAGATCGCGAAACGTTAAAATCTCAAATGGCGGAATGATTTCAAAACTATAATCCGTTTCTGTCAATCTGAGATTTTCCCCTTCAGATGGCAGTCAGTTCAGGAACGTTTGTGAAATTCTGGAGTTTAGTCGCTTCACCACAAACTGCCAGGAAATTAAAGGTTTTTTCCTCAAAAAAAAAAAAATAATAATGTTAAAGATTTAACGAAATAATAATTATATTGAAAAGTAATTCAATATGTAATCCAAACGAAACATTGAATAATTTCAATAAAACGTTAAAAAAAAAATTGTACCAGATAATTTAAAAACAGTTTATGTGAAGGAAAAATAATATTTATTATGATGTGGACGTGTGTATTAAAATGTATACATATTTCCTACCCACAATACATGCAAATTTACAACTTGTCTGATATATAGTTTTTCTTCACTACATATCTCCAGAAAGCTTTTAACTCATTTTCCCACGTCAAGCGCAGTCTCATTTTAGGTCTTTTACGATCTCTCAAAACCAATTTGTCTTCAACTGTCTGTCTACTGTCAATACTACATGTTTATTCACTTTCGATCCTCACGTTATTCTCATTTTATATATCTCTATACTTTACTATACAGTATGAAATCCTTCATTACTCTTTTGGTGTCCAAGTTTCAGATCAACATGCAAAAAATGATAAAATGCATTTATTAGGAAAACTTTGGTTTTAAATATATATATTTAAAATTATTTTTATCAAAAGCATTTTATCGAAATTTAACTCTGATTAATTCCATCAATTATTAATAATCTCATCTAAGTATTTATAATTGGTCGATCTTTTGTTAACTCATGATTATCAATTTTATCTTTATCTTCTATGAAAATCATTAAACCTTAATCTCTTTTGTCATTTGTTTTTTATCCTATTGCTTTCATTTGCTACCTCTTATAATATTTTCTGAAATATTATTTGCAAAGACAATCATATTCTCTACTAAATTCATATCTGTAAATATATTTTCTTTAAAACTAAGTTTTGAAAATCTGAAACTACACTCTTATCATTATCAATCTTCTTAGTATCACTATGCAATCACAACTGTTGTTTTGATTATTTGATCATATCACACAGGCAAAACTCCTTATACAATAATGCCACTCAGTGCAAACCAGAGTAATCAGTGGATCTAGGAAGGTTTGTGCATAAAATTTCTATCTAGTGCCTACTCATCCAATATCCCCAGACTAGTTTCTAGCTTGTGACTTTTATCAATGAGGAACTTTGGATCTGAGAGCACTGCACCTACATCTTAGGATCTAATGCAACACTCCGGCAGCCACTTTTTATTTTTTTAGCTAACTATAAAGCTTTAGTCCAAAAAGAAAACCCAGTAATGTTTTTAAGTTAAGCTCATTAGCTTGTGTAGTCATATAGATCTGAACTCAGTTCAGCATCTATACTCTTTGGTTTCTTTGGTTCTTTAATAACCACAGTAACCATAATCTTATTCAGCAGAGTTGGTATTAAACCATCAAACCTCATATGATCATGATTCTTTATGCTTACACAAACTGTTTACTCACAGGCAAAACTCTTCATATAGTAGCACCACTCAGTGCAAGCCAGAGTAATCAATGGATGCATAAAATACCTATCTAGTGCCTATTCATTCAATATCCTCAGACTAGTTTCTAGCTTGTGACCTTCATCAGTGAGAAGCCTTGGATCTGAGAACCTTGTATCTAGATCTTAAGATCCAATGTTTTATAGTTAGCTAAAAAAGTAAAAGATGGCCACTGGAGAGATGCATTAGATTCTAAGATCTAGGTGCAGTGTTCTCAGATCCAAGGCTTCTTACTGATGTAAGCCATAAGCTAGAAACTAGTCTGGGGATATTGGATAGGGATTTTATGCACATACCTTCTTGCATCCATTGACTACCCTGGCTTGGTCTGAATGCTGCTACTATATGGAAAGCTTTGCCTGTGTGTAAGCAGCTTGTGTAAGCATAAAAAATGGTGATCATGTGATGATTGATGGTTTAATTTGATCATATCCTGATCCATAAATATTGATTTTCTAAAGTTTTAATGATTGTGAAAATTCTTAATGAGTCAAATATCTTTTTGTTAAGAACAAACACAACAAAAAATGATAGCTCATTCTCATACATCTTAATAGCAGTTCTTGTATTAGTTTTACTGTGCTATAATAAATTTTACAGTTTATCCTTTTGGTTGACTTGAGTCCAAAGTCTTTTGTAGATGAGTTGAAATGATGTGTTGTAAAGATCTTGTATAAAGCTGTAATTTCTAATATCTTTTTTAAAAATATTTCTTAAATATTAATATCTTGCTCTCTATATATGCACATATAGGGATTGTCACATCTACCAATTTTTAAACCAACCCAAGTTCGATGTGAATGCAAGCACCTTTATTTATGCTTAGTCTAATTTACATTTCTTTCTCATTTTTAATGGCATCCAAGTGAAGAAAATTTTAAGCTACATATTTGCAATACAATGAATTAAATGGAACATTTTCCAACATTATATGCAATTTCATTTGATCAGGCACATTCTTGTATTTAGATGCCAATGCAAAATGAACTGATCCAGGTGTATATAAAGATGAACAGATCTAGCAAGTTTTTTCAAAGAAGGATGAATCCTTTATATACCAGATGTAAACACAGACTGATTTGTAGAGGTGTTTATTAGCATGTAAAAAATTTCACCCTTGTTTGTAAACTTACTAGATCTATTAATCCTATATACATCTGAGGGTGCTAATTTTGCACTGGCATAACAGTCTAATAAATACAGGAGTTTTGAAAAGTTTATTAACAGCACTGGGTTCATTGAAACCCAAAATCACATTCAATATTGAAGAAAATGCTGTATTTAATTATTTTATATACACACACATATATTTATAATAATGCTCAAGGCTAGATAAGTCAACAAATGTAAATTCATTGAACACAGTCAACATTTAAACCAGATCAATATCAATAACAATCTCAATTTGTTGTCAAGGCAACCTTTTAACAATAAACGTGGAATTCTATCTTTATTTATGGTTTACTTGATATTGCCTTGATGACAGATTGCAATTGTTGATTGTTATTGATATTGATTTGGTTTAAGTGTTGACTGCTTTATGAATTTACATTTATTGAGCTACCTATAGAGCCTTGAGGACTATTAGATTTATTATTTAGGTAATTATTGTTGGAGTGCAGTTTGAAAGTTATAATTACAGATTGAAAGTTTGTTATATTTTGGTAAAAGCATTGCTTTAGTAACCGTAATTTGTATAAGTTATAAAGCTAGGATTTGTGACTCCAAAAAAAAAAAAATAGAAAAGAATAGAAACTTAAATATAGCAAGATAGTGTAAGTTTTAAAGCAATGAAAAGAAGGATTGCTGATAGATAAAAGAAATGGGAAAAATAATGACAGAAAGGCTTAATGGATTTAAGTATAGAAAAGACTAGTATTGTTTAATTAAAGCATTAAGCTGTTTTAAACTAATTAAACAAAAGAATACATGGGAGGGGGGTCAGTTTAATCAAGATTTGCAGAGACAGATCAAGCCAAGTGGGGGCCCTCAAACTCAAGTTAGAAAAAAAAAATTTCAAGAAAACTGTCATTAAGTTATTAACAAAAAAGAAAAGTAATCAAAAATTTCATACAATAACACATTAAATGAATTTATTAAAAAAATGTTTTTTTTAGATGAATTCCCATCCATGCGATATTTCTTGCAAATTCGTCAATTATTTTTGAAGTGTCGATTCAACTTAAAACTTCCTGCTCTATATACAGAATGGTCATATTATTTAACCTTTCTCCCATGGTACTCCATAAATAATTTTTTACATGCTTTAAAACAGAAAACAATCTCCTGATGCATTAGATAAGGGAATTGTTAAAAAAAATTTCAATAATGTGTCAAAATTTGGAAATGTGCAAGATATTTATTTCTTTGGCGGCTTGATAGATGTCTGGTGTGGTTTTTATGATGCCCTTGTTTTCTTTTAGAAATATTAAAAAATGGTCAAATTCATCTTCAAAATTACAAACATTAATGTCATTTTTGTAAAATATCAAACTGTTTATCGTGTCCTTTTTTTCTTCTATTGATAAATTCCAATCAAAAAATATTTGAAAAGACTCCACAATAACTGTACAAATAATCATAAGAAAGTCCTCTGTAATACACTTCATCTCTGTCTTTATACACTGATTTAAATTATCTATATTCCTGATATTTTTTGGTCTGTTATTAAGAATATGATCAATAATAACATTTATTAATATTGTTGGCCATAAAGCTATATCATCTATTACTTTGATATCTATATCTAAGCACCTTTCTGGACTATCTCTACTTTCTGCATTTTTGCAATTCCTTTTTTCAGTAGCAATTTCAATCTCTTGATTCTCAACTTGTTCTTCTTTCTTTTCTTTAGAAGAAGTTTCAAACATAAGCAATTCTGAATTATCTGACATAAATATCGAGGCAACTCTGTATTAACTTTTAAAAATTTATGCAATGAATTTCATTGGCTTTCAGCAATTTCCAAGTTTTTTAAAAACTTTTTTTTTGCTTTTCTGCCCCACTTTGATGTCTATTCATTTTTTTGCTGTGAAGAAAAAAGTTTTTTTGTGTGTGTGTAAAATAGGTTAAAAGCTTTTAGCCTTGCAAACAATGCCTACTAAAAACATTTTTTAAATAATAATGTTGTTCCAATGTTTTAAGCTACAAAATTGATTTAAACTTTTGTTTAAATTTTAAACCTGATATTTTAAATTTAATTTTGGCATTTCATTTCCCCAAAGACTTGGTAATTGTTTTACCGCAGTATATTTTGTTTATTATAAAATACATTTTATAATTATAAATTTATTAAATGCACATTGATTACGTAAGTAATATTTACTGAGGCTATAACCTCGATAATATATGTATAAAATGCGATAGTAGGGACCTCTACAGGTATTTTAACCACAAGCTTATGCTATGGAAAAAATATTATTGCAAAAATAAGATTTAAAACTTCGCTCTCATGCTCAATTGGCACATGTTTATAACTATTTTAATTTAAAATTAAGGATTATTAAAAAATTTTAAGTAATGTTGGTGGTCAAGAGGTCAGCGCAACTTCCTTGCACTTGCAGGCAGTTGCCTGGGTTGCGGGTTCACGTCCCGGCCGATGCTATGACACTTTAAAAAAAAAAAGCCTATAGGAGGGTTGATTGTATACAAAAAAACAATTTTCCTTGAATCCTAATGAAAAGACATTTTAAGACTTCAGGGCCTTTATGTGGCTGCTTAGTCTGCTTACCACAATCTACCTCTGAAGATCTGAAAGACTAATTGCAAGTGAAAAGAATGTACACTGACACAATTAAAAGCTTTATGGTAATTGTGCAAAGATGCATTATTGGGGGGGGGGGGGTAGTTTAATGTAAATAGATATTATCTTTTATAATAATTAACACAGAATATTAAACTTCTGAAAGTATAAATGGTGTGTGCTGAAAAGAGCAGCAACTTTTTTTTTATCCTGAGTGTGATAGTGCTGTTGTGTTGTGGGACATCAGAAGAAAGGACCCAGGGAAAAAGCTGTTGAAAAAGTTGTGTTGTAGCAACTTTTTTGCTATGAGGGATGTCATCACAGAGACTGAGTCTTTGTAGATGCAAATAGCTGAATAGAGATCTTAAACAGACTACACTGGTCTTATTTTTATTTGTGTATGTCTGATAAGGCTTTCATAAGAATTGTACAGAGTCAGACTGTGAGTATTCAACAATTTTTTTAGTATTTACTCAGGTCTGAGAATAGTTAAGACATTGTTTAGTCTTTAACAATGGGAAGTATTAGCATTTATTGAGAACTAGATTTGTCAAATTGTATATAATGTGTGCTGTATTGTAATTTTCATCATTATTTAATGATTTTTATTTCAACTTATAATTTATATATTTTTTGTTATTTGTTGGCATTCAGAGTTGAATACACAACAAAGTTATAATTGATTATTTGTTAATTTCCTTTCAGGATAGGTTACATTTATCTGTTTAAGGAGTTATTTAATCTTCTGTGTCAATACTTTCAGTCTCTGTGGTCAAGTTACAATCTTTAGTGTTTACATAAATATAATTGCCATAATAAAGGTGAGATTCCACCTTTATTGTTAAAAGGTTGTCTTGACAACAGATTGAGATTTTTAATTATTAGTGATATTGGTCAGTTTTTAGTGTTGACTGCTTTCAATGACTTTATATATAAATTGATAATGACAGCTGAAATCGAGAAAATTAGTGGAAGTAACAAATTATAAAAAAGAAATAATAAAAAACAAAATTACTAGCAAGATTATTCCATTAACTTCTTTGGTGAGGTGAACTCATCAAAACTCATTGCAAACATGGAGAAAAAACAGCTACAATAATATTAAGACATAGCTTTGGTCTCAACTGGAACTGAGTCATTGAACCTTTTACATGGGCAGCAACTTCATATATTCATTTATGATGATAATAAAAATGCTATTACAAATAATGCATTCATTTTATATAAAAAATAATAAATCAGGAAAATCAATTATTGCTGTCTTAAAATAAATAAGATATCAATAAAATATTGTATAAAATATATTTACTGTCATTTGTGGCTATTAACCTTTACTGAATTTTGCAATTTTTCTGATATTTCTGACATTTTTCTTTGTCTCACACATCAATGTAAAATATATGATAAAATGATTATTACTTAACAGAAAATAATAAATTTGACTTCATTTGATAGATATTTTTGTTTACTACTGAAATTTTAAATGTTCACATTTTGTTTTTGTAAATGTTAAAAAAATGAGGATGTAATCAAAACAAAGACTTTACATGACATTGTTTATAGAAAGATTATTTTCAGTTTATAAAATCAATGAAATATTTTTTAATTCTTATTATTTTTAAACATCCAAACAAATAATTATTTATTTTTCTTATATCTAATGAATTATGCTTAAAAAGTTTAAATTTTTTGAATATTTATTGCAAAATTGTGATATTTTCTTACTCCTAAATATAAAATATTGTTTACATAAAGCTAGTCTTGTAAATTGCTTCAGTCCATATTTACATTATTGCTAATATAACATTATATTTTTGAAAATAAAGTATTTCAAATCAAAATAAGTTATTAATTATTTTAAAAAAATATCTAAAACTGCAATAAATTTGCAAATAAACACGTTTTTGCATTGTTGGAACTACAATGTTGTAAAATGCTGAACATTTTACAGCCTTGGCAACAGACAATGGCAGAACATGTCAGGGCAGGGTTTATGTCTATTGTAAGAGTGGGAATTTTGAATTTGCACCTTCTAGCACAAATTTTACAGGCGAAAAATTTATTACAATAAAATATACCATTTTACGTGCATTTTAATGTATAATACCAGAGGGTGAATCGACCAAAAGGCCATTTTCTGTTGTCCTGAAATAGATTAAGATTAATTTTAGAACAAAATTAATCTAATACAGAATAAAAAGGAAAATTTGGCAAAAATTTGTTTTTTTAGAAATTGTAGACTATCATACATTATTGGTTTGCTTATCAATGTCTTGATGGACTAAGGTCAACAATGAAAAATGAGAAAGACATTGTCTTTCCAAAGATAACTGATGTTTTAAATATACTAATCTCATATAACTGATCTACAAATGTTCAATTGGCAATGCAATTAAAGCAATTGAATACCTGGATTAAGGCAATACAGTTCAATTTATCTATTGGTTGTATTAATTATGATGGGCTCTGAACAGTGAAAAGTTATCAAATAAAAAAAAGGAAAGGTCATGAAAAATAAAAATAATTTGTTACAAAAGAGAATATAACATTCTGTCAACCCTATTTATTGTAATCTTAACTCAAATGAAAAAAAAAAAAAATTGGTAACTTATATTTATCAAAACCTCTCTTTAAAAAAGAGAGAGGATACTAATTCTAAGGAATAACATAACTTTAAAAAAAAACCCACATAACTTTTTGTTGATGCATGTGGACTCAATTAAACAATTAGAGATAAATATTATGGGATTCATTTACACTGATATTGTTGGCACTAATTAATAGAAAAAATACACCAACACAAGCTGCCAATGCATATTTAATGCATGTTGAGAAGAGGCATTCACCAAAAAAACAATGAAATATTGATGTCACCACTATAGTAACATAGATTTACATTTGTGGAAGCTGGGAAAACATATTTTTATTATGAAAACTTTTTGATTTGATTAATAAAGAATATAGTTCAGTATGCTATTAAACATGAATTTATAAAATAGAGACAGCAGCAATTAATACATAAATTAGTTTTATTATAAAAGTCTACCTAAAATAAACTCTTACCTTTATTATGCTTATAATATGTGAAGCAAAGCACAAAGATCAATGAAGTATTTTATTTCATAATACTAATGCTGTAAAATGGGAATATTTGAGTAACAAGTCGGTTAGAATACTATATCTCTGCCCAAATCCATAAATGACAATGTTCACAAATAATATACATAATATATAACACAACTGGAGAAAGAATGGAAAGTACAATTTAGCTTATGTCCATGTCTTAGAGTAAATTTATATATGTGATTTTTAAGTAGTGTATACATTTTTGATCTACACAATTTTATTTGAAACAATTATTACATTTATTATTATCTTTCTGAAAATAGTAGGAAACATTAAGGAAATCGTAAATTAAGTTTCCATAGAATGATACATTAAAGCAGATTGTGAACTATACACTTACCTATCAGGCATTTATTTATTTTATTTATTTATTCATTGTTGTCTTTCAATTATCATTTGTTGTATTACTCACATTTGTATAAATAAATTCATTATTTTATTTATTTGATGATTCTCATTTCAATTCATTCATTCATTTATGTATCTTGTTTTGAAATTAATAGCTCATAAGTAGCAAACATTATGGTTAGATATTCTGTAATTTGTCATGGTTCTATTAACTGGAATAATATAACAATTAGAATCCAACCTTAGTACCTATTTTTCCAAGATGTTTGCCACCATAGGATTAAATGTACATGATGTTCAAGGATGAGAAACATAAGTCTAAATAAGTATATGGTCTGGACTTTTTATGCATGTGTTAATATTTACATATACTCTCCATATTTGTTTTGAACATGTATAGTATAATAATTAAAAAAGCAAGTCATATATAACATGTAGAGTATATTTATTTGTGATATATAATTAATGATCAACATTAGATCATGTCCCACTTTCTATAATTATATATATATATGACACAATTCACTCACATTATGGTATGGGATTTTATAAAATTATGTGTTTTAAAATAAAATAGCTAATTCATCTGTAATTACCCATATTGTTAAATATGAATAAAAATTTGCATGCGCAATAATTAATAAATATTCAGAAATATTATCAAATTCACTACTTCCTTATTTGTTGTAACATCTTATATAAATACAATTTATCCACTACTCTGAACACTTTTCAACAAAACCCTTTTATTGACCTATATTTATGCACAATCTGAAGAAGACTGCAGGACAGACAAAATGTAAGATTGTGCATGAATATAGGTCAATAAAAGATTTTTGCTAAAAAGTTTTCAAAATAGTGGATAAATTGTATTTGATAAATATTCACTTGATCTTCATTTTATTTTATATATTTTTTAAAACTATAGTGTATTTTTGCGAATAAGACTTTTTTAGATCGAATATTAATATTTTAAAATAATAATCAAATGGTTTATTGCTAAAGAGTTCTTCAGAAATTTGAGCATTGGAAGTGACAGAGGACAATTGCGATCAGTACATTTCCAAGTTCCAGAGTCCACTATTCTATTAGTGTATTAAACCTTATAGAGTATTATAAGGAGGATAGTAGTAGTAGTAGTAGTAGTAGTAGTAGCGGTAGCGGCAGTAGCAGTAGCTGTAGCAATATTAGTAATGATCATTATCATCAAAGAGTTATTACTTAATAGTAGTAGTAGTAGTAGTAGCTGTAGCAGTATTAATGATAATCATTATTATTAAGTGGTTTATTGCTTAATAATTGTAGTATCTATAGAAATATCAGTAATAATCATTATTAAAACAGGCAAAACTCACTATACATATTGCCACACACAGCAAGCTAGAGTAATCAATGGATGCCAGAAGGTTTGTGCATAAAATCCCCATCTAGTGCCTACTCATCCAATATCCCCAGACTAGTTTCTGGCATAAGAAGTGGTGGTCATGTGATATTTATTGGCTTAAATAATCATTATTAAATGGTTTATTCCTTAATGGTAGTAATAGTAGTCATCATCACAAAATGTGTATTCCTTGGAAGTTCTTAAATTCTAGCATTGAGAGTAACGAATGGAGTGGTACTCCATGGACTTTGAACTCGAGAGTGTCACAGCACCAAATTATGCAAGCCTTCAACTCTTTGATTATGTTAAATTAGCTGGTCTTCATTGTTTTTGAAATTTAATACACCTGGGCCTGTTTTTATGTGGATTTTTAATGTGATTTTGAAGTTATGCGATTCATGTTTCTTCTTAATAACTTTTTATACGTTTTCTTTTATGCGATAAAGAAGTTCATATTTCCATTAAAATCAGATTTCCCATTTTATATACATGCATTAAATTTTACATACTTTAAATGCGATGGGAAAATGTTTGGCAATAAATTTAAATATTATAGAACCTGTTTGTCTCACAGCAAAAATGATTTGCAAAAGTCTTCAACTTTATAATCAGTTGAAAAATCATTTTCTTGTTAATGACACGAATTATGGATGAGCTCTTCAATTCCAACAAAAGCTAAATAGTTGTATGTTTGGATATCACAAGCTTCATAAATAATTAGTAAAATCATCATCTCAAAGTTTAATCACTGCTTACATTGTCACCAGAAAACCATTAACACAGCATGAGACTGAAGTTGGCACGAATTCTGCTGTTTGTGTTTCCTCTTATGATGAATCTGATTTCTTACCAGCTCACAAAATGAAACCGCATATTGTCAAGTAGCGATAATGATTAAAATATGTATGAAAAAATGTAAAATAAATTACACATAAAAACATATTGTTTTGAATAAAAGTAAATAGTTAATAAAAAAAGTAAAAAAAACTTATGTCTTGTATCAATTTGTTTTAAATATTTGAAATTTTTTATTAGTCATACTTTATTTCCTTATTTTTTTTATGCGAATTTTGAAGTAATTTTAGCTTGTTGCTTTGGTTTTATGTGATTTTTAAAAATTATGGAACATATCCCAAATTGTTCAAGGTAAGTCTACTTTTGTGCAATTTTTTTACGTGGATTTTCTGTGGAACATATCTACCACATAAAAAGAGAACAGGTGTACATATATAAAACAAGGAGACAGTTGTTTTTGATAAACAATTTTGAAAGATAATAGGCAAATATGAGCACTTTGCTGAGATATAAGTTTGAGAAAGCCGGAAAAAATTAGACCTTGACCTGATAAAGCTATGAATATGCATTTGTTTAAAATAAAGCTTGGTTAAGGAGACATTTTATATTACTTGTTAAAACTACCACCTTTGTGATTACTGTTGTTTTCTTGTTCCATATGTTGGATTCAGTTGAGAATTGTTGCAATGTGTATGTACATGTCTAATTGGCTGCTTACACTAGTTATCAATCAGCACTACTGCAGGGTCCTATAAAATAATTTAAAATATTTGTTTCTATAGAAACTAAATAAAATTGATGACAAGCAATAATATGCATTATTGGAAGTCCAACCAACTTAAACCTTTAAAATATATATGAATCCTTTCTAAAAAAATTTAATTACTGTTTTCTAATAGGTTAAAAAAGGATCCATTGTCAAGATCTCATTATATAAGCCACCTTTCTACAACAGTTGTGGCATTATATGCAAAACAATTATTAATCCAATTCTTTAGAGGTTTAATGTAAATATGCAGTGCTGGACAACATTAAATCAGGCATATGATTGGATGAAGAAATCATTGAATTTTTCAAGCTTTCATAGAGTGGTAGAAACTGGGGTTCATGATTTATGCATCATGGTGTATACCTGTTACTTTCATTGCTTAAACCTGTTATGTCTTTCCAAATGATAAAATATTACAATTATTTAATCCTGAATGGTTTAATGCAGTGGTAGAAGGGAAGGCTCTGGAGATCAATGCATGTGGATCACAGTATAGCCTTGACACTTCCTGTTCTTGAACTTCTTGCAAATGGTAAAATATTGCTATTAAATTATCCTAGGTAGTTTCATGCAATTGTAGAGTGGTAAAGTCTGGACTCAAGAGTAATGGCTCATGATAGACACAACACTTTCAGTGTTTGAATGTATGAACTTCTAAATGGTAAAATATTACAATTATTCTAATGTGTAGTAATAATTGAAGTGATAGCATGAAAGCTCAAAGTCTTAGATCATGATACAATCCTCTCACTTCCACTGCTTAAACTTTTTACGAACTTCAAAATGGTGAAATATAACAATTATTTTCTTCTGTGAGGTTTAGGTCATTGGTAGAGTGGCAGATTTTGGAGATCAAAGTCTGTGGATAATGGCACAGCCCTGTCACTTTCTGTGGTCAAACTTTATATCTCTCAAGTGACCTGACATTGCAAATAATTTACCTACGTAATTTAGTAGAGTAGTAGAATGACAGATTCTAAAGATCAAGAGCTAAGATTATTGCACCGTCCCATCACTCCCATTGCTTGAACTCCTTATGAATTTCTTATAATTATACCTCACATGATTTAGTGCACTGGTAGAGTGTCAGACTCAGGAGCTCAATGTCTATGAATCATGCATCCTATTATTTCCTCTTTCAACTTTACCTAAACTTTCAAATGACAAAGCATTCAATTTTATTCTGTATAGTTCAGTACAACGATTACATTGAATAAAATGTATGGATTATGACACAACCCTGCCACTTCCAGTGCTTGAATTTCTTATGACCTCCTTAGCAAATTATTTAATTATTACTATAATGAGATATTTGTTTGTTCACTAAATATGCTTTCACAATAAAAAAGTGTTAAGAATAAAACAATTTGTTAAATAACATTTTTTAACCATAGCTCATTGCACGGTTTAAATTCATGCTTGCTTTTATATAATTCCCAGTGGAATTTGGTGACTTTTTTGTGCATAGTACTGGTATTTTGGCTTAGTATTTTTTCAAAGTTGTTGATAAGGCCCATATCAAGCAAACTGCTCATAAACCTACTGGTGGAAAGACTCCCGTAAACAACTGGCTACCAAGGCTGCTCATAATAGTGCTCCTGGAGGTGTAAAGAAATCCCATCATTATAGGCCTGGAACTGTAGCTGTTAGAGAAATCCATTGTTACCAGAAGAGTACTGAGCTTCTAATCTGTAAATTGCCCTTCCAACATCTGGTTAGTGAAATTGCCCAAGGTTTTAAGATCGATCTCCATTTCTATTTATACCCTGCTATACCAAGTCTTCCTGAAAAGGTTTTTCTTCTTCTCTCACATGTGTTTCTACTACTGCTCATACCTTACTTTTCATTTTTAACTGCTTTGTTATTTTTCTGGTCTCCTACCACCTTGCATATTCAAATATCCAATTTTAAAAAATTTTCCTTTCCTAATTACTCTTTTATAAATTTATTTGACTCTTTTTTCTCCATTACATTTATAAATAACTTACTTACCATTAATTATACAAACCTAGTCCCTCTCCACATCTACATTTATATCTAAATCAGCTACCCTTTGTTTCATTTCTTACATCCCATCCATTCTTCTTCTTTCTGAGATGGTGGCTCTATCCTGTGTAGAGCATACCCTATACTAGCAACCAATTTTGAACTTGATATATACATTTGCACATCCATTTTTAAAATGTCTACAACTGAAAGTGCTAACTTTTTTCAAACTAGTATTTTTAATAATAATATTTTTATTTCTCATGGCAATTATATTACTTAAATAATAAGTGTAATAATGCTCAAGGCTAAATGGGTTTATGTCTAAGTGTTGACTGATTTCTAATGGTTAATAATATATGTATGACTATCGATTTCTCTTTGAAAGTTTTAAAGTGTTAGCGATAACAATTTTAATTTACTTAACCTTATATTTTTCACAATCTTTTTTTAATTCTAACCTGCGATTCTTGATTTATCCAGACAGTAATTATTAATGAACTTCTAGAGACTTGATTACTAATACTCAGCCACATATAAAAAACAAAATATATAAAAAGCTTTTATTTTGACTTATCTTAAACTTCAATAAGATTGCAACTCATTTCTGAGATATTTATATTGTAAAATTACTTTTAAGTTTACATTTAATTTAATCTCTTATCAACGAAAATATATTTAGTCAACATATTTTAAATGTGGTGTAGATATGATGCATTTTATTTATTTGAGAAATTTCTATGACCTCGGATCTAAAGAATTATTAAAAGATAAATAAATTTATTAAGGCTCTCAGCATCAGGGCATTGATCTTTGAAAACAATGTGAGTCATGAAATATTGCACCACTTTTTATAATGAAAAATGGAATGCTGTCAACAACATTCTCCAACCTCATATACATACTCATATGATTCCAAAAGCATTTATTCTCTATCCTAGTCTAGAGCCATTTGCTGTAAGCATGAGTAATCAATGAACACTAAATGATATAATACTATTAAATCCCCATCTCGATTCTTAACTGATAGAGGCAAAAGTCAGAAACTAGTTAGTGGAGATGGATATTTTATAGCATTATATTACCTGGTAACCATTAGTTATTTAAGCTTATAATAAATGGCTCTAGAGTAGGTAGAAGATGAATATAATACATACATTCAATCAAACAACAGAGAATTGTATACCTTTTAGATTAATTGTATAATATATTAATCTGAATGATCATTGATCAAGCCAGCTAAGATATTAAAAAAATGTCATAAAATCCCTGAATAATATATTTTTTTCAGAAATGAAAATTAAAGTATGTGGATTTTTTTTGTTACAGGGTAAATGATAATACATACAATACTTCCTTCAATTATATGTTCAAATACGGTAGAAAAAAAAGTACTGTATACATCTGTGAATAACAAAGTAAAAATGTTTAAATGAACTCGTACAAACAGTATAGCTGACTAGATTACGTCTATAATCAAAACAATTTAAATCTCATCGTTTGTAAATTTTTTAAATATGTTGAAATTAAATATTTGTATACTTAAAGTTTCACATAATAAGATTTACAAATGTTGTAATCAAGATATCTGATCCCAATCAATTTCAAATATTCTACACAATCGCTCTGTATGATATACGTCTTCTCATTAGTGAAAACAAATCCACTTGTTTGTAAAATTGTTTTATAATAGAATAATTCTGAAATAAGTAAACAAACAATATTTCATTCACTCATGACCCTGAACAATAGTAATCTATTTGCAACAGCAAAAAGATATATTTAAATAATTTGCTTTATTTATATTTAAGTTTATCGCGTAATGTTATCAGTTAAATATAGTAATCAAATTTTATACTACATTTGAAAGTCAATAAACTTTAAGAATTTTAATAATTGCAGAATTTATTGAAAAATCATACAATTATATAAAAACTAGAGGAAATCGAGATTTATCTTGTAAAAAAATAATAAACAAAATGCAGTTGATGAAAAATATTGTATATGATGGAATAAATGTGATGATTTCTATAATATTAATTTAGTTTATATTTGATAAATTATATATTTTATATATGTGACTTTATAAGCCTGGCAATAAAAAAAATGTATTTCTTCTGATGATAACATAAATTTAAATATTGAAAAATTATGGTATCATCTACATTGTTAATATATTTGTGATGTATATATAACTAATCAGAACAACATTTTAATCTACATGTAAACATTGGAACAAACAACTTTCCAAATGAAACTATCCTGTAAATGTGAAATGATCATATAAACTTAGACTTTTCAGTATAAACAAATATTAAACTACATAAATTTCTAGGTCATTTTTAAATCACTGTCAATTAATAATATTTGATTAAATATGAATAAACTAACCAATACAGTATTTTAAACTATATATAAACTCTGGAATGAATAACTTTCCAAATGCTATTAATATCAATATCCAACCATTTTATGCCAAACTGTCCAGGCAAATGTAAAATAACCATTTATCTATACTGTCCCAACTCTTAAAGAGGACAAGTCTGATAAATGGAGATGTGAAACAGTATACTTAATGATCATTCTATATTTCTAATAAGTTTGCAAGGGGACTTGTGCATTGATATAAGCAATATATAATAATAATTTGTCAGTCAGCAAGTCACAAGACATTCAAGCACTGAAAATGACAGTTTTAGTTATCCATTAGATATTTAGTTTTTATGTTCACCCCATTGTCAGAGTTAGTTTGATCACCATATATTTTTTTAGAATAAACCTCACTTTGCATACTTTCATAATTGTTTATATTAATCAAATTATCACATAGTATTTTGAATAGTAATTCATTCATCTACTTTATTCACGTTTACATGAAGTTCCGACTGATATTTTGTTGTTTAATTTTAGTCTTTTTTTTTAAATTTTTTAAGATTATCTTTAATGATGCAATATGATTTTTAGAACAATAAGAAGTGCTTCTGAAAACCTTGATTGTATCTCATGCTCTTTAAATCACCTTGGCCCAGTTATCATTTTAACACCAATCTATAAAATCTATGGTATCAAGTATTTTTATTAAATTCTGTCATTTTTTAATATAATACCCATCAATTTCATATATATATATGTTATATAATGAGCACTAATAGCTCTTAACAAGCTTTTCTTAATATCCCTATCCCCAGACTGGTTCCTAGCTATTGGCTATCATCAGTGAGGGTGTATGTATATATATATAAGAACAAAGATTTTGATATTTCAAAAATTAAGACTATTCTACCATATATAAAGGGAATAACTGATAAATTTGATAATGTTTTAAAGAAAAATAATATCCACACAATTTGTACTACAATTAAAAAAAATTAATGAAATATTTCCATGTCCTAAAGATAAAAATCCTTAGAGTCTCATGGTGTATGTGTGTAGTTTGTTTACATTCTTACATTGGTCAGACTAATCATAGAATAAATTTAAGAAAGGAAGAACACATTTTGGCAGTTAGAGAAAAATCTAATTCATCAGCCATTTGTTCACACATTAAATTAGCAAACCATGACGTCAATTTTAATAAAGCAAATATTTTGGCAAAAATGTAACAATATGACAAAAAACTACTAAGGCAATTTATAGAGATTTTTAAAAGACATAAGAGCAATAAATGAAAGCTATTGGAGGGTAAAATATTTTTTAAAACTTCTCAACCCATAGAATTTAAGTATGAGGAGAAAATAACAAAGAAAAAAAATAACATTAAATCTCACCACACACATTCTTAAGATTTGAGAAAGAATAAGCTCTGAGAAAGGTACCTGTTATTGTACTGAAATATCAGCTATTTAACTATTATATTTTTATTATGCAGAAGCTCCCAGAAATAATACTTTGAATTCATCATTTATTCATGAGAATATTAGAATTAACACACACATACACACACACATATATATATATCATCAAATGCTTAATCATTTCTCAGTGCTACCTGTCCAACAAACATAAAGTCTAAATAAAACAGCATAGTGAAAAGGCCACCTCCATGCTGCTTTATTCAAACTTCATGTTTGTCTCACAGGTAGAACTGCTGAAATAATTTAGCATTTGGCAATATTGATCTTTGATATTTGAATTTCAGCTAGTAATTGCAATTGACTCTATTGTAATTATGTATTGGACTATTTCCATCATTTAATACTAATTGTTAAAGATTTTTTATAAATAAATAAATTTTATTTTAACTTTTCAAATACATTCTGTTAATAATACCACACCCATTAATATTTAACACTATGTTTAGAATATTACCTTTTTTCAGATATTGCTAACAGTGATAGCAGTAGTATGGAAACCGAATTTGATATCTTTAGATTCATGAATATTAAATTTAAGGCAGTCCTCTAACCAATTATGTCATTTTGTCAAAAAAAGTTAGACAGTAGTAATCTCATATATTGATGGTTTTGGCAATAGTCCCATAAGTCAACTTAATGTGACAATTCATAATATTTGGAAGCTACTCATTACCCTTAGAAAAAAATAAAAAATATAGATAAGTACATGAAATGTCTAGTGAGATTTCTACATGCTTTATTATATAGGTTCCATCACATGGTCTTAATCCATTTAGAATTATTTAAAAATTAAAATCCTTGTGTTGTAATTTATATAATAAATCAGGTAAAAATTTCCCAAAATGTTAAAGCTGAAATTCCTATTTTTTTAAATCCAACAAAAGGGATTCTGTTAGATATTATATTTTATTTATATAAAAAAATATAATGTATAAATCTTTATAAAAAGCTAGGGCTGCATATAAAATGTGTTTAACACACATTTAGATCTCTACCATTTCTGATAAGGCTAGGGTATAGCTGAAATATATGTACTGTGAGAGATCAGTTTTTTATTCTGTGTTAGATAATGATAATTAATATTTAAGTTTATATCTGTACTTAGAACTCTTAATGTTGCTGTATTATGTTATAATATATTGCAATGGTGTGAAAGATAGGGGGTTAATAAAGGAGAATCTGAAGTTACAATGAACCACAATTGGGCAGCCATTTATAACAGTATACCACATTAGGGCTGAATTATGAGGAGATGGTAAACCATCATCATCCCCGAATAAACAAAATATAAAATTTAAATATTAAAGAAATGTGCATGAATAAAATGAGCATAAGAGATCAGTATAGAATTAACTACTTCACCCAACACTTCATACAAGAATAATAATCATTCATCATTATGAATGATCAACAATAAAAATAAATCAACAGTCAATCTTATGACTGGATTTTTAATGAGTCTGCTAATTGTTAAGTCCTTGCCAGGCTTGGGGCAGATTATTTAAACAACAATTTATGCACAGACTTAAGTACTAATCCAAAAGAATATAAAAATTAAAAAAATAATTCTGGGATACTAAAACATGTCAATCATCATCAATACTCTGGCCACTTAATACCATTAATGTACTGGCCAAACTATAAACTTAATTTCTAAATTAATAGTTAAAATGAAATGTAGCGCATGATTTTTAAAGGATAGACCCTTTATGATATCCAGCATTAAAGAAGTCATAAAATCATCATCAACTGGATATGCTTCTCTCTCTCTATATATATATATATATTGTATCAGAAAACTGGATCATGTCTATGCTAATGATATAAATACAAACAAATAAATAATTTCATTTAGATGACTACCATCATTTCATGTAATTTATGAAACCATCTTTTTTACTCAACATTTCTTTATAATTGTAAATCATATAATAATAGTATAATAATAAGTTGTTTCTTAATTAACTTTAATTAAAACAGATAATGCTGATGATAATCAAGCCATGCATCACTTATATAATTGTTTTATGCATATTTCCAATGTACCAGAGTTATATTTTCTGATCACTATATACCAAACCCTCACTCAAAGAGGCTGTATGCAAATCACATCCATATATATTTTATATGTAGCTTAATCTATGCCATCATTTTTCTGGTTGCCACTTTTGTTACTAAAGAATACCTATGAATATATTACCCCCCCCCCAAAAAAAAAAAAAAAAAAAAACACCATTCAAATTTTACATAATTAACACCCCATCACTCCTCCAACTCAGAACATGGTTACTCAGGATTCAGAGTGAATTATTCAGGTATACATTGGAACTGAAACTAATTAAATAAAAACATCACAGATCACTAAATATATTTATATAACAACTTGTTTGAGGATCTTGATTAGTAGCTACTATTATAAATATTTATTCTACTCAGAAATTGTTATTATCCTTGAATATATATATATTGATAATATCATGCAGGCAAATTATTTTGGAATTAATTATGACATGTATTAATTTCCTGTCTTTTCCAATCTATTAATTATTGAAGCATTAATCAAATATTTATATATATAAAATATAAATTCATATAATACTACAATACTAGTCAAAACAACAAAATTTTACTAAAATTCTTCTACAACTATGGTTTCATATTAGATCTTCTCAAGTGAAATTCAACTAAACATATAACATATATATACAAAAAAAATAGTTTTCCTATCATTCACTTCAATAACCAACTTCCTTTCACATCAAAGGATGTCCTCATGAGATTGATGACCTAAGATTCAAAATATTTTATCATCAAAGTTTCTTTTACTCTTCTTTTCAATTCACTTTTTCATAAAATATAACATCTGCATTATCAAATAACATTTTATGAAAGGGTTAAAGTTCAAAAGAGTAGAGTTAAAAATAAATATAACTCAGCTTTGTACATTCATGAACTGAATACAGGTCATAAGATATTATTTGACAATGCAGAGGTTATCTTGTATGGAAAAAAGTGAATTGAAAAAAAAAGTAAAAGAAACGTTGATAAATTTTTTTGAATCTGAGGCTATTAATCTCATGCAGATATCCTTTGATGTTAGAGGAAGTTGGGTTTTGAAGTGAATGATGGGAAGACTATTTTGTTAGGTATATGTAAGTGGTATGTTCAGTTGAATTTCACTTGAAAACATCTATTTGTTAATAGATGAAACAATGGTTGTGGAAGAATTTTAATAAACTTTTGTTGTTTTGGCTAGTATTGTAGTGTTATATAAATTTCTATTTTATTTTTAATTGCTAGTATAATGTAAGGCAGTATTATATATATATAATTAAAAGTCATACTGCAGTTTCTTTGATAAGTTAGTAAGCTTACATTCTATCTTAAATATATCTATATATAGCAGTTCTGTAAGTCTGCATTCAATTTTAAAAAAATTATAACTTTATTAATATTTGTGCTAGAAAAAATCTGTAAAAAGTATTAATGTAAGTAGTTTTAAGTCAATAATTTAATAATTTTTTGAAACTTTAAAAATACTTCTCAGAATTATGTGACCAATAGCTTCAACTGAAGAAAAAGTAAAATGTGTTCTTTGGTTGGCTGAAGTGAGAATCACCTCATAGGAATTCTATTGCCAAATGGATGGCAAAATTCAAAGAGACAGGCTCAATCCATAATAAGCCACAATCTGGTAGGCCACATGTCAATGAAAAAAGTGTAGCATCTGTACAACAATCCTTTAAGATAAGTCCAAGAAAGTCATTAAGATGAGAATTACTAGAACTGAGGCTTTCAAAGTTCACTGGTCATAAGATGCTGCAGAAAAGACTTCACATGAAACCTTACAAAATTCAATTGAATCAAATATTGTTAGAAAAGGACTATCATGAACAACCAACTTGCTACCATTAATTCAATGAAAAACTTAGCAATGATTATGCATTTGTAAATAGTTTAATGTTCTCTGATGGAGCAACCTTTCACATTAGTGGCAAGGAAACAGATATAATAGCCAGATTTGGGGAACTGAAAACCCAAATGAAACTGATGGATATGAAAGAGACTCCCCTAAAGTTAAGGTGAGATGTGCTTTGGGAAAAATAATGATAGGAATCATTCTTTTTTGAAGGTCTTGTTATTAATCCATGACCTCTACTTAGATATGATGCAAATTTACTTTATTCCTCAGCTTGAACTATGTTGAAATACTATAAAGTTGGAACTCCTTGCCACTTTGCATTGCATGTTAGACAGTTTCTAAATCAGAAAATTCCTAAGAGATGGATTGGAGAAGGTGGACCATTTTCTTGGCCTCCACATTCACCAGACTTGACCTCATTAGATTGTTTTTTATGGGGATATGTGAAAACAAGTATATGCACCCAAACATCGATTGTTAGAAGATTTGAAAACTAAAATAATAAATGTGATTTCAAGCAGTAGTATAAATCAATTGGCAAACATTTTTAGAGAACTACAAAATTATAATACCTTTTGTACTACTAAAATATAATAAAACAATAAAAAAAATATAGATTTTCTTATTTCCAATACATTCTACATAATTTCTTTATCACAAATACTAATAAAGTTACATATTTTTTTAATTGTACACATACTTTATGGATATTCTGTATTATGATTACTTTCGGTTCCATTAAGACAAAATTCTTTATTGTTGTCTGATCAGTATTAACATTTTTACTTATTGACTTCTCTCTTTTTAACTGTCATTTCTCTTCTATCTCATTGGTGGACTTAATAAACAATGAGAAAACTCTTCCAGTATATATAGACAAAAGCTATATTTTAAAGTATCATCATATCTGTAGCTGTAATTGACATTAATTCATGATATAGGAGGCTACATGGTCAGAGCTATGAATAGCACACTTCTGGGGGTTTTAGTACATAAGTTTTGGTGAATTCTATTCTTCAGGAAACTTTCATTATTACAGTTATGATTTAGAAAATTTAGCACTTAAAAATTCTTCCAATAGTCATATTGTTTTTGACACAAATAACTGTCTGTGAATTAATGCAGCAAGTAACAATTGTTGTAATTTGAAACCTTTTCATGGATTGATGATATTACTTATCTTGTTTAGTTACACAATGCTCTTTATGTGCACTTTAACCCTTAGCCAATATCCTCTTATATTTTTACTCTTTTTCTCCTGTATAAATGGCTACACCATTGGAAAATGGGAACAAATCTTCCCATTAACCTTTTTCAATTTCATTCTTGTTTTTGTTTACATTAATTCTATAATTATTCATAATCAGTTCTTTTTATTCAACATCTGAATGCCTGAACTACACTGTCAAATATATTTACTGAAGAAAATTAAACAAAACCTGGTTATTTGCAAGCTTTATTTAAGGCCCCTGATGAATAATTTTAAAAAAAATGCCTACCAAATTTCCATGTTATAGATATCACAAAAATACTATTTAAACAAATCAGCCTATTATTTCACTGTTAAACACTTACCAACTTTACAATTTAAAGCACCATTCTTCAGTTGGCTTCAATCTCATTCGCAAGTATCTCAGTGCAATGTACTGAGTCTTTAAATATCAAATTTAAATATAAAATCATCATATAATCACTTTAAATAATAAGCATTCAAACATTAGGGTAAATTAGATTCATGCAGAATTGAAAACCGCAGTAAATTATCACCTTAAACATTAATTGATAATTAATATATCAATATCATAAAATAAATATGCATATCATGAACTAGATAGTAATATAATTATCTCTTAACAAACTTTAAAAAAATCAATCAATCGATTTAACAATAACAACTTTGATATCAAATTAAAAACAAGTCAATTTAATATTCAATAGTAATAGTTTCATGGCGTATAACATTTTTTTCAACTGTTAAACCACTTTAGTATAACATTGTAATATACAAAGACTTTTTTCTTATAAATATCAAACTTTATTAAGATGTAATTAACTTATATTATTACCCATTTAGTAATATGCACATTTTGTTTATTGGATTTTTATCTCTGAGTTTAAGATCAAGAAACATCATGGTCTTTCTTCTCAGTTGCCTGATAAGGCAGAATGAATGTATGTGTAAATGATAAATATTTTTTCCAATAGATATATACAATCATCACAGACAAAAATAAATCATGGCCCTTATTCCCAAAAGGTTGTAAAGTTACCAACCAAGGTAGCAGTTAATGGGCAAAGGTGTAGGGTGCTAAGAATCCCCTGAGTATGGATCCAGGCTGCCATATGATGATGACTTTTTATTTACATACTTAAAACTGCAGATCACTTTCAAGTGAAGGAAGATTGCAAGAAATAGAAGAACTAACTGTCTTATATTAACTGGGACATTATTGGACCTTGTGAAGTTAGAAAAAAAGATGAAGAATCAATTGATTTAAAAAGTGGACATGTACTCTATTATAAAGGCACAAATATTGGAAATACAAGTGGAATAGGTTTCATTATAAATAAAAAGTGGAAGAACAACATGGTGAAGATTAATGGTGTATCAGAGAGAGTGACAAGATTAGTTATACAACTTATTAGCAGATACCAAATGCAGATAATTCAGGTTTATGCCCCAAAAAGTTCTCATAGTGATGAAGTAATAGAAGATTTTTATATGGATGTATAACAGACTTTTGATCAGAGTAAACAACATTTTAAAATTGTTATGGGAGACTGTAAGACTGTAATGCTAGAATTGGTAAACAAATGAAAGATAAAAGTGCCGTAGATAATTTTGGTTATGGTAATAGAAATGAGAAAAGACATAGAATTGTGGAGTTTGGAGAAAAAGAAAAACTATCTTATGAATTCTTTTTTTGAGAAAAATGTTAAAAAGAAATGGACAAGGAAGCATCCAAATGAAGGTACAGCAGACTTGGATTATACTTTGACTAACAGAAAATACATATTTCAAGACTGTAATGTTCTTAATAAATTTAACACAGGAAGTGATCATCGATTAGTAAGACGCAAAACTAGAGAGACAAAAATTATTAAAAAAAAACAATATTTACAGTTGATATTTCTAATCTTCAGAAACATTCTAATAAATTTAAATTAGAACATACAAATCGGTTTCAAGTATTAGTAGATTTTGAATAAGATTCAGATTTGAATGAAATTAATAAGAAAATAACTGATACACTTTTAAAAACTGCAACAAAGATAGCTGATAGAAAGAAGCAATTGACCAATAAAATTTCTACTGAGATTAGAGAATTTATGAAGAAAAGAATGAATATGAAAATATACAAAAATGATGCATTAAAAAGGATTGAATACCTCAAATTTTGTAAAATGGTGTGGAAAAGAGTTGTAAATGATATATAAGAAAGTATAACAGTGAACCATCAAGAAAATATGTAGAAGACAATAAAAGTCTCAAAAATGTAAAACAACATTTTGGTATTGGTAGAAAATTTATTACTAAAAAGAGAGATGAAATGGATAGAAGAGTTCTATCAAGAATTATATACTAATAAAAAACAAGTACCTCCTATTTCTATTATATCTTCCAAATTGCCCAGAATTTTAAATAAACAAGTGAGACATGCAATTAAATTTATAAAGAAAGGAAAAGCTCCAGGTAATGATGGAATTATAATTGATATATTAAAAGAAGCAAGTGAAGAAATAGAATTTTTTTTAGCAAAGTTATATACCAAATCTTTAAATGATAAAGACGTACCAGATGATTGGAAGAATGCAGTATTAATATTTAAAAGAGGTGATAAAGAAGATATTAGAAATTACAGACCTATCAGCCTTTTATCACTTTTATACAAAATTTTTACCAAGATAATTACGACTCATCTACAGACAACATTGGATTTCCACCAGCCAAGAGAACAAGCTGAATTTAAAAGTAGTTTTAGCACAGTAGATCACATCCAGGTATTGAGAGAAATTATAGAAAGGACAAATGAATATGAGTTGCCATTATGCTTTAGATTTGTAGATTATGAAAAGGCATTTAATTCTATAAAGATTTTTCAGTGATTAAAGCATTCAATCATCAAGGTATAGATCCAGCATATTGTCATATTTTGAAGAATATTTATAAAAATGCAACAACAACAATTAGATTACATAATGATACTAGGAAAGTCAACATTGAGAAGGGTGTAAGACAGGGAATTCCATATCTCCAAAACTTTTTACAGCAATGCTGCAAGAAGTATTTTGTGTATTAAAATGGGAAACTAAAGTAGTGAAAGCATTTTAGTCATTTCGATTTTGCAGATGATGTGGTTGTTTTTGCAAATAATGCTTCAGAGCTGCAGGAAATGTTGCAGAAGTTATCAGATGAAAGTAGGATAGTAGGACTAAAGATAAATGTTAAAAAGATTTAAGTAATGTTCAATGGATTTTCTCAAAATATGAAAATAAAAATTGATTATGATGAGTTAAAAGAAGTTAACAGCTACAAATACTTTGATTAGATTATTAATACAGATGGAAACATAATGGATGAAATTCATCATAGAATTAAACTTGGTTGGAGTGCTTTTGGTAGAAATAACTTGGTACTAAAAAGAAATATGCTTATGTTTGAAAAAAGTTTTCAATAAATGTGATTTACCAGTTCTTACTTATGGATCAGAGACTTGGATACTTAATAGAAGAGCAATACAGAGTCTTTCGACCATTCAAAGAAGTATGGACAGATGCATGTTGGGAGTAATAAGAAGATATCAATAATGCAATATATGGGTAAGAGAACAAATGGGTATTACTGACCTCATTGAAAAATTAAAAGTCTGAAGTGGAGGTCGGATGGACATATTGCTAGAAGAGATGATAATAGATGGACAATTGAAATCTTAAACTGGATTTCAAGAGATTGTAAAAGACCCAGAAGGAGACCACATGTGAGATGGATGGATGAGATAAGAAAGTGTAGGGGTGATGTGGAGAAAAGAAGCTAAAGATTGAAAAGATGGGTTGGACTCGGAGAGACTTTCATCCTGCAGTGGATTGATAATGGTTGATGATGATGAATGTGGTAATTTATAATTGTTTTCATCTCTGCTTTAATATGATTCATGGTAATGTTTAATAAATGAGAAAAGTGCCTCATGTTTATTTAATATTTTAAAATCTAATGAATCTTAAGAGCTTGGTATTTATATGGAAAAGTCTTTGTACATTACATTATAATATTGCCAATGGATTTGTAGACAAATGAAGACATTATGTTGTAAGCAATAAAACGACCGACTTTCAGTAACTGATTAGCTCCTTATTTTAGTGTGATGTGAAAATATTTAAGAGTTTGTTACTAATGAATTGTTCTGTTTGATCACGGTTAAGGAGTTATTAATTTATATTATTGCCAACTTAGTTGTAAGCACATTGCATTTCCAGATTATAATTCTACTAATAGCAGTGTAAATGCTATATAAGATTTCAAGAATAGTGTGTGTGTGTACTTCATCATCATCATCAACTATTATCTCCACTGCAGGATGAAAGTCTCTCCAAGATCAATCCATCTTCTCTGATATTTAGCTTTTCTCCACCTCACCCATGCACACTTTTTTTACTCCATCTATCTCACATACAGTTTCTTTCTGGGTCGTTTGCAATGTCTTGGAATCCAATTTAAGATTTCAATTGTCCACCTATTATTATCTCTTCTATCAATATGTCCAGCTCCCTACTGCACTTCACTCTTTTAATTTTTTCAATGAGATCAGTAACACCTGTTTCTTCTCTTATTTATATATTGCATTTTCATTTCTTCTTGTTACTCTCAACATGCATCTATCCATACTTCTTTGAGTGGTCTGAAGTCTCTGTATTGCTCTTTTATTAAGTGTCCTAGTCTCTGATCCATGAGTAAAAACTGGTAAAACACATTTATTAAAAATCTTCCTTTTCAAACACTTAGGCATATTTCTTTTTAGTATCAAGTTATTTCTACCAAAAGCACTCCAACCAAGTTTAATTCTATGATTAATTTCTTTCATTATGTTTCAATCTATATTAATAATCTCACCAAGGTATTTGTACATGTTAACTTCTTCTAACTCATCATAATCAATCTTTATTGTCATATTTTGAGAAAATTCATTAAGCGTTTTTTTAGTCTTTTTAACATTTATCTTTAGTCCTACTTTCCTCTGATAACTCCTGCATTTCCTGCAGCTCTAAAAACATTATTTTTAAAAACAACTATATCATTGCAAAATCCAAATGACTTAAATTATCTCCAATTACTTTCTCTCCTTTAGCTTCCCATTTTAATCCACAAAATACTTTTTCCAGCACTGCTGTAAAACGTTTAGGAGATATGGAGTCACCCTATCTCACACTCTTCTCAATGTTGACTTTCTTAGTATCATAATGTAATCTAATTGTTGCTATTGCATTTTTATAAATGTTCTTTAAAATACGACAATATCCTAGATCTATACCTTGGTGATCCAATGCTTTAATCACTGAAGAAATGTTTATAGGATCAAATGCCTTTTCATAATCTACAAATCCAAAGAATAATGGCAACTCATATTCATTTGTCCTTTCTATAACTTTTCTCAATACCTGGATATGATCTACTGTATTAAAACCACTTTTAAATCCAGATTGTTCTCTTGGTTGATGGAAATCTAATATTCTCTGAAGACGAGTTGTAATTATCTTGGTAAAAATTTTGTATAAAACTGATAAAAGGCTGATAGGTCTGTAATTTGTAATATCTTCTTTATCACCTTTTTAAAATATTAATATTAATACTACATTCTTCCAATCATCTGGTACATCTTTATCATTTAGACATTTAGTATATAACTTTGCTAAAAAAATCCTATTTCTTCACCTGCTTTTTTTAACATATCAATTATATTTCCATCATTACCTGGAGCCTTTTCTTTCTTCATAAATTTAATTGCATGTCTCACTTCTTCATTTAAAATTCTGGGCAATTTGGAAGATATAATAGAAAAAGGAGGTACGTGTTTTTTATTACTATATAATTCCTGATAGAAGTATTCTACCCATTTCATGATATCATCTCTTTTTTTAGTAATACTTCCATCTTTTTTTCTTAATGCAGATATTTGTGCTTCTACATCATACCATTTAATTTTGATAGTACTGACTAATCTAATCCTGAATCTTTTGTTGCTTATATTAAAATAGAATCATTATGAACACCCCCAAAAATCTTAATCATCATTTTTTACTTGATAACTTATTAATTTACCTCCCCCTACTCTGGTCATTTCTCAAGCAACTAGTCCATATCTTATCAAGATCTAAGCATACGTTTTTTTGCTTGTGAAAAATCGAACACCAGTGAATGAATTTCCCTGTTGTCAAAATTCACAAGGAATTGTCATAATGTTTGTACATTATGATAGTATATAAAGTCAATTACACCTTTTTGAATAATGTACCCAGTCAGCTATCTTCTTGAAAGACTCTTTCTTCAGTCAGTTAAAGTTTTATAAGTTTTTTCTTTAAAAAAAAAATGCAATTCATCTTCATTACAATCTAATGGTGTCTGTAAAAGCATTTACAATTTTTAATGACATGGTACTGATCTACATGCTGAAATACCATTGATCAGTACAATGTATTTTCTATTCTCAAAGATAAAAAGTGTGAAGTTTAAAACCTTAATAGCAAACAATGTTAAAAACTATTTATTATTGTTATCATATATAATGTGTTTCAGTAAAACGGTGACTGGTTCTCATTCCAAATTAACTATATCCCATATTTGTCAATCAACATGTGTTACATATAATGTATTATTCATCACAAAACACTCTGTCATAGATAACTCATGATCCAGATATGTTAATGCCTTAAAATATTTGTAATAAATAGGCAAACTAATGTTTTTACGTAACACATGCATTGATTCGGGAATGACACTATAAGCGGATCAGAGAGAGAACCAGTCACTTTTTCATTGGTACAAACTGTGTATATATTCACTGATATAGTAACACATTCAAAAGTTAAAGATTCCTGAATAGAAACTCAATTTATCACTGGGGATGTTCCAATCACACGATTTCCCTAACAACTAAGCATTGGATTATTTTGTTAATGAGCTACATATTTGGTAAATCACCCGAGATACCTTGATATTATTACTTTCAAACTAAAAATCGATTGTTTTCTCTTTCTAGCTATATTAAAATTTAAATATTTCAAAAATCAAATATATTATACATTATTATTAAAAAATGTGGTCATTCAAAAAATAAAAACAACTACATTGTATATCTCAAATTTTTTAAATATTCTCCGTCTCTCCCTTTTCCGTTCATGTTCTGAAATTTATGCAAATAAAAATTTACAATAAATTTCGAATTATAATATCAATATATAACATTAATATATTCTTCTAAAAAATAAATAATCGAATATTTTATTGCTTGGGAGTTTAAAGGAAGTTCGAACATCGTTAGTAACTGAATGGGCCATGAATCGCAAGCTTTAGAGTCAACCAACTACCACTGCACCAAATGCAGCTGAACTGGACACAATCGGTGGATCTTGAACTCCGGAGTCTGCCATTCTACTACTGCAAGGCATAATATATTAATATTAAAAGCCTATATCAGTATCAGCAGCAGTCATTCATAATCTAGTATAGCCATTCCAACTCCAAGAACCCTCCCCCTCCGCTAAGTTACAAATAGATCTAAACATTTAAGCTTATATTTTATGTAAAATTTGAAATTAATGACAGAATAATTTTTAAAAATTATTTCTATTTTTTAAAATACCCATATGTCTGTATTTGAATATAGGTACTTCATAAAAAATGATTACATCCTGAAGCAAGATGCAGGACAAGCAAAAGTACTTCAAAACAGGAAGTTCTTTGATATTAGCGTACGTGATTTTAAACACTTAAATGAAAAAAGTATTTATGAATCTGTATTTTTTTTTACAACTTCACATCTAAACACAATTTTTGATTATTGAGACATCATTTATCTTGTTAAGCATGGATTTATTATTTTAAATTCATTACTTATATGCATTTCCAAAACCTTATAGTAATCTAAAAATTTATCTTCAACAAAAAAGTTGCACCCGATTGTCTTACATTTATAAGTCTTTGAATCAAAGATAATTTATCACATCCAAATTTATTTATCAATATTGGTGATTAATTTAGATGATGAACAAGTGTCATGAATTAATCGCAATACTTTATTGTATAGATAATCCAACTTGATTTCAGATATAGATTTTAATACATTTACATATACTTATACGAGTATGTGTTTATTACAATCGCATATAATATAAACCCAACAATAATGCAAATACGTTATTTTGGATCTATGGTTCAGATTCTAATAATATTTCTAATCTTATTTCAGGAATCAAAGAAAACTGGAATGTTAAAGTTCTGCAATTAATATACTGTGCAAAAAATATTAGTTTAAACCATCACCATCATCGGAATCCCGAAATTATATGAGGTGTTCTTTTCTAGTATTATTTATATGTTGGAAGAACACTAAACCTAAGTAAATTAGTTCCCGCCATTATTTAATACCTTTTATTCAAATTCTAGAATAACTTTTTCTTTTATTTGTACCTTGCATATTACCAAAAATTACATTTAGGGGCAATATATTAGCTATCAATAAGCACTAATTCAGTTCAGTGATTTTCGCAAAAGTATATTTGTTTTCATTCCGGCAACAACGTCGATTAAAAATAGTCCATCTTCTAATGCCACATGGAATGTAGATTGCTTATATATATTTAAATGTAATGCAAAGATCACGCATTGTCGTCAAATAATAAAATTATTCAATTTTTAATCTCTAAAATAAATAATTGTATCATCTTGTTTTAATATCGGGTATACAGGCGCGTGCGCGTACATCTATAAGAATAGCAGGTAGACTAGCATTTCAAATTAACATCATTTTGTCTATTATTAATGAAGTTATTTTTCAGCTCTAGATAACGGGCTAATGACAGTTCGCTTAAGTCTAACCAGTCCATCTTGTTTGCTTGTTTATTTTCCTCTTTGCGAGCCAAGGTATAAATAAATAATAAATAATACAATACAAGTAAAAATATTTCACTTTCCCGTAAAATTTGTTTCTCTTCTTCTTCAAGATTGTAATTAAGATTATTAATTTTCTGGAATTCTTCTAGATAAATTCTAATAATAGACTTCTGCAAAGATAAGCTTGGGAAATTTTTCCAATTGCATTTAATGTATGGGGGGTCTGGATAAGGCATAATCATACAAAAACTATTGAAGAGACCCGCGAAGTCAGTACCACGATAGGAATAACCGCTTACATCAAAATCTACAACATACAAACTTTTGTCTGGAAATCCCGGAGGTAACAAAATGTTATTAACTTGAAAATCACCATGAGAACAAACAATGGGAGCATTTACCGAAAGTATTAATTTTCTTAACCACAGGAGGTCCTCTCGAGGTTTCAAAGCTTTTAGTTTACTTAGCATCTGATTTCGTTTAGGATTTCCCAGTCCGTTTCTAGGTTCATTTAATATCGCCTCCAAAAACGTATTTCCGAAATTAAAAAATCTATTTGGAGTTTTACCGAGAGGAATATTCTGTGAATGTATTTGAGCGAGAGTTTTGGCGAGAGCTTCAATTATCATAGGATTTTCAAGGTCTTTAACGGTCAGATTTCTAGATGCAATATATTCATCCAAACGCCCGTCTTCTAAGATACCATAAACTTTCGGGGCTAAACCCTTCTCTCCCAATACTAAAGCAATAATGTTTTCAGTCATTCGGCGAAAATTACTTTCGCCTAAAAAACCTAAATCAATCTTAATAACCGCCTGGGTTGGTTCTCCTTCCATGCTTTCGATATTGGAAGGTAAAGAAACTTTCAAAGTTAAGTTCACATAACCTGCGGTAAATTTTTCAATCAAAATAGAATCCGCAGATACAATTTTCCACGCACCCGCAAGATATTCGGAGCATACACGATGACACTTTAATCTAAGTTCTGGTGAAATATTTTCCATAGTAGAAAAGGAGATTAAATAACTTTTCAGAAATGTAATCTATTTTAATTTAATCACAATATTAAAAACCTTTCGATAATATTCAATTAATCTCATGGAAATTGTGCTATTGAATACTCAATAAATTTAAATATTTTTCTCTCTTTTTATAGATTGATTTATCTATAATAGTAAAAAATATTTTACGTTTGCAATTTAAATTTTTAATCATTCTTAAGATAAAAATAAACCAAGGGGTGAATGACAGAAAGAGTGGAGTGTCATTTTGAGATAGTACAATTATCTGTTTGTTTTTTAATTTAAAATAATTTTAAACTTTTTAGTAAACAGTCTAATTAATCTGATTCGCTAATAGCTCTCAATGAAATTATCAAGTTTCAAAAACTCATGATTCTAAATTAGGGCATCTATATACTCTCCCCCCCCCCTCCACCAAGAAGATGAGATATTAGATATGATTAATATTTAGATTTTCATTCTAGTTTTGAATTACAATCAAAATAAACATCAGCACAATTAAATCCTATTTTTTAGTATACCCATCATCATCATTTTCAACCATTATCGATTCACTGCAGGATGAAGATCTCTCCAAACTTAATTCATCTTCTCCGATCTCTAGCCTCTTTTATCAACATCACCCAGCATACTTCATTATTCCATTCATTCATCCCACGTGCGATCTCTTTCTTGGTCTGTCAAATCGCATGAAATCCAATTTAAGATGTCAATTGTCCATCTATTATCATCTCTTCTAGAGAAATATCCTAAACAAACACACACACATATATAATTATTTTTGAAAAGTTTGTATAGTAGAGAAGGTTGGTCTGAATTAATGCTCTGGCATAATGTTGTGATATGGAGATGAGAGATGCAGTGATAAACTTGAAAATATTTCTCAAATCCAATGATTATTCACCCTTTTTTCCAGAAGTTATTAAAAGCCATTAGAAACCAATGCATACCTTTAATGAGATTAGTATAATGGAGAAATATCGAGCTGTCAACCCAGGCATGGATATTCAAAAAATGTTTAATATCTCTAACTCAATTGATAATATAATGATTGTTTGTGATGTGTGTGTGTGTTTATTTTTGGAAGGTGTATGGTTATAATACAGGAGAGATGAGATAAAGGATGCAATGATAAAAGCAAAATTTGAATAACTATACAATTTATTTCATTATTAAATTTACTTTTTAAAAATATATATATTAATAATAATTACAAGGAAATCAAGTCATATATCATGTGACTTAATTGTTATATAATGAGCATGCCAATTCTTAACAAGCTTTTCAGAATATCCTTATCCTAATGCCTCACTGATGAAAGCCAGCAGCTAGAAAACGTTCTGAGGATAGGGATATTTTGAAAAGCTTGTTAAGAGCTATTGGCATGCTCGTTATATATTAGTAATAATTTTCTACCCACATATGTTTTCACGTATTTTTTTAAAGAAAAACTTATAAATATCAAATACAAATAATGTATGTTCTTTGCTGATATGCTGGTGGAGTAGAAATGAATTTATGATTCAGATCAAAAATGCTTGGCTTTTAATTAAGTACTGAAAGTGTCAGAATTAAACCATTATCCACATACTTTTAATTCTTCAATTGTTCTCTCCACTATTGTATTAAACTATGCAGAATGACAAGAAAAGTAACTAAACAAGAGAGTAATATGTTTAAATAATAGCAGTTGATTATCATCAATCATAATTTGTCACTTTCTTAACAAAGTTTACTGTTCACAATTCAATTTTCGATTTTCAGTACTGCATATATTTTAATGAGTTTCTATATCAATAAAATATAATGAAGACAGATTTGTGTGTATAGATACAAAAAATAAGAGATTAGCAAGCTTCAGATAATTTTTTGTTGAGAAAATAAAGGAAGTATAAATATAACAATGTAAAGAGCTCATCAGAATTTATGATGCATATTAGCCCAGTGAAAATGGTGACTGGTTTTTTCTCCAAAATGTCTGCAGCGCCCTTTTTCAATCACCATTTGGTTTATATAATACACAGTTTAGATATTCACCACAAAATTTTAAGTTGCTAGCATATGTGGATTATGAGGTGCAATATAAAATCTAATAATGTTTTATCTCTTAACCCATATGAACATCTCAATAACATTAAATTTTATTTTAAATTGTGTGTGTGGGGGGGGGGAGACGATTACTAATATATTTGAAATGATTCAAACTGCGTTAGGAAGTAAAACCATGAGTCGCAAAAATGTTTTCAATTGGCTTTTAAGATTTCATGATAAGAATAGAAAACTTTAACAAATGAGGACAGAAATTGTTATTGCTACTTGTAGTACTGCATTGTCTAGTTATTCTATTTATTTTTAGAATAAAACAATACAAATATCACATGACTCCAATTTATACTCTGCTATTTGAAAAACTAATGACCTATTCCACTCCTGACCTTGTTATCTATTGTAAGCTTGAATAAATTTGTGGCAGAACTTGGAGTGAAATTAATAGTTATAGTTGACAAAATGGCAGCAATCTGAGTCATGTGATGTTTATGTGACTTTATATCAATCCTGGACAAAGGGATAAAAGTTGTATCGTTATTAATGAAATGACAACACCAAAATATATAGATACTGAATTGACATTAGATTTTTAAAAGTATGTAAAAAAGTGAAACTGGATATTCAAAAGATTAATGTTTTGAATTCCAGGCTGATAGTTTGAGAATAAAAAAAGAATAATAGATGGCTGCTGAATAAAAAATACATTAGAACCAAAAAAATTCAGAAACATTAGGTCCAAATCTAAAAACTCTCCATTATGCTACTAATTAGTCTGGTAATGTATATAAGGAAGTACTAGATGAGGATTTAATAAGCACCATGAAATGGTTAGTAATGAATAGTCAGCTCTTGTTTTAGTGATAAAAAGTTTTAACTTATACCAATTAACATCAACTTTGGTTTTCTGGGCATCATTTCTTATTGCAGATGACCTTTTTCATGAATTATCTAGATTATTCACATTATTAGCTTAGTTAAAACCATGATCATACCAAAAAAATTAGAAGGTAATCATCAGTGTACTTAAGTGAAGAAGGAAAAAACAAATAGTTATTAAGGATGATCTTTTAAATAGAACTTTTGTCTCTATATTCAATTTCAAAACCTGAAATGGAATAAGAGAATGGTATTATGCACTGCCATAGCAATGATCAAGAATTATTGTTCGGTTGCAATAATATTCTCATTAGATTTTACTGGGATGCTTGAATGCTAGAAATTAAAGACCTTTTCAACAATCAGGAATAGTAAAAAAATCAGTTCTCACCAGGTTGGCCAATTTCCAGATGCAGATAATTTAGATTAGTTTTCTATCCTTATTTTACTTCTATTTAAGAATAACTAGATACCCAATCAACATTGAATAGTCAGTAGGATAGGTTATTGGAAAATATTGAATTTCAATTAACCTAGATTTAAATCCAGATTATATGCAAGTATACGTGCTATCATTGCACCAAGGAGTCTTATATATAGTGGAAAGAAAGAAATAAAAACAGTGATATAAAGAATACTATTGTTGCTTACAGTGTTGATAAAATTAAAATAATTAAATGGTGTAGTTTATAAAAGTTTGAGGACTGAAAATGATGGAGGGAATATGCAATTTATGGATCTTGAGCTCCAAAATTTACTATACCATTGTGCTATACTATTTTTAAGTTCTATTTTCCATTTAATTGGTTTGAATTTTTTTAGACTCCAAAACCACATATACCGGTGGTTCTATATCAGTGATCATGTCTAAGATTAACAATAATAATGTATTAAAAGAAATATGATAAGATCAACTGTAATATTAGAATGCTTAATATATAAGAAAAATATTTAATTATCACTATACTTACGATATACTATAACAAACACTATTAATATATGAATATAAGTAATGTTAAGAATTGAGAAGAACACAGCTTTAGTTATAGAAAAATAATAACAGATTAAGTCAGCCATTATTAATTCCGAGATGTGCCTTTTTAATACCTGCAGTTTTTCTTGTTTACATATAGCTCTTTAATGTATTTCTTCCTGGAGTTTTTTAATTACAGCTGCCATACATTCTTAGGATTCTGCACACTACTGTTTTCAGTAATTAATGACTCCATTTAATATCTTCTTGTAGATCATTTATTTTTCACTCCTCATTTTGCATCCTGGATGATTTTTTTCAATACAACTATTTTCTGTTTATAATTAATATTCGTAATAATAATTTTAGTGAATTACTATATATATTGAAGCAATCTTTAATTAATGGAAACATGTGTGTGCTTTACCTTACTCATGTCCACTCCTGACAAGTAAAAGGAAAATAAATAGTGAATATTTTGGATGAATTCAGTATTATTATAATTGATTTATAAGTGCCAAAAATTGACAACTTTAATAACATCTATTTCAGATAAATATTTTAGAATAGATTATATTTTGAGACAGAATTTTCGTGAGATTTATTCAATATATTCTAGTTCAGAGATTCCTAAAATGTGATTCGTGATGCAGTAGTGATTTCAGATGATTCGCGCTAAAATTTAAAACATAAAAGTATTTTATATACAGTATTAATTTTTTAAAAAAAGGAAAGTATTATTATAATAAATGTAAATATAATTTTATGGGTAAATATAGAAAATAAAGCCATAACTCATACATATGTTTATATATCTCATTATATATCTAGTAGTTAAGAAATATATTAATTTTAAGTGCGTTCAATAAAAAAATTAAAAGCAATAAAACGTAATTTTTTATTCACACCCCCATTCCTTTTTAATGCGATTGAATCCTGAAAAATTATCGTTTTTGAAAGTGGGTCTCGACCTACATAGTTTGGAAAACCCTGTTCCAATTATTTCATCAAAATTCGACATATTACTTCAGATATTTGAATATCGTATGACCCCTAAGCGGTTAGCCTTTCTAGTATTCATATGTATTGGACTTGAGAAAACAGTTTAAACCCTTTTAAATGTATTAGAGATAAACAAATATTGGTTGCATTTTTAAATATTCAAAAGTTGAAATCATTTGAACTTGTTTTGGTTGTGTGCATAATTAGGACAACATTTAAAATACTTTCTTAATTCGGTCAGTAAAAATGTTTTCGTTAAATTTTAAAATATTTTTGATACATGAATTTATTCATTGGAAGTCTTGTTGTGTGATTTATATATAAAAGATTATTCATGAATTGCTTTAAAAAGGTCTACTTTAATATAAAAAAAAAAAAGATTATGTATTCTATCTTTTAAATAAATACATTTTAAAGATTTTCTTGTCTATCGGTTCAATGAACTTTACTTAAAAAACAATAATATAAATGATAACTGGTTGAATGAACTTTTCTTTAAAAAAAAAAAAAGCATTTACAGTAAAGGTAAAGAGATAAAACAGTTTTTATATATAGTCAACTGTATGACAAAGACATTCTCGTAGCCTCTTGTAGAGTGAATGGTATCGTGGATACAAGAAAGTATCCTTGGATTTATTAAAAAGATAATCCTATTTCCCTGACAAAAATTCTATTATAAATAAATACCTGGGTTTAAAAAAATGTCATATTTTTGATATTTCATAAACACATAAACATTTAAAAATAAAAGTTCAAAAACTGATAAGATACCCTTAGAATGAACCCTAAAGCCCAATTGCAAAGGATATACAGTTTTTTGCAGATTAGATCATTTTAGATTTTTTTTTCCACACATTAAAAGTAACATATAGATTTAAAATAATATAATCTCATTTTATAAACAAAACTCTTTTAATATGACAAGGGTGGTATTTTTCAAACAAGTGAAAAGAGTATGTCAGTTATCTTTTGAATAATGATTCAAGAATTAAGATGATGCTCTTTAAGTTATAATATCTTTTTTGCCATCTTAAAAAAAACTGCAGATCCTAATGAGATACCTGAAGAAGTTTTATAGAGGCAATACATTCGCTTAAAAACTATTAAAATGTTTTAGGAATATTTGGATCTGTAAAGTTTACACGGAGGCTAAACTCTGCATACAGTAGCGTCACTCAGTGCACGTCAAAGTAATCAATGGATGCAATGTATGCAGAGTTTAGCATCTGTGTAAATAGCTTGTGGCGATCGTATGATGTTTAATGGTGTGATATTGCATTGTCTGATATTAATATTGCCTTTATTACTCCAATTTATAAACAAGTAAAAGAGATATAAAAAGAGAGAGAGAGGGAATTGGTATAGTTTTGGAAAATCAAAAGTATTGATATACACGACTTTTGTTGACAAATAAATAAAGAAAAGTGTTGCAACAATGTACAGATTTATATATTACTTTTTATGACTTATCACACATTTAATGCACTTTATTAAACGGATTTCTGGTAAAATTTGAAGTTATTGGAATAGCTATTATAATTCATTTATATTATGCAGCTTTTAAATGCTAGAATTAAAAAATGCCTTCTTACTGCTAACGAAATTGTAAAGAATTTGAAATGAACTTTGATTTAAATAATAGATGTCTTCCAATTATGTTTTCAGTAATCTTGCCAATGATCTCTGACATAGTTTATAGGTTTAAATTAATTAGAATAAAAACCTTCATTTGTGCTACATTTGTCTTAGCAAAATGTTTTTAATGTTTTGTCTGCAATCCGTAAAGACTTTGAATTACAATTGCTAATAAAATATAAATTCAAGTTTTTTATAAACTAGTATTAAGAAAAAATCTTCTGCAACTTTTAATTTACAATTTTAGATATCAACTTAATAATGAAAATTATACATCTTCATAGCTTTTTAAATATAAAGATGGACTTGATTGTTGAGGTACAATACAGACTCCAATGTGATGCCGTTGCTTTTAACCACATAGTAATATAACTATGGCAAACTAAATTAGTAGCAAACAGTGGCATTACTTTTGCCCAATTTATTGTAGGAAGTGAGACTTCAAATTTTTTAAAATCAATGTAATGTATAGACATTATAAAAATTTTATTTGAAAATACTCTGCAAGATGATACAAATATTGTGACAAAATACAATACCAACTGATTGTTTTTCAATTTGCTAAATATGGTACCACAGAATCTAATATTGTAAAGACATATCTTTATTCAATTAAATATGTAATATAAAAAACAATATTGTACTTTCTAAAAAGTATATATGATTGAACTTTAGCATGACTTTTGAAAAAGCCAGAATCTATTCACATTATGAAGATTACTTTAAAGGTGCCAATTGATATTGATTGCTATTATTGGAATATATGTTTGAGAATTGGCTACAGCAATCATGATATCTTCTATATTTTATTCCAAGCTTCCTTAGCATTAATCATATATAGTGGATAATAACTCACATTTTGTTTATAAACTTTGTTTACTATATAATCATCATTCACAACCATTATCTATCCATTGCAAAATGTAAAATCTTTAGGTTTATATCCACTTTCTTTCATTTGTAGCCTTCATATTCCTTAGAATATCAATAAATTTTGTTATTTCATCAATTATATCACATGTGGTCTTTTTAATATCTTTCCTAGTCTCTTGGGATTCATTTTAATACTTCAACATAGCTATTTATTATCATCTCTTTTAGTAATATATCCAACTCAGTTAGCCCAAATCCATGTGTTTCTTAATTCTGTCAATGATTTCAATAATATCTCTGTTTTTTACCCATATTTTATTTTCAATCTCTTAACTGTTACTACTAACATGCATTTATCCATACTTTATTAAGTGATATGAAGTTTCTGAATGCCATTTTGTTAAGTATTTTATTAGTTCTAAGTATCCAGTATGTATTGTTAATTGTACCATTCTATAGGTGTACAGTATATATGAATTAACATTCCAGAATAAACAAAAATTTAAAAAATAATTATATAATTATTAATAATAAATTGAGAGAGCACATTTATAAATATATTAACCCTTTCACATTTTCTCACAGAATAAAAATAATAAAAACTTACCCTACTACATCTTCACTTTTAAAATAAAATGAATGGCAAAGTATTTGATCTTCTGAACTCATGGATGTATCAGAAGAACATAGTTTCAGCACAAAAATTGCTCAGGATAATATTGTTTTTATTTAATAACTTTCATTTCTATGGAATTGTAGTAGTAGCTTTCTTATTGGCAGATAGTCTCTCCAGTTGTTTTTATATTTATAAATCCATATCAAGTTCAGAAATAATACAGTTATCCCTTACTTGTACTTACCCATTTCAAATTCTTGTTTAATCTTTTTATACAAATTTAAAGTTTTCTGATATAATACAAGCCTTTTTTTGCAATTACTAAACTGATAACTTTCATTTTATCATTTAAAAATATTTTACAAATTCATTTAAATTTTATAAAGGTTCTAACTTTATGCTAAAAAAAGATTTTATTAAACAAAATATTGTACCTCATCAAACATTTGGAAGAGAAAAATCAAGTATTTTCAACAAAGCCCAAAGAAATGTTAATAAACGAAATCATGTAAGTCTAATTTTTATGAAGTGTAATTTTCATTATACCATTCTCATTCAAGGTAGGAACTGGTTTCTATTCATTTTTATGTTTTTGATCATATGCTTATAATTACACCCCTTCACAATGTGTTTAAAGTGGATAGAAACCAATCTCTACCATGCATGAGAGTGTTGTAGTGAAAATTCCACTAAAATATTATTCATTATTGGATAATGTCTAGTCTAATTAATAACTAATAAAAATTATTAATATATTTCCATTAAGAGGTTTGAGTCAAAGTTGTGAGGGCAGCAAGTTTAACACATCAATTAAACAGTAGTAATTGGCTATCTATATAAATGAAATGATATGTGTAAGAGATTGTGATCTGGGATAATGTATGAGTGCTCATTCAGCATGAAATGTGCATCTTGGGAATCATACATCTTTTTCACATCTTTGGTCATGTTTATGATAACGCCATGTAGATAGAAACCAGTCTCTACCTTGTGTGAGATTAGTGTAGTGAAAATAACATTATGAAATATTATTCACTATTGGATAATCTCTAGTCTAATGAATGACTAATAATAATATACTTTTATGTAAGTCTATATTGTAAGATTTGATAAATCATACTTAATGAGAGAACCCAAGACAAAGAAAGCTGTTTCAATATTGTAAGTTATATGGTCACACAAAATTTATTACATTTATGAATTTTAATGTTTCTATTTGTTGTTAATTACATTTTTTTGCTTATTTTTTTTTCCAATAACATTTGAAGTATGACACATATAACTAAAGTATCACAGCTTTATTACACAATAAAAACTACAATTAAATTAAAAATTGAAGTCTTTCAAAAATAATATTTGTTGCAGAAAATGTTAAAAGATATATCATATGATATTAAATAAACAAAATAAAAAGACTAATATGTGATGTAAATATCTAAGGAATATGAAATGCAATTTAAAAATTAAAATTGACTATTTGTTATTCTGCTTTCAAAAATAGGTTATATTTATCTGTTTAATGAGGCTTATTTCTTTGAATTATAAATTTCAGTCTTTTTCAGTCAAGTATCAATCTTTAGTGCCTATATAAAAATAATAGACTGTAGATAAAGGTGGGTATCCATCTTTATCATAATAAAAACATGTTTTGATGATAAACAGAGTGAGATTCTTGATATTGCTTAGATATGGAAAGCTTTCATGTATTTATATATATATATGTGTGTGTGTATGAGTGCATATTTTTGTTTTATAAATTTATTTGCATAGTCACAACAAAACTAATTTTTAATGAGAAAAATATTTATGTCTTTTCAGATTGATGACTTGATGATGATAACATAGATCCAAACTCATTCAAAAATTGCAGCTGTCAAAATAAGATTAAATTACAACTTTTAATTAATTTACAACAATAAATTTACTATTGCTACTACATATAAAAATACTCTTTCAACTTTGTCACTAAAATAAACTCAACCAAAAAAATGTTTTGTTTTTTTTTGGGGGGGGGGAGTTACAAAAAATTTGAGCACCAAAAGTGACAGAGATAGGCATGATTCACCTGCAGAATCAGCCAGTCTACAATTTTACTAAACCACAAAGGGCAATGAATAATGGCAATATTACAACTCAATTTAGAAGTGTCAAACTTTTAATATTCAACTTGCATTTATTTACCATTACTTAATATTCAATTTTATTTACTAGTGCAGAGATTATATGTAATTAAACAGAACGAATTTACACACACGTGCCATAATGTTATTATAGTAGTTCAACAATTTAGTGGATGTAAAGTGAGTAAAAACACATTTTCATACTCTCAAACTAAGATGCTTTAGTTGTACTTTTATATTGAACTATTTCTATCATTTAATATAAGTATTCATTAGCATTAGAAAAATTTAACTTAATATTCCAAATACATTCAACTGTTAGTAATAGCACATCAAACAGGTTAGTATATGCACAATGTTTTAAGAGGTATTATTCTTCTCTCTTCTTCAGGTCTTGCTAGCATGACCAGTGACATTACTAGTATGGGATTCAAAACTGGTCCCTTAGATTCTTGAGTATTGAATTTTAAGGTAACACTCTAATTAATTGAGCCATCCTTCCAAAGGCAACAGTAAATAAAAATTTCATATACTTATTTATGAGGTTTCTCCTGATTTCTCCAATTTTTCCTAAGAGCAAAGTTGATTAGTGGTTTCCAAACATTATGTATAGTCACAGTAGGTTGGCTTGTGGAATTGTTTGCAATTGTCATGTGAGCAGCTTCTTTACATTTTCTTCTTTGTATCTTTTTTTTTCTATCCAATATTTTTGTATTTTCCCAATTGAACATATGTTCATTGGCACATACATGATCTCTCTTCTAGTCATCAGTTTGTGTTTTTGCAATTGCTTTTCAATAGAATGACTAGTCTCACAAATGTATGTTCTTCCACATTCACATGGTATTTCTATAGATACAGTTTTTTTCTTTTCAGCATTGCAAGTTTATGCTCTGTAGATGTTAAAATTCCTCATAGGTGGCTCTGGAAGATTGCTCTCATATTATGCTGAAAGCACCTTTTCCTTAATTTGTCTGCTATTTTTGGAATGTATGGGTACACTACAGTACCAGTAATTGTTTTTCTTTTGATGGCTCTTTTTGTTGTCTATTTAAGGTTTTCTTAATAACAGCTGATGGATAACCATTTATCATAAGAGTTTGTTCTATAGAGATCTTTTCTTTTTACAAATCACTGGTTTCTGATCAAACTTCATTTGCTCTGTTCCATAATGATAGTATAAGTCCACGTTTTGGGTTTCTGATGTGATTGGATGTATAGGCTAGGTATTTTTGTGTATATGTGGGTTTTTTGGTAAACTGTAGTTTTGATTTTGCCATGAGGGAATCTTGCACAAGAACATTTAAAAATGCCAATTTTTTTTTGTTCTGATTCTATTGTGAATTTAATTCAAGAAGATATATTGTTGATATGTTTTCAGTTTGTAATAGTGCTTCACCATGTGGCCATACAACAAATGTATCATTCTACATAGTGAAGCCAATCTTTGTGGATATGGAGTAGCTTTTATGGCAGTGGTTTCAAGTTCTTTCATGTAAATATTGCTAATCAGGGGTGACAGTGGTGACCCCATAGCTATTCCTTGATTTTGTTGAACAATGCTGCTATATTGAAATTAGGTTGTTTATTGTAAGGAAAGGATTAAATGTTAATAAATAGTTTACAAACCGGAACAGTTTTTCCAATTGATAATATAATGAAACTATTAACAATCTACATAAAAACAACCTACTTTCAATATAAAACAGAATTCTTCAATAAAATCAAGGAATGGCTATGGGCTCATCATTTCCACCCCTGATTAGCATTTTTTACATGGAAAAACTTAAAACCATGTCCATAAAAACTACTCCATATTCACCTAAAATTTGGCTTCATTATGTAGATGATACATTTGTTGTATAGCCACATGGTGAAGCACTGCTAGAAACTTTCTGGAAATATATCAGTAATATATTCCCTTCAATTAAATTCACAACAATATTAGAATAATAACAAAAATTTACATTCTTAGATGTTCTTGCGATAAGACTCCCTCATGGCAAAATCAAAACTACAGTTTAACAAAAACCCACATATACATGAAAATATCCAACATAGAGTTATACTGTCACTATGGAACAGAGCAAAAGAAGTTTGTGCAGAAACCAGTGATTTGGAAAAAAAAAAGATCTATATAGAACAAACTCTTATGAAAAATAATTATCTATCAGCTGTTATTAAGAAAACCTTAAATAGACAACAAAAAGAACCATAAAAAAAAAACAATTATTAATACTGTAGTGTACCCATACATTTCTAAAATATCAGACAAATTATGAAAATCTGAATCAGTATAACATCAGAACAGCTTTCCAGAACCATATTACATTATGAGGAAATTCTAACATCTACAAAGCCTAAACTTGAAATACTGAAAATAAAAAACTGCATCTATGAAATACCATGTGAATGTGGAAGATTATATATTGGTGAGATTAGTTGTTCCATTGAAAAGTGCTTGCAAGAACACAAACTAGTGGTTAGAAGAGAAAAAACAGATGCGTCTATGGCAGACTATGTGTGTGTGAATGAACATATGTCCAATTCAGAAAATACAAAAATATTGGGTAGAGAAGAAAAGGTACAAAGAAGAAAATTCAAAGAAACTGCTCACATGACAATTCCAAACAATCCCATAAGCTAAGCTAGTGTGATTATACATAGTGTATGGAAACCACTAATTAACTTTGCTCTTAAGAAAAAAGTGGAGAAATCAGGAGGAATCTCATAGATAAGTATATGAAATTTCTACTGTCTGCTGCCTTTGGTATGATGGTTCAGTTGGTTAGAGTGTTATCTTAAAAGTCAATACTCAAGAATATAAGAGTCCAGGTTTGAATTCCATGCTAGTACTGTCATTGTTCAGGCCAGCAACACCTGAAGAGAGAAGAATAATGCCTCTCAAAATGTTGTGCATATACTAACCTGTTTGGTGCACTATTACTAACAGTTGAATGTATTTGGAATATTTAATTAAAGTTAAATTTTTCTAAAGACATTCAATACTCACATTAGATGATGGAAATAGTCCAAGACAAAAATTTAATTAAGACCCTATCATCACAAACCTTCAGAAAAGCACTAAGATGCTTTGGATTGGCCTATATAACAAGTTTAGGTATAAAAGATAATATGGCCACTATTATCTTTTCAAAAATCTCAATCTTGTGTTTTGGTTTGAGAGTATCACCAGTACTCAGCAAGACATTGTTGAGTTATTATAACAACATTACAACACATGTGCTTAGGTTGTAAATCCCTTCTATTTAAATTTATCATTATTGCAAATGATTCATTAGGCTAGATATTATTTTATTTTTAACTTAAATATAAACTTTAAATTTGAAGGTTAGTATGTCTATTTTTATTAAATATAACTACATGCCTCATTAATCTCTTACCCATTGTTTTACTGAAGAATACTAGATAGCCTCATTGCTCATTTTTTGCATAAGTTTTAAAATTCTGAATACTATAAAAGTGCAATATCAGTAATTAGGTTATATGTTAACAATAAAAAGATTAAGAATAGGCAACAGCTTTATGGGACATAGTTTTTGGTATTAAAATGAGAAGCTAAAACAATAAAGGGACATTACTATTGGCATCTCATTTTGAAATGATATGATTATTTCATAACAAATTACTAAACATCACATGATCACTATCTCTTATGCTAGCACATAACTATTATTAAACAGGCAAAACTCTCCATACAGTAGTGGCATCCTGTGCCAACCATAATAATCAATGGATGCCAGAAGGCTTGTGCATAAAATCCCCATCTAGTGCCTACTCATCCAATATCCCCAGATTAGTTTCTGGCTTGTAGCTTTTGTTAGTGTGGTAATACTGTATGGAGAGTTTTGCCTGTTTAAATAACAAATTAGTAAAAATGTTGCAAGAGTTATCAGATGACAGCGAGAAAATAGGATTAAAGATAAATTTAAAAAAATTAATCATCAAGAAATATTTGCAAATAATAAAAAATAAATGTTGATAATAATAAATTAAAAGAAAGTAACTACTATCAATGTTATGACCATACCATTAATAGTACAGTTGAAAATTCCATACATGAAATAATCAGTCATACAATTAAACTGATATGGAATCCTTTAGTAGAACTCAATATTTAAAAAAAAAAGCTTTTGTATTTAAATAAATGCATTTTCCCATCGACTACTATTGTAAGGGTAACTTACAATATTATTAAGCTTACTTGTTTATGTGCAATATTAAACCATAAACTTAAAATTATAATTGTAAGTTTATATATAGTAAATACGTTATCCTTTTACATTAAAGTATAAGTTTAATAAGAAAAGTCAAGTCAAATAAATAGTTGTTTTAATGAAATCAAATATTAAAATGATTATTTTTCAATCATTCATATATATATATAATTATTCAAGTTGACTAATATTACTAATCAAGATGCATAACATAGAGATAATCTTAGGTCAAGTCATATCTTAGCAACTAAATATGAAAGAAATAAAATTAGAACTCAATTATACAATTATTAATTATGATGCATTCAACAATAATCGAATACAAAATCATGAAATGAAATACCAATTTAACACACACTTTTTACTGGAAGCTGATTTTACTATAAAAGATAAATCAAATAATTTCCAAATTAATTCAATCTTTTACAAATGAACTAGTCATTATGCTTAGTTATTTTGCTGTGTTTGAATACTAAATATGTTAAAAAAATAGATCAATAGTTAGGACAAATTTTCCTTGTTTATAAAATCTTCATTAACAGAGAACTCTAATATCTCTCAAGAAAAAACTAAATAAATTACTCTTTAAGATCAATAATAATTTCAAAAATGAAATTATCTTTAATATAATATTTAGAGAAAGTTTTAATGAGATCATTCTAAACTTGAATTTTAAAGAAGATAAATACATCAAAAACACTTACATATCTAAACAAAATTACTTTAAGAAGATTTCAAGTTATATAAAATGACATCATAAGTAAAGACAATTTGCCATAGAATCAAATGCTATTGTTCTTTTCCAAAACAGTGTAGTCAATCATTCTTACTGAAATGCCTAATATATAAATACTTCATCTATATAATTCAATATGATTTATGAAAAGGGATGTTAACATCATGCGAGAGGAATGTTTATGAACAATGGATTATACTGATTGCCTCACTGATGATTGATGACTGGAAAATAAAAGAACATTTACTATTCAAATTATGGAAATGAATAGGACAATGCCATAAACTTTTAATATATCATATCTTCTTTGCATATCAACATCCATAAATATCTAATTTTATTCCCTTTGCTTCTTAAATTCATTTACGTTGCAATAATCCATTTTAAAAAATCATTAGATGAAATAGAAATAGAAAGACCATTAGGTTAAATATTTTTTTTTATTTAATAAAATTTAGGTCTTCCTTGTAAAGCGACTTGACCAGGGTAATAAGTAAACTTAATATGATAGTAAGATTTTATTGTTCTTCATATTAAATTCATTCACTTACGATAAGACAGAATTTTTGTTTATTACTAATTCAATTAACTTAGTAATATTTGTTTATTTATTTTTCTGTATAAATGACTAACATTCTTGGATGAAAGCCTTTTTCTTTCAATGATAAGGACCATATATAAATGGGGGGGGGGTGTCTTATAAAAATGGAATTCCCTCAAAAGAATTCAATATTACAAAAGCCTTCATTTATACTTATATCGTTTAATTTAAATTTAGTTAGTTAGTACTATTATAATTTTTTGAAATTATAAATTTTCATTTGTTGTTTTATAAAATATTAAATATTGTTTGTGTTATGATACATATCTACTCTGGGGATATGGGGAGGTATCATTTTAAATTTTATTTATTAATATAGTAGAAATGTATGTAAAGCACTCATAATTATAAATTTTGATATATATAAAGATAAATTTAAATTGTTGTCAGTTAATAAATATTATTAATTTTTATTTTATTTTAAGAAAGTCTCTGATTTATTTAAATTATTTATTTATTTTATTTTCATAATAAAATAAGATTGAATAGACATACCCATATATTTATATATTATCCTAACTTAACATCATAATAACTTGGTTGAAAGTAATTTTGAGAATCTATTGATATTATATTAAGTATTATTATTACTATAAGATATTGATGGACCCCTGAAGAGAGTTAAGTGCAAAATTCAAACTGAGTTCAAATACTGAGCATAACGGAATAATCAAGAGAGGTGAAGATTGGATGAACTGGTCTAAGTTAGATCTATATTTAATATTTAGATATTAAATTATCTTATTTGAAATAGATGCAATAGTGGATTTAATTTTTATCATATCATTCGTGGCATTCTATATGAAGAACCTAAGTCTGACTATAGTTAGATGTGTTCACCTTCATTCCTTAGGGAATGCAGACCATTACACTATATATCTGAGATTAAAAAAAACTATTGCAAAAGTTTTCAAACTACATAGCAAAATATGAAAAAAAATCATGTTGAAATAAAGAGAAGAGACTAAACACAAAGAGAATGTCGCTGATATTATTTAAAATATAAAAAGGAAGCTGAAGTCGAATTGGATTGAACATAATACTAGAATATGTAATAATAAATGGATAAGTAAATTGTTAAACTATTTACATGTTTATACTGACTGGATATATATATATCTTTATTAATAAAATTGTATGTATTTATAGACAGAGTTAAAGCACTCCAGAAATAATAATGATATGCAGAAAAGAAAATTGCATGTCAATAAAGTCTAACCTTATGCAACCTAAGAAAGTGTATAAAAATGTCTGCAGAAGTTCAAATGGCTTTTGTCAGTTCTGTTCAATCAGTGATGTCTAGGGAAATAGTAATGTAAAGAGATAAGAAATAAGAGCAAGGTCTGAAAGCAGATTAAGTCAGTACGGCAAGAAAGAAGAGTTCTAGTCATAATCATAATCTAATTAGATTATAGCTCTCATCATAATTTAATTAGCCTATGTCAAGAGATGTCTGTGAGCAGTGGGGTGCTTACAGAACTATAGTTAAAAAATGACTAATTATTTACAGAGATATGAACTGTTACGTGATCTAGATTGAACCAGGATTCAACTAGCATTGTGCCAATTGATTTACTAATCCTATCTGCTAATATTATGGTTATTTAGAGTAAATAAAGTCTTGAAATTACTTTTAAACTTTCTGTGTTTGTTTTTTAAATTATATAATTATCTAGTTGTCATAATATAGTTGGCCCTGGATATATTATTATCAACAATTTATAAACAGAAAAAAATAAATGAGATGGAACGTTAAGATAAAGAATTTTGTTGGAGCATTGTCGAGAACAAAAGATATAGATTAATAAAACTTGGTGAGATTTTAATGTTGCAATGAATTGATAAAAATTGAAAATAATAGACTTAAAATATTAAAATCTGCAAAAACAAATATATAAGTAAAAGATTAGAAAGATCCCGAGATCATGTTAAAGCAGTTAAATGATAAAACATCAGATTTTTATTTTAGATTTCATGATTACAGATTATTAAATAAACAAAAACTGCATTTCTGACAAGACAAGTTAATTGTGAAGAACTGCTGATGCCTGAAGACAATATTAATTTTATATTTATATTTGTAGAATTTTCCTGGAGTAAAATTCTCAGCTTTATTTAGCAATTATTCTGCTACTTATTTATGAGTAAAATAAAATGAAGTAAAAGTATAATTTTTATTAGTCATTTGATTAAAGATCCACTTAAGAAATAATAATTTTGTAATATAATTTTCACTCCATCACTCTCTCTCAATGTAGGGATGGGTTTTTATCCACTTTTAACACCTTGTGGATGGGTGTAATCATAAACATATGACCAAAAACATGAGTAATATGCATAATCCCTAAGATGCACATTTTGTGCTGAACCAGCATTCGTCAGTTGGCACAAACCACAATCTCTTATAAATATCTTTATCATTGTTCACTATATATAGATAGCCAATTACTACATTTTAATTGGTAAGTGTCAAAAATACTGCCTTCACAACTTTGACATAAACTATTTGATGGAAGTATATTAATAATTTATATTAGTCTTTCATTAGACTAAAGATTATCCACTTAATGAATAATATTTCTATAGTACAATTTTTCACCACACCACTCTCTCGCAAGATAAGGACTGGTTTCTATCAGCTTTTAATATTTTAAATATTTAAGATAAGAAAATAATTCACTTTTTTAAAAATTGGTTATGTATACTCAATATATAATAATCCCTATTAAATATGTTTACACTTTTTAATATTTATTTTTATGCTAATCAGCTTTGATTGTAACAAAGTCGTCACCACAAATTATATCTTAGTGAAAAAACATTAAGCCATATAATACTTTATTAGTAAGGTCAAAGCTTTGAAGTGAACTATACATAAAGTGACTTATTATTTTTGTATATAATGCATATAAAATATTAGAATCAGCAAGAACTCACAATCATTACTGTCAATAGATTTTCATCTCTTACCATTTCCTTAATGCAGCGTATTGTGGCATCTTTCTCCTCTTTTTTTTAGAACTTAATCATAATTTATAATATATCTGTAGTGAAATTTTTACTACAACATTCTCACACAAGGTAGGGACTGGTTTCAATTCACTTTTAACACCTTGTGAAGTCATGCAATGTGAAAAGATGTGTGATTTTCCTGCTGAAACAGCACTCATCAGTTAGCCAAACCATAATTTCTTATATATATATATCTTTATCATTGTTTAGTATTTATAAATAGGCAATTACTATAATTTAATTAATAAGTGTCAAACTTGCTGCCCTTACAACTTTGACATAAATCACTTAATACAAATATATTAATAATTTTTATGAGTCATTCCTTAGACTACAGGTTATCCAATAATGAATAATATTTCAGTAACAACTTTTTCACATGTCTTTGTTTATATGCTTATAATTAGATCACTCCACAAGGTGTTAAAAGTGGATATAAATCAATCCCTACCTTGCATGAGAATAATGTAGTGAAAATTCCACTACTAAAACATTATTAACTATTGGATAATCTCTAGTCTATTAAATATTTAATAAAAATTATTAATAATTATAATTTATATGGGAAAAGAATGGGAAATGTAAATGGAAAAACTAATATTAGATAAGCATAGATATTGAAAAATAAATGAAAATATATTATTTATTGATATAAAATACATCATAAAAAGAAAACCAATTGAATCTATATTTTGCCATAAAGACTACAACAGATGAGGTGAGAAATATTTAAACAAATTATATGGAGTTTGTTTAGTATGAAATCATAAATGTTTTGAAAATCTTGCTTACATATTACCAAATTCATGAAAGTTACAATACTTCATTTCTGTTGTGCAGAAGTTGATGATCCAAATTGAATTAGGTCCAAAAATTCAGGTGCACTATATCCAGTTTTAAGCTTTTTAACAAAAAAGGTTGTAAACCAACATCATGCAGGATATAGAATTATCTGATGAAGGCTATAAGCTAAAACCTTGTTTAGTGATATGATTAATGTTATAGTTGATATACATTTACCCAACAAAAACTATAATCTAAAAACTTGTCTGGCACTATGATTAAAATATAATGGATATAGACTTATCCAATAAAGGTTATAATCCACCAATTAATCTGAGACATAATTACAGACATTAAATATAGATTCATCTTATGAAGGTTATAAGCCAAAAACTAGTTTGGTGATATGATTAAAGTCACACTGGATATAGATCTATCCAATGAAAATTATGAGCCAAAAACTAATCTGGAACATGGATAAAGTCACATTGAATATAAATTTAATAAGCATTTTCTGTTGGTTATTCAATTTTACAATAAATTACAACACTGGAATGGATTGCACATGTTGTTTTTTTAGTTTTATAATAATCTTATCAAAGAATAAAGATAGTTGTATTTGTTATAAAAACTGAATCTTATAGCTTGATAATAAAATATTTAAAAGTGACTGAGTATAGAAAGTGCATTAGTTTCAATGTAAATAGAGACATAGTATAGTAGATCCATATTATTCACTGACAAATATCATATGCTAGAACTAATCTGGAAATATGGATATGGTATTGCATATAGATTTAACAAAGACATATGTTAACTATCTACTAATTCTTCAAGCATACAATAGATGGCAGCAGTACAATAGAACAAATAGTTTGATCCAGGTTACTTATATGATTCAAAACCCATAATTAAAAAAGAGGCTTTCATTTTTAAGTTCTGTTTAGCACTAGGAAAGAAGTTACAATCTCAAGACATTACTCATGAATATTCAATTCTGTTATATAAGGGAACATAAAATAACCCTAATTAGCACTCTATAGAGTAAAAATCTGTCTAATAGTGCATTATTTTTTTCTAGGCACATTAACTATTGATAAAATATAATAGAACCAATAGAGATCAAACAAAAGATTAAATTCACTGGAGACTTTATTAAGTCCAGCAATTCTGCCATTGTATCCATAGATTTGATGGTCATTAACATAATTTGTGTTTATCCATATCAACATAATATATCTATGGATGATAAATTCTATTTATGAAGCAAATGGGTGCAATAATTCTCTTGAAACTATTGATGAGACTTCAGTCTCATCTAGGAAGATCAAATAGACAGCTTTACTGTTGGATATAAAAAAAAACATATTTTGTTCATAATATCATAACAGTCCATTTTATGACCTAGTTCTTCAATTATTTGTCATTTTTGGGTACCTGTCCAGAAGAAGGATCTGAATTTGAAACAAATCTTAAGTGGTGTAACTATATCTTGAGTTATAGGTAAGTCTGACATACTTAGAAACTTTTTATATTTTTTATAAAGCAACTTTTCTTATGACATCTGATAAATGAATATGTAAAAAAATAAAAAGCCAGTATGAAGGAATAAACTTGATTATGCCAATAATATTTCTCAGAGTGCATTATAAAGATATAGTAAAAAGAAAGACAGTTTCACTAGGTTTACTAATTACCATGTGAAATGTTTAAAGCTTTGTTATTATTTTTTATTATCAAGCTTCTATTGACTCCTGTTTTGGATAGTTAAAGAATTCAAACAGAAATTTGCTCTCACATTTACACGTAGTTCAAAATATTATTTAATATATGATTGTTGGTAAAAGTGACATTGTTAATGGGAAATATAAAGTTGATCCTGAGGAAACATAATATATTCAGACAATTCTTTTCAAAACTTGCTAATATTCTAGTAAAGTAGAGATGAGGAAAATTATAAGCTGTTGAATAAATCAGTAGCAGCAGACTTTCTTGATTAAACTGCTAAAGAATACAGAAGCAACAGTTCAACTGTAAGGAAAACAGTAAAAATAGTTTTAGTAGTCTAAAATAAGACTCATCTCACAATTAGTTTAGAAAAATGTTTTCTAAAATGGATTTGAGAAAAATCATAATAATATATATTAGCTAGTAGTTAAGCATCATCAAATGTCATCAGATAATCTGTTTACTAAGGAAAATGTGAAAGAAAAATAATCCTGAAGCCATCTTCAACAAGTTTTGTCTTCACCTCAAGAGCATGACTACCTCTTTATCTAACCTGAAAAATAGTAAATCAAAACAAATGAATAAATTCATATGACTGCCTAATCTAAAAAATTATTAGATAAAAAAGATGTTAAATTCATTATGTTAACCCAACCTGCAAGTTATTATGTTAAAAAATGAATAGAATCAGCCTGTATGAAACCTGAAAATATTCTATTGTAAAAGCATATAAATTTAACAGTGTAAATTACCATGGAAATATGTTTTAGTGACAAAACTTACAAGAAGAAAACCATCATGAAAAATAACTAAAGATTATAACTAGAAAAGAAGGACTCCAAATAAAAACATATATTTTAAATATTACTAATTGATTACTTTCTGCATTAAATCTATTAAACAGATTACAATTTTCAAATGCATATTTTTGAAAAGCTCACTCTATTTTTGTTTGATTTTTATGCACATTGTAATGTGTACATTAGATGATTTTTAAAAAATAAATTATAATTAATAGGAATGAGTAATTGCTGTATTTTTTAAAAAAATAAGGTATGTTTTTATCTTATTCCTCCTCCAAATTGCTATTGTATAGACCTTTCTGATTTTCATAAAAAAAGGGAAAGAGGGTATATATTAATTTAAATTTTTTATTTTTGAAATTTTTTTCCAATTTTAACCATTAAAGGAAGAAATCATTTTTTTTTGTTTAAAGTTGGTGAATTGAATTAGTATGAGTCAGCAACAAGTTTATATTTCTTACTATGTGAAATTATATATTGATGATAAAAATGTATTAATTTGGAATTGTCATACTATCTTATTTTTAATTTTTTTAGTGATTTAGAAGTTAATTTATTAAATAATTGTAAAAAATATTAATCTTAATGTCTTTATTTCTTCAGCCATCTGTTCTATGAATAGGTTATATGTTGACTGAATTTTATTTTAGGATAGTATTTAAAGGATTTGAAATTATATTTACAAGTTTTGTAAATTATCTAAATCAAGCTATTCAAATAAAAATAGAGTGAACTTATATATTATACATTCTCTTATTCATAGTCAGTCCCTAGGATCCTTGTGATCTAAGTTCTTTATAAATGGGGAATTATGTTTGTATTTGGATATCCAGATAATGCTTTGGATGGCTCAAAGATATCATCTTTTAAGTTCATTAACTGCATTTTATATATTTTAGTGAACATCTAATTTATAGATATCCTGTATACTCATGTCCATATGGCAATAACATTGATGGAGACTTGTGTATTGTACCTTAAGTTTAACATTGAATATTGAAACTTTTTTAAATCCAGCCATGAGAGAAGATTGTTGATTATTTTTGATTAATGCTGGTGGTGTAATATATAATTAATAGTATAACTTCTTATATTTTTATTCTTTGCTGATCTCATGCTCCTTTGTTATTTGTCAATCATAATTCATTGCTCCTTATATATTTACATTTTTTATATTTACCCATTTATGTTTTTTTCAATGCTGACTGATGATTGTGATCATTTTACAGAGTTGATGATGACTTCCATATTCCCATGTTACCCCATTTCTTTCTATACTGTTACAAATTTCACTATAAACTATAAGAAGTAGGTATTAATCAAAAGTGGTCATATACAGAAATAGGAAAACATTATTAACCCAGTGAATGCAAATATAAATAAAAATATAGAAGAAATAAATAAGGAATGAGAATCAAGTATAAAAGGAATATGAGATCAAGAGCATGAGAATGAAAGAAGTATTTGTAATAATAACTATTATATTTAGAGGCTGCATAACTAGCATTAAGCAAGACTAATCAATAGCTACCCCATGTGATTTGATCTAAAAAAAAGTATACTATAGACAGGCTAATTATCTAGCCACTACAAAACTTAGGGCAAAATATAACACAACTACCTGGATGCATATACATAAGTACTAAAATATCTATCATAAAAATAATGCAAGAATCATGATACATGCTGATCATCATCATTACTCATAGCTATCTGATACTATAAGAATATTCACTATCAATAAAATAATAATTGTCATGTGACATCCAGAGAAACATACCTCTACATTTATGCAAATTTACTGTTACTATTCATGACTAACTTGGGATGGAAAAAACACTATGGACTGTGATTGTTAACAAGAGAAAATACATACATATTTACATTTATTTAAATAACTTCACTGGAATAACTTAAAGCAATGATAGATAAATTTATTAATTAGAAATTATTACAATAAAAATGAAATTAACTTAAAGCAATGATAGATAAATTTATTAATTAGAAATTATTACAATAAAAATGAAATTAAAGGTCTATTAATTATGCTATAAATATAAATACATCATTCTGATTTATAAATAATAGAAAATTTTAAAACAATGTAATTTACAGATATATCAATATTACTTGACACACACACATATATAAGCCACACAGACATGTCATATCATAATATAAAATTAAAATACTCTAATTGTCAAAAAATTAATCAAAAATTATTACATTTTAACAAGACATGCATAATGACCAATTAAACATATATGGGCATGCATGTAAATATGGATACACATTGGTGTTTATATATAAATGATATTTCATTTGTCAATAGTAAATTTATTAAATCCATATAACAGTATTTTTATATTATCACCAGACATAATTCATTCAATGTTGAAAATATACATAAAATAAATGTACACATATGTACGCAATGTAGTATATAATAAATTTAATGCTAATTTTAAATATTATCTTTAAAATTGGGTTGCATTTGTATTTTAACATAAAACAAAATTATTTGATACTAATTTTAAATATTATTATCTTTAAAATCAGGTTATTAGTACATTACTTTTAATTGTAAATAAAAGTTTTTAAAATAATCTTTAACAATCTACTTTGAAAGTTCTTTTAAAACTTTTTGGCTTTTGTTTCTTCTTTACAATATCTAAGAAAGCCTTCTGAGTTTACCTTTCTAATTTCAAAATAAATTTTTTGTTGGGGGGGGGGCCGCCTCCCAAGAAGTAGTGGGTGGTGGGGAGGGGGGGGGGGCTTCGCGCCGGAGGCGGGGACAAAAAAAAAAAATATATATATTTTATCCAATGATAACTGAAAGAAATTGTCTGGAGACAAACTAGTTTTTTATACTTTATTTTCTTCCCATATTTCTTTTTAGTTGGATAATTTACTCAAAGATTATTTACTTTTAAATGAAATATTTAACTTTAAATGAAATATTTAACTTTAACTGCAAAAGTATTCAAAATAATGTTATTTTCAATAGATATGTTGTATACACAGCTAATATCTGTTTGTGAACTAGGTCTCTTGTAAACATGTATGACTGCAGTAACTTCATCGTGCTTTTTTGCATATAAACTAAACAGTATATAGCCCCATAGCAGTGAGCTGGCCAGCACTGGAATCTCTCTGTAAGCTATGCTATTACAATCATGATAGAGCAATAGATTGGTCCATTGACATTTTCAAAATATGCATCTATCAGATAAATGTTAGCAGTCACTATGCCCCTTTCACTCTTTATAGTTTGATGGAATTCAAACAGGCAAGAAGTCTTGTACACACATATGGTCTATGAATCACATAAAGCCACCACTAACTGGAATCCATGTAAGATGAAACTCAAGACATGAAACTAGCAGCAACTGGCTTGCACTATATATCTGCATTCTCTTTATACCTTATTGCTTTTTATCAAACATAAATTCTTTACATGATGATGGAATAAAGATGAATGGTCTCATTTCTCATGATAAATTAAAATCTTTTTAAAAAGTCAATAAAATTATTATATTGTTAGAGATAAGTCTATATTTAACAATATTATATTTATCTTCATCTGAATTCCATGTATAAAGTAGAGTTTCACTAGTTACTGTACTAATTCTGAATCTAATTTAAGAGAGTATAACAAAACTGTTTTACTTGTAAAATTTTCTTTGATGGTTTAATGTGTTCTACATGAAACAATATATTATTTTTGAATAAATATAGACTCTTAGGACATAGCAAATATCAACAGCAACTGGAATTCTTAAGCTGCTTGTAATGTAGGACTATCTTCTATGCAGCAAAGATATAACAAAACAATGGTGCTTTACAGGTCATCCAATATTCCATTAAAACTAATAAAGTTTAACAGCACACCTTTATTCTACTTCAAGAACAAATGTCATAAGCTTTAATATTCAATGGATATCTGATAGTATAATGCTATAATATGTCCACTCTCTTATTAATGAGGACTATAATTCAAAATCAGTACCAGAACATTTTTGAATCTAACAGAGCCATCTTTTGTTTTTATACATTATTCAGACTAATAGCCTGAAATTAAAAAAAACCTTAATGAGTAGAATGAAAAGATTTACTTTTGAAAACATGAGTAAATATATGAAAAAGCCATGTGATGTTGTTGGTAGTAATCTTCTTAGTCAAATGATAGAAGGGACCTGCCATTGGTTTAAAAGCAACCTAGTGTCAGATCTATATCATTATATAAGAGAACATGGATTCAAAATTTTAGTTTTTTTCTTAACATTGTGATATTAGCTTAAATAGTATATTAAGGAGTAAACAGAGATTGCTAGTTGCAAAAGAGCATTAATTTCAACTTTGAATCCTAAGCCCTCACTGATAAGGCAAAATCCAAAACAATCTGGTAATCAGGATTTACAGCCCTATATGTAGTAGATAACTGAAATATAGTGATGAGATCTGGTCTTGGAAGCATGAGTAAGTCATGTGATATTAATGAAATAATCAAATGAATTATATACTTGAAAGACCATGTGATATTAGAGAAATTGAACAGTATTTATCCAGAAATGCTTTTAGCTCTCAAGTCCATAAAACTAAACCATAGTGGGATAATATTTTATGCAATTAGTGGTGCTAAAATTATACATGAGTAGCTAATAATAAAGTAAATTCAACCACACTAACAATATGGCTATGAGAGTTTTTTTTGAATTTATAGTCTTTTTCTAAAATTTCTGTAATTGTCATTGACAGTATTGACGTTAAGTTTATTGCAATTCCACTAATCATTTGCAAACATTTCATTCCCTCAAAGACAAATTTTTAAAGAAATCAGAGAGAAAGATGCATTCACATTTATCTGTACTGCTGAAAATCAACTGAAACCAAATCATTTTAATATGACACTTCATATAAAAAATGTCAAATATTTTTCCTCTTCATCACAATGAATTTGAGTGACATTGCAATTTAGATTACAATATTGAAGTAAATTCAAGACTACAAATTGCTTAAGATATAAATAAGACATCAAATTATTAAATTACACAAACCTTTGTTATTAAAACATACAACATTTAAAGCGATAATATCAGAAATGACCTAATCATTAATTAAGATAGAACATAAGATATGACTTTGATTGCTTCACAGGAAGTATTTTAGAAATCAGAATTTTTGTTATAAATTCACAGCAAAAAAAAAAAAACATGATTGAAATATCAAATAACTTAAATAACATTAACATCTGTAATTTTTTTTTTTAATGTGATTAAACAAAACCAGCTCTATATTGTAGTACCATCTATAGTAAGCTTCAGAAATCAATAATTTTGAAATAATAACACCTTGAAATCCCCATCCCAAACTAGTTTGTCTTTACCAATAAGACTTTTGCTTCAAAGGTGAAAGTAATTTATGCACTTAGAAACCACCTTTAACTTTATTATACTATTTAAACTAAAAACCTGAAATTGATAACATTGGCAGGTTTCAAAAGAAAGCCAACTTATTTAAACTGTTACAGAGATATAAGTCTAAATTATTAACTATACATTTCAGCAATGCTTCGAGATCTCGAAAAAATGGGCTACGTAACAGTAGCTTATTTGAATATTTACATTTGCATATATTTATTACACTTTTCATGAAGGCTATGAGTATGAGGCATGGTTCCTCAAAAACGTCCAGCCGATAAATTTTTAATAGTAAGTTATATTTTCTCTAATTAATAATTACAATTAAGTATTTTTTGTTTTTACATATAAGGAGAAATTAAAACCATATTTCTTTATTAATTGTAATCATTTCTTGTCCTCTGGCAGGAGATGGAAATTGAAATGCACTATCATTTGGTAATTTTTTTTTCAAGCCTATTATAGATGGCACTATAGTAGAAAGCTATTCTTTATTTATCATACTTTGGTTAAGCTGAAGAATTAAATGATTTATCATTATTATTATTCTTAATGTGATATCTAAATTTTAATGTTGACGGATATTAATGATTTTTCTTTGAAATTTTAATCAATATAAAAACTCTAACATTCAAAAAATAAATATCAGTTCAGAAGGTAATTCATATTTTTAAAATCAGAAATTTGTATGCAGTAAAAAGTACAATTATGGACACAAAATCTGTGGGTTAAAATCAAAAGAGCAAAGTAGTGGCTGTGCTAAAAACAAAGTATATATGACTATTGCATATTATTTATTCAGAAAGACATTCCTAGACTTAACAATATTGAATTAATTAAAATAAGTGCATGGTTATACTTTAAAAAAATTGTAAAGATTAGGATTTTGTGATTGATTAAACCAACCTTTTAGTGACACTGATGTATAAATGAAAAAAAAAACCCAAATGAACATATTTGTATTGAAGGGTGAGATGCAGAAGTTAACAGATAATCTCAAAAAAAGTTATCAGTTACACAATGAAGTCACCTCCCTGTCCTCATATTATAGTAATATTTATTTAATGCAACCAGACATTTAATTATATTTTCAAACTTATTACTATTCTATCTTTTCTATAATTGCATTATTCTACATTTTTTTTGTTAATTATTTTTACTGATACAGGCAAAACTATCAGAAGGCTTGTGCAAAAAATTCCTATCTAGTGCCTACTCATCCAATATCCCGAGACTAGTTTCTAGCTTGTGTATTTCATCAGTGCAGAGTCTTGGATCTGAGAGCATTGCACCTAGATCCAGAAACCATCTTTTATCTCTACTTAAATACAAAACTATGAGACTAAAATTGAAAACACAATATTTTCAATCCAAGATCATTAGCTTATGTAGTCATACAGGTCTGAACTCAGTTCAGTATCCACACATCAAAATGTATGGGTACTGAACTGAGTTCAGTCTTATATGACTTTATAAGCTAATGATCTTGGAAATATTATTGTTTTCAATTTTAGTCTTGCAGTTTTGTAGTTGAGATAAAAGGGGGCTGCTGGAGGGTTGCATTAAATCCTAAGATCTAGGTGCAGTGCTCTCAGATCCAAGGCTCTTCACTGATGAAAACCACAAGCTAGAAACTAGTCTGGAGATATTGGATGTAGGCACTAGATAGGTATTTTATGCACAAATCTTCTGGCAATCATTAATTACTCTGGCTTGCAGTGAGTGGCAGTACTCTAAAGAGTTTTTCCTCTTTTAATAACAGTTATGAGCAAGCATAAGAAATAGTCATCATGTGATGTTTAGTGGTTTATTTTTATTGATCTCTTAATTTATACATAATTTTAAAAGGTTGCCTTGACAACAGGTTGAGATTGTTATTGATAATGGGATTGTCAATATGTTGCCTGATTTTACTAATGTATATACGTATCACATTAAACTGTGTTATAGGTGCTTGTATATACATTGAACAATTGTATTATATAGGATTCATTATTTTTTACGATATCAGATTTCAATAGAAAAACTAGAAACTATATGGCAGACGTATGTGAGGACTACTGCAAAGCTTGACTGATATTTTAGAATATATAAGATCTGCTTTAGTCAAATTACAAATAGTATTTAAGGTTTACACTATTAATACTTGTTTTGCTCTATGATGAATCAATTTCTATACATTCAACTATCTATTTATTGATCTGTGGTCTATCTATACATTTGTCCATCAACCCTAAAGCATGATCACCACACTCATCTAATTAACCATCTTGTTCACTCTTATTCACTTTTTTTTTTTTTATAAAAAAAACAATTCTTTTTTTATATATAGTTGATTTAGAAATCATAATTTTGATCAATCTAAGATGACGGTTTAAGATTTCATTTTAAAAATCATAATAACTATATGTTAATGCATATAAATTTTTTTTCAAATTTAAATAAATAGTATGGATAATTGTGATATGATAAAGTTGAGCCTTGAGATTTTGACTTTTTTCAGGTGAAAAAATAAAATAATTTAAATCAAATGCTTATTAGTTATTTTAATTCTATCACTAATCATTATTCTTGAGGTTATTATTATTATGATGTGTTGTTATATCACTGTATACTCACCTTTTTTTTTCAAATATCTGTTAAAGAAGTGACTTGCATTGTATTCATTCAACCACATACTTTGAGTGTTCACAGCTGTTGTGCATATGATAAGTGTAGATTTAGTTCTACTCAATTATAGTTCATCTATCGAGTTATTGAGGTTGTTAGTGTTGTGCAAATATACAATGTAATTTGTACTTATATGTTGAACTATTTATATCATTTAATATCAAATATTTAACTGTCTTTATATAAAAACTTTATTTCAATTTTCCAATTACATTCAATTATCATTTAATATTAGATGATAGAAATACTCCAATATAAAACCACAACTAAAATACCATCATCACAAACCTTCAGGCAAATAAATACATTGTAATATTTATTTTCATATTACCTTCAATAATCTACTTTTACTTAATAATTCATATTACGACATATTATCAAACATTGACGGTGAAAAGCAAGTGATATTCCCAATTTTTATTCAACTCTTCAGCTGGAATTGCATGACTTGGAATCAGACTCTTTTTATATTAAAATAAATGAAAAAAGAAATTATCTTTAGATTACTAGCAATAGAGAATTATGTGAAATAGAAAACATATGGACTCAAGATGTGCTCAATGCTTAGGGGCATTTATCTTCATGAAAGTACTTTTTCAACAATGAAATTTATTGAATCAAAGTACAGATGCGCATTGACAGATAACTAACTAATTTATTGAGATTAACAATTACAAACATCAAAATTGAAATAAATAGTTTAGTAAATTAAGTCAAACTATCATAAAACTCTGCTAAAATAATACACTGATATTATAAACAATTACTGTATCTTGTCTACTGTTTCAATAAAACAACATAACTTTTTTCTTTTTATGATGCTTGCTAATTCTAACTAATAGTAATACTTTCTAATATTTTAATATATGTACTATATTTATTATTTTGGTTTGTAGCCTTTGGATAAATATTTTTAAAAGTGAGCCTTGGATTATTTTATGTCAGATAACCTTGTTCTAATGTATTTGAATAAATAAAAGATGTGTTTTGCATGGATTAGTGCAATAATAAAGTATCAAATTCTGGAGTCTAAGGTCCAATTTCAGCTTCATCTCTGGTACTCCACTTAAACTTTTTATGTATACTCGAACAATAAAGCCACTTTGAGGAGTAAAAGATCTTTATTATTACTTTCAATTATTTAGTGCAGTAATAGACAGGTGAATTCTGAAGTGCAAGGTCCATGGTTTGTGACTTAACTTCAATCTGCAAATTCTTATAAATTCCTAATAAATAATGTGATAATTATTATTACTTTCTCAAAGCTGACAGACAGGGTTTGTGGAAAGATTAAATTAATTAATAATTAGAGTATAATCATTTAATTTTCATTATACTACAGTATCTCTTTCTACTTAATATTAGATCCAGAATTATATCTACTTTTGAAATGATTTAGTAAAGAACTTTTTCATTTTAAAAAGAATCATTTTTTTCTTAAAAAAGATCAATTTTCTAACTTCCATTATAACTTTTAGCTTAGTTATTATATTAGGGACAGACTGGTATATTTCACCAAGACCAGAAGTTGGACCACACCTGATCTAGATTCAATACCTATTTTTGAAATGGAAAATTAACAATTTAAATTATGCACTAATCATTTTATTATTACTCTTAGTGTGGTAAATTGGTGGATTCTTATATTTTAAGATTTCTGTATTGATTCCTGATAGGTGAAATTAAAATATGGAGGGGGGGGGGGGTTGAGGTAATTAATTGAATGGAATCATGCTCAGTACTCAACTATTATTTAATCTTTTGAGCAGCTCCATATATCATTTATTATTCACTACTATTACTTATGTGATTATATAAATAAAAACCATAAAAAATTTATATAATAGCTTGTTTCAATAATATTTAATTAACCTCTTCAGTGAAATATATTAAGAAGTGCAATAAATGTTGGTAAAAATAAAAAGGGTGTTTATATGAAATAATACATTTATTATATATAAAAAAATTAAGTTTTATTTATTTATATGCAAAGCAATAACAACAGCATGATTATAATTGTTTCCATTTTATAACTATATACAAGATAATTTAAAAATTCTGTCTTGTGATTCAGTTTGGACTATTTATGTATTTTTTTTCTTTCCTAACTCTTGTTTTTTGATATGATTTTTTCCCCCACTACTGATGTTTATTTAATATTAGCTTATGCATTGATAAATAGATGTAATGACAAAAAAATATTATAGTTAATGAATCAAAAGTTCTGTGGAGTTTTAAAATAAAAATATATATCTGCTTCAGGAGGTTGTAAGATGCTAGAGCAGATGTGATCCATGGATTTTTAGTTCTAAATATGCCATCCTACCACTGCATCAAACCAAACAGATGCTTAAGCAAATGTAATTTATTGATCTTTAGCTCTAAGTATGCCACCTCACTACTGCATCAAACCACACAGATGCTTGAGCAGATGTGATCCACGGACCTTTAGCTCTTAGTATGCCATTCAACCATTGCCACAAACCACACATACCAATTTTTGGTTAGTTTTTTCATTTTTGTATATCCATTTCTCCCATCCTCTGGGTTACTAGTCTAAATTTTTCTTCTATTCTGACTTCCAAATAAATACCCTTTAGAATTAATAACATCATTGATCATGATGCTACATTATTTTTTGTTGTTTTCATCTTACAATATTTCTTTCCTCTCATCCTCCTTATATTCATTTTTGTCAGCACCATTATGTTTCAAAAGATGGAGTTTTTTTTTTCCAACGATCTCAGCGACCACGTCTAAGAAGCATTCATGCATAAAATTTTTAATAAATAATTTTAAAAAATCAAATAACTTCTGCTTGTGCCTTAATGTTTTAGTACAGAGTAAGAATTAAAGGTCCCCAGATCACAGCTTAACTGTCACTTCCAGTGCTCAAACATTTTAAAACTTCAGAGCAATTTGATTACTTTCCTCCACAACATAAATTTATTACTATTTTTTTAACTTAGTCAAGATTTTATCAATTCATAGATATTAAAGGTTTAGCAAATATTAATAAAAGAAAAACAGATTATACTTAGAATTATTAAACTTAAATGACTAATAACAGCAAATTATGACTAAAAGATTGCTAATAATCAGGAATTTTTGGTGTAATATTCTATCGTTTAGGCACTCAATCTAATAAGAGATATTTAACACATACAAACAGGTGTGATGTCATACTATTTTGTACTCTAGGAAAGGCCAACTATTTGCACTCCCAATACTTGCCAAATTCGAATTTGAAAAACAACTTTTTAATATAAATAAAAAAACCAAAAATTTATTGACTATCTTTCGCAAAAAAATTTATTTTGTATAAAATGTAACATTAGATATCAATCCAGCCTCCCCTAATTGAGGTCTGTGCCCTAAATAGCTCTGCACTACATATAATTTTGTTAATCAGAATTTACATTCAATATTTAATAAAGACACAAAGTTTGCCACATGTAAATCAAAGGAAAATAATACTGAAATTTATTACAAATGTATAGAAAAGATTTTTTTTTTAGTTCCAATATGTATTATTTATCCCCATTAGCTAAATCTACTTCTGGATAGAAAACGTTTGTATAATTCACGGTATAAAAACTTTGCAGACACACATATGGCAGACGACAATAAGTGACAGTCCCTCAAATTATAGTTTTATTTTCCTTTTAATGTATGGAAGATCTTCGTATTTGGTCGCGTGAGATAGGTTTTCATTATCTATTTAATTATGAGATATTTGAGATGAACTTATCTTTCAGTTCTTGATAACGTTTCAAGATAATGTCGCCTAAATATAACCAATCCAATTTATTTACCGGCTTGTTGGTGTCATTGCGGGATAAACAATACATAAACATAAAAAAATAATACACCAATAAAAATACTTCACTTTCTCGCAAAATTTGTGTCTCTTCTTCTTCAAGGTTGAAATTAATTTTATTAATTTTTTGATATTCTTCTAAATAAAGTCTAATGATATATTTCTGCATATTTATAGACGGAAAATTATTCCAGTCGAGTTTAACGTATGGGTGTTCGGGATAGGGTAAAATCATACAAAAACTATTAAAAATGCTGGCAAAATCAGTTCCACGAAAACTGTAAGCGCTTCCATCGAAATCTATGATATATAAACTTTCGTCAGGAAAGCCAGAGGGCAGCAAAATGTTATTAAGTTGAAAATCACCATGGCAATAAACAACGGGTGCATTCACTGACTGAATTAATTTTGTTAACCATCCAAATTCTTCTCTCGGACTTAAAGCGTGCAATTTTTTTAATAATTGATTTCGTTTAGGATCATCCAGTTTGTTTCTGGGATCATTTAACACCACTTCCAGGTGCATTTTCCCAAAATAAACAGTTCGGTTCGAATCTTTACTAATAGGTATATTCTGCGAGTGCAAGTGAGCGAGTTTTTTGCAGAGCGCTTCGACTATTTGAGGATTTTCTAGATCCTTTACAACTAAAGTTCTCGATACTATATATTCATCTAAACGGCCGTCTTCTAAAATGCCATAAACTTTGGGAGCTAAACCCCTCTCGGCCAATATCACGGCGATAATATTTTCAGTCATTCGGCGAAAGTTATTACCTCCTTCCACTAATCCTTGATCGAGTTTAATTACGACTTGGGTCGGTTCGTTTCCAATACTTTCAACACCTGGGGGTAAAGAAACTTTCATAGTTAAATTCACATAACCTCCAATAAATTTTTCAATCAAAATATCTTTTCCGCTAAATGTTCGCCATACTCCTCCCAGGTAATCTGCGCATATGCGATAGCATTTTTCTCTAAGTTCTTGGGAAATATTTTCCATAGTTTAAAAAAAAAAAAACGCGTTGTTTTTAAAAAAAAAATGGTTGACTCAAACGACCAGTCACGATTCAAAGAGGTCGAAAAGCTAGGGATGAAAATTAGGCCACGGCCTATTAAGCACGACCAATGGAGATTGACTATGTTTGTAGCTATAACTTTTAAAACATTTGAATATTTATATATAAAAATGATTTGCCTACTGTTTGTATAAACTTATTATATATCCAGACTTATACTAAAAAAGTATATTTGAATTAATTTTTAAAAAGATCGCCCTGATATAAAAAAATCCATGCGATGCGACGTAAGTTCGTTTTACATGTAGTCACCAGCAAGAAGTTTTAGTCACTATCTAATAAATTTTATTTTTTGCCTAGTGTTTAAGAATGGTTCTTCATCTTCGATTTCTATACTTTACTCATTTTTTTTTTGTTGTTATTTATTTCTTCCCTAAACAAAATCATATCAAAAATCTTTTTCACAATAAGACACCCCCCCCCTTCTCTCATTGAATATTTATTTTATCTTTTTTTTTCTTTCTATATTTTCTAGATCATATTCGTATATTTCATTTAGAATGCTCGTAAAATTTTAAAAATGTAATCACAAAATCATAAGACCAATCAATTTGTTCAACTTGCTAGATGTGATACTATACATAGAGACCACTTGTTGAGAATTTTACTCTACTTAGTTTACAGGTAAATAATGAATGTGTCCAAATTAGATTGAACATATAAAACAGCGGACCAATAAAATGACAATGAAAATAAATAAGTGGCCAATTTGGAGAGCTAGATCAATCAATCTGTTTCTAGTATGGAAAGAGATATGGCTACATATACTGAAAATCCATTTGAGAGGTCAGACAACATGAGACAAATATCAGATGACAGTAAGTTCATTGTTCACTATTTGGTAGAATGCAGTGAATTATGCCAAAAGCTAGAGCAAGAAGCTGCTAGAGGCAAGCCACTTGGATCTGATGTCACTGTTCTAAGGAGAAATCTCAGCATTTCTTCCCTAATACTAATTGTCCTGTTGACAACTAAACTTTTGCAACTCGCCAACTGTAGCAGAGATAAACCTCTGTATATAAAATATTATAAATACATCTTGTTTCGGTAAATGTATATAATAAATTCCTTAACATTTGTTTATTGAATTTGTAATATACTGTGTCTTTTTCTTTCTTTTCTTATGTATTAATTTCTGCTTTTACATATAACATTTACAACTTTCTTAAACACTTTAACAATACTTTTTTTATATATCAAAACTTTATTCTAACAGTTTCTACAGTCCTGCAGTCATCACCAGAGCTACAATATCCAAATATATAATTATACAATGAATAGGACCATGGATGAAAATCTTTAATGCCACTAGTCTTAAGATCATTCAATTGACAAAAAGATATATTTGGGGTAAGAAGTATAGCCTGATACCTACTAAAATAATGCAGCTACCGATTGGAGAAGGGGGTCTCAATTTAATTGACCCTAAGTCATTGGTGAGCTTCATTAAGGCAAGAGCTTATTTAAGGATCGTTGATGATAATTCGCTCAGGCCGCTAACACAAAATATTAATATAGATTCTAACCTGGGGTCGGACGGAGTATCTTATTTTGATGATATGATGATTGCATACAAGGATATCCAGGATGATCTAAACTTAGAGACCTTAGATAATTTAAAATATAAAGAGCTAAAAAATAGAGAGCTTTCTAATGAAAACTCCTGGCTCAATGCCTCATTAAAAAAAATTCTAAAAAATTTCCAATCTATTTGTACATCACAGTCTGTTATGAAATTTATTTTCAGATTGATAAATGGAATTTTGCCAACCACCACTTTTTTAAACCAAAGGCTGAAAATGGGCCTGGATGATCTATGCAAATGCTGTAACAGATCCGACGAGACCTTTCTTCACCTGATGGAGGAATGTACAGCCTTTAGTGATTTGAGATATATGGTATTTCATAAGCCTATTGTGAATCTAAGACTCTTATTTAAAGAAAACATTGTTTTATTCAAGCCTCATAATGCCATAGTTATTGTGCATGTAATGAGAGCAATATGGATATCTAGGTGTGCTCTGATCTTTGATAACAAGAAGATATATTGGGGAAAAAAATGGAAAAAGAATGGGATGACATGTTTTATAAAGGTTTGAAATTTTGGCCAAAAAAAACGTTTTTATTGGTATGGGGTGGTTATGTTCCTACAAGGTGTGAAATGTGGAGCTGAATGCTCTTACAGAACACTGATTAAATGAAAGGTGGAGATAATGTAATTTACTGGATACATTTGAACTTAATTTATTTTTTAAAGTAATGATTGTTACGATGTATGTACTGAATCAAATGTAAATATAGTTTTTTTAAATAAAAAAAAAAAATATTTATACAAACATTCATATACTTAATTAAATACACAAATAAATCATACATTTTAATATAAAATATTTAATAAAAATAAAGATTAAAAAAGTTTTTACAATTATAATTAAATAAATAATTTTAAAAATAAAGTAATATAAAATAAAATAAATGTGGATAGAATTAATTAAGAGTAAAGTAATAAAATAGGAAATAATTATTTATAATGATCAGGTTAAATGTATGTTTTATTTGTGTATTTAATTATGTATATGAATATTTGTATAAATGTAATAATTGTATAATTATATATTTGGATAGTGTAGCCCTGATGATGACTGTAGGACAGTCAAAACTGTTAGAATAAAGTTTTGATATAAAAAATAGTATTATTAAAATGTTTAAGAAAATTACTGAATTTGTGTATTATTAGTGAATGACCAGAACAGTATTCTAGTCATGCTACTGATAAAAATGCAATGCCTTCATTGTGAAATCACATATTGTACATATGCAATGAATAGACCATGTTTATGTTATGAAAATGATTTCAAAGGCATTCTAATAAAGTGCAATATCCATTTTTTTTATTGGAAGATATGGTGAAAAATTGAATATAATGAAGACCTACAATTATACAGGGATAATGAGATACTTCTTAAAAAATAAAAGCTTTCTGCAGTAGGAAAAAGGCAGTATCAAAAAATATCAAACAGAAGAATGGATCATAATGTTCTATAACTGGATATATTTATGATTCACAAATTGGTTTATATAGTCATCTTAAAACTCATCTAGTAGCAGCAGCAGCAGCAGTAGTAGTAGTAGTAGTAGTAGCAAGTAGTAGTAGTAGTAGTAGTAGTAGCAGCAGTAGTAGTAGTAGTAGTAGTAGTGGAAGTAGTGGTAGTAGTAGTGGTAGTAGTAGTGGTGGTAGTAGTGGTGGTAGTGGTAGTAGTGGTAGTGATAGTGGTAGTAGTAGTAATAGTAGTAGTAGTAGTATAGTAATAATAAGAAGGAAGAAAAAGAAAAAAAGAAGAAAAAGGATGAAGAAGTAGACCAATTGGTTGTCACCAAAACCTATTCTACCATCTTACTAGCTTTAACTCATAAAAAAACATATGCCAGCATCCTCAAGAACAATTTCTATGTCAGCAATAGCCAGGCTATTTCAAGTTCATTAATGAACAAGCCAATTTGATGTTTCAGGACAACTAATGCAAACGACATTTAAAACCTAGACTTAAAAACACAAATACATCCTCCCACCCCATGGTGTTGGTGCACAACATGCTGACAACAATTTTCCAAAAAATATTATTACCAAGTCACAGGTGGGTGCATAGCATGCTGACAACAATTTGCCAAAAATTAGTATTACCAATTTGCAGGGGATATTTTGCATCATTTAATACATTTTTCCTTCAATCCCATCATTATATTAACCACAGAATACAAGTGTTCTCTATATCATTTCCACTCCACTCTCTGGAACCTCAAGAAGCTCAGGTGCCTACAACTCAGACCCTGTTTTAACAGCTATTGGCTGTCTGAAAGTAATTGTAAGATGCATGTGGAAGAATAGCAACCTTCAGTCATTACAACTCATGAACTATAGCTCCAACATCATATCAGGGTGAACTCTGGAATAAATAATTCATGACTAGAGAGTAGCATAGTAAACCCACTTAATCAACCCACTGATCCAAATAAGGTTACAAGATCATTCCACCAATTTACCTCAAATAGCCTTTAAAGCCCAACACATGAACAATAAGTCTTAGCCTTGAAACCTACAGTGCCCACCAACTAATAAAGCACAATTTATGTATAGCCATATGTATTAACAAATATCACCATGTGCTTTTATATATTTATCTTATAATGCCCTTGTAAAATTTATGCAAACCTAATTTGAAATTTGTATCTTGTTATGCAACAATTATTATTTCAACTACTGTAAATCACCTTTTTTTGATCATAAGAAAAATTGTAAGCTCTCATTGCATATGTAATCTTGTGTATCAAATTGTATCTAAATCCTCATGTTTTTCACATACAACTTATGTAACACATGAATAATAAGACAATCATGGAAACTATAATCCTTCCCACCAAATAGACCTAATTTATATACAATCATACATTAATCTAACACCAACTCCAGCCCCAAACTCCATATATGTTTTCTTGACACTATCATGTGCTTCCATATATTCTTAAGATCCCATTTAAAAATTCTATGTAAACCTAATTTGAGACATGTATCCTGTTATGCAATAATGATTATTCTTTCAATTAGTGTAAATCTTTTTTTTTCTTATCACAAGCAAGATTGTAAACTTTTATTGCATATGTAATATCATGTATCAACTTGTATCTAAGGCCTCATGTTTTTCTGTTGTAATTTATGTAATATTTTTTGAGTCTCAATAAATTTTACATTTGAAATATAATAATAATAATAATAATAATAATAATAATAATAATAATAATAACAATAACAATAACAACAACAATAATAACAACAACAATAACAATAATAATAATAATAATAATAACAATAACAACAACAACAACAATAATAATAATAATAATAATAATAATAATAATAATAATAACAATAATAATAATAATAATAATAATAATAATAATAATAATAACAATAACAATAATAATAATAATAACAACAACAACAACAGTGCTGCTCATCAAATTATTTATTTGTCTAATAGATGTAATCTTTTCTCGTATTAGTGTATTAACATTATTATTATTACCAGATGTAGGGATTTTTTTAATTGGTTGCTTTAACAAATTTTTTTTTTACAACTTAATGTAAAGTAAACCAAATATTTTAATATATAAATAAACATGACAAATGTAGCAGACCTAAAAGGCTGTCATTTTTGGAATACTTTTTTTTAATTGGTTTCTTTAAAAAAATTGTTTTTTAGATTTAATATAAATTAAACAAAAGATTTTAATGTTATATAAATAAATGCGAGAAATTTATAATTGAAAAAAAAAAATATTTGGAACAACCCGGCCTGTTGGTTACACTTCAGAAATGTAGCCGACAAAGTATTAATAAAGCTAAATAAAATTAATTTTTTAAAAATATACCTGTTATATTTGATATGTGAATATGACAGCATTATGGACAATCGCTTTGTAAAACAATTGTTTGTTAGTTATTTCCTTTGCTATTATTTTTGTAATAGTTTTTTTTTAATTAGTTGTTTTAACAAACTTTTTTAAAGATTTAATGTATACTAAACAAAAGATTTTATTATATAAATAAATGGTAGAAATGAAGCCAGCATGAAAGGCTGTTGTTCTCTTAAAGCTAAATTTAATTTTTTAAAAATACCTGTTATATTTAATACATGAATTTGACAGTGTTACAGACAATTATTAATGGTGAAATTACTTCCTTACAATTGTAAATTTGACAGCATTGTGGACAAACATTCAAATGGATTTTATAGATAATGATTATTATTATTAATAATATCAAATCCAACCCAGGCTTAAATGTTCCATTGTCAATTTTTCAATGGAATGGGCAGTTGAATAATTGGAAGGGTGAGAATATTGAAACTGATCCATTAATGTTTGAGGAATTGCTATTTTAATATAAAGTGAGCACTGGTTGTGTTTATGTGTGGGAGTTTATGATCTGATTTAAATGATGGATGGTGATTCTGTATAAAATATGCATATTGGGATCATGTATCTTTTTTACATGGGTGTGGCCATTGGTTGCTTGAGATAGGGTGGAGTATGAATAGACTGAAAAATCCTGAGTTCAAATATCTTCATTTGCATATTTTATTTTATTTTTTTCTCTTGGAATTGGAATAACTATACTTGTTTGTGAGTGGCCATTCTTGATGATGATGACAGATCTTAATTTTCTTCTCCATAAAACATTTCAATGATTTAAAATGTTTCTCCTTATCTTCAACAGAAATTTTATTGATCTAATAGTATTTGTTTCTCTAATTTGTTTATCTGTGTATTCCATTTTTAACGAACTCTATGTTTTTTTTATACAGGTATACCAAAATATATTCTCTGCTTAATTGCTTTGCATATCTATTTGGTGTTCTTCTTGATCAAACTATTCAAAACTTATTGTAGTAAATTTAAATTTTACTATAGCTCAAGAGATTTTAATTTTGACTGCTAGTATACACAGAGGTATACTTTTTTTTAGTAAATGGAATTGCTCTCAAGTGTTTTCTGCAGTGATACTGGAGCAGATTGTGAACTTAAAATTTGTAGATCAAATCCAGCTTGATCTTTTTCAGAATTCAAATCATTTGATTTCTTATCAAATAAAATTAAACAAACAGCATCTGTTAATTAATGAATTATAACAATGATTACAAAGAATTGTGTTCTTTAAAATTATAGTATTGAGTTGTATGATTATCACACATTATATGCTAAAAAATAGGTCATGAACATAACTGTACAACTCTTTCTATCCATAACTGTAAACTTTAGACATTTACAACTATTTTTTTAACATATCAATCAATTACTCTCTTCAATTCAAAACGTTTTTCACAAATTATTCTTTCTAATTCTTCTTTATTCAGCAATATGTCCAATCCAATTTCACCTCTACTTTATAATTTTTTGAAAAAAAAATGAATGGAATATATTGAAGACAGAAGAATTAGAATATTTTACAACATAAGGTCCTTGACTCAATTCCAATTTTCACATTTTCAGTATTCAAACTTCTTATTAACTCCCAAATAATAAAGTCATTTGATTGTTTTGTTTAATCAATAATCAACTTTCCAGTATATAAAAGTTATTATCAATCCACTCATTATCATTTTCTTTACAAATTTTGTATATTTCATGAAGCTCTTTCATCTATATCTATATATAATGTATGAATATTATCTTATAATTTCATATATTTCAACTATATTCTATGATCATTTTCAAAATCTATTTTCAAATTGTTTTTATAAATACATGTACATTTATAAATCATACATAAATTTATAAAGATATAAATATTTATATTATTAATAATTTCCTATACCCAAATCCACATAAATTTATTTGCAACTTTTTGTTTTTATCTATGCATCTTTCTCTCTTGGCTCATTCCTATCACAATCATCTATTAGCCAGAATTCAGACCAACCTCTCACACTATGGATGTATTAGAAACATTCACTGCATTTTTTAAAGCAGGTTTTTAAAGTTAATTAACTTCAAATATATATTTTTCAAACTTCTATTCCATCACACATTACTGAAACATAGTCAAAGAAATGTGAAAAAGGTAAATAAATTTATAAAGTTATAAATATTTAAATTATTAATAATTTCCTAAGCACAAATCCACGTATATTTATTTGTATTTATATACTGGACTATTTCCATCATCTAATATAAGTGTTGAATATCTTTAGAAAAAATTAATTTTATTTAAATATTCCAAATATATTGAGCTGTTAGTAATAGACACAGGTTAGTATATGCACCACATTTTGAGAGGTATTATTCTCTCCTCTTCAGGTGCTGCTATCTTGATCAGTGACAGTACTAGCATAGGCATTGAATCTGGATCCTTAGATTTTTGAATGTCGAATTTTAAGGTGATGCTCTAACCAACTAAGCCATTTATCTTAAAATTTAATATTCAAGAATCTAAGGGTCCAGGTTCAATTTCCATGCTAGAACTGTCACTGCAGGTCAGTAACACCTGAAGAAGAGAGGAGAATAATACCCCTCATAACATTGTGCATATACTAATCTGTGTTCTATTACTAACAGTTGAATGTATTTGGAAGGTTTAAATAAGTTTAAATTTTTCTAAAGACATTCAATACTTATATTAGGTGGTAGAAATAGTCCAATATATAAATACAACTAAATACCATCATCACAAAGCTTTCCGGAAAATATCACATATATTTATATTTATAACTTATCATCAACACAAATAACAATAATGAAAACAGTTTAATATTTTAAATTTTTATCCTTAAACTTATTTAATTTTTTTATATTCAATTTATGTTTATACAATTACTTTCTCATCATTTTACAGAATAAGTATCTTGTTTATTCTGTAAATATATGTTCCATCCAATCTTATAAAAAAAATCAAATACAAACATAAACTGAATGTAGAAAAAAATAACTGATTTGAAGTATATACATTACAAAAAAAAAGTATTTTCCTTATTATTATAGTATCGCACTGTCTAATATTAGATTTCTTTTTAATTATCGGTAGTGTTGTTTTAAATAGCTGCCATGGCCTAGATGCAAAATGCAAAGCCAATAGACTCATTTACTAAATAATTGATGTAATTAATTATTGATTTATCATGCCTTGATAATTAGTAGTCAAATAGGTTCATAATAGATATCCCAGTTCCCACATGATGGGCTCCCATGGGTTTTACAGGATTTCTAATAAACATCAACACAAAATTAATATTCAATTTTTAATCAACTTATTCCATTCTGCTAACACAAAAAATGCACCATGATCAAAAATTATGGCCTTAAGTTTAGCCGATATTGGAAAATGCTGAGTGTCAACTATCATTTTAGTATGTCAAGTAGTAGTTTGAGGCATAGGACATGAGATGCAAAGTATGAAAACAAATCATACACCATGACGGGATACTTCATTCTTCTGAATAAGGACAATGGACCATAAAAGTAACTGCCATAATCTCTTTTGGTTTTGTAGGAATAATAGGATGCATTGGATTATGATAGCTTTTATTAATGGGGTTGAGTTGCTGATAAATCTCACAATTATTCAATACTGAAATGATTTTTCTGTATTCATGACATTTCAATATTTTCTACATAGAGTTAATTTTCTACAGTATATTTAAACATAATTAAAGTTTTTAAATTTTAAAAAAAGTTTCTAAAAATATTTATATATATCTACTATAGTTTTAGAATTAGTAATAAGTAGTATAATTTTCATTTGATTAATATGTTTTATTTTCATTATCACCTCAAGACTTTCGACCTTCATCACTTATGCCACCTGGATGGCCAGATGATGCAACAAGTTTACCATTCCTCATCCCAAGCCTGAAGTCATATTCATTTCTAAGTTGAAGGAATTTCACCATAAGGACAGTATCATCTCATCCAGATTTTTATTTGACAACACGTGGAGTCTGATTAAGCTAGATTAAACAACACCAGTGAGCACATCAAACTATCTGGTTGCCCGAGCAACATGGATAACTATTATTTTATTTACAACTGTATCATTCTTACATATGTTTTTCAATAAAGTTATTTATAATAATAATAATTAAAGTTTGAATTATTAAATGCTATTGTTATATGACGTCATATCATAAATAAACTGTAATAGACAAAGTTTTAAAATAAGAAGTTATAATATTATAAACTGTCATAATATAAAGGTAAGTTAAAAATTTAAATGTATTTTTTAAAAAAAAAATTATTAACTGATTACAATCAGAAAAATCAATGTCATCTTTACTACTGAGTAGTACATTCATCATAGTGTTTTATGCATCATCATTAACAGTAAATTATGTACAAGTATCCTTACAACTTCAATAAAACAGTTACAAAAAAGAAAGAAACAAAGGAAGCCTCAAGCATTTCAATAGATAATTAACCTGAGATTTCTGGAGTCTCCATTATCCCAATGGACATTTCACCCCCCCAGAGTCACATAGTGAAGATAGTGCATCCTCAGGGCACCATCATATACATGACCCTTACAGATATAGGAACCATTGAAGATGACAAATTCCCTCCCCTGAAAGAATACAACCCAACAAATCTATTAAATGCAAGAATCATAGGAAATTAAGATCAGAACTTGAAGGAGGTCATTCTCATATTGGGAGAAGTTCATTAGAAAATTTATCATCAAACCTAACTGAATCAGACAACTCAGACTCCATTCATTGATCATGCAGAAAAGAAAAGGAGGAAATCCTGGTCTAGTAAAGATCTACTACAAAAACAAATCAACAATGGTCAAAACAGCCTGAAGCCTATAGCATCTACAAATAGGTCACTGAAATCTTGATGGGGTATCTGAGATAATAAAATAAACATATTTTTGGTATATGCATTTATCTAGTTTACATAAAAAGAAAAAGGTGATATAATTTACCATTACTTAATGATGCAGTTATCTTGTCAAGGTCTTAATAACAATTGTTTGAGATAATGTAGAGATAACATGCATATTACTATTGGAATAAAACATATATATATATTGTACCGATATCTTAGCAGTACATATAAAATTTTTGTCTAAAAATTATTGACATAAACAAGCTCATAAACAATGTAAAATTAAAATTGATAATGAATAATAAAATCAATTTGTTGTCCTTAAATAATTGAATTATAAACAAAGAAAAACATTTCATTTTAAATAAATAAATTTGTCAAAATTTAAAGAGTTATTATCAGTAAAAGTACAATTAATTAGTAGAAGGGGGAGAGGGTTTGCTTTAGAAATGTCCAATCTAAAAGTCTAAAGATCAATTGAAAGGGAGAGGAGAATTAACTTATAAGTTTTAAAAAGTAAATAAGAGTTAAAATATGACGGTTCAAGAATAGATTTTTTTCGAGTAATTAATTAAAGGTACTTTTTCTCTTTATTTAAAATATTAAAGAGAAAAAAAAGGGGAAGACAAGTTGAAACTAAAAGCTTAAAATATAAATGTTTTATATAAATTAAAAATATCTCTTGTTTATAATTAGTTGATTTTAGAAATATTTATGTGCGTAAATGACGAGTTGATTTTAAATATAGCAAAATGTGAGCTTGTTGATAAAATAAATATGTGCATGCTAAATATTAAGGAACAAATGAAAGTTAAAAAATATTGTATAATCATAAGATATATAAACACAGAATTTGCAATGGCTATGAATTAAAAATCCACAAAACAAATTTGCAATGGTTACCAATGAAAACACATAATCAAAAGCTTATCAAAGGAATGTATTCAAAAATAGTGAAGGAATTTCAACAACAGAGATAGCTGGCAGACATAACAACCAATTACTAAAATGACAACAGGCTATCATATAAATAGTCTGGATTTTCATCAAGCAGCAGTTGAGTTCACAATCCGTGGAGTTCATTCAATCAGTTATTCAATCAGTTCACAGTCAGTCTTCTTATTCATTTGTTAATAAAGGCCATGCAATGCTAGGAATCATACAACTTTTCTCCAAGCCTAAGTCCGATGAAACAGCAATTTTCCCGGTAAAAGTGATGCCTGCTTAACAACTTGAAAAATCTTCAGGAATGTTTAACTGTCTTAAAAATAATGCCACGGAATACTAAGCATTAAACCTCCACAAAAACCTCAAATCTAACTGGTTGAAAAGATTTTCATGTGAAGCAGCAACCAGCAAGAAGACAAAATCCTATTTGAAAATAAAGTTCACAGCAAACAGCAAGAAGTATTCACATTCTACAATCCTAGGTAACAAATAACATTTTCTTATTTCCATTTATAATTAATGTAGCCATTGCAATAATTTGAAGCCTCCCAGAGTCAGTTAATAAATGAACTCTATAGCATGCATAAAAATCTATTGATGTGCATGTTTTGAAATGTTGTGTATGTGAGTGCTTTATATTTTTTATTGATTTCATGTGTTTATTAAATGCCATGTATTATTTAATGCTTGTGTTATATTTTATTATATGAATTCAGAATGTGTTATTAGTCATTATATGTAATTAACATTGTCTAATTTAATTAAGATCTTATAAAAGTATTTAAAATCAGAATAATAAATGTTTAGTTTAAATAAATTAGTTTAAAACATATTTGTCGGTCAATTCTTTACCACTAATTAAAGCAATAATGTGTTAGATTATTCTTTTGATTGAGCTAGTCATGGGATATTTCGAGTGCTGGATTATGGGCCTACTCTCCAAACATGTTAGTTCTCATAACTAGCTAGTGCCTGAGGTTTATCTCAAAACAAATAAAATGCTTAGATAGTAGGGGTTTGAATCTAGCAGTCATAGTGGGCCATGGTCTGGAAATGTGATCATGTTATGCATTGCATAGCTCAATCTGATTCTGAGTATCATTGATAGCTCTGCTATTGATAGTATTCTCCCTTCTGCTTGAAGGGCTGGTTCGTTCAAGTAATATCTATAATATAAAGTTATAAAATTATGATAAATAAGGTTTAAACCCAGTTAAACTGAGCAAATAGAGTATGCTGGATCATCTTATGAATGCACCCAGTACAATATATTGTACCAAAATTTTAGTTGTACATATATGTTTTGTCTAAAATTATTGAAATAAACAATTTCATAAACAACGTAAAGTTTTAAACTTGATTAATAAATAATAAAATTATTAAGCTGTCTATAAATAATTGAATTAAAGCATCTCATAAAAAAGAGTAAAGCTAAAAGAGTTTAAAAAGTTATTCATACAAACATTGTTTATTAATTAGAAGTGGGTATAAAATCTAACTTAGACAAGCTAAAAGTAATGATTTTTAAATAATTAAAAATATCTCTTTTCATTTAAGTTAAAGAAAAAGAAAGAAAATCTTAAAACCAAAAGAAAAAAAAGAAATATCTTTTCATTTAAATTATTTATTAGAATAAAATACACATGTGCGTAAATAGCGAATGATAAATGTGTTCATGTTAAAAATATTAAAAAGAAAAACAAATGAAAGTGTGTAATTGGAATTCTATCAAAGCTTTAAATATTGTATACACTCATAAGTGATATAAAAACAGAATTTGCAATGGCTACTAAGTAAAAAATCCATAAAACAACAAATTAGTAATGGCTACCAACTGACAACAGGATTAAAATCTTATCAGAGAAATGTAATCAAGAACAGTGGAGGAATTTCAACAATAGATATAGCTGGCAGACATAAAACCAATTAACAAAGTGACAACAGGTCATCACATAAAGTCTGGTTTTTCATCGATCAATCAGTTGAGTTTGCAATCAGCTGAGTTTAATCTTTCAGTTGAGTTTATTCAATCAGTTACTCAATCAGTTCTTAGTCAGTCTTCTCATGCATTTTTTAATAAAGTGTTGAGCAGCTTTTAGGAGCATACAATAAGCTCCAAGCCTGTCCTAAATAGCAATAGCCTGTCTGAGATGAAAGTAATGCACACCTAATAATCTGAAGCCACCTGATGTTTGTCTTAAAGAATAGTGCCATGAGATAGTAAGCATAGAAACCTCCACAAAAACCTTGAATCCAACTGGTTGGAAAGATTTTCACGTGAAGCAGCAACCAGCAAAAAAATCCTATTGGGAATAAATTTCACAACAAACAGCAAGTATCCACATTCTGAAATAATATGTAATAAATAACATTTTCTTATTTCCATTTCTAATTAATGTAGCCATTGCAATCCTTAAGGCTTCCAGAGTCAATTAATAAATGAACTCTATAGCATGCATAAAGAACTATTGATGTGTGTTTTTTTAAATGCCATGTATTATTCAATGCTTTTGTTATATTCTACTTTAGTGTGTGAATTCAGAGTGTGTGCATAGTCATTACATAAAAATACCATTGTTTATGTTGGTTAAGATTTATAAGAGTAATTAAAATTAGAATAATAAATGTTTAGTTAAAATAAATTATCTTTAAACGTAATGCTTGTTGGTCACTTCTTTTACCACTAATTGAAACAAAAATTTGTTATTGTATTACTTTTGATTGAGCAAGTTGGGATTTCTTAGGTGCTGAATTAGTTTGCCATTATTCAAAGCATGTTAATTGTTTTGGTAATTGACTGGCATCTGGAGTTTACTCTGAAACAAAAATGTGCTTTGAATGATAGGTGTTGAATTCTACAGCTAAGAAAATATGTGTCTTTCAAATGTGGTCACAATCATATATATTATATATATATATCTCTAGTTTGGTCACAGGTGCCTTCTATGCATTATTTTTCTCTGCCTAAGGGACCATGGTGGAGCAATACTTAAATTGCACTGGTGAAGAGCAAACATATATTATAATTGTATCATATTTTGTATAAAAGTTTTACAAATTATATTTCATAATGTTATTTTATTAAAGACTTAAAGTGCATGTTAGATGTTGTTTATTATATCAATCTGATTAACACACCACTTGGTTCAATATATATATATATATTTACTTGATTCATTTTTCATTTGTGCATTTTATCAAGTTAAGTGAGTAGTGCAACATTGTATGAGTTTCATGAATCCCAAAGCTATGATTTGGTACAAACAGGACTTCTGCGAAGGTTAAAAGTTTAAACCTAGGTCTCGAGTGGTGCCATTCTTAGTCATTAATAATGTAACCAGACAGAACTAATAGATATTCTAGCCACTTTAGGTATCATGGTTTACATTCATATAATAAGCAGGAAATACTACTGTGTGGAGTTAACATTATCAGCAATAGACTTTAAATTGATAATGTTCTTAAGTATGCTCATCATAGTCAGTTATATTTTTGCCAAAGTGAGGTGAGATAATAGAGGTCATGTTACTATATATATATATATATATTGTAACAAGTCTGTTATGTGGCACCCAATAATATAATGTGTGTGCACAAATATATATAAAGTTGAAAAGAAAAGTAGAAATAATGACAGATAAAAATTTTGTAGATTTTTTCTGCATTTTCCTGGAATAAGTAAAAAATTAAATAATTATGAATTTAAAAGAAAATTTCATTATGAAATAAATATTTAAAAAGGTCTAATAAATATTAATATTTTAATTCTGATTTTGAATTTAAAAATAAGCATGTTTCTAATAATTGTAAAAATTTATATTATCTATTTTTGAAATCTTTTAATTAATGCTTGTATACATTTCTCTATATATTTTTATGTAGAAATCCTTGTATATCACATTTGATAAAAATGTCAAAGTTACTTTCAAAAGGATTAGATAGCTAAAAACAGTTTTTCAATTAGTGTTTTTGTCACCATAGCAATCCAAGACTATAAAAAGTTTAGATACAAATATTATTTTAGTTTGGTTTTGATATTTTTGTGTAGTTGGCTAATATCTTGCTGCAAAATTTGGTTTTAGTTCTTAATGGAGTTAGCTGCAGTTTGTTGCTAGCTGTAGCAGAGCTGGACAGACGAGATGGCTAGCAGAGTTACACAGAAAATTACCATGAGGATATAAGAATACAAGGAAGCAGCTACTCTACAGTTCAATGGTGGAGTTTGAATTCACATGGAGGAGAGGATCAATTTCTTTGTAATTCATAGCTACAAATGTGTTCTGAGGAAACAGCTAACTTGCTTGAAACAATTTGAGACAGAAGGGAACTGATTCAATGCCAATGTTTAACTGATTATTTCTTTCCCAATACTGATAATTGTGTGGACTATGCCTGTCCTGATTATGACCTTTATCCATCAACTTGCTGAAGAATTATTATACATCTGGCCGTTTATATATGCAGAGAAAAACAGATAAATCTATTTATATGATGTGAGTTGCTTTTAAATAATTCATTTATTTTAAAATTTCTATATTTAATTTAAGACATTATGATTAGTTAAGAGCAATTGTGATGATCATACATTTATGGAGAGAATATTATTTTTAAATAATTTATTGAGAAAAGAACAAAATAAAATGACATTTAAAAAACCTATATTTTTAAAAAGAAATAATTGTGCTTGGATTAAAAAAAATCTAAAAGTAAAGAATTAATTAATTGACATCCTGTTTTTTTAAAAAAGGAAGAAATAAAACAACAAATCATTTTAGGGTAATCTGTCAAAAAGTATTAAATAATAAAATATATCTGCTGGAGGATTTAACTTTTATCAGTGATCAAGAAATTGATATTTTTCTTTTTTAAAAAAGATATTGAACTGTTATGAAAGAATTAAACACAATTTTATATACTTTCAATATTGGATTAATTATGAAAATATAATATTAATGTGATAAATTAAAATATATAATATAAACATCAATGTGCACATGCATTCCTATGTGCACAACATATATGTTAAATCAAGAATTAATTATATATTATAAAATTAATTTTATTTTGACAAAAATGAAATATATGATATGACCATCAGTGTGTGACTTTAATTCAATACACACACATATATGTTAAATATGTTATTTAATAATGTATTTTATTTTATGACAATTTAAACATGTTCATTTTATATCAAGCCACATGCCTGTGTGGTGAATGGGTTTGAGTAAACCTAATGGAACATATATGTCAACCATAATAATAACTTGAATTTTGTATATTATTCATGTAAATCATAATGTGATAATTTGAAATTTCTATATTATGCAAAATCAGAAGCTTTAATTGATATATGTATAGCCTTATTCTAAAGACCTTAATTTCATTTTTTATTGTTGTTAATAAACTTGGATTCTTTCGTTAAAATTATTCCAGTGAACTTTATCTCTTGGTCATAATAAAGTAATAGAGCTTATGTTCTCTGAATTAGATTCATGCATAATGGTCTGAAATATAAATGGGATGTATTTAGTGCTTAAGGATCACCCAATATGATTGATATATTTTGGTTGGTGCCTAAGATTATATTCTTTAAAATCCATGCACTACATATTATTTAGTTTAATCATATCAAAAATTTAGTTTATAGTTGGCCAGTACATTAATGGTACTAAGTGGCCAGAGCATTGATGATGATCAGCATGTTTTAATATTCCAGAATTGTTTTCTGATGGTATATTCATATGGATTAGAACTTAGTTTGTGCATCCAAATTATGTTTAAATAATTGCCCTAAGCTAACAAAGGCTCAATAGTTAGCCTGGTCTCTAAAAGACCCATTTCAAATCCAGTCACCAGATTAACTGTTGATTTATATTTTGTATTATTCAAATTCAGTCACAAGATTAACTGTTGGTGTATTTTGATTGATCATTCATGATGATTATTTCTTTTGAGTTTTACTTTTATATTGATAATAATGGTTGATGTATAGTTAATCATGGTTGCTCTAAGAAGTTAACTGGCTAATCTCACAAAGATCTCTTGATCTCATGCTCTTTTATGTAATATATAACATTATTTATATATATATATATATATATATATTTGATATTAAACATTAATATCACACTTTAATATCATCTTCTAATATTTCACATATCTTAAATATTATATATACTTTAAATTTCATTATATGAAATATCTTGTTGAATTTGGGGTGGATGATGATTTTCCATCACCCTGGACTAAATACCTGGATCCCTATCCTATTATAATATATATTGTGACTGGTGGCTTTGCCAAGCAACCTAGTGTTCATTATTGCTGAGTTAAAGAAAAGTTTTTTTTATGAGAAGAATTTATTAAGTTCAACTATTTCAGTAAATTGTATGAGCATAGGAAAGTCTAAATAGTAAATGATTAAAATATTTCTTTCATGAAGAGACAATATTGTTTTAATTGACTACTTTACTAAAATATTTAAGGTTATAATTAAAGTATATGTTATTAAGTTAAATCTAAAATATAGCCAATCATATTGGACAAGTTTAGATTATTTAATACAAGTTAGAATAATTACATTAGTGCCTGAATTAATTATAATAAATTTAATGTTAAAATTTAAGTAGTTATTACAATTTAAATAAAATGTTTATTTAAACTAATTTGTAATAATAATATCAATTTGTTAAATAATAGTATTAAAATTGAGTTAAGAATTTAAAACTAAATAGGAAATCAATTATTGCTATTTAAAGAAAATGTAAAGTAATTGGTTTAAAAGATATGGGGTGATTTCTGAATGTGTGACTGTGCATGCTTATATTATAAGTTTAAATTCATTTGTAATGAAAATATTTCTTTAGTTTGTAATATTTAATATTATTCTAGAGCATTTTATTTAGTTAAAAATTTTAAATACAGTGTTGCTGTGTCTGCAAATATGACTGGGCGGCCAGCAAATGAATATATACAATAAAAGACTCACAATATTTTAAGTAATCAGAATAGTGAATAGTTTGTAACAACACTATCTCCACAGTTCACTAATGTTCAATTCCCTCTATGTACATTCAGGATGGCTGCTACAAAGCTGTTCACAATGGGCTACCTTGGCACTGCGACCGACTATAAGCTCTTTACAGCTTCCATCTCTGCAACAGTCCACCAGCAACTCCACTTGAAAACCGCTGAAAACTCAACTCTTCATTTAACTGCTATCCAGATGGTTTCTTCAGTTTATGGTCTCCCAGTATCTGTGGGCCTATTCAGCTATGCCCGTGAACTACATTTGCATTGAGTGCTGGACATTAATTGAAGCACTGATGCTAGATCTCTCTTACCAGAATTGAACAGGAAAGTCAACTGGAGATGCATTCTAATAATGGCCTTATGTACTTGTTACATACTCTTTTTATTGCTTTCTGATAACTGCAGCAATTAATTACATTCTCCAATAAGGTAAGGTCTCTTATCTAGAAATATTTGGAATTGTCGATTGCCATTACGTTAATGCTTTAATTAAATTCCTCAGTTATCAGTACGCGATCTAAAAACAATCTCTGGAATAAATTCTAGTTTTTCTGGAGTGCACAAACTTGTATGCAATTTTTACAAAATACAACAAGTGTTAGTGAACGTCAAATATTATTTATTTAGATAATTTAAAATAGTTAAAAAGTTAATAAAATTAAATAATATTTATTTTATAATTTTATTTTTTTTAATTTAGCAATATAACTTGGTTGACGTAATATTTCTAGACTACCATATGAATATTTGGCTGCCTTGTTCCTAAATTTAGATTTAGGCTATGAAAAGACCAATCAACTGTTAATTTAAAGGTGGAGAAATCATTAGAAAATGATGTTTCTTTTTAATCAACTAATTATTAACTAAATTTGTAGAAGTCTTATAAATATTCATACAATTAGGCAAATTATTTTTAATATAATATGTTTCATATATTTGTCTTCTTTTTGGATCTTTGATGAAATTTAAATATTTAATACTTTTTGTAACATCTATTGCAATGGTCAAGTTCAATCCCTTCTCATTGCACTTTTCAGTTTAACAACCAAACTCATCTATGCTGGGTTCAAACCCTTCATTTTAATAAATAAACATATAAACCTTTCTATCATGGCTGAGTGTGCAGCATTATATATGCACATATAAATAAACACTGTACATACATAGGCTAGTAAATGTTACAGCAAATATAATAGTTAAATTTTATATTTTATAAAGAAATGATTTATGTTAAAATTTTAAATAGTAAAGATGTCAATTTATTAAATATAAATTTGTATGTGGATGTATGATTCATCTTATATATATATATAGAGAGAGAGAGAGGTGTGATGTAATTTTGTAAAAGAGCAACAAGCTTTTAGATATATTAATTAAAAATAAAATGTTAGCTGTAAACAAGTCCACCACACCTGTGATCAAATCAAGTCTTGAAAATTGATAATTGCTATACTCAAATTTGTTTACAGCAAAAGTGTAGTCATTAAAACCACTGTAGTAAAACTATTTTGACACCTAGATGGGGATTTGCGACACCATGGAAGCCTAAACAAAAGTATTTTTGATCAAATTGGGAAATCTTATAATTTAATGTGATATTTTAAGAGTTAATGGGTTTCCAGGTAAAACAAATTCTTTTCTAGTTAAGTACTTTGAAATTAAAGTATAATTGGGGTATATTTTGATCTTGAAGTGGCAATCATTAAGTTTAGTAGATCATCGCCATAGCTAATCTATGTCAGATTGATCTTTGAAAGATCTGACTGGAGAAAGGTGATGAATACTTCTAAAATCAATAAAGGCAACTGACAGCCAATGCTTCAATCACTGGAACTGCCATAAGAAACCATTCAGCAGCAGTTTGCTCAAGAAGACCATGATACCTGAAAGCCAACACGTGCTTGTACAGTAATATCTTTACAAATATCTTAATTAAACTAAATGTAACCTACGCTAATTTCTTTGTCTATCACTGCGGTTATGCCTATAATATCTCTTTACTGTTATTACATGCCAATGCCTCAAAGCAGCGAGCATTTAAATGTAATAAATATTCAGAGATATAACTGCAAATATCTTCCCCATAACTATTTTCTTAATGACATTCTCGATGCTCACTGGTTCAAATTTTTATAATTCTTATTTAATTTTAAATGCATTGTTGTCTGCTATTAAATTTCCATCTCATTGAGATTTCTGAATAGTGTGATGAACTAGTCTTAGTAATACGAAAGTATATTCAGTAATTATTTGGCCAGTCGATCAATATGCTTTCCCCTCCTTATAATAACTTATATATATAGATTGAAGCCTATAAACCAAGAGTTTTATTATATTTTCTTTACACTTCTAATGTCACTTGATTATATAGTGTTGTTAGAATTGGCTTATAATAATAATACTGATCAGGCTATTGCCCATATTTTGTAATAATTAATGTCATACTTTCGCTTGGCGGATTATGTGATGTACTTGATTTAATGTTACGAGAAATAATCAAATACACCTAATTCAAGTAACTATTACTCTCTTGCATAAAATTAAGACATTCCACTTAACAGATACAAGATTTTATTAGTATAAAAATTAACAAGCATTTATAAACAGGATTATCAGTAGTTTACTAGCGCCTGAAGGCTTACAAAAATAATAATAAGACAGGTATAGTCTGTATAATTATCCTAGGTCGGTCTTTATTACCTTCAGACCCGAATATCTGGTTCTCCTCCCATCATTGGTCCTGTTCCAAAATTCACGCTGCACATAAGTCTCTCAGAAAATCAGGACTGATGCTGACTTGTCTTTTTCCCGCTAGATTGTATCTACTTTTAGTTCTATTGTTTATTCCTTAACAATTTTAATCGCAAAAGTATTCTGGGATTATTTCTGAACTAATTAATTAAATTGTTCTTTACATTTTTAATCCTTCATTTAATTAATTATTTATTTGGATCTTCATCTTGTTTTACACCTTGCTTTTTATAAAATATATATATGAAAAACCATTTGTAATTTCTAATTTTTGTTTTTATTAAATCAACTTGTTTACTTTCACATGTAATTATTTAACACTTTTAACTTCTGGAGTACACACACTTTCAAATGTATTTTTCTTAATATTAATCATACTACAACATAACAGATTAGGTATTAAATTCATGTTAAATGTTTAATGTTTTACTGCATTTTCTCCTTAAGATGGGACCTCAGGAAAGTCCACCCCATCTTACCTTCTTTCAGAGCACACACTAGTAAGACCTGATGTATAATTTCAGGCAGTCATGTTAGCCACCCCGACCTTCTTAAAACAGCATGACGCTCTGTCCCAGGATACCAGTGTGGTCACGAAAACCCTTGACTCTAATCTAACCACAGGGTGCTCTGTTATTGTAATTTTCCAGTGCTGTAGCATGCCAGTCATCTCATGTAGCCAATTCTGAGTCTCATAATTTAATTAATAAGTATAAAACTGAAATTTATATATTGGTTGTTGGGTTCAATCTCAACCCTGAGCTGATTTATATGCTCATAATTTATTAAGTTAATAATGTTTACAATAGGTTGATATATATAATTGTATTAAAAAATGCATGTAATATTGTTTAACATATTGTTATGATATAATCAATTGTTTTGTAATTATTGTGAGGTGTTTTAATTTGTTTTAATTATTTATATTATTATTGTTTGTTTTAATTCCATTATTGGACACTGGATGGTTTTATGTCGGGTGATTCGTTAACGTTAAATGGCTTAGTAACATTTAAAAAGAGCACCAAAGGATTCCTGAAAAAAGCTTTTTATGTATAAAACTATTATTTAATTATATAGCTGTTGTAAATAATAATAATAATTTTATTATTATTATTATTTTGTGGATGAGCAGCATAAGGATTTTTATTCCTTTCCATTTTTTAATGTATATACTGTAAATATAAATGAATGAAGAAATAAAATAATCTAATATATATATAAGTTGATTAAATCTCTCTAAATAAAATTCAGGTAGTTGGATTTATAGAAAAATAATCCGTATATATATTGACCAAATTCCAACAACTTTATTTCTAATTTAATTTTATAAAATAATAATAATATTAGTTAATTTAAATTAATATACTTTGAAAATATATTATGCAATCGTGAACATACATGTCTTAAACATTAAATGTTTTTAAAGTCATTTAGAAATTTATTTTTCAGCTCTAAGTAACGTATTAAAGCCATTTCGCCGAAATCTAACCAGTCTAATTTGTTTACCTGTTTATTACCATCATTGCGGAATAAAGAATAAGCGAGTAAAACATAATACGAAAATAAAAACAATATTTCGTTTTCACATAGAATTTGATTTTCTTCTTTTTCCATATTTAATTTAACATTATTAATTTTTTGGAATTCTTCTAAATAAATTCTAATAATAAATTTTTGAACGGTTAATGTTGGAAAATTATTCCAATCGCATTTGAAATAGGGAGGTTCTGGATAAGGCAAATTCAAACAAAAACTATTGAATAAACTGGCGAAATCAAGGCCGCGATAATTGTAACCGCTTCCATCATAATCTACGATATATAAACTTTTGTTTGGAAAATCAGACGGTAGTAAAATATTATTAACTTGAAAATCACCGTGACAGTAGACAACAGGAGCGTTTACAGAGTGTATTAGTTTTTTTAACCAAACCAATTCTTCTTCAGGCTTTAGAGCTTTGAATTTACTTAGCATCTGATTTCGTTTAGGATCACCCAATTTGTTTCTAGGATCATTTAATATCCCTTCAGTAAACATGTTTACAAAATGAAAAAATCTGTTGGGATCTTTAGTAATAGGAATTTTTTGGGAATGTAGCCAAGCGAGTTTTTTAGCGATATTTTCAATTATAAGATGGTTTGATAGATCTTTCGTGACTAAGGTTCTAGACTCAATATATTCATCCAAACGACCATCTTCTAAAATACCATATACTTTAGGAGCTAAACCGTTTTCTGATAATACCACTGCGATAATATTTTCAGTCATTCGACGAAAACTGCTCTCTCCTAATAATCCTAAATCAAGTTTAATTACTGCCTTTGTTGGTTCTTCGCCCACACATTTAACATTTTGAGGTAAAGAAACTTTAACAGTTAAATTCACATAACCTCCTGAAAATCTTTCGATCAAAATATCATCTCTACTTAGAGTTTTCCATACCCCTCCAAGATAATCCGAGCATATGCGGTAGCATTTTTCTTTAAGTTCTGGCGAAATATTTTCCATAATTAATGCCAATTAAAATTAATTGAGAATCCTATTTAAATTCACGCAAATTAAATCTCTGGCTTTTTTTTGAACTTTTAAAATAATACAAATTTATATTTATCTTAAAAAGATAATAAATTTATATTTCAAATTTTTCGAGATTAAGTAATATTTGTTTTAAGTAATAGGTAGCGATGTGATGTGATGTATTGTGGCTTCTCCTTAAACGAAGTCAATAATATCTCGGCAATTATGACCAGATAAACCTGTTACCCACTTTATTTTCCATTCCCCACTCTAAATTTTCCCATATTCTGCTCCATCCCATTTCCACAACATAATCTTTGTCAACTCTATAACCTTTATATCTAAATCCCTTTTATCTTTTCCCAAACCCAGCATAAAAACCAATAATTCACTTTCTGTATAATCACTTTTTTCATATTTATTCTTCCATAACTTCATTATATGTACCCTTTCTGTTTTCAAGCATTTACATTCAATTAACAAATGTCTAATATTTTCTATTCCTTCCTTACATAAAAACTGATATGTGCTGCCATCTTGAGATAAATAATTTAAAAGAACTATTTTATTTAAAATAAAAATTATTTACTTTTCAACCCGTTATTTCGTTAGTTTAGTCTAAAGCAGCATTCCAAACTATGTTCCGCGCGGAACATTGGTGTTGCGTGTCATTAAAGGAATTTATAATTCAAAGACCCCAAAACATCCAAGTCATTAAAAATGTTATTGATTATTTATTATTTGCTTTTTGATATTATTTCTTTATTAATTTCAAGAGTTTTGTATAACTAAAACTTTGGAATAAATGTTTATTTTGTTTTTTAAGTCTTATATTAGTATTGTTTTTAGTTTTAAAAGGAACTTTATTCAAGGAAATATATATCTACATATATATTACAGTTTAAAGGGGGGGGGGCATATATATATACATGTATTTTAAAAGAAAAAATAATAATAATACAAAACTATTCAAATAATACTATAAGAATTTTCAATAGCATTCAGTGAATTATATTATTATTAAAAACATTTACAATAAAATAGGAAACAGAAAATACATCTCACTAGAAGATTAAAGCACTGATGGACAAGTGATTAAGTGGCTGAGAAAATGTCTGATGGGGAGATCTTTATATCTTTTTGTTTATTGTCTCTAATTTGTTTTTAAAAGTGTTAAAATTTCTTGCATTACTATTATAAAGATGCACCATAATTCATTTTAATTCAATTTATTTATAAATAAACAGCTCAAACGAGGCCACAAGCATATAGTATAAATATTTTTTATTTCTGCTAAGCAGGTATTTGGAATCGAGTGTATTGTAGACTTTTACACTCAAAGAATATATGTTTTTGGTTCTCTTAGGATCTGTGACAGGACTCACATATAGTATCAATATTAAGTATGTTTCTCTTATATCTCATGAAATATAATGTTCATTTTGAGTAGAAAATCAAATAATTTTAAACTGAAAAATTTAAACCTAACTCTCTATCACAAAACCAAAGTGTTCCGTTAAAATTGTAGAATTTGTAAAGTTTTTCACCATAGAATAAGTTTGGAAAACGCTGGCCTAAAGCAATGAAGTGCTATTTGCTATTGCAAAATGATGCTAAAGTTCATAGAAATAGATAGCTCTGAACCAACTGATGAAGAACAAATTGAACAATATAAATATGCATATATATATATATATTGGGACTATCATTTTATATACTTATTAATTAAATCTAATTACCATTGCATACCTTGAACATTAATTACTTAAAATTCACTCAATTTTTACACTGATAAATTAAATTTAATATTTTACTATGACTGTAGATAACAATGGTTGGAAAAAAAAGAAATGCTATTAATTGAAAGGGTATTGTTTGATTCCTCTTGGAGGTCTTAAAGGATTTGAGCAGAGCAAATTCCCAATGACTACTTCATATATTCATGTGATTGCAATTGTTATTACTATATAATTATTTATTTAGTAAATGAAGATGGATGGAATGCTTATCACCATGCATCAGCTAGCATGATAAATTTATTGATTTTTTGCTCCTGAATTTAAACTCCAAACTACCATTGTTTATATATATAAAACTGAATGATTTCTGATGAAAAATAATTGGTGAGAGCAAACTCACCAATTTTTATCTCAATAGAAAATATTAGTAAGAAAAATGTTCAATAACTTTTGTAGAATAGGTCAGATAAGTTTATAATTAGAATATTTGACTCATAAAGTAGACATCATGGTAAATATGTGGCTTGACAGCTTCTGGATCGGTCAAATATCTACCCAGAAAATATTGATTGAAAAATGTGATAAAATATACAGACAGGAAAAGAAGAAACCAGTTGACTTAAGGCAGAATATTGCCAGAATTATACTAAATTAATATTATTCAAACTAATACTAAGTCATAATTCCTTTCCCAACTGCAAAAAAAAATAAAAAAATAAAGTATCAAAAAAAAAAGAAGAAGAGCAAAACAAAGATGTTAATTCAAGTTTTCACAAAAATAAAAAAGACATATGGCTTTATTTCTTAGGGAATTCTCCAGCAAGACTCGATCCCAAGTCTTTACCAATTGGCCAAACCACGCAGAGTTTTCAAACTAAAGCATTGGAATAAACTATAATGCAAAAATAATATTATCTGTAAGAAAATGGTTTCACTATTATAAGTATGTATATCTGAAATATTGGTAAAAGTATTATATATACTTTGTGATCTACTCAAATGGATCACATAATGATTATTCAAGTTTTCAAGATTGGCGGGGGTGGGGTGTATTTAATAAATTATGATTTATATTTGTTTTTAAAAAACGAAAAAAGAGAATTTTTTTTTTTTGTAATCAAGAAATATTTTATTTAAGATTTATTATAATGGAGAAACTACACCCTCTTCCCGGTCATGCGCTTTAAGAATTGACTTGCACTCTCCCGTGCGCATGCTTAGAGCTTTATTTGTATATAAGCCAGTCATTGCTCACTGTGCTGAAATCAGGGCTTCAATCTATACACTTATGTTTTTAACTACAAGTTTATTCTTAAAGTGCATGATGGGAGGGGGAGTTCAGGCCGTTGGAATATTACAGATGTGGTGTGGCTATATAAATATCGAATATTTATTACAATATTTAATTCATGAAAAATTTAGATTACTGCATGATTACATTATTTTGTTTTTATTGTAATCAGAATTAAAAATGAAATTCTTTAAAAGATAAACCAGAAATGTATATGTCATTGGCATATCGACACTGTATGAGTAATAAGAAAATACATTCAAGGAGCAATGTTAAAACAAAAGAAAGATTAAATTTTAAATGTACATTTTTCTAATTTAAAGGAAATCAGAGAAAATGTTGTCAATGCAAAAAACAAATTCGGTGAAGAGCAAGAAACAATAATAATTCGTATAGTATTTCATTAATGAACTACAACATTCATTATGCAGTGCTAAATAAAATGTGTATGTTTATTCCAATCTTTAATTAAGTAGCATCTAAAAAAAAAGAGTAATATGCCCTAAAACATATACTATGTAGCAAAATCCAAGTTAAAGTCTGCCAGTATTGAATGTTTATTGTGTCACAGACGTTATCTTAAGAATGCTATTAGATCAACTAACTCCACAAAAAAAACCAAAAACTGTTTGCTGTGTTCCCAACTATGACTGGGTTACCAGCAAACATATGTATAATAAAATTCGACAGAATAACAGCACATATATTGAAACAATTGGATCCAAACTCGATCCATGTTTCATGACTTATTTACCACTAACCTGAGATCAAACCTGATCCCTACCTTTTTAATAGTAAATTTGTTTGATGGATAGTTTTATATTCATGCACACACCAAGCCTATTTTCCTTTCTTTAACCTTGTTACATTCATTTAATAATGAATATTTTAATTTTACTTTAATTTCTATAATAAGGTTTAAATAATATTAATTTTAATAAAATAAGATTTATTTATTACATATTTTTGTGTGTGGATATGACATATATGTGCATATTTTAAATATTAATAGTAAAGTCCGTTAAATAGATTTGCATAAAAATTACTTTTATATTTTTCTATTAAATTTTAGTGATTAAAAATCACATTCTTTTGGATAAATCTGGAAAGTCATGTAGGCCACTCAAAAAAGGGTAATGCATTTACTCTTATTTATGAATGGAAAGGGACTTATCTTAAATTAATTTTATTTTATCTTAGTAATCCATTTGCGAACTAAAAATGGATTTGTAACAAAAGACTTAAAAGATTTATCGGAAGAGTGTATCTTAGAATCACAATAGAGCAAATTATTTTAAATGAATAGACAGAACAATGCCTGAAGCTACGGAAAGATAGAATATTCTGGAGAAATGGCTAAAATAGTATAAATACCCCCCAAAAAGTGAGTGATAATGATCAGATTACTATAGTGAATGAGTTGCAGCTCGAATCTACATTGGTCTATTTTATGATTTAATGTACGCAAAAATGTAGACTAAGGTCGGGCACATAGTTGTTGTTCCCCGAGCCTTTCCCAGTAACATCAGTATGCTACTGTAAAACAATCTAATGCCTCCTGAAATCATAAAGAGAACTATTGGTGAATGAACTTTGCTGAATAATAAAAAAATTGCTAACTATTTCATAGATGGAAAAGTGCCTCATTTCACTCTTCCAAAAAGAACTTGCAAGCAGTTATGAAGCCTACACAAGAAAGGACTTGTTGGAAGGTAACGCTACTGCCAAAAGAATTCTTTCTAAAATATATAATTCACTTTCTTGTTTTAAATGGCTTTCATAACATCAGTAATTAAATATTGCAACCCTTTCCTAGATAAACACGTTTTGTAATACATGTAAAACTTATATATCTTTTGTAATTTTACTTTTGTCATTGCTCTCTATAAGATTAATTCAACTTTACTAGTTTCTCTTAAAAATGCCTTTTTTTATTTCATATTTCTTTTCTTATGGCGGTTTCCTGTTATTTATTAATTTATGATTTAAAATATTTAAGTATTTATGTGCCAATAAATCTAATTCAGTGAATTGAAACTGTTATGTATTGAGTTATGAGACATCACAAAAGATTAGCTGTGGAATGAACATTTTCAGTCACGAACTTCAGTAATGGCGTCAACACGTATTTGGTAGGACTTACAATTTAAAACCGCTGTAATGAAGGTACGTACAGCCACATATCAATTATAATTAATGTATTACATAAATCAATGTTAAGTGTAAACAAACTGATTAGTGATTGTATTAATTTTGAATGTGGACATAACACAAATATTGGCAATGAGGATGGAATATTAAATGAACGTGCAAAAACTAACAAGAGCAACGCTGTATAAAAAATACATACAAGACAACTAGCATACATAAATGTGCAATTCGTCTCACTTAAACAAAACAAAAAAAACAACGTTCAGATAAAATTTAGATTTGTCAACTTATACCACGCAATGGCTACGATCGGATCTCTCGCGTCATTCGACATCGAGTCACCATACCTGTGGGATACATATGTGTCGCAAGTGGACTTTTTTTGCAAAGCAAATAATATAAATTCTGATGACAGGAAGCGTGCAACTCTCCTTGCTGCATGTGGTTTAAAAACATTAAGCATTCTGCACTCCCTTATATCTCCAGCATTGCCTCAGGAAAAATCATGCCAAGACATCATTAAAATACTAAAACAGTATTTTAACCCACAGCCATCCATCATATACCAGCACTTTCAATTTCATCACCGTTGGCAACGAGAGGGAGAAAGTGTGAGCACATTCTTGGCAGACCTCTGACATCTGACAGAGGGTTGTGAATTCGGACCTTCACTTACAGAGCATTTTCGGGACCAATTCATCTATGGACTCTGTGATGAGGCAACACAACGCAAACTGCTAATGGAAAAAAACTTAACCTTGGAAATCGCTGTTCAGTGTAGCTTAGCCGTGGAGGTAGCATCAATACAGTTGCGTGAAATCTGTGCCACAAGCTCATCCACAACAACCGTAGACCTTATTCAATGGAACAGACCAACAGTTTACCATAATAATCTTCTGCGGTCACTAACACCTTTTCAAACACTGGCATGCAAAAGAAACAATGAAACCCCTTGGTCAGGAACTACTACTTGCAATGGATGCAGCAGTCAGCATAACCGAGCAGAATGTCCTTTTAAAAGAACCAAATGCCATTTCTGTCAGAGAATGGGACACCTACAGCATGTTTGCCAGGCAAAGCAATGAAATACTCCAAGGACACCTAACCAGTGCATGGCATGACTGAATTGGAAGACAAAGTTGTAGATCACATCCACAAAGTGCACCACAATGGCTCAACAATGTAAAGCTATCACACATATATACATATACGACAGAGAATGCAAAATGGAGGTTGACTCAGGGTCATAATATTCCATAATGTCATATGATACATTCACGGACATATGTAAGGAACTGATACCTAAATTACAACCAGTCGATATCATACTAAGAGACTTTCAACATCATGCAATAGCATTTAAAGGGCAATGTGTAGTACCTATACAATATGGGAGGGATACATGCCACTTATGATTGTTGGTAGCAGAGAGCCCATGAATGGTTCAGACCTCTGGGTATTACATTAACAGGAGTTCATAGTATTACTGAACCATCCATCCAAGATGTCATTAGCAAGTATCCACAAGTGTTCAACCCATCAATAGGAATTTATAAGGGGCCAGCTGTTTCACTGCCAGTGGATCCTACTTATCCTCCAATTAGAATGAGAGCCTGGCCATTACCTATTGCCATGAAAAATAAGGTAGATCTTGCATTACAAATACTGCTCTGGGAAGGAATCATTGAGCCAGAGAACAAACCAATATGGACCACACTGGTGATACCAATCCTCAAGCCTACAGAAGAAATGAGATTATGCAGTGACTACAAGGTGACTGTCAACAAGGCCCTCCAGAATCACCCATACCTGAAACGTCCAGTCCACCACCTTTTGGCATCTCTTCCACCTAGCTCTGTTTTCGCAAAAATAGATTTGGCCAAGGCTTTTCTTCAACTCCCAGTCAATGAGACATCAGCAAATATACAAGCCATCTTCACTCATCAAGGAGCTTTTCGTGTGAAATGCTTACAATATGGAATCTGTATGGCATCTGGGATATTTCAGTGTGTCATAGACAACTTTCTGGGAGACATCCCTGGAGTTTATTTATACTTCGATGATATCTTAATCTGTGCCACATCGAAGAGTGACTTATGTGCAAAATTACACACAGTGTTGGAAAGACTGTCATGCAGTGGATTGAGGGCAAACAAGGGAAAATGTGTCTTTGGAGTAAACACTGTGAATTTCCTGGAATACAAAATTGATAATAAGGGCCTCCATCCATCACCAAGAAAAATGGATGCAATTAGAGATGCCCAATCCCCAAGGAACAAAAGAGAACTAAAAGCATTTCTAGGACTCTTAAACTTCTACAATAATTTCCTTCCGGGCTGAGCAACCATAGCCGAACTACTACATTGCTTACTACAAACAAACATCACATGGATCTGGACAATGAGTCATGAAAAAACATTTAAAAAACTTAAGGAAGCATTGACCTCTAGTAGTGTATTGGTCCCATTCGATCCTAACCAGGAGGTCCAGCTTATGTGTGATGCTTCACCATATGGAGTGGGGACAGTGCTAAGTACAATGATTGCCCAATGGATCAACTGCCCAGTTGCTTTCACCTCACGCATCTTATCTAAAGCTGAAAGGAACTATGCGCAAATAGGGAAGCTTTAGCGATAATATTCGAAGTTAAACATTTCCATCATTTCCTCTTTGGAATCAAATTTCAAAATAAGTACAGATCATCAACCACTGCTAGGCATACTTACTTCAGATAAGCCAACACCCATAATATTTTCACCCAGAATGCAAAGATGGGCACACACACTAAATGCTCATTCTTTTAAGATGGAATACAAACCAGGAAGGAAGATTGCAAATGCAGATACATTGAGCAGATGCCCACTTCCATCAACCAGGGATGAAGGCCCTAAATTTGGTGGTGTTCAGTTTTTGGAAGAATGATTTTCCCCCTGTGATGGCAGAACAAGTGGCACAAGCGACATGCAGAGACTTTTTGTTAGCAACTGTAAAAAGCTATATTCTCACCACTTGGCCAAACAAAGCCACAGACATGAAACTGCAACCTTCTTTTAAGACATAATGAACTCTCTACACACAAGAATTGTCTGCTGTGGGGGGTCTAGTGTCATCATACCTTCATCACTATAAAAATTCATCCTAAATGAAGGCATTGGCAAGGTCATATGTATGGTGGCTGTTGATGGACCGAGACATAGAACATCTTGTGGGAAAATGCATGCATTGCCAAGTCGTAAGGCATGCACATCCCCATGTTCCGACACACCACTGGGAGGCACCATTGACACCATGGTCTCGATTGCACGTGGATTTTGCAGGCCCATTGATGGACAGGTGCTCCTCATTGCTGTAGATGCATACTCAAAGTGGGTAGAGGTGCAGAGAATGCAAACAATGACTTCAAGTGCAACAGTTACGGCACTGCAAGAATTATTTTCCACCCATGGTATACCAGAATGTGTGGTATCTGATAATGGACCACAATTTGCATCATCAGAATTCTCAACATTCCTCATCAGTAATGGAGTCTGACATGCACGTGTCACACTCTACCACCCGGCAAGTAATGGTCTTGCAGAGAGGGCCGTACAGTCAGTAAAAGAGAGCCTGAGACATGGCATATGTGGAAATTAGTCAGTAAAAGAGAGCCTGAGACATGGCATATGTGGAAATTAGAACCAGCATTTAACTTGATACCTATTAACTCAACGTGTCACACCATCTACAGCCACAGAATTAAGCCCAGCTGAAATGCTTTTCAACAGATGTCTTCATACATGTTTGGATTTCATACATCTGGATAGAGCCCTAAGAGCCACACCAAATACACAAAGAATACATGAATTTCAACCAGATGCAGTTTTTGCACGAGCCATCAGTAGGGGCTCTTATTGGATTTTTGCCACAGTAAAACAGTGAACAGGCCCCTTGTCATATGAAGTTCAGACAGACTCAGGAGTGCAACACAAGCACATAGATCAATCGTGAGCAAGAGTGACTGTCACTGAACAATCCAGCTCAAATCCGGCAGAGGAACTGATTGATGCTTCAAAAACACTACCTTTAGCAGCAGCAGAAACCACAGACAACACCAACCCAGCACCTCTCTGCCAACCATCTCCAAAACCATACAAGGAGCACCCTTCACGTCAACGTCCGGCCTATTTCGAGGACTATGAAATCTCATTCTAAGGGGAAAGAGGCGTTATGTATTGAGTTATGAGATATCACAAAAGATTAGCTGCAGGATGAACATTTTCAGTCACGAACTTCAGTAATGGCATCAACACGTTTTTGGTAGGACTTGCAATTTAAAACCACTGTAACGAAGGTACGTGATGAACATTTTCAGTCACGAACTTCAGTAATGGCATCAACACATTTTTGGTAGGACTTGCAATTTAAAAACACTGTAACGAAGGTACGTGATGAACATTTTCAGTCACGAACTTCAGTAATGGCATCAACACGTTTTTGGTAGGACTTGCAATTTAAAACCACTGTAATGAAGGTACATGCAGTCACATATCAATTATAATTAATGTATTGTATAAATAAATGTTAAGTGTAAACAAACTGATTAGTGATTGTATTAATTTTGGATGTGGACATAACAGAAACCTTCTTTAAATATTTTCAATTGGCCTGTGATTTATTAGTCTATCTAATACTCTTCCAAATGAGCGAGTATTTGTTCAGCTCATTTTTATTCACTGAATTGGAATTATTTCATTAAACGTAATCCAATAATACCTATATTTCATAATTGTGATCTGTCAATAAAGTATTTTATTGTTATTGGAGCACTAATTTGAGTTTGTGAGAAGGAAATTAATATTTATTGCAATAGATTTTGGTATGCTTTAACGAGATATTAAAGAGAGTTTTTAATGAGATTTACATTTGGGAAGTCTCTAAATGAAAGGGAGTAATTACTTTTATTGTTATTTAGTTAAGATTTTACTTCATTAATGCTTAAATAAATTAATATATATATGTGCTCTGCGCACAGGTAATGAAACTATTAATAAATTGTCATGAAATTATCAAAATTTATCACCAAGCGCTTTCGGGACAGTCTACAGTCCCATATTCATGGCGAGTTATTCTGTTAATAACTGTAAAAATATGCAAACTTTATGCAAACTTATGTGCAGATGTTGATTTTTGTCGAACACGAGAGAAACACTGGACATGCTTTTCTACCTAACACAGCCAGTGTCGTTTGCTCTGAAACAAATGACACCAAATGTAAAGTTAGGGAAGCTTACTTCATTGCGGCTGACCATCGGCAATCAACAGAAGAGAGGCCCGCTATTCCCTATCTCATAAATGGTCCACATAACTTCTGCACATAAGTTTGCATAAAATTTGCATATTTTTACAGTTATTAACAGAATAACTCACCATGAATATGGGACTGTAGACTGTCCCAAAAGTGCTTGGCGGTAAATTTTGATAATTACATGACAATTTATTAATAGCTTCATTACCTGTGCGCAGAGCACATATATATATATTAATGTTATTTAGTACGACATTATAGTCATGATTGTTTTATTCCAATTTGATTTTGAAAGGGTTCAAGTTGCTACGCTTCGGCAATTATTTTATTATTTAATTTAACTTCATTAATATAGGCATTGCTGATATAAGCGAATTATTCTAAGCTCAATGAACTTGCTATGGAAATCTAAGCTAATAATGCGGATTTCATTTCTTCAGAATTTCTCATAGTTAGACAATAAGGCTCAAGGGTAAAAAGGCCTGACCTCATTTCTCCATATGTCCGAGGAAGCTCTCCGGGTTGCGATCTGCGAAAATGCAGAGTGACCATTTTGTTCTTCAAATATAATGGCGAAATTTACATCAATCTTATCGATGTTTTTATTCCTGCTATGTCAGTTCTGCTTTCATTATTGAGATCTATAAATTTCTTTTAAAGTTACCTCTTAAATCGTGGCGAAGTGAAGTATATCAAAATCAAAGTGATTTTTATTGTTATTTGTTTAGTTATCCCTTTTAACCTTGATAGCCCGCTTGATTTATAGTGATTTCCTTTCAACAGCATTATAGAATACCTATGTTTTAATTATTGATTTATTTTTTAGTCGTTTCATGATAAGGCATTATATAATTAAAAGATCATATTGTAGACATATAAATCAAATATTCATTTGTGAATGATATTATTTTGTGTTTATAAAATATTAATTTTATTAATAATAAATTAGTGTATAGTTTACAGATCACTACCTCATTGGCACATAGATCTTCCCCGCCTATATTGAATGAAGCATTTAATTAATGTTGAATAATGTTTTCCAAATATTAGAAACTAGTGAAGAAAGTTGCTTTATTATGTTAACCAATTATTTAATTATATTAAACAGTATTGAAAAAACAAACCTGTAGTCTATATTACTTTTATTATTATTATTAACCCCAGATATTGTATTGTTAATTTGATGGCTTAAACACACATACTTAAATTCTTATCCTAGTTAGATAATTTATTTATGGGTTTGCTTATTCATTTCTACATAGGTTCCATTAGTAAAGTAAAGACATGTGACGATAGATGTTTTAAGTGATTTATCCGGGTTAAATCTCTGTGAGCTAGCGGGCCGTACAAAAGGAGTTTGTGCATAATAATAATACCATGTACTGGGTAGATATGATAAAGAAGTTCAAAGAAATGTAAAATGTGAGTGTTATCAATACTGACCGGTACAATATTTAGCAATAATAATTTATTAACAATTTGGAAAAATAATTACTATATATATTTTTTTCGAAACAAAAAATATTGATCTTTAACACTAATATAAAGTCTGCATTTAATAGAGCTTAATTCACTGGTTAAATATTGAATAGCAAATACTATTTACACAATTAAGGAAAAGCTATTAATTAACTTTACCTTCATTGCTGCATATAGGCTTTATAATACAACCCTCGATGAGCCTTTTGAGACGTTTCAAAATAAAAAGACTGAGACGGTCTGTTAAAAGCACAGGAGCCAAGACTCCGGGACTGAAATCCTCTGATGGTGATCTTCACTGCTCTTCAATTCATGCAAACACTAACAGTAGCAGCTACCATAGAAAAAGCCAGCAGCCCCTTTTCTCTATATTTTTATATCATCTCTTTTTTGATTCTCTTATCTTTTCTGAAGTAAATTCTTTGGCTTTATAATTATACAATAAATTACTCTCTATATATGATAATGTTTTTTAGGTCTATAATATTAATTAATCTTAGGAAATTATTTCCATATTTGTAAGATTTTAGATCTATAGAAATTCATTTTTATAAAAGGCAATTTATAAAGACTATTTCATTAATTAATATATACATGGGACTATATTTAAACTACATTTAATTGAAACATTTCTTTTCAATGATTTATTTAGCAGCACTCTTACATTTAAAATATTTAATAATTTTGCACTCCTCCCCTTACTCCAAAAAATAGTCTATGCTTATGTATAATAGTTGAATGTGGCTGGTCTTCATATCGGATGTCTGGGTCTGGAAATCTAGTTGTTATCCGTCAGGCTTCAGTGTTGGTTATAGTTCCTGTTGCATTGTTCTGGGATTCATGCTGCAGCTTTCTGGTTTTTCCTCTTCATCCTCAATCCATGGTCTTGGTTATGCTGTGTCTTGTATTTGTTGATTTCCATCTTTTGGCAAGGGTACTGCAATTTTCCAATCTTCTTCGAATCACCGATGTGTCTTCTGTATGATATCCCATCCTGGACTTGGATGATTGCTATTGTTTTTGGTAGCATTTTCACAATTTCTCCTTTAATTCATTTCTTCCGGATTATATCTCAAACTCAAACTCTATCGCCTATTATGAATATATTGACTCCTTTCTGGTATGTTGTTTATATTTTTTCAGCCCGCTACATATTTTACTCTTAGTTTATAAGTTTCTAGTTCTTTTTTAAAAACTGTAATCTCTTTTTGAAATGATTCAATTTTTCTTAGCAGCTGTCTTCTTATTGCCAATGCAGTAGCTTAATACATGGCCCATCCTTCACAGAGTCACAATAGCTTTTGTTGGTACTATCTGTCATTTGTACAGTTTTTTGAATGAAAGGAAATTTACTAGTTTTATATACAAATGGTTGTGTATTTTCTTGCAACTCTTTATTAAAAAAAGAGTGATTTTTTAAATAAATTTAATTTGGATTCCTAGTAAGTAGTTTCTTTTTCTGCCTAATAATTAATTATTTTATTACCGGAGTACTCTAATATATCAACATTAGATATTTGTAGACACACACCTTTATTTATTCTTTAATAAATTATATATAAGTATGTACATAACAGGTAGTAAACGGCAGGCACTGTAACTCAATGTTTATGGATTGCTATCGAGGTCTGTCACTTCTCGTTTCAAGAGAACTCTTTTAAGCACTTTTCTTGACTTTGAGACTGTAATCTAACAAGATATCAATTTATTTAAAGAACTATCTTTGACTTGCTATTTACATAAGTAATTATTTTCTTTGCAAATGTTGCTGATACATTATTTAAAATCATCTTATTTTTATGAGTAAAGTTAGATTACATTATGAAGAATCCATTATTCCTTTCTGCCAGTGGAAAATATATTAAATGTATGAGTGTGTACAGGATTTGGAGCCGATTCAACACCGGTACGTTTTTTTTTTTTGAAGGTCTGAAAGTTGCCTTTTCTATGTATACAGTATTAATAGATAAGATATCAATCAACCTGATTGCACAAGCTGTTTACACAGAGGCTAAACTCTCCATACAGTGCGCCACTGAACGCAAGCCAAAGTAATCAATGGATGCAAGAAGGTTTGTGCATAAATCCCTATCTAGTGCATAGATAGGGATTTTTTGTACAAGCCTTCTTATATCCATCGATTATTCTGGTTTGCACTGAGTGGCGCTACTGTATGGAGAATTTAGCCTCTGTATAGATAAGATATCCATTGTTGGCTCTAGTTTGTCTCTGGCTTATGGATGAAGATTATGTGATTATGTCCATATATATTCTTTAGGGAAAAAAATTCATTATTTTAAAGTTTTCCTTTTTATTTTTTCAAATTATAAGTAAGATTGTAAAAGTTAAATATTTCTTAATGAAGTTAAGAGATTTATGAGTATAAGTAAAAACTTTTGTTCTTTTTTCAGTTTTTAAATAAAATAAAATATTGTTCTCTTTTCAGTTCATTTAAACTGATATAATAAAAATTAAAGTAAAACTTTTTAAAAAAACTCCTTTTTATTATGCTAATATATATATATCTTGTAAAAATATTATACTATTCTTTATTTTAAATCTATAATTTTATATAAAACTATTTGGATATTTTTAACTGAAATTCGAATATAGAAAATAGGCCTTATCATTAATCACGTGACGCTCCAGAATAAAGCAACTTTGTGATTATAATTATTGATAAGATCTATTTTCTATAATTTTATATTTATGTAATCTTTAAGGTCATTAAATGTTATATATGAAATTGAATTGTTTATATTTATTGTGTTTCATATCAAATTTTTTAAATAAAATAATTATATATTCATACATATGCATTCATTCTACAATTATTTATTTGTAAAAATAAACTATTTTGTTCTTAAGCTTTCCCTTTTTCCAAACTATATGCTTTTCATTCCAATTTGTTTTATTTAAATCTGTTCTAACGATAATATTAGCATAGGGAGTTGAACTTACATTTGTCGATTCTGAATATCAAATCTTAAGGCAACAACTGAGCATTCTGTCCAAATCTCGGTTGATTAGAGCATTGTCTTAAAATTCGATATTGTGAATCTAAAGGTATAAATTCGGCTCCTATGCTAATATTGTCACTGGTCAGGCAGTGACACCTGATATAGAGCAGAGAATAACATCATTATTATAACACTAGTTATGATTTTGTCATCATTATTACTTTTTTCTTTTATATATAATTTCTGTTATCTATCATCATGAATCCACATTTTATAGATCTTATATAGAATTTGTTTAAAAATACAGTGAAGCCACAGACCATGCAAATATTATTTCACACTCCCCTTACATGCAAATGTATATAACATATAATAGTTAATATTTTGATGAAACATTGATTAGAATAGATGTTAATAAACTTCAACAAGCATATATATTTGAACACAGATGCCTTTTTATATATAAAGCTGGTGCTTGCTGAGAGCAATAATTAAAAATTTACATGGTCATGAGATGGCCAATAGTTGTTTTATTTACATAGCATAGGAAAGTATTTACAAAGTTTACATAGCCTATTTAAGGCGCAAAAAAATAATAAAAGATCGAGGTGACCTGTACATGATTAACCCTAATCCTGCTTTCAACTTATAGTGCCAGAAATATCTGAATTACCTTTACATCGGAAGCCATAATTTCTATTTATTGGGTTTATATACTGCTTAAACTTCTGAAGTCTTTATACGTCTTACCATAATATAGTGTTTTTTTACTGCTGCATAACTTTATAAAGTCAGATATGTAATTTTACAATTACAGTTGCATGATTTAACAACTTTGCTATTTCAATACATTCCTTACATTCTTAATTACAATGATTTTCCTATCATGTTTCAAACTGTCATTTTTATTACTTTTATCTATGTATTTATTTACGATTTCTTCATACAGTTAGCATTGTTACTCACTCATACATTATTTAGTCTCTGTTCTATACATAATTATTATATATAATTAATATACACAATTTTATTACATACAATTTTTACATACTTGTTGCATGCATGTTATGTGCTTGATCTTGGACACTGCAATAGTATGCATATATAAATTGAATTTATTGTATAAACAAAATTTTAAAATAATGACAAATTGAGCAGACATATTTACATGTATTTTACTGTGAGATCACTCAGTCATTGCTAAAACAGTAAGAATAAAAAAAAACTATCATATTTTTTTTTAAAAAAAGAAGAAGTAAAAAGAAATATCTGACCTCTTTTACTATTAAATATGCTCTGGCTAAAGAAAAAGGTTAATGGCTTTAATGCTTGGCAGTTCATAAGAAGTTTAAGCACCAGAATCGATCCTGGGACTGATGATTTTTTTTCAATAACTCTTTTCTCTTATAGAAACATAACAGTGATTTTTTCCTTAAGAAAAATTAAAATGAAGCTACGTTTTAGCTAAATTAACCCATGGAATTCCAAAAAGTTTTTTTTTGTCAGTTGAAAAGTGATGTTATCATTTAGAATATTGTCATTTTCATTGTCACGATCAATTATTGTTCAAATATGTGTATTTGTTGTCTGTCTTATATCTTAGAATTACTATTTAGATATAAGAACTGTATTATGTTTCATTTCATAAATTATTTTGCCATGCTTGAAATATTTCATGGGACCTGAAGCTTTGCAAAATGTTTGCCTGTCAAATTAATATTAAGTGCGCTCAATGGATGGTGTCATGTGAAGATTGTTGCTCATGAACTAGGGTTTTCTTTATTGGTAAAAAAAAAAAAAATTATGCAATATTTTTTTTTTGAAATTTTGATATATTTCATTTAATACTATCTTATATTATAAGTGCCAGATATTTAGTTTGTGTAAATTTAATTTTTATGGGTTTATAAATGTGTAAATAGTCTACACATTAATAAGTAATATTTATTTTTAGTTAATATGTGCTTTTACAAGCTAGAGTATTACTTTGCTTATTCTAAGTTAGTGGAGATTTTATCTCTCACAATAGCTATTTCAAATGTACAGTGTTTTTACTTCATTAGCTACCAAACAGCAAAAATAAGTATCAGAAATTGTTCTTTTATATTTTTGCATAAGTGCAATAGTAATTTTATTCATAAATATTTTATGCTTTGAGAATTATTATTCTCACATTTTATTGACATTCCCATTCATGTCCACTAGTTATTATAATTTTAAAAATGTAATATTCTATACTTGTGTGTATTGACACTTGGTGCCAAAATTTTGCATGCTGTTAATTATCTTTATTAATATTCACAGTCATTTGACTTCCAAAGTGCATTTGTTGGTTCAGACATTGTTTATTGTGTTTAAAATTATGAATATGGCTTTAGTTAATCATTGTGATGTTTTTATCTTGGTATTGTTAGCTATAGTTTTGATGGCCTTATAATGTCAGGCCTTACATATTACATTGATTATTGTGCTGGATGGAGCAGATAAATTTCCCACCTGTATTTCATTCTGTTCCATGAGTTGGTAGTGCCTATTTTCAGTGATTGTTATCACATATTTTTGAAGGTGTTTAGATCCTTGGAGAGGATCATATATTTCTTGGTGTGTCTGTCCATATTTTCCTGATGTGCTGTGACAAAGTCCAGCCACCATACTTAGAGTGTATTCACTTATTCATGCTAGTTACTCTGTGGAGTCGTTGTTGGACTATCACTCATGATGATGTGTTTAAAGCTAATTTTCCACCATAGTAGGTGAGGTTGTTTGCATTTTAATATGTAATGCCAAGATAAGTTAGTTTGGAAGATTTAGTTTCTTTAGGATGCACTTGGTTATTTTAGTGCTTAAAAGTCTGTTTTTGTGTTGTTATGATTCAATAAGCATCCACAAATGAACCAACAATAGCTAGTAAGTTTAGATGTTTAATTTGTAAGCATATGCCAGTAAGTGCAATCCACACATTATGTAATTACTGTAATCATCCAGAACATCTCCAAAAGATGTGTAAGTCACTTATTTTCAACATTTGATGTAGTTTATACTATGTGGACAATAATTTTATAATTTATGCTTGCAAATGACTTCTGATGAGTGGCCCATACATTTACTAATTTATTTAGTTCTTTATTTAATTCAGTTACTCTGTTATTTTACTAGCTTGAATTTCTAAACAATAAAGAGTAGTTATTTGTAATTTGCTTAGATATAAAGAACTGATAGTGTCAAATATTAGTAGATCAGTTTATTAATTCTGGTTACTTATTGTTGTAATATGTTGATTTAGAATGAATAGATCTAGAGTAATTATATCATATTAATTTAATAAGTAACTCTACTTAAAGCATATAAATTTTATACTTATTATTCTATGAGGAATGACTTATTTTAATAAAAGTATGTAAAAATTGGCCAGTGCTAATTCTCTACTCTCATTATTTGTTAAATAAGGTGATCAAGTAACTTTATTATTTTAATAGAAGCCTTAGCAGATCATTTGTTAAACAAAAAAGACTTGTAGATACTGCCAGTCCAATGATGATTATTTTTGTAAGTGCTATCTTGGCAATTGTTTTTTAAGTTATGTAAATCTGTGTTATATTCATAGAACTGTAAATAAACCTATTGATTCTTTATTTAAATTATATTCAGTTTCTGTTTATTTTTTTTTTATATGCTATTGTGTTGGAATCTCAATATTGTTTATTAATCACAACATGAATTATTTTTATTTGATTAAAGTTACATAGTGTATTTTATTTCCATAGAAATAAAAAAATAAAATCATGCATTTAATTCTGATTTCATTGTGATAGGTAATATCATATTTGCAGATACCCCCCCCCTCAAAAAAAATTTAATCTAAAAAGTATTTAAACTATGATATCTTCTAAAATAGAAGATTGCATTCTTGAAATGAAGATTATCCATGCTATTTTAGACTGTGCACTATTATATTATGTAAATGTCAAGGTCCAGCTTACACTTAATTATTTATGGAGGTTGTTTGTGAAAAGATGGAAGGTCATAAAAAGCACCCTTGTGTTTCTCCTGTCTCGAGTGATATCCTGAGTAAACGGCTATAATTAATCCAAATTGTGAATATTTTAATTTTTATAATTAAATATTTAAATACATATTTTTTAACTGTGATAAATATTGTTATCTTGTAATAGAATGCAGTCACTTCAAGTTAAGTGGTTACATCCTATGGTTGGCCAGGATATTATTCACTTATCTATTATCTATTCAGTTGCTTACCAAACAGCATCATATGTTAGTACATGTCACAAGAGTTGCAGTAGGACCCTTGAGAACATTTACTCTTGTTGATCTTCCAGTGAATTAACAGTTTTTACGTATTGTGATATTAATTAGAACTAGTACTCCTACTGATTCCCTGTATTAGAAGAGAAGCACACCTGATGGAATCTAGTTTTATTGAATTTCTTATCAATCATGTTGTTAGAAGTGATGATTGAATTAGCATTTAATTCTGAAACATTAGACAAGCAATTTTATTAAGAAAGATTTTATATTTGGTTATAGCTTGTTGTACTCAGAGAATATGATTTGATGGAGGATTAATTCTTATAAATATTGGGTAAAAGTGGAAATTTTCCTCAATAATTTATTCTAAATTATTGTTGTGCCCTGTTTACTTGGCAGCAATGTTGATTTCCCTCCATCCTGTTATAGATCTCTGTGTATTAGCATTTTATAAATTTTATCGTAACCCTGCTGTGTCTAGCTGAAGAGTCTCTCATTTTACATTAATTTCTTCTCTTGTTCTCTCTTTTCTTTCTTTCTACTCTCTAATTTTATACTATTCTTCTCCTCCACAATCTTATCTCTCTACTAATTTTATCTTAATCTTCTCTCCTCCATCCTCTCTCTCTTTTCTATCTACTCATTTTAGACTAATTTCTCATCTTCTTAATCTTTTCTTTCTCTCTTCCTTCTACTCTCTACTAATTTCAGACTGATTTTATTTTCTCTTAATTTTATCTCTTCCTCCTCTCTACTTTACTCTCCTCCATTCTTTCAGTCTACTCTCTCTTTCGTTATCTCTCCTCTATTCTCTCTCTAAACTCTCTCTTCCTTATGCTCTCTTTCCCTCTCTTAATCTATTTCTTTATTTCTCTTTTCTCTCTTATCCCCCCCCGTTATAATATATTAACTTCCATGCAAATTTACATTTTTAAATAAATATTTCAATACTTTTTCAACTTATAGTCATATATATTACTGGTTTCCTTTTGTATTAATAATTAAAAATTGTTTATATTCAATATTGTATTTAAAACTGGTTTAGGTTGTGAAAGTTTTGTTCTTTGCAACAAATAAATAGTATCGCCTAGCCTATGAGTAATTGCAGATTGTATTATATATTCAGGTCCAAGCTGAATAATAAATTCATCAAGCTGAAAATTATCTCCAAACGAACAAATAAAAAAAAAAAAAAATCAATTGTTTTCCTAAAGACTACGGAATAAAAATATTAAAAACATAATTACCATTTCAATAATAGTTTACACCACAGTTATTGTTAGAACAAAAATGCTCTTTTTATTATAAAAATAATCAAAGGTTTGTTACCAGAGAGATCATGCACCGGAAATAATAGGATTCATCTGTAATACCTGAAGCTTTAACTTTCGAGTGAAATCCTCTACAATTACGCCAAACAAAACAGGGCAAAAAGCAAACAATAATTGGTTACCGGTGACAGAGAATTGAAAATGATAGATAACTTGAATAATATTAAAGCCGTCATTTTTCGGTCATATTAAATTCAGCAGGCTATTGATATTAATATTAGAAAAGATGAATTCACTGGACTTATATGGCTTAATTAGAAGAAAACTATATATTTAGTATTAAAATACTGTTTAATGAATAAAGAACTATATAATTTCTAAACTTTGATTTCAAACAGTTTTATTATTAAAATTAATGTTATATATATAAATAAACATTAAAAAAAATAAAAACATTAAAAAAGAAATAAAAGTTAATTTAAATTTTTTAAATAAAATTGAGGTATTTTGATCTACAAAAAAGTTTCATATATATTAACCAAAGTCAAACAACTTGGATTTCGTTCATTTTTATAAAGTGTGTTATTTAATATACTTTAAAAATATATAATGCAAACGTATTCACCCATAACTTTAACATGAAATGTTCTTAAAGTCATTTGAACTAATATCGACAAATTTATTTTTCAGTTCTAAGTAACGTGTTAAAACTATTTGACTGAAGTTTAACCAGTCCAGCTTATTCACTTGCATATCACCATCATTACGGAATAATGAATAAATGAATAAAACATAATAGAAAAACATGAAAAATATTTCATTTTCACGTAAAATTTGATTTTCTTCTTTTTCCATATTTAAGATAACATTATTAATTTTTTGGAATTCTTCTAAGTAAATTCTAATAAAATTTTTTTGAACGGTTAATGTTGGGAAATTATTCCAATCGCATCTGAAATAGGGAGGTTCTGGATAAGGCATCTTCAAACAAAAACTATTGAATAAACTGGCGAAATCAATACCACGATAATTATAACCACTTGCATCAAAATCTATTATATATAAACTTTCGTTTGGATAATCTGATGGTAACAAAATGTTATTAACTTGAAAATCACCATGGCAAAAAACAATAGAAGCGTTTACGGAGTGCATTAGTTTTTTTAACCAAATGAATTCTTCTTTAGGCTTTAATGCTTTGAATTTACTTAGCAGCTCATTTCGTTTAGGATCACCCAATTTATTTCTAGGATCATTTAGCGCTCCTTCAATAAACATACTTCCGATATCGAAATATCTTTTGGGATTTTTAGTAATAGGAATATTTTGGGAATGTAACTGGGCGAGTGTTTTGGCGATAGCTTCTATTATAAGAGGGTTTTCTAAATCTTCTGCAATTAAAGTTCTAGACTCAATAAATTCATCCAAACGACCATCTTCTAAAACGCCGAAAACTTTAGGGGCTAAACCATTTTCCGATAATATCACAGCCATAATGTTTTCAGTCATTCGGCGATAGCTGCTTCCTTCTAATAATCCTAAATCAAATTTAATCACCGCCTGAGTCGGTTCTTTGCCTATACTTTTAACATTTTGAAGTAAAAAAACTTTAACAGTTAAATTCATATAACCGCCAGGAAATCTTTCGATCAAAATATCATCCTTGCGTACGGTTTTCCATACCCCTCCAAGATACTCCGAGCATATGCGGTAACATTTGTCTCTAAGTTCTGGCGAAGTGTTTTCCATTATAGAATAGATTTAATTAATGCCAGTTAAAAGTACACTTACCTTCTTTAAAAATAACCTGAGGGAGAAACTTTGTTTTTTAACATTTTATACTCGTTAATTCGTTTGCTTTTGAACTTTTAAAACTATACAAATTCATATTTATAATTTTTTGATATTAAATTATTGTTAGTTATGAGTAATTATTATAAAGGATAATAAATAATCTATTATAGAGTTGATTACGTATATGACATAAGCGTACACTGGATCCTCACGGGCGAATGCATATAAATTCTTAAAAGCGCATGACAGGAGTTTTGCTCCCATATATTATAAAGGTAATAAAAATGAAAACTGACATGTGGTGCCATCTAATGATGTCAAATAATTTTAAAATGTTTACTTTTTTTAAAAGAAGGGAAATTCTTTGTCCGATAACCTATTGAACTAGTAATTTAGCCTTTACAGAGCGATAATATGTACTTTGTTGTTCGATGTCTTAAATACTCTAAATAAAATAAAGTTTCCAGAAGTACGGCATCAATGAAATAACAGATCTTTGAATTAATTAAGTATAAATTATCAATATATAAAAATTGAAGTATTATTTTATATATTTACTAATTAATATAATTAACATTATACAACTTGAACATCAGTAACTTAACATTTAATTGGTGTTAACTTTGATAATATTTTAAATATCTTGAAGACAACAATGATTGCTGAAAGAAATTTGCTGTTAATTGAAGCGAGAGATTTTAACCCCTTTTTAAGGTCATAAAAAAATAAACAGAACAAATTCCTATTGTCCACTTCACGTGTCCTAGTCGTTCCAGTAGTTATTCTATATGATTATTCATATCATATATGAACATGGATGTGTTGATTAACAGCAATTGCTTGATAGTTTTTAACTAAAACATCGCGTTTTTTTAAGGCATCATGAATGTATGTATGTGTGAATGAAATTTTAAAAAAAAGATATTTATATTCTTGATAGACAAACCTACATTATGATCCTATATAACAGGAGGTTGAAAAGTTATCAGTCAAGGCATCGATTGATGGATTAAGGAAGAGAGTGATAAGAATTTTCTGATTGCAGTTACTGCCATTCAATGATAACCATTTTTTTAGGTACTTACGTATATCTCTTTCAAGTGAAGGAAGATTATGTTGAATTGAAAGGAAAGCTGTCTAATATATGGGTGAAATTAGAAGGAGTGAAAAAGGAATTGATTCAAATAGTGGACATATATTTTATTGCAATGACTAAATATTTTAGGTACAAATGAGTAGTATTCAATACAAATAAGAAGTAGAAGAATCACACTGGCTCTCAGATTGAAGCTATATTAGAGTGATAATATTAATTATTCCACTTAATGAAAGATTCCAAAGACTGATAATTTGGGTTTATGCCCCACAAGTTGTCAGTGATGAAGTAGAAGAAAATTTTCATATGGATGTAAAAATGCTTTTGTCAGATTAAATGGCTTTTTAAAAAATGTCACGGAGAAATTTTATTTGTCAGAATTTGTAAACTATAGAAAGATGAAAGTGCTGTGAATAGCCTTGGTTATAAGGAGAAAGAACACAGATTTATGGAATTTGCAGAAAAAAATGTATATTATGAATTGTTTGGTGTGAAAATTGCTATAAAAATGGATATGGACACATTCAAATGGAGGTACAAAATTAGATTATACTTTTACTAACAGAAAATCTTTTTCAAGATTATAAAGTTCTTAAACTTCACATATCAATTGGTAAGATGTTGGCATATGTCTCAATACAAAATTAGGGAGATGAAAACTACAAAAGTCAGCATTGACACAGAAATTTTTCCATAAATTTAAATTAGAACTTGCAAATCGTTTTAAAATATTAACAATTTTGAAGATGGTTTAGATTTGAATAAAATTAATAATAAAATAACTAAATTGCAAAAAAGGCAATTGGTATAAAGGAGTAGCAATTTATTAATAAATTTTGTACCAAGATAAGATAATATAGGAAGAAAAGAAGGAATATGAACATTTTAAAAAGTGATCCATTAAAAAATATTAAATATTTGGAATTTTGTAAAATGGTACAAGAAAATTTTAATTAATAAGAATCTAAGATAATATAAGCTACAGAAAAAAAATCTCTCAAGTATAAAGCAATGTATCAATATTGGTAACAAACCTATTTCTGAAATAAGAAGAAAAAACAGAACTATTACTAAAAAGAGTGATGACATAATTAAACAATGAAAGAGTTTTATGGAGAATTATATAATAATAAAGATAAAAAAACCAAAGTACTTCTTACAATTGGTATTGTAACATCAGATTTGTACATTCATATAACAAAACCTAAAATCCAGGTAAAATATTTTAAAGCCAATCGAAATGAGATGGTGAGATCCCATATCCAACCAAGCCTCAACCTATTTTCCAGTGCTCTATGACTTAACACCCTATGAATGACATTTCTGAGGTTACACATGAGTCTGAATTTAATATGCGAGCCAGATCTGGACAGGGAGAGACATGAGACACCCAAATTAATCCCACAAGCACTAGATAATGGCCAAATAAAACTAAACTTAAAGTAATTTTAATTTTAGCTTATAATGCGTTTTAAACATACATAAATAAATAAGTTAATTGGAACTGGCCTCGAGTAAAGATATGGAAACAAGTTATATTTTAAATAGATTTATTAACGAAACAAATAAAATAAAACACAATTCCAAAACTAAATATGTGATTGGATGCATGCAGGTGACATACAGTGGGATGAGATGAATTTGAAGGTTATACTTTATCTTAATACAATATGTTTGATAGATTCCTGCAATCAATAGATTATGCCTATGTAAAACTAATATGCCAATCCTATTCTGATATCATGGTTTGCCAATCTATAAATAGAAACTAGCCACAGACATACTGATAGTTACAGCACTCATACAGCTGCTGTTGCATATATGCTTTAAGGTGTGAGCATATAATAAAACTCGAGGATGATGCAGATTTAGTCTAGTAATTCTCTTAATTTCTGACCAATTCTGAAAAAGCATTTTTACAAGGGAAAGAACTGGTTACATTAGCCAAATATATATTTGCTATGGCACAGACTAAACCTTAATAAAATATGGTGGTGCAGATGGGTATTCATGGGATTTCACATCAAAATGTGTGGTACTCTAAGATGAAACGGCTTGCTACTAATAAGAAATATTATCATTTGAAATTCAGGAACATGGATAGATTTAATAAAAAGGGTCTAGATCCTCATGTTCCAGTTTTATATGAAATAGCTTTACCTGAACTACATATGTATATGGCGATAACCACCGCCATGAGCCCAAGCATTATATATGAAAACATACTTTGTAAAAACACATTTGCAATGCATAAGGCAAAATACAAATATGTATAAATTAAACTAACAGTGCTTTAAACTGATAGCCACTATCTGCGTAGCTAATAGAACTCAGTTCATAAAATAAGCATAATTATCATTCTATAATCAAAGGATTAAATTACTAAATTATTAATCTAGTTTAATAGATACTTAAGTTACATCTGAAATCAGATTTCACTAGGGAGGAAAGGTATATTTAGCGGGGGTAAATTAATAATACATTATGAAATATATCTCCTTCTGTATCTCTATGGCCAGTCTACGATAAAAAAAATTTACTTTGCTAAGATGAATCTTATAAACGCATAATTTTTAATTCTAATCGTGCAAAACATAATAAATATTTAATCAATATAAAACTAAATCAAAATCAAAACAGTGGGCTATGACAAGCTAAATAAGCATTATTAATATATTAAGTTGATGATATAGATTATAATATCTTTGCTAAATATGCTCACTGTTTCAAAATATTTGCCACATTATCACATATAATAAAATGAAATTTTGAGAAATAAAATAGATGAGAATAGAGGCATAACTGCACTATGAAATAGAAAGTAGATTTTAAAAACAAACGATTATAGTTGTTCTATTTTAAAACCTATAACTTTAAAGGGTTTAAAACATTAATATAGGCAAGACCGATCAGAGATTTTACATTTAATTTAGAAAAGATTTGAAGAGTTAATTTTGAATGTTCATTTACTTAGATAAGCTATAGCTTTAAAAAAATAAGATTTAAAGTACATTTAGAGCTCTTTGCGGTGTTTTGAGGATTTACCTAGCTTTTTAGTTGCAGCTGGTCTGATGGCACTCTTGATGCCATGCATGATAGCACTTTTGATCTCCAGATAGGCAGCGTGGTTTCACTTGTACTCTCCTTGAAGTAGACCATTTTCAGGAATGTTTCTTATCTTCATGATGATGATGCACCATTTTGGCACTAGGATGGGATTAGAGATCACAATTTCCCAGCAATTCTCACCCTCCCTACTCAGTCATATTAAAATTAAAACTGGCGTGGAGTCTAGTGGTGACACTTTTTTAAATTATAGTGTTTTTTTATATATATATAATAAAATGCAGACTATTTATACTGCTTTGGGATCAAACTATAATTTTAATAAATTATTTTCCCATGAGTAAATCCATTACCACCTTTTACATTTTGATATTTTAAAATACTAAAATAACTTTAATCCTTTGTTTGATCATTCGAACAGGATGTTTTTCCTACATTCAATCATTTCTGTTCCCTCAAGTTTTAGCAATAGTTATAGTTGACTAAATCTTGTTTATAAAAAAATGTAATTTTAAGAAAATATTTATTGTCTAAACTAAAATTTGGATTTCTCCCTCATGCTTTGCTAAAACAGGTGTGCATGGCATGATTTTTATTTACAACTTATTTTGAATCAAATTTATAACTTTTGTAAAATGATCGAACAACACGATGCTATATATGTAACACAGTGGTATATGGATTACACATATATACATGTGATTTTAAGTGTATAAAAATATGAATTGACTATTAACTAAATGATAAATCAAAGCATATATTACTTTGGAATAAATATCTGCTGCAATATAGCTATACCAATTATATTACAGACATTATATTCGCATATATATGTGTGACTACACTTATACAACTGTGTCTTTAAATAGGTATTCCTTAAGAATTTAAACCTGGCACAGATAGAGGGTAGGGATAAATAGGTGAAATGTATATAATGAAGGAAACATATCGTTTCCGTATAAACAGGAAAAAAAGTGTGACTAGAAGACTTACGACAGAATTATTGGAGACAACATCTCTCAAGACATATTTTATATACATATAACTTCTGCATATATATTGTAATGTAATGGATAAATTATGGGAAAATATGGAAAAATGACCATTATCATCTCCACTGAATAGTCATCATCATCCCAACATCAATCAACAGTCATCAACAAATATAAAATGAACATTAGAAAATCAGCATAGAATAAAATAAGTAGTTATAACAATTATAATCTACATCATCAGCATTAAACATGAGATATCAATAGTCATCCTTGTGATTATATCTAAAAGAGGTTCACTATCAAGATAGCGGTTATCTATCCATTGTCAAACATAGGGCATAATATAAAAATGATAATCTGCAGACATATATTTAAGTGCTTAAAATACCATAATAAAAAATATTGAGATCTTGATATATACTGACTACCATGAATATTTTGACATATGGTATCACGAGTGTTCAGACTAACTATAAAATTATTTCCAATGTGTATAAAATAGAGTGAATGACTTTAAAGGTTATCTTGATCCTTACATCATGCATAGAATTACCTGGATGTCAATACAAACATTAACTCCTGCATATATTGTAACAGTCAAGTTTGTACATTCGCGTAACAGAATTCAGAATCCAAGCACAAGAGACCGAAGCTGACCAGACTAGGACTGTTACATCCCGAGTCCGACCACACTTCAACTCGTAAGCCAGGATTCCAAGACTCAAGACCCTACGAATGACCACCTTGAAATTACACGTAGTATACCTCTTTCACACGCCACATAGGTCACGAAACAATGAATCTATAATTAAAAGAGAGGTTTTAATTGACTAAAATATCACTAAATTTAATTTAACTTAATCATAGTTTCACATATATAGACTATAAATAGTAATTAGAATTGGATTGAATTAGATCAATAACAAACAGAGAACGAAATACATTAAATTAATTATATTTATTTACAACTCATATCTATATATACACTTATTTAAATACATTCAGCGTAGAATGTACAAACATTTGTAATTCAAAATCACTTACATAAATAATCATTAAATTTCATAGATGAGTTTAACAGGTGCCATCTTAGGAATTTTTACAATTGATACATAATTAATCACTACGTTATGTCTATAAATCTCATAACCAAATCCTATTACATTTTCTTATATAAATAATTATATTAAACTTTATCATGAATTCATTTACTAAAATATACAATATATTTAATACAGCGCATAAACCAGCTCAATAATGATCGATCAACATGCTTTCGAGAGAAAATTTAGAATGCTAAACGTTATATAAAGGTGGGAGAGTTGGCTGAAATACGATTTTACCAATGCCTATGGCATAGTAAACAATAATAAGAAAATCCTCTGCGGATGGATGAAATAACTTCAGGTTCTTCACAAACCCTACCCTTAACCGATCAATCTAAAAAAATTTTTCAGAATGTGGTCTATGTAACTTTCAGTCGCTATCTCTACCTATAAGAAAGATGAACTTATCTTAAGATACTATATTACGTATAGCACAAAACGAGAATATTTTTATAAAATAATATCAATCCAACAAAGAATAGTATATTTCATATATGAAATACTAATACATATAGCCTATCAAAGGCAATCTTCTAGCTGATAATAAAGCTACTACTAAAGGGAATATTATTAATTTTTTGTACTTTAATACTTATAGATAATAATTTTAAGGAGGAAAATATATTTTTGGCTTAAGAATTTAAACAAATATACTTATAACATAAATTTATTCTAAATAAATATCATTATTTTTTAAAGATATAAAAAATTTACATATTAAACATTTAAATAATAAAAAAATAATTTAAATAGAAAGTTGACTATAAATAAATTACGTGAAGATTTTAATTAATATCTTCTTAAAAAGAAAATTAAATTTTAAAAATAAAATATAATAAATTTAAAATAAACAAAAAATATAGACACACATATAATTAAATAGAACTTATAATATTTTAAAAAGAAAAATATAAATAATCGATTATTTAAACTTTAACACATTAAATTTTAAACAATACATTTAAAATATAAAGTTATTTTAATTATTATATTAAAAAAATAAACTTATATATATATATTTTACACAAATAAAATTTAAAAATAAAACACCTAATTTAAATTTATTATATATCCTTACTTATTGACGAGAAAATCTCCCAAAAAAAGAGTTTTTAAAAAAAAAAACTTAAAAAGATATTTATATTTTTTATCGCCCCCCCACAATTTATAAGTTTTTTTTATTTCGACTTGAAATTTAGAAAACAACTATATAATTAATTTAAACATTTTTAAAATAACTAACTTACTAAGGTTTATAATAAATTTAACTTTCTTTTCATAGATTAACAAAAACAATACATTTTATTTTTAACTACATAGAAATTAAAACAACCTTTTAACTTTTTAAAAAATTTTTACATTTATTAAAAATTTCAAATATATTATATATTTAAATATTTTTCAACCTAAATATTTTAAAACAAAAACTTTAACAATTTTTAAAAAAATTAATATTATAAACACAAAACCTCCAACTACTAAACAGAGTAACAAGAAGAATATAAAACCCTACTAATGCCTACTCACCAATACCCCAGACTTTTGCGCTGAATGATAAATGACTTAGACTAAGCAACCTCTAGAACCACCTTTTACCACTACTAAATAGAAGAAAGAAAAAAAAATATTTTTAAGAATACTAAAGCATGGCGAGCCACCATTGCTTTAAACAAGCACATACCTATGCAGATAAAAACAAGACCATACCACTAATGTTGATAAAGAAAAACAAAACCAAAAGAAAAAGAAAGTGCATAAAATCCCTATCTAAGCCTACTCATCCAATATCCCCAGACTAGTTTCTGGCTTGTGGCCTTCGTCAGTGAGGAGCTTTGGATCTGAGAGCACTGCATCTAGATCTTAGGATCTAATGCAACCCTCTAGCAACCACCTTTATCTCTACTTAACTACTAAACTATGAGAATGAAATTGAAAACACAAAATATATTTTCAATCTAAGCTCAATAGCTTAAATAGTCATATGGGTCTGAACTCGTTCGACCCTACATTTTGGGCTTTTTTTTGCCTTTTATCAACAATTAAGTGCTGTATAAGATGTGATCATGTGATGCTTAATGGTTTAACACCAACCTGCCTAATAGGATAATGGTGGCTATGGTTGTAAAAGGCCAAAGACACCAAAAGTATGGGTGCTGAACTGGTTCAGACCCATATAACTATTGCTATTGAGCTTGATTGAAAATATATTTTGTGTTTTCAATTCATTCTATGTTTAGTAGTTAAGTAGAGATAAAGGTGGGCTAGAGGGATTAGATCCTAAGATCTAGTGCCTCAGTCCAAGCCCTCACGGAGGCCACAAGCCAGAGTCTGGGGATATTGGATGAGTGGCATTAGATAGGGATTTTATGCACAAGCCTTCGGATCCATTGATCGTTTGCCAGGTGGTACTGTATGGAGTTTCTTTATCACAATTATGGCTGTATAGAAATGTGATCATGTGAGCTTAATGATTTACTAGTATTTTTAGATAACAGCTTTTACATATTTTAAATCATATCTTTCTTCTATATAGCACAGATTATATATCCACATACGAAATTACAATATTAAACAACAAAATTAATAATTTACTCTTAACTTAAATAATATAATAACCATTTTTAGAAATCTTAAATAACTTTAGTACGCTATAATTTTACTAATCCTATCTAATTATAGCGTTCGTTCGCACGTAAATATATAATACTGTTTATACAGACATGAACGAATTTTATATTTATTAACATTTAAATAGGTTCGAACTTAGCACAGATGAGAGTGTCATTAGGTTTGATGGTGAAACGGAAAGGGATTGGAGATTTCCGTTTCAATATATAAACTGTTATTGCTCTAAAGTTAGCTCAGAATCACAAGCACCCCTAAGAATTGTGACTGTGAATAAAAAATATAAATATGTATGCTTAATCTACTTTATATCAAATAGTTTTATTGGGATAGCATAAATTCCTTAAAGCACAATGCTATGATGAAATCATGTCTACACGCAATGTCAATTCACAAAACAGATAGCTGGCCAAATAAAGACTTTAACACACAAATAATTTCAGTAACTGCTATTTTTTACAATTACTAAATAAAATTATCTAATAAAAAAATTCAGAAAATATATGGCAATATGACAATTCCAAATTCAGCACATTTCCTGTTGATTCTTATGACTTAATTAGCATTCACTTCAACTCAATTATTCCATTATTACAATGATTAAATCTGAAAACATTTCAAAATAAACTCCTTTTTTAATAATTAAATTTTTAAATATATTTCACAATTAAAAGTAAAAAAATTTTAATTAGCTAAAACCTTCCCCTTTTCTTATGAAAATGAAAAAGTTCCATAGACTTTTACATTTTGGGAAGGAAATATTTAGACAATACAACTAAAAAGTATTTGTAAATGTTGATATGCACACTATTATATCTTATTACCATGGATTACATTTTTTTAGTAGTTTTGTAAATATATTTTAAGTTTCTTTTCAGATCAGCTTCTTCTAGTTTCTTTGAAGGTTCAGATTAAAATTATAATAATATTCTCCAGGGTAAGTTAATATAAGTTGAATTTATTCATTGCTTTTATTAAGTTTTGTCATAATTTCTATTTGTAGCTTCAAGTTTTTAGTTTATAACTGTATTTATTTCCAGGGTAATTCAGCATAAGATAAAGATATCCATTTTACCATGTAATAATTTTCCAGATTAACATAGATTATTTTCAGTCAGGTTAGCATAGAATGAGACAATCTTGTGTTTAAGTGGACACACAAGGCATATTGCAAATTTCTTCCAATGATATTTTTGTTCTCTTTTGGTGAAACAGGTTACATGATGAGATTGAAAATGCTCAGCTTTTAGCTAAAACTTATATGATTTTCTTCAACTTCATTTTAAAAACATTTTTTTCCAAACTAGAAGTGAAGTTAGTCATACTTCAGACAATAAGTTTAATGTCTCACTATTCTCTTCATAGCTCAACTGATACTGATTTCTTCTCAACATCTGGATCAAGACTGACTAGATATTGAAGTGTTACCTTTTTATTTTTAACACAATCCCCATTATCAATACAATTATACTCTATCTCAGAAATGACATTGAATCCTATATAATTGATTCTATTTTTACAAAAAGGTCATTTTCCTCCTTCTTATCATTCAATTAATTAAAAATATGAATCATACTTTAATCATTAAAAATTTACTCTAGGTATTTTTTTCTTTTTATTTACTAAAAACAAATCATTTAATTATAATTTAATTTGGAAAATATATTTCTTTAGAGAGAAAAAAATACCTTTTAATTAACAACAACCCCCCCCCCCCAAAAAAAAATAATTGCAAACTTTATTATATTTTACTTACTTTTTTAAGTTATAAACTAGTAAAAAAATAAAATTAAAGAGAGAAAAACTATTAATATTTATTTTGCTCTTTTTTTTCTTGTCTTTCTTCCTCTTTTCTGCAACTACTGATAACAAACATTATTCATATTATTTAATGAATTTCCCCCATTTAATGTTTAATAATTGACAATGTGGAAAAATGAGAATAATTCTTCTCAATATATATAATGGTTGGAAATATTTTTGTGTGCATATATATATATTGTAATCATACAAGGTATGGAGCAATAGATATTCAAAGCACACATTGTAACAGTACATGGTGTATATATTTAAACAAGAAAAAGTACAATGCTAAATTTCAATTTTTAATATTGATGATCTGAATTTATTATGATCACTAGCAATAGCTTTAGAAGTATAGCACTAACATTAGGACATAAACAATATTCTATTCCATTCTACATTTATTTTCCATTATGCTAGCTGTTTCTATGTCAAAAGATAGCGATAACACATTTAACTAATAGACATCCATTGAGATTGTGAATATCATATGGTAAATTAATATTACTACTGTGTAGAAGAGAAAACAACCAGTCATAGATTAAATTTTAACAAAATTATTTTAATAAATAAAAATATTAACTGATGTTAAAGAATGTCATAAATGAGCATTTTACTATATTAAATATATTGACATTCCACCTTTATTGTTAAAAGGAAGTTGCCTTGATAACAGTTTGTAATTGTTGATTGTTATTAATATTGGGATTGTCTAAAAGCTGACTGATTTTTAGTGATGTTATTAAAAATATGTATATTAAATATCTAAAAATATTTAGCTAATAATAACAACAATAAAAATATTTAAATATAATTTCTTACATAAAACAACAGTAAAAATAAAGTAATAATATATCAGTGCTTAGAAAAATTGATTAATGAATTAAACAAAATAAGATTTCCATTCATACAGCTTTGGTTTTCATTTTTTCTAAATGTTTGAGCTTGAACTGTAAAAAAAGTAAACATAGTACTGTTTATCACAAAAGTTAGATAGAAAAACTTTTCACTGAGCACAACATGGGAAAGAGAAGTTGGATTTTTTTATGAATATAAAATAGCAACTTTGATAATTATTTAAACTATGATTATCCAATATAAAAGTTCAATTCTTGCAATTCTCTTTGAATATTACCATTTTTACTTTCTAAAACAAAATATTGAAAGTATTTGCTGTTGATCAGTGCCACCTACAGGTGAGAAAAGTCATTTTAAGTTAATGCTGGTGTTCTGACAAGTTTAACATAGACTTTTGTCAGGAACAATTTCAAGAGACTTTCATCTAAGTAAGTTTCAAGGCAAGTTTGCTTCTTTATTGGTGAGCCTTATTTAAATCTAATGCTTCATTTAACTCAGTGAAGCTCCTCCATAATTATCAATAATTGCTTTGTATAGTTATATTGCTTATTTTTCTTCTACTTGCTTTTGCGATTATTTGTCATGATTTTCACAGGAATTACTTTTTTCTGAAGTCTAATCTGATCTGATTTTTGAAATTATACCTCACATTCTTTTTTCAATCTATGATGTAATCAAATAAGAAAAAAACAATTAATTTTATGATACCTGGCTTATTTTCAAAAGTCAATCATTTAATTATGCCTAATAAATTAATTATCATTAACATATAAATGTAAAAAATATCTCATAATCACCATTCTTTATGCTTCCATAAGCTATTTACAGAGGCAAAACTCTCCATACAGTAGCTCCACTCAATGCAAGTAATCAATGGATGCATCTATGATTATTCTGGCTTGCACTGAGTGGAGTTTTCCTTGTGTAAATGTGAAAAACATAAATTTATAAACAATATATTCTATTATAAAGCAAAATATGACTGGATTTTTACATTTTCATTCATTTTAGTTCTAAACATTACATTATTTATTTTGTTTTAATAAAAAAAATGTCCATTTATGTAGAGTTTATTAAATCTTTGATCATAAATAATTTACAATATTGTCAAACCAACAATTATTTAAATGTTTTCAAATAATTATTTATATGCTTTTTGTCTATATTCATAACTATTTTTTCTTTTTAAGCCTTAAATGTGTATACACATACAGTATTTTGTTTTACAGGACCAATCTTACAACATAGTATATTGTCATGAAACCAATTTTATGTGCACACATTCTATGTTATACAACATGTGACCAATCTGTTTCAATACATTAAGAATAAACTAAGTTTAAAAGTGGTTTTGGTTGTCATAGAATAGCTACTATATCCCACTCGATAGCGCAGTTTTCATGCTTAAACTATAAAATATGATCATTCCCAGGCTGTTAATTATAATCATTTTGATGTGTTTTTTGTAATGCGAAAATAAAAACAAAAGAAAATTGTCTTTTTTAAATATTACTTAATTTTAAATATTATTTTTTATTAACATATACAAATTAAATGATAATGATAAATGTAAAATAAAATAAACAAATTACAATTTCATTCGTCTTTTTTAGTTTGCTTTTTATTAGAAAAATCAAGTTTCTATCGGAGATTTTTTTACTGGGGTTACGGGTTTTTTTTGTTGTTGTTGTTTACCGCTAGTTTTTATTTCAAATAGAATGATAACTAAAAGTAAAACTTGTTACGCTTATGTTTAGGGTTAGGATTAGGGTTAGTTTTCTGTTGTTTGTAATGTTAAAATAAAAAATATCAAAATCGTATTTTTTTTTACTAACATCTATAAAATAAATGATAACTATAAACATAAACTATATTCAACAAAGTATAACAGTAGTCAGAGAAAAGAAAGAAACTAAAGCTTTTTTAAACAACGACAAATATATAATAAAATGTTTAATATTTTTTTTTATGACATTTAAAAAAAACGTGTACAATTGTACTTTTCTTACGGGATATTTTTGTGTTAATGCTCTTTTTTATTTCAAAAATATACACACGTTACAATTTCTTGGTCTCATGGAATGTTACGAACAGTACGTTACTTGACTCGTTACCTAATTCGAAATAACTTTATACATATATCTCATCAACATTTAATACTTAAAACTTCAATACACTACGATGTAAAAAGTCTGTTAATTATTACTTTACAAAATGTGAACATTTCAATACTTTAAAATAAAAAAAAATACAATGAAAACCTTTCCATACAATTAAAAACAAACACACCCTCTCCCCAAGCTGTAACCATTTTATAAACTGTGCGAATTCGGACAATGTATTTGCTGCATAAAACATACATGCTGTACTGCGATGCAACATAGCGGCCTGCAATCTGTGGCACAACAAAAAAGTTGTATTATAGAAAAGGCAGGTTCAGTGTTGGCCGTGGAAACAGCATTTTTATGTGTTTTAGTACGAAAACAGTGCCATCCAGTGGGATATAGCTGCTCCTCGACGAATAGACGAATACCGTGGTTTTAACTAGTGGATCACTTTCAAGAATTGAGAGTAGTTGTAGAAAGGTTCAATGAATATGAGTTGTCTCTATGATTTGAATTTTATACATTATAAAAAAGCATTTGATTCTGTAAACATTTTTGCAATAATTAAAAATTGTATCACAAAATGTAGACCTGGGATACTGTCATTTTCTCAATAATATTTATCAAAATGCAATAGCAGTGAATATATATTAAGTGGTGATACTTACAGCAATTTTAATATTTTGATAATTAAAATGGAAGCTGAAAATAAAAGAAAATGGAGATTATTTATCTCATCTAGATTTTGCAAATGCTTTAGGTAATGTTGCAAGAATTATCAGACGAAAAGTAAAAAAGTATGATTGCAGATAAATACTAAAAAGTCTAAAATAATATTCAAGATTTTCTCAGAAGAAAATAAAGATTGATAATCAGTGATTAAAAGTTAACAACTACGAATATCTTATTCAGATTACTAATACAGAAATATAATAGATAAAATTATTCATAAAATTAAACTTGGATGAAGCTTTTAAGAAAAATAACAATATTAAAGAAAATATACCTATGTTTGAAATGGAAAATGTTTAATAGAAGTGTTTTATCAGTTCTTAATTATGAACCAGAGACTTGGATATTCAATTCAGAGCCTTCAGAATATTCATTAAAGTACGGAAATGTGTGTTAGAAATAATGAGAAATTAAAAAGGAAATACATGGCTGGAAAAATAAATAGATATCACCGTCATGATTGAAGGCATTAAGGAACTGAAATGGGCCTAATTTTGATATATTGATAAAAGAGATTTTAAGACCTAGAGAGACCACATGTAAAATGGATGGATGAAATAAAAATTTGCCTGCAGAGGAGTAAGACTAGGAATCAGCAAAACTTAGAGATCTGTCTGCAGTGAAGCAATAATGGTTGATAATAATGATGATGTGATGGTAGAATATTGCTACAGCACAATTTAAATTTTCAGTTTCTCCTCATGAACTTTTCCTTATAAAATATCATACCTTTATTATATTTAAGTCGTTCTTAAATGAAAGCATAAAAATGGTACTTGAAGAAAGTACTATTTATTTGTTGAAAAAAATATTATAAAATGAATAAACAGTTATATTTGCCATTCTCTGATGTCATTTAAAAAAAATTGAATAATTAAATATATTAAATCAGTAACGTAATATCCAGATTTATGTATTATTCATAATTATTAATTTATGAGATATACATTTGAAAACAGTTCTAAAATGTTAAAAATTTGAAACAGCTGTAATACTTGTAAAACCATCATTATTTATTATATAACTTGGCGATCGATGAGATTAATTCATTGCTATATTCATTTACAATATTCACAGGTAACCGAGATATATTTTTTATCTACACAAACTTCTACTGTTTATCAATCTTTACTGATTCTATTATATTTGACATACCAGTGTATGGGCAGATCTTAAATACAGTATGTAGGTAGAATTCTATTTCTATATCTCCTAACACTACAAAGATGATAGAATACATTTTTTCTCCAATGTGATGTGTTTCCCCTTTATTGAAGTCAGGGATCTCTTAAACCACTTCGACCAGAGAAACCTGTTAGCCACTTTAACTTCTCACCCCCACCCCACTCTAAGTTTTCCCTATATTATTCTCTATCCTGTTCAACCACATCATCTTTGTCCACTGAATGGCTTTTATACCTAAATCCCCATTATCTTTCTCCAAACCCAACATAAAAACCAAGAACCTATTTCTGAATAATCACTTTGTTTATATTTATTCTCCCAAATTATTTGTATCCTTTCTGCTTGTAAGCATTTACATTCAATTAGCAGATGCCTAATATTTTCCACCCCTTCCTTACATAACTTGCAGGCTAAATCACCCAGTTCTCCATTTGTGTATATTCCCTTATTACTAATGATTGTTTGACCCTTGAACAGTAAATTACTTTCTTCCTGTTATAAATTAACTCATATCCAATATCCCCTTTATTTCTATATATATTTAAACTCTTTTTATTCTCCATCTCCTTATTTCTTATTAATGCATCTATTCTTCTATCCCATTATAACACTCAACAATTCTTCTAACACAATCATATCTTTTGTACAAGTATACTGACATAGTCGTTATCCAAATCTCCTGCATACCATTCTACCTTTCCCACCCATCTTGTTGCCTATCCTTTACTCATAACCCAATTAAATACTATTTTGGTTATTCTCTATCATTTTTGCATCTAATATAAAAACTTGACCATCCCATTTCTCCTTGAATTGCCTTCTTTGCTGTCCACACATCTTCCTATTTACCACTGTACTTTTTCTAAGTAATCTTTACTAACATATCATTACCATAAGTTAACCCTACAATTTTTGCTACAGCATATTTATTATATGAAAATAGTTAATTTCTTTATCAATCATTTTCTTCAATGTATTGCTAGCAGAAACAAGTGACAGTTTAGCATAGTAGTAAAAATAGTAATCTTTAGATTCAGACATACTTAATTTAAATGACAATTCTAAATAATGACTGTTATACTAAATGTAATGTATAGAAATTTAATACATTTATCTATGAGGAACTTCTAAAATTTTATTTTTTGAAAGCAACGTGTTTCCAAATATTTACCTTGAATTACTTATGATTATGTATCAATATCATATGGATAGCCATCTTTCAAGTATTTTCTTTCTCATCTAACATAAGCTCATTAGTGCATGTGTGGGCTACTAATTTAAATCCATATATCCTTTTATTCCTTCCTACAGGTTTGTTATTTTAATAATTTGATAGGGTGGCTAGTTTTACTATTGTATGTTCTTTAACTTGAGATTTCATGGATGCAGTATGTGGTTTCCAGCATTTTAAATCCTTTGCAGTGGTTGCTTTGTAGTTTACCATGAGATGGTTATGCTGTTAATATATATTTAGCTTGTTTGATACTCCCAATAAGGATATTTCATTGTTTTTGTTTTATGACCACTAAAGATTTTTTTTAATGAGTTATGGATAAGAAATATTCATGACAATTAGTTCTATAGGAGACTTTTTGCTTCTAAACAAATTTATTAATAATGACATAAACAAATCCAACTTTTTTATTAGTATTACAGTGCTTATTTTATTAAAATTAAGAAACCTTACAATTTTGATTGACTAGTAATCTTGTTCAGAATTAATACCCCACCCATTATTATTCAGTTTTTCCAATAAGAAGATATGTATTGGTATTAGGTAATTCTGAAGGCTAGACAATCAAAACTGTTAGAATAAGTATTGTAACAATAAGAAAAGTGGATTTGTTTAATTTTATTAATGTGTAAAGAATAAGTTGATATTATTAGTTCACTTTTTGTCATTGTCATGATTGAAGTATTGTGTGCTTCTGTGAACAATTGTTTAAATTTTACCAAGAGAGTCTTGTTATATAAATGTCTAAGAATGATTTTTTTTGTTCAAATTCTATTGTGAATTTAATTGACAGATTGTTTTATTAACAATAAGAGGAAAGCTACCATCATCATTTAATCTATTTCTCACAATAAATAATGCCACATCTCTGAACACAATTGTGAATAAGCTTACCACATGGAATCTTATTAATGTTTTTAAAAAATTTTATGTCTTTGATTAACTCAACAAAATGCTTATATTTACTGACAAAAGAGTGAATGCCAAAGAACTAAGAATTTAGAATATTTTTTTTATTGATAAGTTTGCTATGAACCAATAAGTTATTTTTTTATTTATTAAACATTATATATTAGTAAAGAAACATAAGATTTAATAGTTGAAGAACTTAGAGTGTTTATTTTTTCCCAGAAGCCTCAGTAGTTTTCAGAATGCATTTGGTACTGTTCTATTAGCATGTTGAAACCGCCTGATGGCATCCAAACGCATATAAATATGCTGTTTAGTGAGCAACAGTCAAACCAAATAGCCACAACTTTTTTTTCTGATGTAACTAATGGCTTGCCTTGCGCAGTTTGTGTGAGTGCACACAAACTCTTTGCTACCATACCATTTCAGGGTGGGTGAATTTAAAGTTTGCAGAACTATTGCAATCCACATTCAAAAGTAATTATAGTACAACTTGCCTAATGTAATATTAAAAAGTAATAATTATAAGCCCATTATCCTGCTTCCAAACCCAATATGTAAGGTGTAAATAATTAGAAAAGGTTATGGGAAACCACAATTCCATTGTTTTCCCCAAAAAAGTCATGGTTCATGAGAACACCTACAAAAATTAAAATGTCAAACTGTAAAATTTCTCATAGTTATATAGACAAAAAGAAATTGTAAAAAGAATACATTTCTTAATCTTAAAAAAAAAAAAAAACAATTGAGTTGGAAATTATTAACCACTATTAATAGGTGTGCCATTAATATCCACCATAGCTTAGTCACACCTTTCAAAGATAGCTATTGGAATAAATAAAGATTCATTTTTCTTTTTTTAAAAATTACAAAAACAAAAGTCAAATAGTTCAGTAATTAAAGCATTTTCATTTTTTTCACCATGATGTAGTTAGTTATCTGTCAAGCAATGATCGTAGCCTTTTTAAAGTTTGCAGGGCGAGGGGGATTTTGGGTCCAGCACAAAGCGCTGGAGTACACAAGAAACTGTACTAGAATAGAATATTTGCAATAATATCTGTTAATTGATAAGTTAATTCTTGCGGATGTGAAAAAGCATACCATCTCCCCTCTACATTGCAGGAATATTAAATTTGTAGGCACTTCTTAAAGGTTTAAATTTATCCTCATGAAATTATTAAATAAATTTGACAGTAATTTATTAAGGAAATCAATCAATGAATTACGTTAACCCATATGATAAAATTTCTTGTAGTTATATCCAGAGACAAAAAGAAATTGTAAAAAGAATTACAGTAATTTATTAAGGAAAATAAATGAATTACATTAATTCGTACAATTATTCTTATTTCCCAAATAACATGGTGGGCCTGGTAATGTTATATTTGTGCATTTTCATAGAAACAACACCATCAAGCGGTATCAACATGCTAATAGAACAATATCATGATTTTTTAGTTCTTTGAAAGTAAACTGGGAATTTAATTGTAAATCTTTAGGAACAATTGCTTCAAATTTAAATTAGCACAAAAACATTAGTTCTTTACTTGGGCCAGGTTTACTTTACTCTCACAAATTGTGATATTTGGTATATATGTTGATGACATAAATATTACACAATTTGTCATTGTTTTTATGTTGATATTTCCATCACAAATAATTGATATAGAATTGCAAGATTTTATAAAAAGTTAAGCATTAATAAAACAATAAATTGGCCTGATATTTTACATCTTAAATTTTTCCTTAAATTATATACGCTATTATTATATTTAGTTTATTTTTTGTTTGTATGAGGCAAATATTTAATGTAGAATTATGTTTTGTACATAATTGAAAAACTATTATGAAAATAAATGGACCAGAACTTTTAACATTTCAACTCTTCTATAAATAAGGTGATCTATGTAAATTGCAGATAGAGAATATGTTAGCACTTTGAATATTAGAAGAATACTGTCTTCATTTTAAAATTACTCATTTAAAAATAAACTTGGTTGAGAAATGCTAACATTTTTGCTAATACATATAATTATATAGTATAGAAATAAAATTGATTTTAAAACAATTAAATCTTTTAACAAAATAAGTACATTACACAAATTATAGTGCTTTTAGTAGATGATAAATGAATGTTTAACCCATTAAATACTTTCTTTTGAAATATACACATGGAATATTATCTCTCATTTTTTACATTTGCATTTTTAATGATATAATATTCTCTTCACCAAACCTTCAAATTTAAATCATAAATTCAAAAAATAAAAATCTTAAAAATTGCTAATAAAAAAAAAAAAATTAATGGTAAATTAATCCAAGCAATAAATTTTATTTCAGTCTTCAGGCTAAAAAAATTATTTAATAAAAGCAAAACTTACTCCAAAGCAAATCTCTATCAATTTTATTAAAAGTGAATGTTTTAAAAATGAAATTAAGAGTAGAAATATTAAAATTCAACTTTCTATGTAAATAAACAATAAAATTATTGACAAATACATTTCCTTACATATCATATATTTGAAATACAGGCATTCTTCATATACCTGCAGCTTAATTGTAAATATATGGGATTTGAACACTTTCAAGCACCCTTCAACTATCCACACTATCTTATACCACTGATATACATGACCACCTACATATAAAAAACAAAAATAATCACCAATATTTAATTCGGGCTGAACCAGCACTCATCAGTTGATCCAGATCATCACATCCCACACACATGTATAATCAGTGCTGTTTATTTTAAGATGGCAAATCTTCATACTTTAATGGACAGTTCACTCCAATCTCCAAGTCTTCGCCATCCATATCATTAAAAATTTGATGACGAAATGCCCAAATTCCATGCTGATATCAATATTATTATGCCCATGTTGACCTCAAGCCACTCTGATCCCTCATGTATAGGACCATATCCATTTAAATACACAGAAGAGGGATGGGCAGGATGCAGGCTTAATGTGTAATATTTGAAATACAGGCATTCTCGATATACCTGGAGCTTAATGGGGCATTCCATCAAAAAATATATATATATTCAACAAAAGCTAAATGTACTTATTAAAAAAGAAATCTTTATTAATTTTTGCAAAAAGAATAAGTAAACAAAATATTTGTTTATTATTATAATATACATAAAAGACAATGATTTCAGAAATGCATTTTCTCCTCGGAAATGATTCAGTAGTATTTTATTTCTCTTTATTTGGATTAACTATAGTTTCTGAAATTTAGGCACTACAGCAAGAATTAAAATCATAATCTTTCAAACAGATTTGAGTTGTAAAAATCTAATTTTCAAGTGATGACGTTTTTACCACCATTAAAACCATTTCAGTCTCACTGTACCACTTATATATAAGATGTTCACATGAAAACCATGCAAAAGATTAAATACAGCTAAATGCATGTTTATATTTTATTTAAATAAATGCTTTCAGATGTGAAAATCATGAATTATACACTTGAGCAAACTGATTGCTTCAATTATGTGAACTATCAACTGTTATAATTACAAAATTGTAGTTAAATGCCATATTCAAGCAATGGAAGGAAAAGAGCAGAGGTACAATTCATGGATTTATTACTTTGGAATCTATCACTGCATTAAATTTATCAGGACATTATGAAATTAAAAACTGACTTAAAAGAATAAATGTATTACTTATAAATGAATCTTTAGATATTGATAATCTTTATCACTTATTTTCAAATGCAAAATAAAAAATAATAGGGATGGGTGAAATGTAGCCAACATTTAAAACTGATGAAATGCCATATGGCTTATGAAATCATGTGACTAATAACGATTAAAAAAAATGTTCCCATTCTGAAAGCTTATTTGTGCCTACATTCAATAAAATAGTTAATATCTGCCAAAAGAATTCATTTATTAAAAAAGAGAACAAAAGTTTTGATTATTTCACAAGTTTAAAAGTGAAGAAATATAACAAAACAGGTATGCATTGTTTCAGGACTAAATGATTCCACTCATAATGGGCAATTGTCAAAAAATCTACGTCTTATTGATCCAAAATCATGTAGCATCCATAGCAACAAACCAATTACCTTTTTTTTAATAAGAAAAGTTAATAAGGCCATCTATCTTCATTCTAGTAAAGACCATAGATGAAAAACTGGCCAGCTGACTTTGTAATTGGCTTAGCCCAAATATATTTGGTTGAACTTATCTCTAGATGAATGATTTAAAAGAAAATATAGATATTTTTATCAGCTGTGTTAAACTTGCAGTTGTCATAAAATCTATATAGATCAGAATAAATCAAGTCATAACAAAATAAATATCATAACTCAGATCAGTACATTCATGAACTGAAAACAGATCTTAAAATATTATTTGACACTGCAGAGATTATCTTTTATTAAAGAATAAAAAAACTTTGATGATAATTTTTTTTTGAATCTGAGACCATCAATTTCATTTGATGTTAAAGGAAATTGGTTTCTGAAGTGAATGATGGAAAGACTATCTTGTTATGTATATATGTTGAATGTACTTTGTTGAATTTCATTTGAAAATATTTGTTAATAGATGAAACCATGGTTGCAGAAGAATTTTGGTAAAAAAACAAAAACAATTTTTAAACTAGTATTGTAATGTTGTATGCATTTCTATTTTTTCTATAATTGCATTAGTAATGCACACATGCTGATTATACAAAAGTATGCTAATAAGTAAATTATGCATATTAAGACCGATATCAAGCATAATGAAATTAATTATACAGAGCAATAAAAACTGCAGAATTAAGATGTGTGCAGTAGCAGAACTGTTTTAATGCACACTGAGAAGTCATACAGTAAAATATGATAGATTAGAGAATGCTAGATTTACTAATAGTAATTACTTGCGAGTTTGAACAACCAGCAATCAAGTTAGTTGTTATGCTGAAGATATATTTTATATATATGCAGACTTAATAAACTCTTGTTAAGATTTTTTTGTGTTGTTTTTTTAAAATAACATTTTAGATGGTTATATAGCTGGTAAATGTCAATATTGCTCCCGTATATTCTAGAATGATGCAGTTCATAAAACCTGTATAAGAGTTGTAGTGATGATACACAGAAATTAATAAGAAAAACCAACATGACATTGTATAATAGCTTCATAACTGGAAGGGCAGCAATACACTGTCTGTGCAGAGATGCATGTTTATTAACAATATAATGGATAATAAAGTATAAGTTGACACTGATGTGGATATTTGATAAACAGATTGCAAACTGACTGTGCAACCCACAAGTTTCTAAGGATATTTTGCATGAAGAGTTGATAGATAAGTTAAACACACACTTTAAGACTATAACATCCAAGATATATATATAATATATATATATCAATTCATGAACGAGGCGAGACAGATTTAGATAAATTAATACATTTTTAATAATAAAATAATTAGGTTTGATAATAAAAAAGACAAGAAATATTAACATAAAATTAAACATATTATATTTTGATAGTGCTATAAAAATATTTGAAATTCTAAGAATAAATGAATACTTAAAATAACTAATTGAAGTTCTTATAAATGCTTTCACATTTATAATCGTTAGACTCACTGTCTATCATAAAAGAATGTCATTATCATTCAGGAAGGCATTTGGCCATTGTCTATTGAATTTAAGTGCACTTATGATGATTTATAAAATAATATTCAAGTTACCTAGGGTTTAGTCTTTGAGTTCCTTCCGATGTGGTCGACCGTCACGTGGATTTTCTCCACTTCTTTAGGAGGGACGTCCCTATCATATTTGGCGGTGTGTAGCTTCTTGGTTATTCAGGCATGGAGGCGAGGCATCACAAGCAGGGCAACTACAGGAATCCACAGGCAGGCGTTACTACAGCAGTTGTTACATTATTGCAGAACCATTGGTACAGACGGTCCGGATTGACCAGCGATCATGAAGGCCTTAGCCAGCCATAGTATGTGAGGCACCGATAGTAGATGTCATATTGGCTAGCTATATCGATTGATTCTTGGAGCCGCAAAATTTCACCTTCTCGACTCAAAGTCTCAAGCTCTAATCTCTGCTATAATCTCCTTAGCTTTCAACTTAACTTCCTTTTTAATTAAAACATTCCAATGGTCTTTTGTCCTTTGGATTCTTTGTTTCCACTTGTTGTTAACACCTTCCACGCTATGCCTTCGGCCATATTTAAACTTATTTTATATGATTTTATAGCACTATTTACATTTTGCTTATTTCTTTAATTAATTACACAAATTTTAGTATATGTTTTTTTTCTCATTTAAATTTCGACGATCATTTATTTTTATTTAAACTCATGCTTTAACTATACTCCATAAAAACCGCATTTCGTTTATCGTCAAATGTGTACTTTGAAACATAGATTCTTATCTTTTTGAACATTAAATTTCTAGGTTTTTTCTTTCCACGCTACCGAAGTTTCTCTTTTAAACTTTACTTTCCCCAAAGTCATATTTACTACATGTTTTCTTTATGTTTCTTTTCTGCTTTAATTTTTTCTAGCTTATGCTTTTAATATTATAATTTAATATTTTACTTTTATCGAAATTCGGACTTTGACTAGCAAAAGATAACGATCTTGGTAACTCTAGTTCCCTCTCTTTTCCTTTGTTTTGTTAATTTCAACATTTCTTGATTTTGTTAAATTTCAAGCTCGTTTTTCTTTCTTTATTTCTCTCCAACCCTAACATTTCTAATTTGTGGATGTTTTATATATACATGTGTGACCGCAGTATATGCGATCATCACAATATATATATATCAATTCATAAATATAATCCAGTATCAATTCATAAATATAATCCAGTCATCACATGAGAACATAAAAGACATGGAATTGCATATGCTCCAAAGAAATACACCTTTATAATTGAGCTAGAAGATATGCTTCTAAATCAATTATTATGGGGTATAAGTGACAGGAAACTCTGATAAATACTGCTATTGAAACTAAATTAACATATGCCAAAGTTATAGAAAAAGGAATAGCTTATAAAACATCCTACAAAACGCAACAGAATTTTAAAATATTGCAGATGTAAAAAACAAAATCAGGAGATTGTTTACACGTACTGGTACTATCCCTTGAAAATTAATCCAGTTTACATTTACATCAGTAGCTAACTAAGTCTGTTTTGTGACAACTCTTCAATCTCTTTTTGAAATAAGGCATACCTGCTCAACTGTCTATTTCCATTCCAATTTTTTATTCACAAATTTTTACAATTAACAAATTGTAATTTATATCGCTTTCATTTATCTTTGTGACATTGGTTTGCCTTTTGCAGTCATCATAAATCATCTTTATTCTTCAACTTAATTAAACAAACTCGTGATAAATGTCTTTTAACTCCCCAATTATTTATTTTTATATTTACACATCTTTTTAACATAACCTTTATTGCCACAATAACATGTCCAGGTATTCATTGCACTTCTATAATATACAGTGCTTACAATGTATTTACCATTATATTTATATTTTTTACCTGCAGTATTTTAAAATTCTTTTGTTTTCAAAAGTGGTTCAAATATTTACATATAAGAATAAATAAGAGAATTCAGAATCTGAAGTCAAGAATAAATTTCCAGTTGTTCAAGCTGGATCCGGCAGAACTGAATACACAACTAGTTGATATAGAGCTAATAGATAACACTCATTTATTATTTGCAGACCATGAAAAGTTTCTATCACTTTGAAAAGTAGAACAAATAATCAAAGATCTAGTTGAGATGTGATGGAATAGTTCGTTTGACTATTAAATAACTGTGAATAGATAGATAAATAAAGGTGCATATCCTGTACCAATTGTTTGTAGAGATTTTGGCAGTATTACAATAAGTGTCATAGTTTGTTGAAATGATTTCTTTACTCAGTGTTCCACCAGATCCCAATCACAGCAAGAACAGCCAAACTCTTAATTACTAAACATGTATTTGGAACTATTTAAGTATAGAAACCTGCCATACTAATTAACTAGTTACAAAGGTGTTATAGGCCAAAATAGATGGTCTGCTGCATATAATGGCAGGAGTTATTTTTACTGGGATGACATTCTTAATAATCACCAAAACAGAAAATGAGATCTGTGGATGTAAAAATAATGTTTATGAAAAGTTGGAAAAACTGAGGGCAACTTATTGCCACTAAGTGCATATGGTACTAGAAAAATTAAGTTCTTAGGAAACAGTATTATTGACAATAGAAAATGTCTGAATCTCAATAATGCAAGAGCCATGAAAAACACATCTAAACTAAATCCATCAGGGACTTGCAATGAAATTCTTAGGATTATTGAATTTCTTAAAAAGTTTCCTGATGGAAAAAACACATGTTGCAGCCCCACTTTATGAATTGTTAAAGAAAAAATGGTGGAAATGTGCTATTAAATAAGACAGTGTTAAAAAAAAAAATGTTAATGTCCAGTTAACTTCTGGTGCCCTATCACAATGACCTAAAAATAATTGTAACTATAGATACTTTGGAATATAGAATAGGTGTTACCGTTTCTCTTGAGTTTATGGAAGCATATGCATCTAGTACCTTAGCAACAGTTTAGAGCCAGCTGAATAAAGAAGTTCTAGCAATAATATTCATAGTAAAAAAAACACCACATGTATGGACATATATTCAAGATCTACATAAACCATGTGTCTATTGAAAATACTGGAAAAGCTTATGAGGATTCTGGATCATGCTAGTCAAAGGGTGATCTGATGGGAAAATATATTAACTTCATGTGATTCTAAACTAATGTATAACTTTGGCAAACATATTACTCATACTGATGCTTTATCACAAATATTGGATACAGGTGAATATAAGCCATAGAAATAAACATCAACTTGACAAAGTCTGAAGTATGAAACAGTGCAGTTATAGCTAAATTATTATTTTTAATTATTTGTGTAATTATTTTATTTAAGAGAAAACCACATTCCTAAAGGCTACGAATAAACAATGCTCTGTATGCCCATTAGGATCAAGATTAGATTGTACCCACTAATTCTTTAAGTATTTATGTTTATGATATTAACATTATTGGAAATTTACAATGAACTTAATATTACAGCTAGATAAAAACATGGCATTAATAATTATTCAACTAATAATAAATTAGAAAAGACATATAATCTCATTTTTAATAATCTTTTAATAGTCAAAGAGAAGTTAATAATTGTAAATATTAAGTTATTGTGTATGTAATTAAAAGGAATAAACTATTTTCTCTAAAGTTATGACATTACACTATATATATATTAGTAAAAGATTAAAATTAGATTGAATCCACATATTCTTTAATCATTTAACATTTATAAGCTTATTCTTATCAACATTGCTAGAAATTCAGAGTGAAACAGTCAAATGAAAATATGGGATTAATAATTATTAAACTTGTAATCAATTATACAAAGATTTTTAATAATCAAGTAATGTTAATAATTGAAAATATTAAATTATAACAGCTTAATGTATATCTAATTAAGGGGATCAAACCATTCTTCTTCCACCTATGAATTAATCATCATCATCATCAACCATTATCAATCCACTGCAGAATGAAGGTCTCTCCAAGTTTAATCCATCTTCTCCGATCTTTAGCTTCTCTTTTCCACAACACCCCTGCACATTTTCTTATTTCATCCATCCATTTCACATGTGGTCTCTTTCTGGGTCTTTTACAATCTCTTGGAATCCAGTTTAAAATTTCAATTGTCCATCTGTTATCATTTCTTCTAACAATATGTCCAGCCCAACTCCATTTCAATCTTTTAATTTTTTCAATAAGGTCAGTAACACCTGTTTGTTGTCTTACCCATACATTGTGCTTTCGATCTCTTCTTGTTACTCCCAACATACATCTCTCCATACTCCTTTGAGTGGTTTGAAGTCTCTGTATTGCTCTTCTATTAAGTGTCCAAGTCTCAGATCCATAAGTCAGAACTGGTAAAACACATTTGTTAAAAACCATCCTTTTCAAACACACAGGCATATTTCCTTTTAGTATCAAGTTATTTCTATCAAAAGGACTCCAACCAAGTTTAATTCTATGATTAATTTCCTCCATTATGTTTCCATCAGTATTAATAATCTGACCAATATATTTGTAGCTATTAACTTCTAATTCTTCATAATCAATCTTTGTTTTCATATTTTGAGTAAATCGATTAAATATTACTTTAGTCTTTTTAACATTTATCTTTAGTCCTACTTTCATCTGCTAACTCCTGCAACATTTCCTGCAGCTCTGAAGCATTATTTGCAAAAACAACTACATCATCTGCGAAATCTAAATGACTTAAATACTCTCCATTTACTTTCACTCCTTTAGTTTCCCATTTTAATCCACAAAATACTTCTTGCAGCACTACTGTAAGTTTTGGAGATATGGAGTCACCTTGTCTTACACCTTTCTCAATGTTGATTTTTCCAGTATCATTATGTAATCTAATTGTTGCTGTTGCATTTTTATAAATATTCTTTAAAATATGACAATATCCTGGATCTATACCTTGATGATCCAATGCTTTAATCACTGAAGAAATGTGTATAGAATCGAATGCCTTTTCATAATCTACAAATCCACAACATAAAGACAATTCATATTCGTTTGTCCTTTCTATGACTTCTCTCAATACCTGGATATGATCTATTGTACTAAAACCACTTTTAAATCCAGCTTGTTTTCTTGGTTGGTGGAAATCCAAAGTTCTCTGTAGACGAGTTGTAATTATCTTGGTAAAATTTTTATATAAAACTGATAAAAGGTTGATAGGTCTGTAATTTCTAATATCTTCTTTATCACCTTTTTTAAATATTAATATTATTACTGCATTCTTCCAATCTTCCGGTACATTTTTATCATTTAGATATTTGGTATATAACTTTGCTAAAATTGTTTCTATTTCTTCACCTGCTTCTTTTAATATATCAATTATAATTCCATCACTTCCGGGAGCCTATCCTTTCTTCATACATTTAATTGCATGTCTCACTTCATTTAAAATTCTGGACAATTCGGAAGATGTAATAGATATAGGAGGTACTTGTTCTTTATTACTATATAATTCTTGATACAAATCTACCAATTTCATGATGTCATCTCTCTTTTTAGTAATAATTCCATCTTTTTTTCTTATTGCAGATATAAATTTCCTACCAATACCAAAATGTTGTTTAACATTCTTGAGACTTTTACTTTCTTCTACAGCTTTCCTTGCTATTTCATAGTTATACTTTCTTATATCATTTTCAACTCTTTTCCGTGTGTATATTTCTTGATCCTTGCTAAATATAGTGTCATTTATTGATAGTCTAAGGATGATTTGTTTCTCTTAATTATATATTAAACTATGTTAACAATTAAGTATTAATATAAAAACAAGCATATACAGTATTCTGATATATTAATAAAGCAAATTAATAGAGTACAGTATATGTAAAATATATTTATATGTGTAGTAAACTATAGATAATAAATTAACATTTACTTAAATTTTCAGCAGTATTTGGGTACTTTAGAGAAAGAGGTTTATAATAAGAGGGGGAAAGATTTGATATATGCTTGCAATGTTACAAGCTTGCAACAATTTTACTGTGAACTAAAAAATTAAAATTTAGCAAATTATTTTTTGTTAATTTATATATATGTAATTCTTTTGCATTTGAATGCTTTTATGAACAGTTTTTATTTCTTTTCTTAATATAATTTACACTGTCAGTGATGAGTTCAATAATCACAGGTGCTCACCATCAAAAGTACACTCAGCTACATTAAGAAAAGAAATAAAACCTACTGCTTAAAAGCATACTTAAGCAAAATAATTAATTTATATATTATTTTTCAAGTTGTGGAAAATTGAAATAGTAGATTTGAAAAAAAATGGATGCAGTTTTTAGCCTGACATTGTAAAATTTAAATCGAAATTAACAAAATAATCTATAATTAAACAATAGTCATGATGAATTTTTTAATATTTTAATGCTTTTTCACTATGTTTAATAAGGTAGGAAGTTTCATTGGAGGTCATGTGATTACAAATAATGTTGATATTGTTTTAATCGCGATATAATTTACGAATTCTATTTACTTTTTCAAGCAAATGTATTAAACTTAAGAGCAGGAGTCTGCAAAGTATATGTGAATTAGAATAGATTTAATATAAGATTTATATTGAAACAGATTTAAAATGAAGTTTGAATGTACATATATAATTTAGCTAGCCAATGCTTAAAATTAACCAAAATATTAGTAATCAGTTGTAAAGGCAACTTTGTTGATATCCTATTGGTTAATATCTCAAGCATAGAATGAGATGATGTGATTTACATATGCTAACTAATTAGCCATGTGCACTTCTATTTTAAACATTGAAAAGTAGTTTATATGAAACACGATACAAATGATGATTCATGAACTTGCCAAGTAGTTTATTTTGGCCTATTTCATAAGGTTTATTTAAAATTTCTAGTTTTAATCTCACTCTGATTAAATCAAATGCTGTGACACTTGTAATCCATTTATTATCTCTTACCATGGTAACTAACAAAATATGCCAATTGAAATGTCCTGCATGATCCATATGGATCCTGTGATAATGGCCCCAATATGGATCTCTTGCCATGGTTTAGTAGTCTGTGGTCATGGCTCCAATTCTTTAGAGGAAAACTTCGCAACTGATTGACACATTATATCTTTTCATTGCATGTTCTATATCATAATTTATACTGGACCATCATACACATAACCTAGTGAATTCTGTCTTTCAGGGTATTTTTTGTATAATAAATCTAATATACCTTTTCTCCTTTCTGTCAGAATCAACACACAGCCCTATCAGTAAAATGTAACCATTACACATGGATAGATTCAGACATTACATGTAGGTTCAACCAGTTTGGTTGATGTTCAAACCATCCCTCTTTGATTCATCTCTTAAAGCTGTTTGAGATACAACTTTATATTTATTCAAAGAGGGCACTGCTGAAATATTGTAACATTTGGGGTGGGTAATTTAAATATTTTCTAAATAATTTTCAGCTAGCAATATGCACTGGAATATTTTACCCATCTAGAAAGTATAAAACATACCGATTGGTTTTATGGGCTTGCCATCATACTTTTTATAATTTTACCGAGATATTTAAGTTAAATTTTAGCATGTCCAAGTCTCATTTCCATAAAATAAGTAAAATAACAGGTCTATCTATAAATAATTTAATTGCCGTAGTTATTTCACTGTGATAAAATATCTCATTTTTTAATTCGTTAAAACCAGCACAAGCTTATTGGGAGTTTTCGTGTTGCATCTCAATATCTAAGCCACCTTTCTACTTCAAAAGCTACCATGATATTTGCAGTGTCCTGAGCTGTAGCGGAACGATCGCAAATATAAATACATAATTTTAAATAAGAATTACCGACTAATTTACAGTAGATCTTTATTGGTACATAATAATTCCCACTAAGCAACAGTTATGGGTAATTAGTTAACATACATATATATATATACATAATCTGACAGCATTAAAATTCAAATCCCCCTCTCTGTCTACAGTAATACAAAAACGCACAGTACCTTGACTAGGTGACGAAAATAAACTCTCGTAAAAGCCACTTAGGGTGCTTAAAAATTATATTAAAACCAGTGTGGTCTGCTTTTACTCTAATCAGTTGGATTCACCTACAGGTACTGAGAACCTGGGATCGCAGTCCAAAAGGAAGCAGCACTCATGGAGAACCAAAGAGCAATATATAATCTGTTAAACAATGCCTCTGTAATTACTTTATTTAGTTAATGCAGCCTGATCTAATTACTTTTATTTCACTTAATTAAATGTGTGCCTTTACTGGCTCTATTTACATATGTATACAACACCTCCCCTTACTCCAGAAAAGATAGTTGCATAATGGCACTATATATAGTCTTTTAGTTTGTCCGGTCTCCGGATTTTCCGTTTTGGTCTGGCTGTATTGCTTTGTGTTTCATATGGCTTTGAGCTCGATGCTGTACCATTCTCACTATTTGTTGGTGCTGTCTCTGTCTCCATTGGTCGCTGTCGTTTCATTTCTGTGGTTTGCTGCTCATTCAACAATAACTCACTTGTAATGTCAGGTAATGTTTGTATTTCCTCTACAACTCACCGACGGACGTGGTTTACATGTCTTCTATAGCTAGTACCATCCTGTAGCTGCACGATTACTATTTGTTGAGACAACAGTTTCATAATTATTCCCTCTACCCATTTCTTTTGCAACACATCCCGGACCCAAACTTTATCCCCGATTACGTTATTGTTCAAATTTTTGTCGCTGTTGTCATTTTCGACACGATCTGGCAGTAATAAATCTAATTTAATATGCAATTTCCTGCCCATTAATATTTCTGCAGGTGATTTCCCGGTGGCCATTGATGGCGTTGCGTGTTGCCACAGCATCGTGTTGTTAATTACTTGTTGTAAATCCCTATTACTTGATTTCTTTAACGCCTTTTTGATTATTTGGACAGCCTTCCCGGCCAGAGCATTTTACTCCGGGTGATATGGTGGTGTACGTATGTGTCTGATGCCATTATCATGAAAATAGCTTTCTATTTCATGTGTCTGATGCCATTATCATGAAAATAGCTTTCTATTTCCCTAGCTATGAATGCAGTTCCATTATCAGACACGATGGTTTCCAGTAAACCGCGACACGCAAACACAGCATTTAACATCTTAACTGTTTCAGTAGTAGTTAAATCTTTTACAATTCGGCCCTCTGTCCACTTTGAGAATGCATCTATCACTACGAGCAAGAGTTTTCCATTCACCGGTCCAGCATGGTCCACGTGGACCCTTTGCCATGCTTTTATGGCAGCTGGCCACGAATTGTATATCTTAGCTCTCATGTTCATTTCTATTTGACATGCCGAACATTTTTTGATATTTTGCTATGTCAACGGTAATTTTTGGCCACCAGATGTAGCTGTGAGCCAGTCTTTAGCTTGCACAACTCCAGGGTGGCCCTCGTGAAGTAAGTTCAATACTTGCTGTCGGCCTTCCATTGGTATCACGACCTGATCGCCCATTAATATGTATCCTTTGCATATAGATAGTTTATTACGTATTGCCCAGAACCTTGGGTCAATGTACTGAGACTTTGAAGGTGGCCATCCGTTTTGATCCATCCCATAAGTATCTGATAGCCCCGATCAGAGCTTGTCCAATTGGCTACATGTTTGCTATTCAGTATTTCTGAGTTTAGGGTGTCAATATAATTTATTTCTGCCTCCATCATTGATTGTTCTTGCTTGTTCACCATTTTTGATAATGCATCGGCGTGTGCAATCTCTTTTCCTTTTTTGTATTCTAATATGTAGTCATATGCTGACATTATGTTTCTCCAGGGCATCATGCGTGGGCTTAAATGTTCAGGAGCTAAACGATCGTCGCCCAAAATACCCAGTAGTGGCTTGTGGTCCGTAATTATGTGGAAATTCCTACCGAACAGGAATTGATGGAATTTTTCAGGCCGAACATTATAGCCAAAGCCTCCTTGTCAATTTGGCTATAGTTTTTCTCTGATTTTGAGTTCTCAATGCGTAAGCAATAGGGCATTCCCCTTTGTGAAATGGGTGAGATAGCACCACCCCCACTCTGATGCGTCAGTTGTTTAGCGTATTTCTAAACTATAATAATAATGCACCAATAGTTTCTCGGACGACAATAAAGTTTTTGTCGGACAGAACTCTTCTTCGTGAATTCTAGACCAATGCCACTTCTGATCTTTTTTTAATAGTTCGTATAATGGCTTAGCTATGTGAGCTTTACCTTCCAAGAAAGGCTCAAAAAAGTTTATCTGACCTAAGAAAGCCTATAACTGTTTAATATTAGAGGTGGTGATGCATTTTTCACTGCATTTACTTTCTCCGGGGATGGTCTCTTCCCTTTATCAGAAATCAAATGGCCTAGAAACGTCAATTCTTTTGACATCCATACGCTCTTGCTGGCATTTAATCTAACCCCAGATTTATTAAGTTTTTCGCACACGATAAAGTCTTTTGCGCAACATTTCTTGCGACGTAGCCATGATAAGCATGTCATCGTAATAGGGAATGACCCCTTCTAGACCCTGTAGTAAAACATTGATCCATGACTGAAATATATTTGGGGTTGTAAATATGCCAAAAGGTAAATGATTGCACCTAAATAGACCCATATGGGTCGTTAAAGCCAAGATTTCCGCTGATTGTTCGGTAACCTGAATCTGGTGGAAAGCGGAATTAAGGTCTAGCTTCGCAAAATAGGAAGCGTTTTGCAGATCAGCCAAAACTTCCCTTACATTTGGAACAGGCTAAACTCCCCTGTTAAAAATTTATTTGGTTATTCGGTAATCTTGGCACAATCTAATTTCCCCATTAGACTTAGTTACTACTAAAGGCGTGGCCCAATCAGATGTTTCAATGGGCGTCAACACTTCTTTATCCACCAATGACTTTAACTTGTCTTCGACTTTAATTTTTTGTGCATTTTTACGCGGTTTACACACGACCGGTTGTGCATTTTCCGATAATTCTATTTGTACTGGTTTTGATGCGCTCAATCCCAGTTTTTTATTGAACAGATCTGGATATTTATTAACTAGTTCATCTTCCAAAAAGATTTTCTTTATATTAATTTGTATCCCGATCTCGCGAAACCATTCCCTCCCTACAATGGGGCTAATTTTACCATTTACAATATATAGGGATAGATTCGCTTTTTTGCAATTGTATTTAATTGGCGCTTTAACCTGACCAATTACTTTGAGGGCGTTACCATTTACGTCTCTCGCTTTAACATTTGTTTTTTTCTAAAACAATGTTTGCATTATTGTGTAATTTTTTCCAATCTAACAGTGAAATTATGGAAATTGCCGATCCGCTATCAATTACCATTTCAATTTCTTCACCGTAAATTTTAAGTTTAATCATAAACTGGCGTATACTTTTAACATTTAGATTTTTAATCATGTGGGTGGTTGCAAATTTCCCTCCCCTATCACGAGGCATGTGGTCGTGTTCTTTTATTTATACTTTGTCATCTTGTCTACAGACGCATGACAATTGGCCTCTTTTGCCGCATTTAAAACACACTTTCTGCCATTTGCATTCTCTTGAAATATGGCCCGTTTTGCCACAACAGAAACATATTATTTTAGCGTTATAGTATTTGACTTCATTGGGCTTTGATTTCCTCCACACATTTTGAATACCCCCATTTTTGTGGTTTCGTCTGATTTAAATTTAAAAGCTTGTGCCTGCTCCAATATCAGCTCATACGCTATACCCTTTTTGATGGCCATTTCATAAGTTAACTCCGTTTCTACTAGCAATTGCTGTCTGAGCCTATCATCGGCCATGCCCCAAAGTAGCTGGTCCATTAAAATTTCGTCAACAAAATCACCGTAGTTACAATCTTTAGCCAATTCTCTTAAAGCTAGATTATAATCATTAATTTTCTCGCTGCTAAATTGTTTCCTATTTCGGAGAGTTAATCTAGCTAAGTGGCGAGAGGGACCGGGGCTAAACTGATCATTTAACTTAATTTTTATGAATAACCTCAATTACTCTTTTCCCGCCATAACACCTTAGGGCCGCTATTTTTCTCTTGTTATCATCAATTGCGTTCAAAGTAAAGAAATTTTCGAACTGTGTTCTATATAACGGCCATTCGGACGCGTTACTGGCATCGAATTCGATAATGCTGTTCTGCCCTAATGACATAATTTAAGGTTGAGACTGTGCCAGAAATTTGCAGTGTCCTGAGCTGTAGCTGAACGATCGCAAATATAAATACATAATTTTAAATAAGAATTACCTACTAATTTACACTAGATCTTTATTGGTACATAATAATTCACACTAAACAACAGTTATGGGTAATTGGTTAACATATATATATATATACATAATCTGACTGCATTAAAATTCAAATCCCCCTCTCTGTCTACAGTAATACAAAAAGGGACAGTACCTTGACTAGGTGACGAAAATAAACCCTCGTAAAAGCCACTTAGGGCGTTTAAAAATTATATTAAGACCAGTGCGGTCTGCTTCTACTCTAATCGGCTGGTTTCATCTACAGGCGACGAGAACTTGGGATCGCAGTCCGAAAGAAAGCAGCACTCATGGAGAACCTAAGGGACAAGAGAGCGATATATATTTTTCCTGCTCTTTTTTATATTGCCATGTTTGGAAATCCCACTCTCGTCACTTCTTTTCTAGAGTATTAATACAATTTTTCGGATGTGTGCAAACGGCTTCATTTGGTTATTAATTCCCTTGATAATCCAATCTGTTAAACAACACCTCTGTAATTATTTTATTTAGTGAATGCAGCCGATCTAATTACTTTTATTTCACTTAATTAAATGTGTGCCTTTACTGGCTCTATTTACATATGTATACAACAATATATATTTATATATAAATATGTTAAAGAGATAAAACGTTTAAAAAAACAACAATTTAATAGCAATACTTTAGACAATCTTTAATAATAAACAAATATTCAAAATAGTATGTTTAAAAATTAAATATATATTAAACTGATGTCATGTATAAATGTACAAATATGTGCACACACACAAAATGTTAATACAAAATTTGAAATATTAAAAATTACAGATAATATTTACAAAATCTATCTACAATAAATGAAGAGTCGCTGTGAGAAAAGTAACGGCTTGTAAAGGTTCCTTCAATTCTCTGAGTTTATTTTTACATAAAACCCATTCTGGCAATACTTGCAAAGATACTGGAAGACTTTTGGCCAATGATCGTTTATTTCTCTGCAAAGTAAGTTGGTGTTTCCGAAGAGTTGATTTATAAACACTTACAATTTTATCCACAAGCTTGGGACTCTTCAACAGCATCTACAAACAAAAAATATTTATGCTTTACCATATATACTGTTCATATGTGTAAGGAGTATGAAAATATCCACATGTAAATAAGTTAACATACTTATAAAATATAAACACACGTAGTCACATTATCATTTCATAAAATAGTAATTAAAGGTTCGACAAAAATATATTCCTTCATTTATTTTTGCGTAAATCCATTCTGGTAAAGGTTATGACAATGTTAACAAACAAAAATTAATAGTTGATAATTCTTTAAAAATATGCGTGCATTTGTGTATATATTTGCAATCATTAATAGTCGTTTATAAGCAAGTATGACTTATGTAAAAATAAACCAATAAAAGAGAAAACAAAAATTAAAGACAAACCACAATTATATCCATATATATTATGTTAGTCCTTTAATGTATTTAATATTTTAAGTTGTTTTCTTTTAAGTTTTCTGACAATAAACTTATAAAAAATAATTGAATGGCTAATTGCTTGGCAGTTCATAAGAAATTTGAGAAACGAAAGTGATAGTTGATCATATTCATTTATCGGTACTAGTCTTATATAGCTAATGACGCCGTTTTTGCGCTAAAACACATAAAAATGCCGATCCGCGGCCGACAAGTTCGAACCTGCGTTTTCTATAATAATACAACTTTTTTGTTGTGCTACATATTGCAGGCCACTATGTTGTGTCGCAGTACAGCATGTATGTCGCATCGCAGCAAATACATTTTCCGAATTCGCACAGTTTATAAAATGGTTACGGCTTGGTCAGAGGGTGTGTTTTTTTGAATTGGATGGAAATGTTGTTTTCATTGGATTTTTTTTTATTTTAAATTATTGAAATGTTCAGATTTTGTAAAGTAATAATTATCAGACTTTTTACACCGTACTGTATTGAAGTTTTAATTGGGAAAATGGGTTGTTTTCTCATCCCTGGTGTTCGCCACAGGATGGCGTTGATGCTAATCAAAAACATATACATATAAGGATTCCGGGCGGGACCTAAATGATCGATTTGATATAAAAATATCTGATTTCTTAGATTTGTAATAAAATATTCTACTAACTAATACTATTATATGATGTTAGTTTTTTCATTTTTGTAAATGTTTATTAATCTTATCTTGTTTTTGAGTTTGTGTGTGTGTGTCTTTAAACTTACGGTGTTTTTCTAATTTTTTTTTTTGACTTTACGTGTGTCTTTTTAAAGTTACGGTCTTTTTTTTTTTCAAGAGTAAATCAATAATTTTATTCAAAAGCAAGACGTAATAAGTAAATGTTAATTAATCTTATCTTGTTTTTGAGTTTGTGTGTGTGCTTTTAAAGTTACGGGGCTTTTTCGAATTTTTTTTTTTTGGACTTCATGTGTGTCTTTTTAAAGTTACGGTATTTTTTTTGCAAGAGTAAATCAATAATTTGATTCAAAAGCAAGATGTAATAAGTCAATGTTTATTAATCTTAGATTGTTTTTGAGTTTGTGTGTGTGTGTCTTTAAAGTTACAGGGCTTTTTTCCATTTTTTTTTGACTTATGTGTGTCTTTTTTTAAAGTTATGGTATTTTTGGTCAAGAGTAAATCAATCATTTTATTAAAAAAGCAAGACGTAACTCTAAATCTATCAAAAGCAATGTAATTTATATACTACAATTTAGAATTGATACCCGACTACTATTAGTAAGGACCGTCATTGAAAGACTCAATTAAAAAATGATACCCGACTAATTTCTGTTTTCTTTTTTTTCGGGGGGACAGTAATGAATCAGAAAGTGGGTTGTTTTCGTTAAGTCTGTCAATATAAAGAGTACCGTTATTGAAATACTAAATTTAAAAATGATAGCCGACTAATTTGCGTTTCTTTTGACAGTAATTAATCAGAAAGTGGGTCTCTTTTTTTTTTTTTTTTTGGTAAATCTTGTGTATATATAAAAATAAACAAACCGTAATTCAAATACTCCACTGAAAAAAATCAAACCCCGTTGAATTTGTTTTTTTTTTTAAAGACAGTAATTAATCAGGAAGTGGGTTGTTTTTGTTAGTGTGTAGATATAAAAACTAATCTTATTTTGAAATAATAAATGTAACAAAAAAAAAAATAATAATACCCGACTAATTTTATTTTTTGGACAAGTAATTTCTAATAGTTAGACACTGAGTTGTTTTTGTTTGTGCGTATATATATATAGCAAAAGTAACTGGTCACGGATGAATTCTCGCAAAAACAGTACTTTTCGCATGATCCTTCAAATTTTTTTCCCTTCCGCACCCTTAAAAGCAATTTTTGAGGGTTACCCATTCGCAATGGAATCTTCAGGACATTATTACCAAAGTAAGTTACAACACATTAAAAAAAATATATGTCTTATCAAATTTTAAAAAACTATGACTGCTTCAAATACACACACTCTCACACGAAACTACAGAGGAAATAGATATTCTACTATTATGAGAAAATGATGAACAAAATCAACTACTACGGCAGCCAATCAAGACATTTCTTTCTCTTTGCTTTTAGCATAGAAAAAAGCCATAACCGGCAGCCGTCAGGAACTCTTTCTGCGTTTTATCATAGAAAGAAGTCTCTTTGTGTTGGCTTCTGTCGCCGCCACCACCTCCTCTGTCCAACATAATGTGAGGACTCTTTTCTGTATTTATAACGTAGAAAAATTCCTCTTTTGTTGGGTGAAGGCCAGTGAAACGGTATGTTTCTAGGAATTGAACTAGAAATAGCGACATCTCGAGGCGAACACCAGGGATGAGAAAACAACCAGAAAATGTTGACAAGATAAATGTGTAAAGTGAGTTGGAATTAGGTAACGCGTCAAGTAACGTACTGTTCGCAACATTCCATGAGACAAACAAGATTCTACCGTGTGTATATTTTTGAAGTAAAAAAGAGCGGTAACACAAAAATATCCAGTAAGAAAAGTACAATTCTGTACGGTTTTTTTGTAAATCTCATAAAAAGCATATATTATAAACATGACTAATAAGTAAAGAAGACATTTTTGTTGTTGTTTAAAAAAGTTTTACTTTCTTTCTTTTCTCCGTATACTTTGTTGAATATAGTTTACGTTTATTATTATCATTTATTTTATAGATGTTACTAAAAAAAAATATTTACAAAAATACGATTTTGATATTTTTTATTTTAGCATTAAAAACAACAAAACACTAAACCTAACCCTAAAACTAACCGTAACAACTTTTACTTTTTGTTGTCATTCTATATGAAGTAAAAATAACGGTAAAACCGTAACCCCAGTAAAAAAATAAAAATATACGATAGAAAATTGATTTTTCTAATAAAGCAAAATAAAAAACACGAATCAAATTGTAATTTGTTTATTTTATTTTATATTTATTATTATCATTTAATTTGTATATGTTAATAAAAAATATTTAAAAAAAAAGATTTTGTTTTGTTTTTATTTTCGCATTACAAAAAAACACATCAAAATGATTAAAATCAACGGCCCGGGAATGTTCATATTTTATAGTTTTAGCGTGAAAACGGCACCATCAAACGCGTCTTTATCTATAAGACAAGCACCCATTTATCTTCTGTTCCAAACTTCTGTCACTACACTCATTTATACGGGAATTTCTTTAACAATAAATCTAGCAAAATAACAATCCCGTATATATCTAATGAAAGTGTTATATCATTATGATGAAATATCTCAGAAGCATCATCAAACAAATGTTGATTAATAATCAGAAGCTGACAAATATCCAAACTAAAATTGAAGATCCCCTAGTAACTAACTAGTAAAGCACTTGAAATTTTTTTAATGTTAATTTTTAAACTAAAATCTTTATAAGTTTCATTTAGAATATTAATGATCAGATATTTTATAGTAATATCTCTACACTAAAATTCCAATATACTTATTTGTTTATTTCTATACTTAGCACTTTCAAAGGAACGATGCCTTCATTTTCAAAGCTATAGATAGATAGTTCTAATACCGATTTTCGTTTATTTATTTGATTCAACAGATGCAAAATTATTCAAATCAGGTCTGCCATTTTTTCAGGATTGTGTAAAACGTGTTTCTTTTATTCAACGAGTTTGCGTCTAAATTAATGAAATAGGCAAATTGGAGTTTTAGTGTGGAGATATTACCGTAAAATATCTGATCATTACATATATAAACCACACATTTAGTTATTTAAAATGTTAAAAATATTCAATAGATTGGGATGTACTTGTGATTAGTGTTCAAAACAAAATAAATAAAATAACAACAGAACTAAAACAGATGGCAAATAATTAACAAGAAAGAAATTCAGAGGCAGAATGAAGCTTTCATTTAAAAAAGCAATAAAAAAAAATAAAAATGAGAAAACTAAATAATCAGATTAATAAATAAATTGAAAGATGGCAAACAAAAATGGACGGAAGGATATAAAAGTACATAAGTGATAAGAGAAAATATTAAAAAGGTATAAAGCATTTGAAAAGAATGAAGATTAATAGAAAAAAACCAAACAAGAAATTCGATAATACATAAGAGCCTAATATAGTTCAAATTAAACGCTTCAATAATATAAAATGAGAAATTAAAAAGAATTTATGATCATTAAAAAAATGCCAGATTTGAAACCAAATTCTGAAAAAAAAATATTAACATTTCAATGAAAGACTAAAATTCCATTTAAAATGATTAATCATATACATGAAACAGGAATGACATCAATATTTTGATAGCTAGACATACAAAAATAAATGAATGCACATCACACAAGAAAAAAACTATCTAGCATTAAATAGATAAATATATTTATAAAAATTATCTGAAATTTCAACTCAGTTTTAGAAAACACAAAACAATGTGACCCAAAAACCAGTTGATAGCAAATTTTAAATTTGTTGTAATTGTATTAGTAGGCATAAAAACAGACTTCATGATAATGTTTGAAATATTAACTCTAGAGCAATTAGAAATCACAAGATTGTTTACACAAATAGAAGTATGTGCTGCAATGATAAAAAAAAGTGGCTTTAGTGATAATGACAGGTTCCCACAGAAAAACCAGAAGCAAAAAACAAACCAATGTACAGGAAAAACAGTGACCAAAGCTATTGCAAAGCTAGTGAGTAGAACTATCGAAAGAGGAAGCCAGAAACAAAGAAATAGTTAAGATGATCAAGATCAAAACGAATCCAAAGAACCAATAGGCAAAAAAATGAAGACATTATCATCTGGATTATCTGAATTATGTTAACTTTTTGGTAAGAAAGAAGGAATAGAGTATTGTGATAAACCAGTGAAAGTCTCTAACCTGTGCACGATTATTTACAGTAAAAATGCATCTGAAAAGTTTAATTAATTTTTTTTCTCTAAAGATTGTTAATAATTAATTTTAGATGATGGAAATAATCCAAATAATCACAAATAAAATGCCATCATCATAAACTTTTTCTTCAAATTAATTTGTTCTTAATTAGTTCCTTTTGGATCACATATTCAGGTTACTTTCTCCCTTTTTAAATTTCATGATCGTCTTCCAATTATGATTGATGATATGGTGTTACAGAATACTAAATTAAATAATTTGCTATTGTAAAAAATATATAAATAAGATAAATTTCCATTAAGAAATTAGTGACCTATAAACACAAATGGTGATCATGTGATGTTTATTGGCTTAAGCATGAGAATATAACTAAAAAAACCATTTATGAGACCATTAATATAATAGAAAACACAAGACAGATATGAAAATTCTGGCCAACATGTTTATAGACATCTTAGACTATTAACAAATCTATCAAGAAATGAAAAAATAAGATATTTGAAATATGTGAATGAATCATGTAATTTTAATAACCCTTGGGTGGTTTAGTGAGGGTAGAATGGTAAACTAGCATGCAAGATCCATGAATCACAATAAATTATGTCATTTCCTGTACTCAAACTCATTAACAATGTCTAAAAATACAATTTTTTTGATTATTATATTTTAAAAGGTATACGAGTAATATGAATAATGTTATTCATTTTTACATGTATGGCTAGTGGAAATTTCGGGAAAATGTCTTAGCATGATAAAAGCCAAATTTTTTATTATTTATTATTTGGAATAAATAACTTTACACAAATGAAATTTAGATGAAAGAGACCATTGTAGTTCATTCACACCTTTTCCACAAAGCTTCAATGTTTAATTTTACATTTAAAATGTAATATTAAACAATCATTTTTATTATTTTGATTTTAAATATTATTTGGACATGATTTTAATAATAAAAAAATTCAATGTATTTTAATTTTAAAAACAAAATAAAAATATATATTAAAATTATTTGACATGTGTTCAATAAATTTTTTTATGTTATTTCACTTAATTTTAGAACCTGGCTTTACCTTTGCAGATACATATACTCTACCACCACTGCACACTCAGGTATCATAAAAGTGTTAAATAAAGTAAGCAAAATGAAAATTATAATTTTTCTGTCTTACTCGTTAATATGTTGTATGAATGTGGTTTATTTTATGTGTTTAAGTTAGTGTGACGCATTATTTAATAACATGATTTTAAACATATCAACAGACTTCTATTTGTCAAGTTTCTAACATTTAGTTTATATGGCTCTGAAGAATCCAAGAATCATTTAATAAATCTAGATTATATTTCGTCAGAATCTTATAATAAAGTTTTCAAATGTAGTGATTATCCAATCATCATTATCTTTAACCATTATTAATTCACTGCAAGATGAAAATTTCTTAATTTAAATACTGTTTCATTAATCCCTAGCCTTTCTTCTTCGTAACGCACAAACTTCCTTATTTCATTCATTCATCTCACTTATTGTCTCTTTTAAAGTCTTTTATGATCTCTTGGGATTCAATGTAAAATTTCAACTATCTTTCAAATTATCATCACTTGTATACGTTCAATAAAGCTACATTTAAGTCTCTTATTCAATCAATGACATCAATGTTTTATCATCCATATATTTCATTTCTGATCTCTTGTTGTTACTCCTAACATACATCTTTCCATATTTAATTGAATGGAATGAAAATTCTGTGTATTAATTTACAGTTAAATGTCCATATTTCTGATCCATAAGTAAGAACTGGTAAAACACATCTATTAAAAACTTTCCTTTTCAAACACGTAGGCATATTTCCTTTAATATTATTCTATGATTAATTTCATCCATTATGCTTCCATTTATATTAATAATCTGTCACAGATATTTTAGGTTATTAACTTCTTTTACATCAATCTTTTTCTACTTTTGAGAAAATCCACTGAACATTACTGTAGACTTTTAAGCATTTATTTTTAGTGTTACTTTCATCTGACAATGCTTGCAATATTGCAAAAACAATTGTATCATATGTAAAATCTAGATAACTTAAAGAATTTCCAATTTACTTTTATCTCTTAGTTTTCCACTTTAATCACCAAAATAATTTTAGTAAAACTTGTAAAAAGTTTTGTATATATGATATTGTACCGTCATAGACCCCTAACATTGATAATCTTCTTAACATCACGATACAATCTAATTTTACATTTGGGTAAATGTTCTTCAGAATAAGAACAATATTCCAAATCTACAACTTGATAATCCAATACATTATATATGTAATCATGCAAGCGCGCACACACATATATACATACAAATCAAAAATATTTATTCTTACCTGATAAGAGTAATGGTCCTTGCAAATAATTGCTAATAAAGTACATGTTTGTGTGAATATTGGACCTTTTTCTTTATATTTCTGAAGAAGATCTACTAAGGTATCGAAAGAATCAGGTTCAGAGTCAACGGATCGTCGAGTCCTTTCATACTGAAAATAAAAATATTAAAAAACCCACATCAATTAATTAAGCATATACTAATTTGTTCTTTATGAGCTAGCTTTTTAGCTCCACTACACCCAGTCATCAATGATGAATTGGGACTTAAAAACTAATTCAGATGAAATTATTCTAGGTTTTCTAACTAATCATTGAACATGCATCAATGTTTAAAAATATATATAATAATCATAGATTAACTTAAATTGAAATTCGATATTAATATTTTAACAATAATTACAATTTAAGAATACAAATAATTAACATGTAAAATTCCCTAGCAATATTCATATATTATATATGAACTATTTTAACATAAAATTTGATATAGGCTGCAAATAGGGATGGGCCACATACATTAATTACACATTTAATATATACATAATGGCTAAAATATTTGATGCCTTATAAATCATGAGATCAGAAAAATTATATAATTTTTCCTGTATTTGTTCTCAAATGTAGAGGGAAATAACTTTAGGATATAAGGAGTAGTCAGATCCTGAAATACAATTTAATGTTTTTCCAGGTTGATATACTCTTGCCCCCAACGTTCTCTAGAAAGACCTTAACTAGGCTTTCCTACCATCAGGAAATCACTTCTGAGTAGTATTACTATATGATTATATAGTTCGATTCCAAAAACTTAAATAAATAACAGTCAGTATTGTATAGTCTTAAAAATTGCATTTTATTATCATATGTATATACTTAAATACATTTTATATGTTTTTCTGTTAAGAACTGTAAACACATACTTGAATCAATAAACTCATTCATGGAACAAACATGTCTGAATACTTTACAAAGATTCCTAAAGAACCATTTAAATGAACTTGTAAATAATGACGATCATCTTTTATCTGATAACAGTCAAAACTTTCCATACAGTAGCATCCCTCAGAGCAAGCCAGAGTAATCAATAGATGCAGGAAGATTTGTGCATAAAATTCCTATCTAGTGCCTACTCAACATGTGATGTTTGGTGGTTTATTTGACAAAATAGATTGGCATCAATATAACAAAAGATGGGCATTGCTTGAAATTTCATTTAAACAATTCTTTGGAAATCTTGCTTATGAATGTTAGGAACATATTTGGATTTTTTTGTTCTGGAATGAGTTTATAATCCTTAGTTTACATATTTGATAAGTCATAAAAATTATTTATACAATTAGAATTAAATTAAAAACTGCAGTTAGAAGAAATAAGTTACGCTCTTAAAGCAAATTAACAACGATAGACAAAAGAAGTAATGCTTTACGAAAATTGCAAAATAAACAGAAGGAAGATGATTAGTTATAGCAGAGAAATAGGGCCGAGACTACCGAAGAATGCAGTTAATATCTTGGATTGACAATAATTAGTCAAAACAAGTACAGTTAGGTAGAAGATATTAAATCCAATGAACTTCGCCACTAAAAGATTCAAAAGCAAACCTAAGGACTCATATAGGCTGCACAGGTCTTCATTACTTTTTTTTTTTTATGTCAAATGCATTGCCGGGAAGCGAACCAGGCCAGCTGCTTGGAAGGCAGCTATGCTAACCACTAGTGTTATCATTGTATATCTAAGTGTGTAATAAATTTTTTTGTATGTTATCTGAATATTTGTTCTGCAGGAAAAGCTATAAATTTATATTTGCCATTAATTAGTGTAGTATATTCAGATGGAAGATAATTGGACACAGCAGTCGGTATTAAATGTATTTGATAGAATCTACTTATAGAAATAATCACATACAGAATAATAATACACTTTTATATTAACACAGAATCAATTCAACTCATACATATATACAACATAGGAAACTCAAAATAAGTTAATATCATAAGTATCAGTGACTATAAATCTTGGTAGAAATATTTATTTTTTTCTTTAATACAAGGGGTGGGAAGTTTAAATTTAAGACTAATAACTTCCACACTGTAGATTAATCTGCAGTTATATTTCAATTCTGGTATATCTTGAATTTTTATAAGATTTAGCTGAACCCAAAATAGGATTATATCATTAACTGTTCTATACTTAGTAGAAAATTTCTTTAAGAGAAAAAAAAGTTTGAATAAATCAATTGAAAAACATTATCTTTCAGCAGGAATTTAATTAAAATTTATAAAGATTTATCACATAGCAGATAGCATGAAAAAATCGTACACATATTCAATGAATATTATAAGGTTGCATTGATCAAACAGAAAGATTATGGGAGGGGAGCATTGTTCTAGTGTTTGAGAGATATTTATTAATCCCTTTGATTGATTTAAATTTAATACTGATTGGGTTTGAATACCTTTGAGAGGGTTTTGCACTATAGGGAAAACAAAACACAAGTGATAAGACAAATAACTATTAAACAGAAATACTGAAAGAGGACAGCAAGTAACTCAGAATCCTGTGAGAACACCATCTATTCTGGTCTTAGTGGACTGTAAAACAGGGCACTGACTTTAATCCATGGTCTATTATTTCAATTTTTGTGTAGTATATCAAACCTGTTGGATCTACTTATGTAAAAGACAATCTGTATCTTAGAAAAGATTGGTAGATCATTAAGATTTAATTGAATTTAAAAAATCAAAATATTAAACACTAGTCAACAGAATTTCAAATAGCATATCCCCAAATATATTATTGGATGTAGATTTGAAAGTTTAACTTCCTTCTAGTATTTTCCCACAGGAAAAGAGAAATGATAAGAAGCATAATTAGAAAAGAATAGATGGGGATTTATATGCTGATGATACTCAAATATATGCTACAATACTAGGCTAAGAATAGACTATTAAAGAAATTAAGTGCTTTTTGAATTAAAAACATTGATAAAGAGTCAATCACTAGATCATTGTATACTGGATGTTGTAAGAAATGTAGTAAAATGACCAAAATTCAATTCCCCATAGGATTATCACCAGAAGTGTAAGCACTGAGCAAGTTTTCAAGAAAAAATAGGTACAGCGAGAAAGACAATTGCCATTTAGTACTGCAGACAATATTGTTAAGCATTGAGGAATCTTACGTTATTAGATGTGATTTAGCAGACTCTGAAACTCAAGATTCATATCTCGTTCTCCAGGTCTGTCATTTCCAGCACTCGAATATCTTATGAGTTCCTGGACAATGAATCATTTGATTATTTGTATTGTTTTTATTATTTATCGATTGTATTACTTAATGTAAAGAATTTAATTCCTGTTGTTTGCGATTATTGTTTCTTTACGTTAGAAGTAAATTCGATTAAAAAATGGAAGTTAAATGAGAGTTAGAATTCCTTTCTTCAGAAATTAGAGTTCTATCATTAAACTTAGATCTGAGATTCAATGTTTAGACTTTGAAATCGACTTTCTGAAATTGTTTCAAAATTTGTTGTACATGTGGATATTATATGTAAATTTAATAATTAAAGTTATCATAAATAATTACTTTTAATGAAAAAGTTCTTAACTATTTCGTGTGTGTTTGGATAAAAGAACTCATGGTACAATGTTAACATATTTTCCAACTATACCTACAACCTAAGTTCAAATCTGGGTTGAATAATTCAAACTTAAAAAATTTTTTTCAACCAATATAAGGTTTTATTTTCAGGTTAATTAATGCATCGCTAACCAACTAACCCCAGAATTGAGAGGTAAACTAAAATGAAAACCATTCAAACGTTCACCTGGCAATTGGCAAGGCTGATGAGCAATACCCTCTCCTTCCCTCTAAGAGATACTACTATAAGAATCTTTACCTATATTAGGCTATTTAAAGATTGCTTCACCTATCTTTGCCTATATGTGGAAAATACTTAAGTATTTTTTCTTTCACTCATAAATACAATAATAATAAAAAAAGCATACCTTTGCCAAATTAATAAATATAGATATTATATATTTTATTATTTCCATACAAGGAAGGCTTCTGTTGCAACTTCTAATTAATTTATATAAAATTGATACAGCATTAGCAGAAACAAGCTCCTCACAGGATACCCACGACAATCGAGTTGCCACATCTAAAAAAGCAAAAAATTACAATTTAGTATGCATATTAGATATAATTGGCATGATGACATCAAGTTATGTTTTCTAAATGTGTGTGTGAAAAATATCATATGCATATATACTAGGCCAAAAGAATTCTATATGAAAAGAGCAACATCACACAGTCCAAGCATATACATTGGAAATATGCCAGTTGCAAAGATAAAGTTAAAAAAGCTTTTTCGGTCCTTCCATTAGCATTGCCGATTCGTACTCTGAAAAAAGAGGGGGATATTATATGGTCTGAACTAATAGATTTGAGTACCATTTTCTTTTTTTTTAAAATTCCAGTGCATAAATACTAAGAGTAATTCTATAAGCCAACTAGCAGCTTAGAACTTGACTGTGCGATTCCATCTGGCTAAGGCACCTAAATATAAGTATTTGGATAAACACGAGGAAAAGAACAAATATTTCCATTCACAGAATTTTTTCCATTGGGCATTAAAATACAGTTTATCTGAGTGCTTATATATATATGCATTTTAAATTTTTTGACATTGAATTAATTGTGTATTGAGGAAATACAATATGGTTTATTTTTTTTTATAAATGCCAGTGTGTGCACACACTTATATGTTAAATCAGTCATTAATTATGTATTATAAAAATGAATTTCATTTATAGATTTATGACAATTCAAATATGTTCATAAATTATTATACTGCACGTTGGGATACTTATATATGTGTTTTATATAAACCTATTGACATATTTGTAAATCATAATGTGATTTCTTTTTGAATTAATCAAAACCAGAAGGCTTAATTTATATGTAGAGCCATATTTTGCAGACCGTCATTTCATTTTTATTGTTTTTAATAAAGTGATATTTCATTGTTAAAGTTATTCCAGTGAATTTATTCAATCATAGCATGTTTGTATTATATCTCTTGTTCACAGTAAGTTATACAGCTTTTGTTCATTGAGCTGAATTCGTACATAATGGTGTTATATAAAAGAGGTTTATATTTAGTGTTTATGGACATCCAGATGATGATCCTGGTTGGCACAAAGGGGATATCCTTTAAAGTCCCATGCACTACATCTCATTTTAATTATTTATTTAGAAATTAAGTTTATAGTTGACCAGTTCATTTATGATACTAAGTGGCCAGAGCATTGATGACGATCAGCACATTCTAGTATCCCACATTATTATTTTTTTTTGTTATATTCATACGAATTAGCACTTAAATTTGTGCATCCAAATTATTGTTTAAATATCTGCCCCAAGCTGGCAAGAGCTAAATAATTAGTCTGGTCTATAATAGACCCATTTCAAATCCAGTCACCAAAATGATTGTCGATTCATTTTTATTGTTGATCATGTTGATGAATGATTATTACTTTTGTGTAATGTTGGTAAACTTATAGTTAGTCCTATGTTGATCTCTCATACCTCATATTCATTGCTCATATTTATTCATATTAATTGTGTTTAATTTTATAGTAACTGGGATTGAAGAGATGAGTGCCATCATCCCAGGTTCACCCCTGGAAGACTGCCCTGTTACAATACATATGAATATGCACAAACATACAAACAAAATACAATGCAAAATTATAGCTAAATACTTCAACTATTGAATTAACTTGCATCTGACCTAATGACATAAGTACTTCGAGAATATTCGCCATGCTTTGAGACCGCAAAAGAAAGTCCAAGGCTGACTTGGTTCTGTTGCCAAGTTTCATATCTTCTGAAGCTGATTTTGTGGCTTCATCAAAACGGATTCTAATCAAGGTTAATCGTTTATCATTAATTTGACTTCGCATTTTATATCCCCGCCAAGCAGCCTAAATTAAAAAAAAAAAAAAGATAAATACACATCAGTGAATACATTAGAAAAATCAATTTATTTTGTTTTATTTGCTAACTTTAAATATAAAAGCATTATTCATAAAGGTTTGTTTTGTTAATATTCCATTATATAAATAACAATTACATTACATTGCTTCATGCATAATTCACACAAAAAAAATATATTATAAAGAACATATGTCAATACTAATAAATTATTACCTTCCTTGAATTACTTCTCACTCTACAAGGCAGACATAATCAGAATTTATCATTCTACCAGTGCGCCAAATCGCTCACAGCAAACTCTAGATGGCAGTAAAGTAATTCATAATGTCTCACTAGTTATATTTTAATTTTATAGTGGGTAATTAGAAAAATCACAGTTTAATAAGTTCAGTTTTGCTGTTGCCTAGTATCCAACTTATAGATAAGGACACTAAAATATGCAATTATCAGATATACACAACTATGGAAATAAGCTGGCTTGAGTTTAAAATAATTTTTATGCCTTATCTTAAAATATCAATAAAATGCGAGTAAGTTTTAGAAAATCTCAAACAGTTAAAATTTACTGTAAAAAATTACTTTCAATGGTTTCTAGAATCCATGGATTCAATTCAAAATATTCTTTGAAGACAAAAAAGTTACATGCCATGGAACAATAAACTACATAGACATAGACCAAGGAAGTTGATTTCGCATGATGTTTAATTTCCAAATAGAATGAACCTTTCCCCTGAAAATTTATCTGCCAAAATAATTAAACCAGACTTCTGAGTGAATGACCATTAACGAACTCTAAGATTAATGAATATATTTTACTGTTTTTTCTTGCAGACTCAACAGATAAATTATGGATTATCAGCAAGATAAGTTCTACTCATTCTTGAAAAAAAAAAAACATCCAGAGAACCCATTCATTATATTTCATCATTTTTTTTAATATTACTATTTTGTTTTCTCAATTCTGTAAAAAAAAAAAAAAAAAGATAAATACCTTTGTTGATCATTTTCAAATCCTTTCTTTAAAACAAATTATTTAAATAATTTCAATATTTACAAAATGCCATTTTAAAACCATGATTCATTTACTTTCTTTAGAATTAGTTTCAATAATATTTGTTTTCATTTCAAACTTCTCCAAATTCTTTATATAAATTTATGTTTACAAATAATGGTGAAAAATATTTTACCTGAATAATTACTGCTGCTTTCTGCTTTAAATTACGCTGATCATCCAGAATTGCACGTGCCTTTCTTTGAAAATGGGCAACAGCTTCCAAAAAGCAATAAGGGTATTGTTTTTGTAAACAAGATTGTAATGATTCCTAGATAATAATTTTAAAACAAATTAAGATAAAGAAAATTATAAATTAGTATATTTAGTATACAATTTTACAATAATGCATATTTTGCCACAATAAATTTAAAAATTTGACAATTTGAAGGATATATGAACAATCTAGTCCCAATAAAAATCTTAATAATTATTATTTTAACATGAAGTCCTAAAACATTAATAAAAATTGAATTTACTGTATCATGAAAATTGCCTTTACAAGAAAAAGAAATCTTCAAAAACTTTCAACAAAAAAAATGGGAGCTAATGAAAGTTTATATTTTCCTTTCCTTCTTTTATTCAAGTAGTTAAAAAATTATATATATACTATACCGGGTTCGAATATGAGAATCGAAACACCGGTCTCTTGGGCAGAGAAGAACATACTCAGAGAGTATTATGTCCAAACGATAGCTATAAAATATATAACTAGCATTTCCAGGACATAACTTCTTCTTGACTGTTGAGTTCAACACCAAGTTCAAAGCACTTTTTTGTTTTGTGTAAACACGGGTGCCAGTTATTTATTCAGAAGGATAACCAATGCACTTTGAACTGGCCACTAACTCAATGCCTAAGTTATACCCATAGACTAGCTCAGCTACCTGTACTCAATAACAACTTATTAGTGGTGAAAAGAATTGACCGACAAAATAGAGCTTAAGTTTAAAGACAATTTATTTAATTAACATTTATACTCTAACTATAAATATTTTTACAAATCTTATTTACTAACATAATACTGATATTTTAAATATAATGGTTACGCACATATTAATTCACACACTGACATATATAATAAAGTATTAAGGAATATAAAACACATATATTTAGAACACACAAATTAATAGTTCAATTTTTATGTCGACTCTAGAGGATTCACACGAATGCGATGGCTACTATATAAATGAATATAAGAAAATGTTTTACCTAGGATTTTGAACATGGCTACTTCTTGCTGTTTGCTGCTTTCTAATGAAGTATTTCTAACCGGTTAGACTTGAAGTTTCTTGAGGTTTCTTTCTTATTCATCGGTATTATTACTGGAGACAATTAGATACTGATGGAGATTCTTCAAGCTGTTACGCAGACATTATTTTTACGAGCAGATTTTGCTGTTCTACTGGACCCAGGCTGGAGAAAGTCGTATGTTTTCCGAGGTTTTAACACTGCATTCTTGATTCTGATATAACTCACTGATAAATTGTACTGTAATGCAACTCTGATGCAATTAACTCGACTGATTGTCCTCACTGAACTGTCTGATAAAATTTGCTATTTATACATGCAAGTGTTTTTTGTTTCCATATCCGCCGGCAATATCTGTTGTCGAAATTCCTTTGATAATCTCATGTTTTTGAAGATCGTTTAATCAGTAGTAGCCATGCAAATGTGTTGTTTTATATTTTTAATTAATAGCCACCGTTGTGTTTTTTAATGATAACTTCCATTTATTTTTTAATATTTAATACGCATACATCTATTTATTATTTGCAATCGCACATATATATTTTACTATAAAGTTCACATTAATTTGTCATTTACACATATATATAACCCAAGATCAATTTACTATTTAGTTTTTTTTAAGATTATTTTTCTTCTTCTTTAATTTAAATAAAAGATTTATATTTTTTAAATTTGAAAATCAACTTTCAACTAATAATAAACTCTTTACTTCTTTTTATAAAACTTTTAGTTTAACTTTTCTAACCAAGACCCCCCCTCCTCTCTTTTAATTAATTAATTGTAACTTTTATTTCAAAACTAATACAGTAATAGGAAACTATTTGATTTTTAATCTTGTTTTAACAGCAAACTGCATTTTGTTTACTAAAGAAACCTTTTAGATTTTTATAACTTATTTATTGATTTGTTGATTTATTATTTTAATAATTTTTTAGATAAAATTATTATGTACCAACCAATCTTGGTACAAATACATATATTACATATAGAGCTGGCAAATAAGTACTTAACAAGCTCTGCAGAATATCCCCAACCCTAGACCGGTTTCTGCTACTGGCTTGCTCTGCAAAGCTTGTTAAGAGCTTATTTGCGAGCTCTATATATAACATTTGTAATACAAGCTTGTTAAATTAGGTCATGTGACTTCTGACTTGATTTTTTTGTAATATACATATATATACACACTATGTGTACCAATGAAAAGGTGACTGGTTTTTTTCTCTAAACTATCTGCAGTAATGCATATATTATATTAGTGATTTAGTTTTCCAAAAATATTGAACTATTTGAACAGTTTTAAAGATTTAATTAAACTTGATTTTCTTTTATAATTACAATTAAATAAAAATAATTAAAGTGTTTTGAACCAATATTGGTTAAAATTCGTATTCATTGCATATGTAGAAAGAATTAACTGTGTTATATTTTTTAATGGCAAATTAATGTTGTCTGCCATGGAATTGTTTATTATATTCATAACTATTTCAGATATTGTTGTATGCAACTAAGCATTATTAAAATTAATCTCTATATTCAAAATTGGATATTTTGTTTGTAAACAATACATTTTTCTTCATTTTAATAATTGTGTAAAAAAATTTTACATTTTAAAATCCATTTTTTACAAGTTAAAAATGTTGCTTAAATATAAAGGAGAATTTAATTTCAATCATTTCCTTTTATAATTAATTTGGTTAATTAAATGAGTCATTACTCCTAGACTGATCACAAAACAAATATATTATCATTTTCAATAAGTGATTTGCTTTTTGTTTCAAGAAACATGGACTGTTGCTTGGTGGAATGTAGTTGGATAGAGGAAGTATACAAGAAATAAAAACACCACTATTATTTTTCAGTAGTTAGTGCTCTAATTTCCCTCCAGTTGAATTGCAAATGAAGCAGCTGAAGAGAATTCAGTCATTCGCTACCAAGATTGAAAGTTTATTAAAAAAAAAAAAAAACTTTGATAAAAGTTAGTAAAAGTTCTTCAAGGTAAAAAAAGTTAATCTTGAGTATACTGGAAACAGTATTGAGAAACTGTAAACTATCATTATTGTTAGCCATGAAAAAGTTATTCATCATTAATTCAAATTATAAGTTCATTCATCAACCTTATTGGAGCCTTTGTCATTGACTGAAAAGGTTTTCACTGGGAAAAAATAGAAGTATAATCTTCATGTCTCACAATTTGCCTATTGTTATCCAAGACAACACGTGACCTTGAAATAGTTTACTAATCAAAGAACTGTGAAAAAATGAAAATCAGCCAACATATTAAAATAAAAATGATCTAACAGAGCAAATTAAGCTTCAAACAAATAAAATTCAGCAGAGCAATTGACATGAAAGATAAAACTCAAAATGTGGAAGAAACTTTCTAAAAGAAAAAAAAATCAACCTGATGAAAAGACAGATGTTTTAAACCATGTGAAGACTTTGTTCTATTAAAATTAAAGCATGAATGGTATAAAAAAAAAAGGAAAATAAACTAACAAGATAAAAATATAAAGAGATACTAGAATGGTTCCATTGAAAATCAATAAGACTTTAATTTCAATTATATCTAGATAACTCAAATATTTTAGGATAATAGCATTTAATTATTGGTAGAATTTATGAATTTTTCATAGTTTTCTCTTTTTTTTTTTTTGAAGATTTTATCAAATTTGCATTTCTTCATTTATAAAAGAAATTTGTATATATACATAATAAATAAAAAATGTACAATATTCAATGTGACAACATAAAAAATAATTAATAGCTTGAGCCAGCTTATGGCATGTAAAGCTATCCTGAGTAAACTGGCTGCAGCTATTCTATTGTTTAATGTATATATATATTACTTAAATTAATAAACTTTGCCTAAACGAATTGTAATTAAATTCTAAGTGCTCAGAACACTTAAATAAGAAAAGCTTCAATGTAAATGTATCATAAATTGAGCTAAACGCTTTGATATCTTGATTATGATATCATATTCATACCAATGAGTAGTGGATATGAGTGAGAATTGGCGGGTATAAATAGAATGTAAATTTATATAAATGTATTCAAAGGAATTAGATAGCCCACTTTTTAGAAAGGGGACAGGAGGATTCCTTTTCATTTATGGAGTTAGAATTACTGGCAATATACCATGCCTTCTTTATCTTGTGCTTAAAGTCATTTCACTCTATGCATGTAACGCTGGCTGATGTAGGCTCAATGTATGGCCAAATATGTTTTGATGTTCCAAGCATATGAACTTGTGTTCTGGATTGCTTTTGGCCCTATAATAGAGATACTGATGTTGAGACAATCTTTTTACAAGTGTGGCACATAATTCTCCATAACAGATTGCATTACGCCCAGCTTGAGTGCAGGCAATCTTATAAATGATATAGGAAATATATTTGGGAAATTTCATTTCCAGATCAATAGAAAAAAGTTTTATCCTTAGCACTAACTACTTTATTTTCAATATGTTTTCATAAGATTTTCCTGTGATTCCTTTAATTCTACATATGTACCTATCATATAAAAGTGTTTAATCTATTCATATGAGAATGAAATATGATTTATGTATGCTTCAATTTTATTTGTTAATATAATTTATTAATTCATTAAATTATTTTAAAACGAAAGATTAATATTTGAATTCATTCTTTATTCAATTGTCAACTTAATTGCAAAGCATATATGCGATTGTGATGATCTAATGCATAGAAGTGTTCACAAATTGTTCTATGTTGGGAATAACTTGTTATGATAGAATTAAAAAGCGATAAGAATAGATAAATCAATTCTTTGAATCTAGAAGGTGATGCCAAAAGGTAATCATATTGAATACAATTTATCCAAACCACTTTGAACACTTTTTAGCAAAACTCTTTATTTGTACATATATACATATACCTACTTTAGACTGTCCTGCAGTCTTCTTTAGAGCTATGATATAATGAATAAAACAAAATAAAATACATAACTATATAGTAATACCATAGCTCTGAAGAAAACTGTAGGACAGTCGAAATGTGGGTATATGTATGTATATATGTACAAATAAAGAGTTTTGCTAAAAAGTGTTCAACGTGGTTTGAATAAATTGTATTTATAGAATATTACAGTAAAATAAAGAAAAGTGTGATTTTCTGAAGCAATCATATTGTCAAAATAAATAAAGCTGATTTGTACTAGCCAATATATTTTTGTAATCAATCCAGATCAATTGAGTAGAAGTGATTATTGCTAGGAAAATATAACTCGTTCATCAGTACTACTTCATTGATGTTATATTTTGACTATTCAAACTAAGCAAATCAATGATTATGGATATTCTGGAAGAATAAAATTTTTAGTCAGCATTGTGTAATCGATTCTTTAACTCAGACATTCATCGTAATTTCTGGACAATTATTCATCCTTGACTCTGGATAATCATTCAGGACAATCTTTCACCCTTGTTTCTAGATAACCATTCATCATCGTCTTTAGATAATGTCATTCTTTTTCTGCAAAATCATTCATCCTCATCTCTGGACAATCATTTATCTTTTTCCTAGCCCATCAATCATCCACTCTATGGACATTCATTCAACCTCAACTGTCTCTGGATAATCATTTCTTCTCATCTCAAAACAATTATCAGTACTCTGGATTATCAATCTCTACACAACCATATATTTTTATCTCTCCATAAAAGATTTGTTTTTGTCTCAAGACAGTCATGGATCCTTATCTCTGGATAACCAATCATTCTCAAATCTGGACAATCATTCACTTTCATCTCTAGATAATCATTCTTCCTTATCTCTGAAAAAAAAAAAAGAACTGCTAACAACAAAACCATTATAACTCTTAATAAATTGTAGGTATTCATAACAATAGTTGGTAAATCTTATATAAACCATCTAAAAGAAATTATCATAAAACATAGTCCAATTACTATTGCTATCAGTTATAACCCATCAAGACTAAAAAATAATGAACTTTTATTTTGAAATTATTTATTTTCTGAGCCATTACTAGAAATGTAGCACTCACAAGACTATGAAAGATTTTTGTGATTGCAATTGTCTTAGGATTAGAATTTTCCTCATCTTGCAGGTAAGATAACTGCAACCACAAAAAAAACAACAAAACAACAACACATTTTCATAGATTACTTTGATGCAAAATAAATCAAATATTCTCAACAATTAGTGAGACATAGCTAAAGCATGAATCATTTCATCCACTTTTATATTAAAACTAAATCTCAAATAACTAATATATAAACCATTAATCTGCAACAGCTGGCCTTCTCTCTGTACCAACAAGCTGATATGTTATCCCTTAGCCCTGTCTATATGAACACATCGATTCATTACCTTTCAGTCAGGTCTACCAATAACAACAATTAACACACTATTCACTAATCCTGTTTATGTCAATATGGAACCTGTTATCCACAAGCCTTATCCATTTCAGTAGGTTAATCCAATACCCTTAGCTTTCCTTATATATGCTGGTTAATAGTTTTACGTCCTATCCCTATTCTTTCCAACATGATGTCACAATACTCCCCAACCTTGTCAATAAACAGACTTGATGCTTTATCTTCTAGCTCTGTTCTATATATATATTGTGACCTTCTAGGTTGGCACCAGGAAGAAATGTGGGAAGTTCACATTTGTGTTAACAATGGCTAAAGATAGTTATCTTAGAAAAATGAATTGTGATATAATTTAATATTTAAAATTGAGTTTTAGGAAAATTAAACTTAAATTGTGGTGAGATTTGCTATTTTAAATTAGATTTAAAAAAAATAAACTTTAGTTGGATGTACCAATTAATAGAATTTAAAGTTAAATATTTAATAGTGAAGAGGAAGACAGAAAAACATCAGGTAATGTTGGTAATAAGAATAGAATTAATAGAAAGGTTATAGCAGGTGTTGTTCATCGGTGTTCTAGATTATTGCCTACTCCAATCTAAGATTTAGCTTGTGTATGTGGATGTATGTTCATTTACATCATTTCATACTTTGTCCATTTTTTTTTTTCATACAATTACTTATATTATCTAGATTGTAATAGTAAAATTTATATGCTAAACAAAACAGATATACAGTACTCATATATAATTGATTAAAATGATTTTCTTATTTATATATTTTTTTATTTATTGGTTATGTATTGTTTCTAATAATACATTTGGAATTGTAAAAATTATCTCTGTATTTGTAAATTAATATTTGATATTTTTATTTTATTTTAATACTCTATTGTTGTCAGTTTATAAAGCAAGCTGGTTTTGGAGTGTTGCCAAGTGATCAATAATAATAAAAAAAGACGGCGTGAGTGTGTGTTGACAAGAAAAGTTTGTACAGACTACTTAGGAGAGAAAAAGGATGAATATGAAAAAATAAACCCTGTAGGGTTTCAGCTCTGACTTTCCCAGCTAGCGATTGGAGTTCACTATTAAAATGCCTAAATATCACGTAAGAATATCCATTATAAAACATTTAACATTTTGTTGTAAATTGATAATAATTGAATTATGGAAAATATTAGAAATGAAAATAATTGTGAGAAAACATATTCAATACTATTGCAAAATGCTTGATATATTTTCAATTTTTGAAAGCCTATTCTTGATATTACATAAAGTGAAATTTAAAAAAAAGAATTTATTCAATATAATTTGTTTTCTTAGTAAAAGAATTATAAACTAAAGAATTTATTATTCATATATATATATGACTGAAATAAATAATGAAATATATTATTGAATGCCAGTTAGTGATCGTCTATAGTAACTGCATACTGTCATGGAAAAATTGTTAACAATGGGAATAAAAAAAATTATATCAAATTTAAAATTAAAAGGATAAAACCTTAAAACTTTAATATAATTGTTTCACTTAATTGGAGATTTTATTTCGGGTGATTAATAAGATAATTCCAGTGCATGCTAATATATTTATTACAAGATTTTCAATATTGGAAACTTTCGCAGTTATATCAAGTTATTTTTTTTAACCATCAGGATTAACTTTTTGTTTGTGATTCATTTATTATTAATAGAAGCAGCGTATACATCGTATAAATATAGTTGACATTTCAAATAATGACTTTCAAGTTAATAACAATTCATCATCTGATGATTAAATGTCGACAAGTATTTTTTTTTTTGTATACTAGAAATATAATTTATATATATATATTTTAAAACTAATGTAACTGGTTCAATATATTGTTTTACAGGATTTAAAAATCATTCTATACATAAATTTTATATTCGAGTGTGTGTGTAATGTTATAAATATTATTATTATTGTTTCCAAAATTATACTTTTGTTTTTATTTCAATTATTCCGTAAATAAACTATAAATATTATGATTGATAAATGCGTTATATTTATGACATTTACAAGCACACATATTCGAAAATATAGGTAATAAGGAATAGTAAAAAAAAGAAAAACTATTATTAAAGTTAATGTTTGCAAATGAATATCAAAATCTTTATAATATATCATATTAATTTCATTTTTTTTTTAACAATTCATTGCTTTCAGTATAAATGAGATGCTAGAGAGAAGTGTATTTTATCAAAGTAAGAAGGGAAGTGGTAGAGTTAATAGCAAGATTTTTAGGATAATAAAATATTTTGTTTTTGTTATTTTGTCTTTATTTTCAATAAATATTTTATTGAATTAATACCCATATGAATTATTTTATTATATGTTTGATTCTCAATTTCCACACACACACACACATGGTTAACATAACATAGTTATAGAATGTCTAGATTTGCCAGTATAAGTCGGGTTTCATTTAATTTGTCTGGTGTTAATAAATCTCAGTATTACAATGCCAATATATTTTACTTTGCTTAGAATAGATGGTGATGTGGATATAAAAGGTACCCAACCCTCATCATTATCTATCCTATACTAAATATGATAATTGATGATTGTGCAATAGTTTTAGTATTGAATAGATGCTTAAAACATATTTAAATTAACATTATAGAATTATTGTTTATAGACGTTTTTATCAACTTATTTGCCTCCTATATGAAGACCATATCCTATAACATCAACTGAGCTAAGCCATAGAGTAATTACAATATAAGAATCTTTTAAATAAGTTTAAAAGCAATTTACAATTATAAATTTTATTCTATCTCGTATAGAATTGGCGCCTGGGCATTTATAAATCTAATAAAGTGAATAAGTGAAGAAGATGGAGGTTACAATATATATATATAAATTGACACCTTATTTCTAGCTCTTATCTATTCTAATAGGTGGCACATTATATAATCCTATCCATATTACTGATCCGATACATTATCGTAAGTCTCATTTGTACTAAGTTTTGCACATTAACCCCAGCTCTGCCCACATCAACAGATTAGCAGAGCATTCATTATACAAATACGTAAATGCAGTTTATATGCAATATGTAGAATTAACACTCTATATAAATGTTTTGAAATTGATAATCTCATTCAGCATGAAGCAACAAACCACTCTTCTCATGATTTACATGTGTTACAACTAAACATAGTGTTATATTCGTATATAAAAGCAGTATATAAGAAATAGTAAAAAGGGCACCAGAAGTAAAAGCAAAACATATTTAATAGGAAAAGCATTACTTTAAATCGGAAAAAAAAAGAGGCAGTTTTAAAAAACATAAAGAACTTTAAGAAAGTTTTTGTGAAAGACTATATTTAAACTTTGGTTTAAGTAAATGAAGAAAAGAAAGGAAGTACAAACAAAGATTGACAACTGATCAAAGAAAAAGATATGGAACAATATAATATCCATTAGAGTGCACTAAGTAATTCGAAATTAAATTAAATGTAGCCGAAAAGAAAACAAAGGACGATATAAACTGCATCTTAAAAAGCATGAGGTCGTAGCTTTTCTTATTTCACTGTTGTGTGTGTTCTCAGTCGAAGGAGCAAAAGGAGTTCGACAGTCTTGTAAAATCTGATCATACAGGGAGGAAAACCCAGAAACTCGAACCTGAAGGTACAGAAAACTAACTAGGGTTTTTATAGATCATACCGATCTTATTTTATGCAAGCCTCAAGGGCTCCCAAGGATATATGTTAAGGAGTAAAACTATTAAGTGTAACGAAGTTTACAGAAAATGTTGAAATACTATAAATTTTCAGGAAAGCAAGAGAACTGAGAACTTTAGCAAATAGCAGTAACAATTTAAGAACTTTATCTCTATAAAGTTCTTAAATTGTTACATCAAGATCATCCAGACATAGTGTGAGCAAAGGCTTTGGCATGTAGCTATGTTTGATGGATGCAAATAAATACTAATACTGAAAAATTTATTAAAAGATGTTCAGCATGTCAGGCAAAATTCACAGGTTTTGCAAATGACAAACTAAGGCAACTTTTTGGTGACTACAGAATAAAACACATGGGTACCCCACCATATCATCCAGAGTTGGATTAGCGAAAAATGCTGTACATCAAGTAAAGAAAAAGTTGAAAAAATTAGAGAATATAGAGATGCAAGAAGTATTACAAGAACTCATTATATCAACATACAACATTGTCTCCAGTAACAGGGAAATCATCAGCAGAGTTAATATATGGGTGTAAATTGAGAACTAAATTGTGAGTTTTGCATCCCAGCTCACAAAGTAGTTTTCCTAATACCATGCCAGCGAAAACATTTAAAAGCAATGAACCAGTATGGGTAAGATACATAATTCATAAGAAATTGACCAGAAAAATAATTGATAAAATAATGTCAATCCAAATATATGCAGTTAGTGGCGTGAATGGTTCACACTACAGACATGTAAATCATATTAGGAAAAAAGAACAAATAGAGTTACAACTCGACTATTTTCTACAAAGAGAAAGCCGGGAGAAACAGAGTGAGGAAAAAGGTAACTCAGAAGAGGAAATAATGGAAAAGGAGCCAGTGGGGAAGAAAATTGAAGAGGTAGGGAAATTCCAACATAAAGCTGAAAAACAGCAATCACCCAGACCTGTTCATTTTAAAAAAGAAACCGCAGATTGAAGGATTATGTCTAAACTAAATAAATCCTAACTTCAGGAGTGAGTAGAGGAAGTGTTATATTCATCTATAAAAGAAGTACAGAAATAAATAGAAAAAAGTACTCCAGAAGTAAAAGCAAATAATGTTCAATAGGAAAAGGGTTATTTTAAATCGGAAAAGGAAGAGTAGTTTTTAAAAACAAAGAATTTTAAGTAAAGTTTTTGTGAAAGGCTATATTTCAACTTTGGTTTAAGTAAATGAAAAAAAGAAAGTACAAACAAAGATTGACAACTGATCAAAGAAATAGATATGGAAACAATAATAGAATATCTGTTGAACTGCACTAAGTAATTCGAAATGAAGGAATTAAATTAAATGTAGCCGAAGGGAAAACAAAGGACTATATAACCTGCATCTTACAGAGTGTGAGGTCATCATCTTTCTTATTTCATTGCCATGCATGTTACCAGTCAAAGGAGCAAATGGAGTTCAACAGTTCTGCAAATCTGATCAGCCAGGGAGGAGAAGCCAGACTCAGATTTGAAGGTACAGAAAAACGAGTTTTGTAAATCTGATCAGCCAGGGAGGAGAACCCAGACACAGATTTGAAGGTACAGAAAAACGACTAGGGTTTTTACAGATCATACCGATCTTATTTTATTTTATGCAAGCCTCAAGGGCTTCCAAGGATATAATATTGTTATGGAGTAAAAGTATTAACAGTAACGAAGTTTATAAAATATGTTGAAAGACAGTAAATTTGTGGTAACTCAAGAGAACTGAAAACTTTAACGGGTAGCAGTAAATGCTGAAATCATTTCCGGTTAGTTATAGAGCTACAATTGTTCTGCAGATCCCATTTATCATGTTTATATATTTATTGTAAATAAATCATTTTTCTCTAATTATTATTAATATAAATTTTGATTGTATGTTGTGTTTTCTTGCCTCTTGCAATTATTGCAAAAAGACAAATACACTACACACAGCCTCATCAAGTGTGGTGTTTTGTCAAAATACATTTATAAAAAAATTTGGTTATTTTGTCGAATGGATTAAAGACTTCAAATCTTACATTTAAATAGAATGCATTAAAATCCCATATATTGTTATATACAAAGAAGCCAATTTAATATTATATATATAAAATTATTTCCAACTGGCAAATAATAGCAATTTACGAGTCAAACTTATTTAAGCCATTTTAACAAACTTTCAGCGAATGCTTACTTTCTCATATCACCTTTATTTAACTATGTTGTTATATTTTTAATAAATTAACCATTGAGACTCAAGGGATGAAACTTTATGTTGACAGCAATCTTTGCAAAGTATCAAAATCAAACTATCTTATAATCTCAAATAATTTTAATATGTTCCATAAATAGTATTATATAATGTTGGTGGAACATATTTCATAGCTGTTATTTAATTTAAAGGAAATATTAAAATGAACAAATTTTTCTTTTCTCATTTTTTTTTTGTGCCATCTAGTGTAAGCTTTAGTAATCAAAAGATGCCTATGGTAGTGTTTAATAAATCCTCATCGAGTGCTATTATTTTAAAATATTTCCAATTTGCTTCTTGCTAACAACTTTCTTCAGTGGGGAGCTTCTTAAATTTTTGAATTATGCACTTGGACCTTTTGGATCTAATGCATCTTTCTTTTAGCAGCCATTTTGTATTTTTTGTTACATATCAAGTTAACACCCCTAACTGGAAAACTTGTTAATTTCTTCAATGTAAGCTTATTCATTTGCATAGAATAAAGATCTAAAACTAGTTCAGTTTTTATATCCTATGGTGGCCTTAATTTTTAATAATCTAAGGCATTTTTATTCTTTGGTCAGAATTGGTGCAAAAACAGCATCTCATGACCTTAGCTTACACATTGTTATCTATTAGCAAATTCTTCTATCCCCACTACTTTTATGCCATCTAGAGTAAGCTTTAATCATCAGTAGATGTCAGTTGTTAGTTCATAATAAATCCTTATAACTAACTCTAACTTATGGCTTAAGTCAATAAGAAGCTTTTTGGATTTTTAAACAGTGCACTTGGTCCTTTAGGCTGTAATGCACTTTTTTTTATAGTAGCCATTTTTTATTTTTTGTTCAATTATCAAATTACCAGCTGAAATAAAAAACTTGTTAATTTCTTCAATCTAAAATTATTTGTTTGCATAAATAGGTCTGAAAAATAATGACTAGAGGAAAGGTGAACTGTTAACAAAAAAATCCATAATTTTTTTTCCCTGATGAAAGCTATAAGCTAGCAACTAATCTGGGGACATTGGATATCATAGCACTTAATAGGGATTATTAAGCACTACTATCTGGTAGTTAGTGACTACTAAAGCTTACCCTAGATGGTGTAAAAGTAGTGAGAAAAGAAGAATTTGCTAATAAATGTTAAAGGCATGAGATGTCTTTGAGATTATCAAAATTGCAAGTCTGTTTGATTAATACTTGATGAAGATTATGCTAATAAAAAGTTTATTCCTTCCAGTATCAATGATGGGTTTATTAATCATATTAATGCAATTTAATAATCATACTATAACAATGTGGCATTTTGATAAAAGTGGACCAATTTTTGTCTAAGTAATAAATTAATATTAAAGACATTCTTTGTACATTTATTAAAACAATTCTAATAAGTTTAACCTATCAACTATTACCAAGATATGCATATTCAGAATTAAGTTCCACATACAGTGCTACATATTTAATAGCTATTATTTATTTACGGGCTTATAAAACTATTAAAATATATATATAATGTCTGAAAAGTTTATTCATTTTTTTTTAAAAAAAATCAAGTATTTTTATTTTTTAAAAAAATTGTATTCCCCTAATTGTATAGTTTAATTGAAATTGACCAAAAAGTGTCTATTTTGGAAAGTAAAATCCAAACAAAGATTAATTGTATACATTTTTGGAAAAAATAGAAAATATATAAGAAAACAATTTTTAAGATTAAGTGTATATTTCCTTTAGTTTTTATTTACTACATTAATAAATATTTAACACCAATTAGTTATTCAAATCAGCAGTAAGTATTTTACTTCTACACAAAAGAAAAACAAAATTATATTTACTAATATATATGTATATCTTACTTTTTCATCTTTATCATCACAAAGCATTTGAAGATTTTTTCGAGATTCTTGTATCTGCTGAAGAACTTCCATTTCCTTTTTAATTCGGCACATTCTAAATCTTAACTCAACAACAATGGCAGATTCCTTTTGTAACTGGTATAATTTCCTAGTTTGCCTCCCCAATAAAACAGCTCTAAACCATAACTGGATTTTTAAAACAGACTTTAAAATTTTTAAGTATTTTAGCCTAACAATTAATCCTCTTAAAAATTTCTGTATGCAAATAACAGAAGCTTTCTTGCAAAGAAATTGTTGGCGATTAATATACCTTTTAAAATTACATTGAATTACTAAAGCAGCCGCTTGTCTTCTTAGATTCATTTTACTGTTTTGTACAACAGCTTGATGATCTTGTTTCAGTTTTTGAGTTCTATACCATTTTTGGATTTTAATCACAGCCAATTTCATTTTACAAAAGTTACTTCTTATGTAATACATTTTAATGGCTGATTGCAAAAGAATTACTGATGATTTCAGTCTTTGGTAATTTTGTCTAGAGATTTTCGCAGCACGACATGCAAGATACCACTGCTCGATTGTTAAAACAGCTGTTTTTAAATGAAGAAACTTTTTACGATCTTTGTATTTATAGTAAAATCTTTGAATTATTACTGCACTTTGTTTCATTTTATTAAATGTTGACCACGTTTTTTTACCAATCAAATAATTTCGATAGTAATACTGAATGACTAAAGTAGCTTTTTTTGTAATTAAATATCTTTTCCTAAGACATCTCATTCTCCACCGAGCTTGCAATAATACTGCAGACTTTTTCTCTGTTATATTTTGCAGTTGATACATTTGAAGCAATTGCTTACATTTATTTTGGAAATAAATTCCATTCACTTGTAAATTTTTATACCATTTTCTCTGTAAACACATTCGATACCAAGCCTGAATTTTGATGGTAGATAATTTCATTTTTATAAATCTTCTATGAACAAGCCATGTTTTTAATCTGTTTTGTAATAATTTGGCAGCGTAATTATGTTCGGTCTGTCTTCTTACAGCTAATTTTTCTCTCTCAGTAATCACTGAATTTTTATTTCTTCTCCACCATTTTTGAATAATAGTTGCAGAAACATTCAATTTACGTAGAGTCACAATCCTTTTAAAAAATCTTTGAATTACAGTGACAGATGTGGTCCAATGTTCTATCTTCTTCTGTATTAAATATCTCCGAACCCAGGATTGAATAATAACGCATGCTTTGAGACGGATAGTGGCATTAATTTTACAATAACATAAAACTGAAAATTGTTCTTTATTATTGCTGTATTCCCCTAAAAATTGATGTAAAAAGTATTTTCTGTAATTAGATTGCAAAGCTGTTGCAAGTAGATATTTTTTGCACCTCTGCTGTACTAAATAACTTCGTAATTTAGTTTGAAACTTAATAAGACTTTTTATTTTTTCTAATTCTTGTCTTGTATTATTTCCACGATAAAATCTTTGAATAGAAATAGCTGATTTTTTTTTTTGTAAAAATATTTTTCTTTTCTGTCTTCCCAATAACTGAGCCCTAATTCTTTGCTGAAGTATAATAATTGTGAGTTTTTGCTGATAAAATTTTTGCCGACATTTTCTAGAACGAAAGTTCTTTTGAATAACAATTGCAGCTAAATGCTTTTTGTGAATGCGTGACCGCACTAAATAACCTCTCACCCAAGATTGAATAGTAATTATAGCATCCCTTTGGATCTTGTACAATCTCCATTGGTATCTACCAATCAGTTTTGCTTTGTAACTATTTTGAATAGAAATAGCTGTATTTTTTAAATGTAGATATCGTTTTTGCATAAGATAGCATTTTACATGTGATTGAATTACTATACAAGCTTTTTTTATAGTCTGATAATATTTTCGGGTAAGATATCCTCTAATATAAGATTGTACTTTAATTACACTTTTTAAAAACCGAAGATATTTTCTGGCTCTGTAATCTCGGTAAAAAGTCTGTATAATTATGGCAGCAAATTTTAACTTCAAATATGATTTTCTTATAGCTTTTGCTCTGAACTGTGATTGCAGAATTTTGCAGGCTGATCTCATTTTATGAAAATGTTGATGAATTAATTTAATTCTCCACAATCTTTGAATATAAACAATTTTCTGAATGTACAATGTCGATTTCTGACGAACAATATAGCCTCTACATAAACTCTGCAATTTAGTTACAATAGACTTAACAGTTAAGAATTGAAGTCTGTATTGAACTGCATCTTTTTTTCTGTGATATTTTCTTTGAATTGTTATAACTGTTGATTTAAATTGACGGAATTGTTTTCGAATTTTATAACCTCTAAAATGAGATTGAATAGTAACTGCTGCTTGTTTGAGCTGTTTGAAATGTGTTCTAATTTTTCTCCCTTTACAATGGCATTGAATGGTTATTGCAGCCGATTTCAATATTAAATACTGCCTTTGGGTTTTCCATCGCCTAAAATAAGATTGAACAGTAATGGTAGCCCATTTCAGTTCTATATAATAATTTTGAGCTTTCCATTGCCTGAAATAAGATTGAAGAGTTATAGTAGCCTGTTTCAGTCTCATATAATGACGTTGAGCTTTCCATCGTCTAAAGTAAGATTGAACAATAACAGCAGCCAATCTTTGCCTCGTCAGAATTTTTTTTGCTTTAAATGCTCTATAAGCAGATTGAAGATGTATTACTGCCGAACATATAATATGATACTGGAAATATTCTTTGCGAGTAATTTTCCAATTACGATACCACCTCTGAATGTATATGATACAATTTCTTGTCTTTTGATAATGTTTACGAACAAGATACATTTTAAAATAAGATTGTAGAATAATTACATGATGTCTGTACTTTAAATAGTTTTGCCTTATTACAATCCCACGCCACCAAGACTGAATACATTCAGCTGCTTTAACTAACTTCATGCAATGTGCATTTTGACACTTTCTGTACCATCTCTGAATGATAATAGCACTTGATTTTGTTTTTATAAAATGCTCTACTTGTATTTTCCTTTCTCGAACAAGTCGCCATTGTCTTTGAAGATAAATAGTTTTATTTTTTAGATTCTGATATTTTTTGTGAAAGAGGTAACAACGAAAACAAGCTTGTATTTTATTAACTGCTTGCAACTTTCTTAAATATAATTTTCTATTTTGATAGCATTTCCAATATTTTTGAATTATAATTGCGTTATCATTTTTAATTTTTCTTTGCTTTAAATATGAACGAATCACTTGTTGAAGTAAAGAAATAGAATTATTTAACAAAATAAAATGTGAACGATCTATTTTCATTTGTTTATATCCTTTGTAATAACGTTGAATTTTTACAGCAGCAACTTCTCTTTGCTTAAGATGACTTCTGAGTAAAAAGCCTTTAATATAGGACTTGAAAAGAATAATTTTACAAGTGCTTTTTTTAAACTTGCTTCGAGCAATAAAGTTCCGAACATGGCTCTAAAACAGAAATAAAAATAATAGTAATTAAAAACAAAGAAGTATATGAAAATAAATATAAAATGGAATGATTTACATTTTTCATCAAATAAATGATTAATATATACATTCATTGTATTTCTTCATAAAATTGTACAAGTAATACCATTACTCTCCTCTTTTTAGCATTGCTATATTTTGATATTTTCATCAATCTAAATGACCATCTTCAGAAATAACAACTATTGATTTAATTATAAAAATATCAAAGAAAGAATAAAATTGTTCTTTTATATTAATAGAAAAATAAATGTTAAAATATAATAAAAATCTAATTAAAAGAGAGAAATGCAGTACTTTTACTTTTAGCAGCAACCTCTTTTTTTTTTAACATTTTTGCCATCTAGTGTAAGTTTTAGTAATCATAGATGCTAGATGGTAATGCTTAATAAATCCTTATTCAGTACTGTCCTATTCAAATATCCTGACTAGTTTCTAGCTTTCATTAGTGAGGCGCATTTGGGTTTAAAGCTTACACTAGGTGGCAAAAATGTTGTGAGAACAGTGTGACATAAGGAGAGGTCATGTGAATCAATTGTTTTTACTTTTACAATTTTACATTTACAAATAAAAACCACAAGCAGCATTATTTGTTTGAAGATTAGTCAGTGATACAAACATTTAACTTGTAATTATATATTTGATTACTTCCATCATCTAGCTGAATTATTAAATGTGATGAGTTTTTAAGTACAACTTAAATCTGCCACTGCCAGTGCTCGAATTTTGTTCAAACATCCAAAGCTACAAATCATTCATTTATTTTTTACTGCTAAATGTTATTTTAAAAATCCAAACTTTATTCAAAGATAATATAAAACATAGCATTCCAAGTGGTATTTTTCTCCTCTTTTTTCATATGTTTTTTAGCTGACCAAATGACTGTCTGGCACAGGGATTAATCTGAAAAACTTTAGGTTCAAAAATTCTGAATTTAGATATGTAACCGCCGACAAAGGTAAAAGGCAATAGAAATTTATGTATTTATCAATGAGGGTCCTTTTAATTTAATTTCTTCATTTTTTTCTTTTAAAGACAAGGTTAATAAGTGGTTTCTAAACGTTATGGATTAACACATTAGGTTAAATTATTGGACTTATTTTCCAATGTCATGGGAGTAATTCTTATTTTTTCTTCACTGCTCAAAAAGAAGACAGATTTGCCTAAAATAGCAGACTATGTATGAATCAATTATCACATTTCATGCAACTTAAAACACATATTCTGTCACTTTATTTGAAAACTTATCTAATTAATTCCAAAAAAAATTCAAAACTTATTTTAGAGCCATATAATCCATTTTATAAAAACTATTGTCTCTTAAAACACACTTATGAATATAATCCTTGCATTTTTAGTAAGAATTATTTATTATACTATCCAACTAGTGCAGCACAATATTATGAAAAATCTTATCCATTGAAACTATGTAAAAAGTAATTGGAATGGCAAAGAATAAATCTGATTAGGTGAATGCGATTGTAAAAACATCATCTTAAAACCATGAAAAAAACTTTAAAATACTACATCAAAGATGATAAAAAAACAAAACAATTTTTTTAAATACATTTTGTTCTAATTAAAAAGTTTTCTTAATAAAATGCTAATGAAAAATTAATAATTAGCTTTTAGTAAATATTGAAATAGATCCAGGTACCCACCAAAATGTATCTCATTATCCAAGGATCCTGGAACTTGAAGTTTTAGAACTATTAAAATAATTGCTATATGTGGCAATACGTATAGTGAGTTTTGCCTGTTTTAATTATTAGAATAGTTATTTATTAATCTAATAGTTCCATAAAGATTATTTACCACTAATATTTTCTACTTTTTTTTTGCCTTTTAACTTTGTACATTAGAAAATCCAATTAAGATTTAAATATTATTTTCCATCCTACATAAATTTTAACAAATGTGATGCCTTGTACTGTAGCTTCTTCTTAAACGAAGTCAAGAATCTCTCAGCAATTATGCCCAGAGAAATCTGTTAGCTACTTAATTTTACATTCCCCAAGTCTAAGTTTTCCCATATTCTGATCCGTTCCATTTCCACAACATAATCTTTGTCAACTCTATGGCCTGTATATCTAAATCCCCCTTATCTTTCTCCAAACCCAGCATAAAAACCAATAATCCACTTTCTGTATAATCACTTTTTTCATATTTATTCTTCCATAACTTCATTATATGTACTCTTTCTGTTTTCAAGCATTTACATTCAATTAACAGATGCCTAATATTTTCTATTCCTGCCTCACATAATTTACAGACTAAATCACCCATATTTTTCCATTTACATGTATATTCTCTTGTTGCTAAAGATCCTGTTCGAGCCTTAAACAATAAACTACTTTCCTTACTATTATTATATATTAACTCGCACCTAATATTCTGTATACTTCTATATATATTTAAACTCTTTTTACTCTCCATACTATTTCTCCATCTCTCTAACTCCCTATTCTTTATTAATAAATCTATTCTTTTATCCCATTCCTTACCACTATAACACTCAACAATCCTCCTAATACAATCATCTCATCTTTTATACAAACATACTGATATAAATTCTTTATCCAAATCTTTTGCATACCGCATTACCTTTCTCATCCATCTTGTTGCCTGCCCTTTACTCATAATCCAATTAAATACTATTTTGGCTATTCTTTTATTATCCATAAACTGCAATCTACCAAACATTTTCATTTTACTTTTGGCATCTTTCATATGAAAACTTGACCATCCCATTTCTCCTTGAATTGCCTCCCTTGCTGTCCATACATCTGCATCCAATGCATGTCTTCCTACTTCCCTTTAAACCTTTTCTAAGTAATTTAATAGCCCTTTACAAACATATAATGCATCATTACCATATGTTAACCCTGCTACTGCAACTCCTTTCCATATAATTCTAGCTACATCATATTTATTATATGAAAATACTGTTAAATTTTTTTATCAATCCCTTTCTTTTCTTTGCTTTATTTATCAATTTTTTCTCCCATTCATCCAAATAATTTTTCTGATTACTTAAAATAATTCCCAAATAACTATATCTATTCATCACACTTAACAAATTTTGAACATTTAATATGTGCTGCCATCTATTGTCCATTACTGCGACTGAATTCGCAGATCATATATTATGAGTATTATTATAATTACCTGAATAAGCATTGCAGCCTCATTCCTTCTTTCCAATTCCTTCTCAAGTTTTAACTGCCTTAATGCTCTTCTGGCTCTAACACTACGCCAGTAGCGCTGAATTATAATAGTGGATTCATTTCTTTTCAAATGTAAAAGCCTTAGTTTCTCTTCTTGACGAACTTTCAAAAATTTTCTTACGGCTTTTTGGAGAGTAATTGCAGCTTGTTTTCTAATCTAAAAATAATAACATATGTAAATGCATATATACTCATGCACAATATATATAATATTAAAATTATAATAATGGTACAAATAAATATTAAATATAATTTATATGGAAGTATTTTTGATTACTTAGGTAATATAGTCGTGCAAATATGTAACTTTATATTCTGTTTTAAATATTGATGATTGTAAAAGTATTAAAATAAAATAAATATAATAATCGAACAGGTTTATTACTTGAGAATTCAAAAGAAGTTAGAGATCCAGAAATACTAAAGTTGGAATTGATCCAAGGATCTTATGCTGCAGAGTCCATTACCAAAGTATATTCTTAATCCATTGATAGTAGTTTTGTATTTGATTCTGAATATATTACTAAAGTTCTATATGAATTAAATAATTTAAGCAATCTAAATTAGATATTAACAAAGAACAAAATAGAAATATCAACTTTTTACATTTACAAATGACTATCTTTATCCAAGAAAGATTCAATTCACTTTAAATTATGTGCACCAATGAATATATAAAAGTGCAGTTTAAAAGCTCTAGATATAAAACTGACAAACGGCAAAATATTAAAAGTGTTTTCTCAAGAATTCATAAAAGTATGACAAAAGACAAATTCTATATATATTAAATAAGTTTAATAGTAAATTTCATAATATCAATAAAAGAACAATAAAAAAATCAATATCCATGCCCGTTGTAAATAGTAATCAATTTAGGCGTATTAAAAAAAATTCTGATGATGTACACATTTCATTTTATATTCTTTACAAATGTAGATAAATAAATAAATTAGTCCAAAAATGCTATACCTAATAAAATCATATTATTATTTATCCAATTATGTCAGTGCAAAATATTATACATTGGAGAGTCAAGGTGTTCTTTTAAAAAAGATTAAATGAACACTCTTTTTAACCTTACATAAAATACAACAAATAATTAGTCTAATACCACTTCAATTTTCTTTGTTCATGAAAAGAATTGTAACTTTAAATTTAATTTAACTTTAGTCAGATGAAAGACACAATAGAAAAAAAATAATAAGAAAGCACTTTTTAGATCAATTTAAAGACTATATGCACCAGTACCAAAATATAGCATCCAGAAAATCACATGACATTAGTTTCTCAGCTATTTTATTCAATTTGATAATGATTACAGTCTAAGTAATCAATAATATTTGTGTGTAAATTGCACATTATTTAGTTTATATCATTATTATAATTTAAATATTGTAGAATATTTTTAACAACCTATAAATACACACACGAGTACACAACAACAGTTAACAATATTATAGCAGAAAATAAGTAACAGCAAACTGCAATAATATAAACCCAACAATCATCAAGTTGTTGGCAACTTTTAATATTTAAATATATGTATATTTTCTATCCTAAACCTAATGTAATTATAAGGTACTTGAAGTCAGAGTTTCCAGCTCCCTATGTCTATCCAATCTACCCTATACAACCAATATACATGACCTCATATATGTAAAAAAGATAAAATGATCAATATACAGGTCCAAATCACCATCTCTCACACATATATACAATCAGTGCTCAGTTTATATTAAGATAGCAAACTTCAAACTTTAATGGACAAGTTTCAATCTTCTCCACTCTCCAACCAGTTGAATATTGGTTCAGCATGAAATACATATATTGGAGATCATTTATCTTTTTCACATGTATGTGGTCATGCGTATAGCTATACGGAGCTTAAAAGTCTGAGTTCAAGTCCCTTATAATTGCATTTTGGCATCAACAAGGGTCTTGAGCATTCCATGTTTGGAATTTCAATGATATTTATGGCTAAAGAGTTGGAGAGTGGAGAAAATTGAAGCTTGTCCATTAAAGTTTGAAGATTTACTAAATATAAACTGAGCAGTGATTGTATATGTGTGTAGGAAATGGTGATCTGGACCAAGTGATGAATGCTGGTTTGGCATGAAATATGTATATTGGATATCGTTTATCTTTTGCACATGTATGTGGTCATGTGTATCAGTTGTATAAGATGAATTGGATAGCTATAGAGCTTAAAAGTTTGAGTTCAAGTCCCTTATAATAAAGACAATTTTTACAAATAACATCTTACTTCTTCTAATTAAACAATAGCATGTTTAATCATACACTGCTCATGTAATTCATTTCTTTTAATATGTTAACGCAATCTATATTGCTACCAAAATTTTTTATTTAAGAAAAAAATAGGAAGGAAAAAAGGTTTTCGACAATATAAATAATTTCTTCTAGTTTGGGCAAAAATTTTACATGATTATCATATTTAAAATTTTACAAAAATTGGTGATGCCTTTATATCTAATAAAATCCTTATATGTTTTGTTATTTATAGTATTAATCACAGCAGGATTTTCAAATGCTCTTCTCAATTATTCAGGTCATTAACCCCAAAAAATAAAACAACCTTTAAATAACCCACTGAAAGATAATGGAATTTTTCAATCTTGAGGGTTTGCATGGTTTACCAATCTTTGTTTTATTTCTGGCTAAAAATAATTAAATACCTATTTATCGATCTATATGGAATGGTTAGCTAGGCCAATTATGGGCCAATGTATGAATTCTAAGACAAATCTGCTGCATAGAAAAAAGATGCTCCATCATTACGGCACCAAGTTACTAGTCCGGGGCATCTATTTCATAGTCAGAGCTGAAATGACAACTAATCTGCTACTCAGTTTTAGTTGAAAATTTTTAGCAAAAAAAAAAGAATTTACTTTCAATTTAATTTACTTGGAGAGCTCTCTAGAATATTAGAAGGGGGTGAAGGACAAATCAAATCTTTAAATAGTTGAATTTTTTTATATTCAAACCATTGTTCGTGATTGCATAATTATAGATTAAAATAAAATTGAGGACAAGAATTTGTGCACAGCTCTGATAAGAGGATGCGAAACATTCAACAAGAAATAAAAATATTTTTTGTAAGTTGGGAACAACCAGTGATCTTAACAAGATCTAAGTCAGTGTAACTTTTGAGTATAATTGAAAGTATTAAATAAAATAAAAAATATTTATAGATAAACTCAATTATATCATGAAGATATATAGTATAAAATACACAAAATATATATATAAAACAACCTGACAAATAAAAAAAATGCAGACAGAAAGAACAGAATTTATAAAGAAATAAATGAAGATATGCAGTCCTGCAGGGTTGAGAGCTGTAATAGAGAGGCCGGCTCTGGAGGTCAAGATCCATTAAATTGTAGCTAGATTCTATCACCAGTGCATGAACTTTAATATACAAATTAAAAAGCGTATGCAACACTTGAACGAGAAGCTATATCGATTCCAAAAATTATTATGCGCTAAGCACTTTCGAGGCCATTTGCCTCATATTCATAGCGGTAATGTGAGATGCAGAATGAGGAAATAGGACCAGAAAACAAAGCGGTATTAAATTATCGAGGGTGTAAGTTTAAAATCTGTATTATTTTACAAATATGAACTTTAAGTAAATCTTCATCTAAACCTTGAGCAGCGAAGCATTGAATTATTTATTTTAATATATGCAAATAAAACATTATTGCCGCAACAGTAAAACAAATTAACTTTCCCAATCATAAAATGTTCAGCTAGATAAAAGCAATAAAGAGAATGATAATAAATATATTCATAATTATCTTACATTCAGAAATGTCAGTAAAATAAAAATATTAAAATAAACCCCAAACTTCGATGGCCTTCCACTAAATTAACTAATCTTCAAAAAAATTTTATGACCATTTTCAATAAAAACACCTCTCTAAAATTAATACAGTTTATCTTATCCATAAATTCTCTGCAACTTTCACTCCAACCTTCTTTATCCAGCCATCTCATATATGGTCTTTTTCTAACTTTCTGATAATCTCTTGCGATCCATTTATGTCTTAAATGATCATTTATTGTTACATCATTTAGTGATATACTCAATCCAGGTCCATGTCAGTCTCTTATCTTGTATCAGTGATATTTATTCCCATATCTAGGTGTTTTATTTTTCATTCCCATTTGTTAAATGTACGTCAATCTCTCCATACTAAAACACGAAGTCTGTAGTCTGGATATTACTCTTCTATTAAATGCCCAAGTCTCTTATTTATGGCAAATACTATATATCTATACTTGGATTCAGATATCAAATATCCCTATATTAATAACTCTATACAAAATTTCCAACATAAAAGAAGACTTAAATCACATCAAGTTTTTGATATCAAAAATAATTGAAATTTTTTAAATTAATGTATAATAATTTCAAGAATATGATAAATGTTGAACAATATAAAGATATGGCTCTAGACAGAGAATATAAAACCATAATAAATATCACAATGAATTTTGAGGCAATGATTCTATTTCATACATGTGAAAATTTTGAACATTTTCTAAACAAAGTTCCATTGTTTTACTTCCATTAACAGAGAAAATTAAACTTTACATCTCATCAAAATGAAATGTCGTCATATTCGTTGGTAAACTACTATATATATATAAAAGTGAATTTATAGCTTAAAATAACCATAATAAATATTAACAAACAATTTTTTGATATTTTATTCTCACTTCTCTCAAATGGTGCTTCTTTCGTAACTGATAAGTCCGCCAAGCTTTTTGGATAATTCGTGCTGCCCTTATTTCCTCTCCCAAATCGACCAGACGAAGACATAAATATGCTATAAAAGTGGCTAAAACTTTTTCATCAGGAATTGTATTTGATAAATCCATCATACGTGGCATGATAGGGATTCCACCCAAATCTTCAACCTGAAAACAATAAAAAAAAAAGTAATTATTAATACTAAGTAATTTAAAATCAAACTCAACAAGGATTTTGATGTGTGTGCGTACATACAAAGCAAAAGACATTGACATGTTTTTTAAAAAATTGAAAATCTTAAAAACTTTGAAACAGAAAAATGTTTAAAAAAGTTATAAAACAAAATATATGGATTTATTTATGTAAAAATTTCTAATCACAAAAGATATTAGCAACATATTTGTTCAGCACATATGAAATTGTTAATCATATGATAACTAATATATGAGGTCTGACAATTGGCATTCATTAGTGTTGCTGCTTGTTTTGTTCCATCATCAAAATATCGGAACTTGAATCAGAATAACAAACATTGAATTTCTTGTTCTACTAGGTGAGAGTGGAAATAAAATCAGGGGTATGTTAATTAATATTGATCCAAGTTTATGGAAATTATGCCAGGAAAAAAAAAAAGGCTAAGTACAAAAGGATTAAACATTTTTCTAAGGGGACAAAGCAATACTGATGAAGAGAAGATAGGACACCAAGTAATGAGCTGAACTGGAAAAAAAAAAGTCTAATTTTGTAACAGCTGGAGAATAGTTAACCAAGTTCACTATTTGGAACTGTTAAAATGACTGCATCAAATAGGTGAATTAACATGCCTGATCATTTCACCAACAACTCATAGCTCTTATATCATGATAATGAGCCAACTCACACAGCACTGTCTATGAATGAGTTTTAGTCAGCAAGAAAATAACCATTAAAACATCCTTCCTATGTACCTAATCTGGCCCGCAATGACTTTTTTCTTTACCCAAAAATAAAGGAAAATATTGAGGATGATATAGTTCCAATGGCCATTACAGAAAAAGTTCCAAAATTGTGTCAAAGAGTAGAATAGGGGCTGACATTGGAGTATGGTCTCCTAAACAGAATCCTCGAAGGTGATCATAATGATATTCAGCAATGAAATATGTAACGTTTTTTCTAGCGCTAGGTTGTGAACTTAAATGTTAGACCTAGCACATTTACAGAGCTAATCCTGTTGCTGTCATCTATTTTTATCTCAATAATTTGTCAGTGAATGCTATTCAAATGTGCTCTTTACTGAAAATATAAAATTAGCAACCCATACATTATTATTACCTTACTGAAAGTCTAATATCTAATCATCATCATCAAGCATTATTGATCTACTGCAGAATGACGGTCTCTCCAAGTGTGATTCACTTCCTCCAATGTGTCTTCTTCATTATACATCTGAAAACCTTATTTCATTTACCCATTCCATATGTGGTCTCTCTCTAAGTCTTTTACAATCTTTTGGAATTTAGTTTAAAGTTCAACTGTCCATCTATTAGTATCTCTTCCAGCAACATGTCTAGCCATATAAATGAATGTGGAAATGTTTTTATTTGATAGAAGTAATAAAAGTCTATTATTTTAATTAAACGATCTCTATGCTTGTACAATAATAAAAATTAAAATCTAAAAAAATGTGACCTGAAGGAATACCTAAACTCTAAAAATCATTCATCTAAATTTTTAGCAAGCTTTTTCTTTATATAGTTTTGCTTAATTTGTTTTTTGTCTGAGAAATTTTGTGACTCAATTTTCACGCACTTCCAATTTTCAATCTATTTTGAACTGTGCGTAATGTATTCCTAATAGCAACAGACTGTTTTGGAGTTTGCAAACGATTTAAAAACAAATAATTTAAATTTTATATGGAATTCAATACAGTGCTGTCTTCTAGTGGTATCAATCTGGAATTATATATATATAAAAGTTAAAGACATGCTTTTATTCACATAAATATTGTAAAAAGTAAAGAAATATTTTCTTTAGTTTTCGGTTTTCTTGGTGTTATGTGACCAAGAATAAAAGCATGGGGCAAGGAATCATTTAAATAATTTTCCTAGTAATGCTACTTTTTTGTAACAATCCTAATCTATTTGTCAGAAAATTTATACTTTCCTTTTTAATATATTTATATGAAGAAAAGCATTTCTTCAACATTTTGTTATATTTTTTAATTTAACTTTTGAATATAATTATTTTCACATTATTAGTTAGCTGAAGCTTCACCAACAGGCCAAGACCTGTATTCTGATTGAGCAATTTGATTTATTTTAATCACCACTCAGTCTTAGCTTAAGAAAGTTTTTTTATTTATAGTCTGCAACAATTTTTTTTTTTTTAACCTTTTTTTACAAGTAGAAGATTTATGACTTTTATATAAACTATTGTTATTCAATAAGCTTTCTATTTGTTCTGTAATATAATCCCTTCCATAATAATTTACTTCTTGTTTTCTAATCAAGAATTTATTCCTTCAATATAGTTTTTGCTATTGTACTCTTTACACTATTATATTTACAATGTTCCTATATGACTCAAAATCTTTAGAGTTTCTATTTGAAAACATTTAGTCTTTTACGATCACCAACAGATGTCTAATAACTAATTTACATGTACGCTACTTATTTCATAATTTATTAATGTAAAATAGGAAACAATCCTTCAATCATGCATTTTTATGAATTTACATGCACTCCCCTTTATCAGCCTAAAAAGTATAAGTGTGTGATTATGTCTATAGCTTATCTATATATAATAGACTATTTATTACAGAAAATTTATATTTATAAAACAACAGAAATTAGTCTGAAGTGCAAAATTTGTAGCTGATGTGATGTGCTGGAAACCATTGAGTCTATCAATAACATATACCAAATTAAATTTAAAACATTATCTAAAATATTTTTTAAAAAAAATTAATAATTTGCTTAGATATATATACCCCATCCCCCTATTAATAATTTGTTTAGTACAAAAAATCTTAAAATGACTATTTCTGAAAATAATTGTTTTATTACAAAAAAAAAGAAAAGAAAATGGAAACATTTTTAAATACTGTATATTTTTTTAATGTCAAGAACTGTGATTACACATCTTTTACTAATATAAATTAAAGATTAAATAATATCTATTTTGAATAAATATTGATGTCACTACTGTGACTCTCCTAGTAATTCATTAGATTTTATTTTACGAATACAGATAGAGTGATGGGCATGGAATTGAATAAAGTAATGATAGATTGAATAATAAAAAAAAACCACTAGGTGGTATAGCAGCTGAAGTGGTAATAAGTATGGGAAGATATACAAGTTTGGTTTAAAAGAAAATTGTACTAAAATTTTGTAGTAGAAAGTAAGATTATCTACATGAATGAAAGATATAAAAATTAGATTTTATAAAGAAGTATCAACAGTGAAACAGAAATACTAATTTCCACAGTCTACAAAATGATTACATATCTCATAATGAAGACAGTTAAGACTTGGATGGAATAGAATAAAATCTTCGGGATTTCATGCAGGCAGTAGAGTATGATTTATTTATTCTAAGTCAGTTAAATGAAATATTTTACAAAGAACCAAATCATTACTTATAGCATTTTTAGATACAGAAAGTAAACAAATATTCAAATGGCTTTATTGTTCAAAAGTTCATAAGTTCAGGCACAGGAAGTGCAAACAGCACAATCAATCCTAGGATCTCACATTCTGGATTTGGATACCCTACCACTGCATTAAACCACACAGGACTACATACTGAAAAAACTCACAAAAGAAATAATAGAATGGACAGAAATAGATAGTAGAGAAATCGTGAAAATATGGGAATAACTATATAATTCTATATCAAATAAAACCATGTATCTCATTAATTGATTTTATCTTAATAGATTTAGTTTTTTCTGGGTCCTGTAAGCAGTAAGTAAATAACTGATAAATACAGAATTGAAATAGTAAACTAATAGTTTAATTTAAATAATGTACGAGCATATTTACAAATGTACGTAGCCTATTTAAGGTATATTAAAATAATAAAAGGTCATGGTGACCTACACATAATAACCGCCGTCCTGCTCTTGGACTTACAAAGGCAGGAGTCTTTGACTTATATTAATATAGCACAGGTTCTAGGGGTTTATATACCCCTCAAGACTTCTGGAGTCTTTATAAACCTCACAACATATAGTGTATTTTACAGTTCTCTGACATTATAAGGCCAGCTATGCAACTTTATGACCTAATAATAATGCTACATATTTATTGTTATACTTATTTATATAATTATTATATACATAATTATTGTACACACACACACATATATTCCTTACTTGATCTTGAACACTGCACTCCTCCCCTACTCCAGAAGTATGGTTCTTCACCTAATGTAGTCTTTGAGATAAGCAGGAGAGCTTCTGATTCATGCTGGATGCTGGTGATCTTTGCTATGTCTTTATGATGATTTCAGTGCAGCTATCTTATTTTCGAAAAAGTCAGACTGTCAACAATTTTTTTTCTTTGGAGTGGTAGATTTCTGAACTAGTTGATGCTATAGGTCCTGCTTCAACATTATTGCAGGTTGTTCTTCACTATCTCCATTATTTACCGTTGACAGATATGGTCTTCTCAGCTGGTTTTTATGCTTATTAAGTTTTATGCCCTCTTCAGTTTCAATTTCTGCCAGTTGATTCGCAATATTATTCATAATGGTTGCTTTTTCCCAAGTCTTTTTAAATTTATTCAGTGATCAAATGTCACTTATTTCAAACTTCCTCCCTACCATTACTGTCTCATTAATTCTTTGATAGGTATAACAAGATTGACAATTTATTCCTTATTTCTCTTTGAAACAAAACTTCAGCTGGGGTTTTCCCAGTGGCAGTAGATAGCATACAATGTTGATGAAATGCTATTACAAATAAAGCTTCATTTATATTTTTGATTTTAACCTTGCTTAAATTTTTTTTCATATTTTGGACTGCCTTCTCGGCGATTCCATTTGATTCGGGTGATCTTATGTTTTATTCCCCATTTGTTAATAAAATCTTCAAATTTCTCTGAGCAAAAAGCAGTACCATTATCTGACATGAGGATCTCTAGTGTTCTGTGTATAGCGAATATCTCTAAGTTTCTCTATAGTTGCAGATGAACTAATATTTTTTACAACTTGGTATTCATTCTAATGATTATATAAATCCACCACTACTAAATAATGTCCTTTCCAGGAACCAGCTTGGTCAATGTGTATTCTTTCCCAAGCTTTCTCCAGCGTAAGCCACAAGATATATTTCTTTAGCAGTTGATCAACGGTGATTTGACACTCTTCATACTTTTTAATATACAGTCAGAGGTCTCTATTTATTCCTGACCACAATAGTTGCGTGCCAGGAATTTAGCTCTAACTATTACTGGATAACAATGACCTTAATGTAATAATTTAAGTACTCTTCTGTGACCATACCTTTGATATAAATACAGTGGTTTCTATCTTTACTCTTGCAACTCCCAGTATTATTATGAGATTTTTGTTAGCATCCCAGGCCTTGAGTTGCGTTTTCTCTAATTTTGGGGGAATTTTAAATTCTTAATTAGACTTTCTCAATCTCTGTTTTTCATCAGTGATGCCCTGCTCCACTACCAATTTCCATGGTTATTGATTTGCCTATTATTTTAGCATAATTTGATCCGATTTGTCTATAGTAGCATTTTTTTATGTAGCTATTTTCCATCGCACTGCAGATAAATTTTCTGCTCGGCTTTGTATCGTGGTGCCCTCTTTCGGGGTTATCAGTTACTTTCCTACAACTTTCACTTTCTTGCTTATTACAATCATGGCCTTTATTACCAATTTTTCCACATCAGAAACATTTCTGTTCTATATTCAATTCCTGACATTTTATAAATTGTAGCTTTAAGTGGTTCTGGTCTTGTGAAACTTCTGAACTCTCTCACTTGGTCAAGTAGTAGTTTGTAAGCTGTTCCATGTCTGATAGCTTCCTTGTAATTTAGGTCTTTTACTGGTAATAATATTTGTCTAAACTCATCATCTATTAGCCCATATAATAGGTGCTCAAGGAGAGCTTCCTGTAAAAGTTTGTCGATGGTTTTGCCATCCCTCTTAAGCCCATGTCACAATATTTTATTTTTTCATTTTCCCTTTGCCTTCTGCCTCTAAAATACTTGGATGGCTGGGGGTTGAAATAATAATTTAGCTTTATTACAAGCTCATTCTATTTCTGTGTCTCCGGCGAATTTTCATACAGTTTGTTAGCTATCTCGATTACTCTTTGGCCTGTGAAGCAAAGAGGCTACTTTTACCGTATTCTCGATAATACTATTTAGTGTAATTTTTTATCCTCTGAACATACTGTGGCCAATCACTCAGATTATCCACATTAAATTCACATATACTGACTTGTGATATGCCTGCCATTTTCTCTGTTACTTCAAATCCAATTACGACAGTCCCAGTTTGCTGTTCAGGCAATTACTTAAGATTTGATTCATGTGTCAATTTGCTGTATCCTGCAAGCAGCAAGTAAATAATTGACAAAGACAGAATTGAAATAGTAAGCTAATAGTTTAATTTAAATAACGTATGAGCATATTTACAAAGATACATAGCCTATTTAAGGTGTATTAAAATAATAAAAGATCGTGATGAACTTCACATAATAAACCCTAGTTCCCGCTTTTGGACTTACAGAGGCAGGAGTCTCTAAATTACATTAATACCAGAAAATGTAGACCAGGTTCTGGGGATTAATATACTCCTCAAGACTTCTGGAGTCTTTACAAACATTATCAAACATGGCATTTTTTACATATACTTAGTATATTTTACTTACTTCACAATATATGGCATTTTTTTACAGTTCTCCAACCTTATAAGGGCAGATATGCAACTCTAGGATCAAACAATATTGCTACACATTGCGTTACGTTGCTACACATTTATTGTTAGTTATTTATATAATTATTATATATATAATCATTTACACAATCATTATACATAATTATTGTACACACACACATATATATATTGTAACGGAATAAGTATATGCCGTTACATTTCTTTCAAATAGAAAAATATATATATAAAATCCTCGAGTAAAAATATATGTATAAAAAAAAAGAAGAGGGAATTTAACAATTTGATTTGAATTAATATATATAATGCACAGATGGCAAACTAATTATATAATTTAAAGTTAAAATCTAATAACAAGATTCTTTTTAATATAAAAGAATTTTTTTAAAAAATGCTGTTAATTAGTTATTTTTATTCTTAAAATAGAAAATCATTTTCATTCTAAGAATAAAAAAACTAATTAACAGCATTTTTTTTAAAAATTCTTTGATATTAAAAAAAAAATCTTGTTTTTAAATTTTAACTTTAAATTATATAATTAGTTTGCCATCTGTGCATTATATATATTAATTCAAATCAAATTGTTAAATTCCCTCTTTTTTTATACATATATTTCTACTCGAGGATTTTATATATATATTTTTCCATTTGAAAAAAATGTAACAGCATATACTTATTCCGTTACATATCACCGAACTTCGTCAAAAACAAAACAATTAAAAAAAAAGAACCTACTTGGCGTTAGTAGAAAACATTATTCTTAGAAGATTTTTTAGTAATTACTCACACACAAAACAAAAACTATTCCCCCCAACTTTTTACATCAGCTGAGCATCTCCCATTAGACAGTTCCCAACTTTTTATTATTATTATTAATCAGACTTTCCTAAATTTACTTTTTTAATATAATATTGTTACATGTATGCATGCATATGTGCGCAATATATATTCTGGCAGTACTTTTACATCTACATTATAATCTATAGCTTTAAAATATAAATAAAAATTCATTTAAAAACAACTTTTTTTTTTTACTGGCATAACCCATTTTTAAAATTCTCAGGGTACTCGTGGTTAAAGTGTATCGTCCCACGTTGGGCACCAATTATAAGGGTCGACGAACCTCCCCAATCTAATCTGCCATATCAGGGCGCCACCAGGACATTTGAACCTGGAAAATTTATATGGTAGGCAGATACGCGCGGGAGGGGTTACCTTTTTATCGAACCGAAAGCACCAGTCGCTAGCTCAGGGAGAAGCTGGGCTTAAAATATCATATTGTATATTCAAATAACTAATGCTCACTTTTAGATATTAATAAAATAAGTTACTGCCAAAATTAATTCAACAAACATTTTATTATAATGTACACACACATTAAAAATATTTTGAAAATTAAATCAACTAAATATGTTTGATTTGGATTATATGCACAGATGGAAGCGTTTAATACATTTAAATACAATTTTAATATTTTATTAAGTGTGAACATGCTACATAGATTACACAATAACCAACCCAATCCCTTTTAATCTTAGGCCAAAAATCTTGCATCTACACCAACGCTAGCTTACTGATATACCGATGTGACCAATGCAAAATGAGATTAGCATAACACAATCATGCTAACAGGAATTTTACATCTGTAGCATGATATCATTAGAAAAATAATGAATCATGGTGAGAAGGAATGAGCATCTTCCCCATGATACAAGAACAAAATTATACAAGCTTTGTAAATGGTGATAGCGGTCTTTGCCGGCTTACTGTCCCAGTCAGAGTGTAAGAAAATCAATGGCGTAGGAAACACGTCTACGACCATTGGCAACGTGAGGACTATTCTTTTGGGTCATACGTCAGGTGGGTACTATGCCCTGTATGCTAATGCGGTACAAGGGAATGAGTATCCAATGCACCTACTCAAGTTACATTGATATAAAACATCCATACATACATCCACTAGCGCCGATCCAACTACGAAACAATTAGCCCAAAATTAACACACTTTAAACTAACAATCTTACGAATCTATGCAGCCATTCACACTCACTTTAAATAATTAATTTAAAAGAAATTACGAGAATGGAAATGATATTAAGCATATTCAAAAAAAAAAAGAAAATAAGATAAATAATTTAAAATTTAGTCAGATTTCTTTTAAAAGTTAAGTGACACTTAAAATACTGGGAAAAGTTCGCATTATATGATTAATGTTCATACTTCATTTAAAAGAAAAGTTTATACTTTCCCTTGCTATAGGTAAAGTCCGTCCTTGTAATCCTTGTTGCATGGTAGAATTCAAAGTTCTTCCCATTTCCTATTCTTCTAGATGGAGAGAAGTCCGTTGCTTGCTATTTTCCGGAACCGTCCTATTCTGGAGACCGCTTCAGCTGCTGCAAATACGGGAAACGTAAATTATTGCTGACCCCTACATTTTGAAGATCCGTAATACACTTATCAATATACAAACCTTAATAATCCCCAATCAGCAAGAGCAATCCCAAAAATCTTTTTTTTTAGTTTTTTATCTCTCTGAAATCCAATCAGTAATATTTTTTTTAATTTATCTCTTATCTGACTATATGCCCAAGGGCCTGTTTGCAATTACATTAAAATAGAAAATCATTTCCATTATAAGAATAAAAATAACTAATAAACAGCATTTTTTTAAAAAATTATTTTATATTAAAAAGAATCTTGTTTTTAGATTTTAACTTTAAATTATATAATTAGTTTGCCATCTGTGCATTATATATATTAATTCAAACCAAATTGTTAAATTCCCTCTTTTTTTTTTTTTTTTACATATATTTCTACTCGAGGATTTTATATACATATTAAAAAAAAAAAAAGTTATGTGCTGTCGAAAAGATTTCTTATCAATAGTTTCAAAATTCTACATTACTCTTTAAAGATTTACTTTTTTATTTTTATTTTAAAATTTTTTATTTCTGAAGCCTGCTGTCTATTTTTATTAATTATGTAGTTTATACCTTTATACTGCCGTATATGTTTATTAAATACTCAGTCTATACCTATATACTGCCGTTTATTTTTATCAAATACGTAGTTTATACCCATATACTGCTGTTTATTTTCTACAACAATTTATTTAGCTAACTTTTTTATTTTAAATACGTAATAATCTTAATCAGTATTATTGTAGTGACAAACGTCACTTCACAAACAAAACAAAGTTTAGAATTCTTATTTATAAAGATTTTCAATCGTAAACTTTTCTTTATTTTCCATATGCACACACGGTAAAACAATTTAAATCAATATTATTGTAGTGACAAACGTCACTTCAAAAACAAAACAAAGTTTAGCATTCTTATTTATAAAGATTCCTATTCGTATTTATTTTAAATATGCACACACGGTAAAATAATTTAAATCCATGTTATTGTAGTGACAAATGTCGCTTTAAACGAAACAAAGTTTAAAATTCTTATTTATAACGATTCCTACTCGTAAACTCTTTTTTATTTTCGTAATCTTTTCTCCACTTAAAAAAAAATTTTCTTGTAACAACTTAACTTTTGCGAGATTTTTTCTTTTTTAAATATTTAATTACGTTCAGCGGCCACACTTTTTTCCTATACTGGCCATGTTAAGTAAAGCCCCACATTGGGTGCCAAAAATATCCTGTCTATACCGGTTCATCCCTACCCTGATACGGTGAGCATGTGCACATATCGAACATGAAACAAATATGGCGGCACACCAGGATAGGAAGTAATTTCAAATCTTTTTTATGATCGGTTTGATACAGTCATCGGACGTTTATAAAGTATTGACTCTTACATACCTTTGAAAGATTTCTTTAATTTAACTCCTTCGCACCACTCCCAGAAAGAAAAAGATTAAATCCCCCCTCCTGAAAGGATATGTAAGGCCAATAATAACGTGAAATAAAATAAATCAAACTAAATCTAATAAAAATAAACACCCGATGACCAAAGATTTAAATCCCGATAAGGGAGTATCCCATATGCTAGCTCATCATTCTCTTTATCTCAGGTAAAGAAATGGGAAACTAAAAGCTCGTGCAATTAGCTAAGTGTCTTATTATTTTAGAGAAAGAAATACGATTATCAAAGCAGTAAGGGTTAAATGTTAAATAAATATTTATTGAATCCCTTCACCAATTCCCAAGATAAATATAATAACAACAAACCTCAATGCATAATAAATAATAAAAATATATATGAGAGTATTATAGATGTATTAATAAAGAAAGAGAATGTAAAAATATAAAAAATCAACTAGTGAGAAAGTGGTCTGAAGTTCATAACTCGTACACGAATACATTTCGTAAACCCTGAATGGTAAGTAAAATATTATCTTACAGAGAGAAATACATTAATAAAAGATTCATTACATTGATATTTGTATGAACTTCCTAGCATAAAAAATAATAACATTAATAAGAGTGCCACGTAGTGTCTCTATTGTATGTCTAGGGGTTCTGAATAGGCCAAGTATCTGTTCATCCAGGACAGCAAGGGCTCCTCTTTAACATGGCATCATTCGGCTGCTTTCCTCATCATTTGATGGCTTGATTCAGGAGACCTTGCTGATGGCAGGAGCGGAGCTGGGCGGGCGCGCTGACTGGGGGTTCCTACCCCATGATCATTTCACTGACGCGAGTACATTTGTGCTTGAGATTTAATTATAAATTTCTTCTTTGGTTCACGATTATTCAGTTTTCTACAGCACTGGTAACAATTCCTTTACTTTTGGTTTTCAAATACAAACACTTTCCCGCAATCACAGTTCTCTACCGCACTAATATGAATTGTCTAATTGGAAAACATCTTGAAGCTTATATCAGCATGATTTAAGAAAAATAATTAGAACTGAGAACAAGCAAGTTCAGATAAATCTAAAAAGTTAGCATAAGTGAGTGAATGATTGACTTAATGACTGATTGACTTAATGACTGCTTGTGTCCGATTGAATGCCTGTGTCCAACTGATTGCCACTAAACTGGTGAACAGTACTTAGCCCTCCTCATTAAAATCTCAATCTCGTTTCCCCTCTGAAACACATTTAATTAATTAATTTTGACCTTTGTTAGTGGATTCATACAATGCACGAAGCATTAAATCCACTAATTAATCTCAAGAATTTATTTAATTTTAATTCAATTGATTATCTAAGTTATTTTCCGATAATCAGATTCCATTTAAAAACATATTTTTAATTAAATTAGATATCTTTCCCCACCCACATTAACAGAAATTTTAACAAACTCTTTTGTTGAGTTGAAATCTTTGATAATTAAAAAAAAAAAAGAAGAAACAAAATTACATATCTATTAAAATGAACTTGCCTTTAGGCTTTTCTTAAATTTAAAACAATGGGTTTGTAGAGAAAAATATCTAGTACAATTTTTGATTTAAAATTACCTATGTTAGATTTTAACAAACAAAAAAAAAATTATACAAATTACGCATACACATCTTTGCGTTTATAAAAAAAAAAATGAACATAAAATAATAAAAATAAATTATAAGTATATAGCTAATATGGTGATACTTCACATTATAAGCCTTAACTATTGGCTTTTCTTGTGTGTGCGACTATATGATATATCCAGACATCTCTCACTTATTTTATAATTTGACTCTATTAAAATTTATATAGATGGCATACACACACATTTAATGGCTTTATTATGTATCTTAGGCCATTTTATTACGTAATACCATCTTATGCATGGCCATACGAAGTGTGCCTGTCATAATATATATTCCTTGCTTCACCTTGAACAATGCAGTTTTATTATTAATTTATTAAACTGTATAATCTATCTTCATACCAAAGTCTTAATATTTTGCTATGCTACATGTGATCAAAAAATGAAAAAGAATCAACCATATTAAAGGGGGTCTGGTAAGTTGGTGTCTTCCTCAGTTTAATCAAGGAATAAAATATTACCACATACCTTTGATTAATAAAATGGTATCTTTATAATATTATACAACTAAGAAATATCACAGGCATCCGTCAATAAAATATAAATATCAGTTGCTCATATTACTCTAGCTAGATAGCTAATACAACTTTCTCTTTATCTTCATTCCTGGAATTTGTACTTTTGATGTTTGCACTTTAGTCTTCATCAACACCAGTGAGACCATCTTCAATTAAATACAATTGTATCTCTGCTATTCCTTCATCAATAAATATATACAAGATATAAATAATGCATCTTGCCATAGTTATTGTCATATTTAATTATCATTATCAGTGATGACCTAGAGTTTTTAATTGCACCTTTCACCAATCTCCTATTACTTATTCTATTGGTATATATAGAAAATATCAAAAATGTGTACACATTTTAAATACGATAAAAGATGTATTAAAATTGTAATACTCAATACATATAGATAACAAAATATAAATACAAGCCATATTTGATTTCTGCAATTAAAAGAAATGTTCAAAATGGTTACCATCAGTTTCCAGACACTTCTTATTATGGCAAACTACTGCTTGAGCAATGCTGACCAAAATATCCACTAGTAACACCACATACTGTTTCAAGTTCTTTCTGAAGCATCACCAATGTCGTCAGTTTTCTATATGATCCACCGCATCTATTGGAAATGCTGTTGTATATTCATGCTCCATTGATATTGCAGTTCTATAATGTTATCAAATTTCAAACACCACTTCAAAATAGTTTTGTGCTTCTCGAATGACAACCATGCTTCCATTATTTCTTTGACAGTCATGCCCAGTTCATGGTAATACTAGTATTTATTTATTAACACTATCTTTTCAGCAAATATCATATTACACATTGCTACCATTATTTAATTCAACTTCAAAAAATAATACATAATGTCTTAAAAATGTGTTATACATTTTTTTGTCATCCCTGATATATACATATTTAGAACAGCTGTAATTAAAAATAATGAAATGTTTTAATTAATTAAAAAAATAACTGGAAATTCAAATTAAGGTCAGATTTTAATTTTTATATTCTTTAATTACTGATAGCCTTACACTGGAGTCAATCAATATGTTTTACACAATTTATGATATAAATAATGATGTGTGGAACTAATCAAGATATCTTACAGAATCATGACCAGATAGGTCGCTCATATTGATAGACTATATCATTCTAAAATTAACTACTGCTGACCCCAATTCACCTATATCATAATGCAGTAAAAATTTTCTATTGGTATACACTTAACAATACTGCTGCATTTATGGGGGGTCTCTACCCAGACATTGTAGAATAACTTTAAAATAAAATGAACAAAAAACTCTTATATTTCAGCAAATTTACTCTTAAGCTGAATTACTAGTAATATATATATATATGAAAAATATAATATTAACAGAAATAACTGTTTTTTCCTGAAATAATTTGAGGATAACTACAAGCAGAACGAGACTACTACATTTCTTCACTCGCTACTATTATTCATAGTTCATTAATAATAACATATTTTCATTTAGTCCATTTATGCTATATTTCCTAGGTACACTTTTCTCCCCTTTATAAGAGAAGTCAACAGTGCTTTGTTGCTCTCGATGGCCATTGCTGCGCCAGCTCTCAAAAAATTTGACAGAGAGTTCTTTTAATATCTCATTTGCAGAACAATTATTCATATTTTTAATTACACGTTTCTAGAGTGAATTATTTCCAGGAGCAAACTATCTAAACTGCCTGCACTAACTGCACAAATAAAAATAGTACTTTTATTTACAATATTCACAATAATATCAGTGCTGGTCAATGCAAATACTTTTTGAAGTTTAAAGTTTTTCAGTGAATCAAACTACAATAAATTCAGCAAACTTAAATATACCAAATAAAATAAGGTTCAAAATAATTTTGATGCACTGGAAAAAAAAAACATGGCTTCAAAAATTTGAAAAAAGATATTGAACTTACTTATTAAAAAAAAAAGATCGATAGAAACACAAACAAATGTTTAAAAAATGATGAGAAAATTAGCCATAATGATCAATATCAGGAATTGACCCATGGCCTCCAGCCACGATATATCCTTACTTTTAATTACAAAACTGCAAAGTAAATCATTAATTATAAATTTCTCAAATCCAATAAAAAGTACAGTACTCCATTATAACCATGTTTTCCACATTCACTATTTCAGTTATTCATAATTCAAAAAAATACAGTAATTAACATTATAAAAGAAAAAAATTAATTTTCTATATTTTAATACTTTTGTTTATGATGCGTATACAATATCTATCGATATATGTGAGTGTGTGCTATATACATTTTCAATATCTATATACAGATATCTATATTCACACAAATTACATGTTAAAACCACATCATAGTAAGGTTCGATATTATCCACAAATTTTAATATTCACACATGACTTGGAAATCAAATATTGTGGACACAGGGATATTATTACTTTTTAATTTTTCCTAAACTCACCTTCTGTAAAAACAGCTTTAAATTAGCTCGTTCATTGGCCAATAATTCTTGAAAGAGTTCGTGTTTAGTATCTGAAAAAAAAAAAAAAATCTAAATTTATTTATAATTTTTTGTAGTGAAAGACAAAAAAAAATTATCAAAAATTGATTTTCATTTACCCTATTTAGTTTCACATTTAATAATTTCTAAATGTAAGTGAAGGTCTTACTTGGATTAAAGCATTTTGTCCATTTGCTATTAAAGCTATCTTCTGAATCTTCACTGTTCGTAGGTGATTGTTCTTGCTGTAAAAATGTCTGAGTAGTCCTATAGTTTATCATTTCTAATGGAAGAAGGCTAGGATAATAATGATGAATTAGATAGCACAGCACTCGCCCATCCGAAAATGAAACGGTGAAGTTTTCAATCTGTAATAATACATAAATTATTGACAATGTTGAAAATTTTAGCATCAAATATGTATGCAAATTTATAATAACTGAGAGACAGGAAACAAACTCAATTCAAACTTGATCAATATTTGGTTTGCACAATCAAGTTAAGAAAATAAAATTAAAAACAGTAATCACATCTGTGTATATCGTACAGGAAACTATAAATAAGGGTTAATCTTTAAATGATACAAAAAATATATATTTCTCAATAATATATATACTTTTCATGCAATTATATAATTCTACTAAACTTTTGAAGTTCAAGTTAATATGAAAAGGTAAAATAAAACCAATAAGAAAATCTTAAGTGCACTGAATCAGCTTTGGGCAAATTGCTGTGGCCAGAATCATAGTTCTAAATAGAACTGCGCCATTAAAAAATGTACATATATAAGAGCGAAGACCAATATATAAATCAGGTACAGTATGTAAGAATAATATGTTCCAAGAGGGATGATAGGAAAAAAAAATATCAAGAGGCTTAGGTTTATTGCAAGGGATCCTCATTCCAGCAATAAAAAAAGATTCCTGTGTCCCATTATCAAAAAAATGGAACATCTAATTTACATAGTGGGCTTCACTATAACATAAGCATATTTTTAATGGTTCAGTTGTATTCAGCACTATGATTCTGGCAGCCATTTGTCAAAATATGGTTCAGCACATTTAAGACGTCCTTATTAGTTTTATTTCACCTTTTTATATTAACTTGAACAGTATAAGTTTGGTATACTTCATATATATAATCATATTTGAAAACTGAAAACAACAAGGAAATTTAAGAAAAACAAAAACAGATGATGTTTAACATTGTATGAACAAAACATTAATAATATTCACAATGCATTACATCACATCCAAATAAATAATTAAATAAATAAAATTCTGTGTGTGTTGTGAGAAATTAAATTTGGGAAAAAAAAGAAGCAAAAATAAAATGGGACTGATTAAAAAAATTGATGTGTCTATTTGGAAATGGATGCACTTTGTACTGGCATGAATCTGAAATATTTAACTAAAATACAAAAAGAAATAAGTAGACATTCATTAGGAAGTGAATTGTGGAGAGCAAATGAGGCTATACAAGGTGAAATGAGATGGGCTTCTTTAAATGAGGTAATATAAAAATAAATTTAAAATGTTTGGCAGGTTACAATGTGAGAATATTTAATACGGAGAGAACAACAAACACATTGAATAAGAAAAACTTTACAATAAGAAAGGTTAATAGATAGGTATTTTTTTCCATGTATTATATAAGAAATGAGATAAATGAGTATGGATTATTGATACTTAATAGTGAGAGGTGGGAAAAGTGATAGATGAATTAGTGAGAGAAAAAAAATTTAAGATTATAGAAAATCAATATGAATATAAGAAATATGAAGTTTATGGTTGCTTGATGCAAAGATAGAAGATTTAAATATCATGGAACATTAAGCAAAAAAAAAGAATTAAAAATTTGGAATGTAGATTTAATTTATATGGAGATGAGGGAGAAAATATTGAAAAATAACTTTTGGAAGTAATTTAAAAGTAAAGAAAGTAAAATAAGTAGAAATTTTATGATTTTTGTTTACATCTTTATAATAAAATTTGAGAATATGATTGGTAAGAAAATGGAGCCATTGATAAGTTTTTATTAAAATGCGATAAGAAAAAAATGAAAAAAGTCATAGCTTGCAAAGTAATCGGAAAGAAAGTAAGAATTAGATGATGGTATTATGATATGTAAAAGGTTTAGAGAAGGAATGTTATACTTGGTTATTAGAGAGCATATTGCCTATGCATCGAAACTTCTGGTTTCATTTAAGATGCCATTTTAAAACTCACTATATTACTTCACTATTTGGTTAACTGACTTTCTTCTGGTTGAAGGCAATGAAGTCATTCAGCAGTATTTCTTTTTCATCTTAATGCGCTATTCAAATTAATGGCTTTTAATATCACCATATATGCAATAATAAGGAAGCATCAGATATTTAAAATAATGCTAATTACAATGTGAAGAAGTCTTGTGATACAGCAGACAGTTTATGATTTCATTTAACCAAGTTTGCTTTTAAGTTTAAAGCATCTAATAAACCTTGTTTAGATAAAACCATGATTACACTGACCGAGCATGTAAAGAATTTTTACATATTAGTAGTGGCTACAATTTCTATACGTTTATGTTCACAGTTTGATAAAAAAATTATCCATTCACCTATCTAATTATTTATCTATCCATTCATTCATCTACCTACCTATATGAACAAACTCACATATACAGGTGTGCATGTTTAAAAAAAGAACATACCAATGTTTTAAAATCATATATTTGTGAAAAAAACATCGTTATAAAAAAAAAAGCAAAAAAAATAACTTTAAAGTAAGCAATATATAAAATGGTTACAAATATTAAGCCAAAAAATAAATATAACAATAATCATAAAAACTGCTTTACAATTAGAAAACAATTGTGGCATTAAAATATAAAGCATATAACCTTTATGTATTTTTGGTTCTGAACACTCAAGGCTGGCAATCATAATCCTTTAAAGCACAAATAAACATTATATTAAAAACAAACATAAATGGAAATATGAAATTGTATATTTAAGTACTTTTTATAATATCATCAAAAATGGAAGGAAGTTTAATACATTATGCTGCTTTTACATATATTTAAATAAATCAATGATATAATATATCTTATATAACAGTAATAATATATACGATATACGTACACAAAAAAACTTTTCGGCAAATATTAATTTTTATTCCTTTTAAGGTGCTTTAACTAATTTACAATTACGATCTACATTGCATACATAGCAACATAAGTATGCAAGGTAGATCGTAATTGTAAACTAGTTAAAGTATCTTAAAAAGAGCAAAAATTAATATTTGCCGAAAAGTTTTTTTGTATACGATTATTATTATATATATCGTTGCTGTTATATATATGTATTTTATATTATATCATTTTTTGTAATATGCACCCTTAAGTATATATTTTCATACTTTTGTTTGTTGTTGTTTTGAATTTATTATTTTTCCATTGTTTTTTTAAAGGAATATAACTGATGCCTTTGATAAAGATGCCCATTAAGATATGAAATACGGGCATTCTTCATATACCTGGAGTTTAATTGTAAATATAGGGGATTTGAACACAGACTTTCAAGTACCCTTCAACTATTCACACTAACTCATACCACTGATACACATGACCAGACTTATCTTTTCTACATGTGTGTGATATGTGTATCAATGGTATGAGATAGTGTGGTTAGTTGAAGGGTGCTTGAAAGTCTGTGTTCAAATCCCCTATATTTTAATATTAGTATTACCATTAATTTATAATTACTAGTAAATCTTAAATAGAAACTTGGGTACTGCAGTTATATTATAAAATCTTGTGATTGCAATTTGAGCTATACATTACCTTAACATCATAGTATGCACAAACTGCTTGACACCATTTCAGTAAAAGATCAAGATGACCATTATGGCTGACCAGGTCAGGAGATTCTTGAAAATTTCTATAAAACCCAGTTGGGGATGTATTATTCATAACCAAATCTAACTGATTCTTCAGTCGCAAGTTTTTATGAAGATAATCAATTTCCTCTTGAAGTTTTTTTTTGTCAATTAGCAATTCAATCTAAAATAAAAAATAAACTTGTTTTGTAAAAACTGCCAATATTATTCCAATAAGATTAGTATAACCATCTAAAAATAAGATTTATTTAATTAATTAATATGACATTTATTTTATATAGCGTGATGTTTTAAATTGTGCTTAATGCTGATTATTATTAATTAATTAATATAATTAATGAATTGGATAAATGACACCCTTCTCTGTAAGTTGTATATATTAGTATGCAAAACCAATAATCTCCAAATAAAATCTAGTCCTGGTTAAAGATAGCAAATTATGAAATAAAATTAAAAATAAATTAATACAAGATTATTATGTAAAATTAAATTTTCATAATAAAGAAATTGTGTAGTTTACTTATCGTGTCACTGCAGCAAATCAAAAATTTAGGACAATAATGCAAACAATTACCTGCAATTGAAATATAATCATCCAGAGTAAGCTGAGAGTTTTCTCCCGATGGCCGTCAACAATATCACGAGCATCAATATTTACATCTACAAAACAAATATATAGATGAATATAATGAATTTTGACAAGTTCACAAATAATTTTATGGCATCTCAAATATATAAAGCTGATAATATACTGATGGAACAATCAAGTCCGAAAACATTAATAATTCACCAAATCTCCAAAGAATCATTTAAATCTATTAGCAAATAATGCCCACTGTTAATTATATCAATGCTAATCTATTTGTCAGATAAACGTATTTTTTTATCTGACAAATAGATTAGCATTGATATAAGGTGGCCATTATTTGCAAAGGTATTTAAATGATTTTTGGGAATATGGCTTGGTAAATTATTTTAATGATGTTTTAGAAGTTGATTGTTATGTGAATAGGTTTTACATAAACATATGTGTGTATGTATATAAGACACAAGCATATATGGATGTATAAAAATGGATATTCATATACTAGTATATATTTTTCATGACAAGATATTTTTTATTAATATTACCAGCAAACACAATTATAAAATTTGTAATCAATAGATGATTTTCTGCAATAGAATGACAAAAAAAAAAAACTATATGATTATTGCTTGGGAGTTCTTAATAAATTTAATCATCAGAAATGGCAGTCAGACTGTGATCCATGGAACTTAAAACTCCGTAGTGAGATCGTATTTTCTGCCATCAAATATACATATGGGTACATATATTTTATTTTTATAAAAGTGCTAGTTATTAGATTATTTTAAAATAATAATTTTTGAAATCATTTTTAAAGCAGTTTTTTTATTTATCTCAAAGAAATTAGGATTTATTTATTTGTTTAAATCCATTATAACTCAAGATAAAATTAGAACTTGAGATTTGTTTTCATTAAAAGTTTTTTTTAATTGTAATGCTTGGAAAGACATGGGTTGGGAGTGGGGGAAGAAAAAATTATAGATTTTGCAATTAAATCTATTTTTGAATCTCATGATACTGTATTTGTAATTAAAAATGTTAAAGTCAATCTATTACGCTAACTGAACCATAACTTTTCCTTTAATTGAAAAGGCAATGGCAATAAAAGGGCAAAAATTAGACATGTAAAAATGCGTCTAAAAATAAATCACTAGGAGTGAATCCTGTTTGTGAAAAAAAAACATAAATTATGGATTTTGCTTTTGTTATATTAGATTGAAAAATTTTTGGAAGGAGATTGGAAAAACATCGAAAGCAGATTGTAAAAAGCTTGGAAATAGATTAAAAAATATAATATTAACCAGTGCCAAGAAAATGTTCTCCAGCTAGTGAGCATCGAAAACTTTCCCCTCAGGAAAATACATCTCATAAACACCTGGGTGATCATCAACAATGGTAAGAATGGATTTAACATGATTACTGAGGATATAAAAAAAAACCAATGGACAAACCAAAGAATTCACACCAGCAGTTTCAAAAAAAAAAATCATAGGTGTGAATCCTGTTTGTGAAAAAAAAAAACATAAATTATGGATTTTGCTTTTGTTATTACATTAGATTGAAAAATTTTTGGAAAAACATTGAAAGAAGATTGTAAAAAGCTTGGAAATAGATTAAAAAATATAATATTAACCAGTCCCAAGAAAATGTTCTCCAGCTAGTGAGCATCGAAAACTTTCCCCTCAGGAAAATACATCTCACAAACACCTGGGTGATCATCAACAATGGTAAGAATGGATTTAACATGATAACCGAGGATATAAAAAAAACCAATGGACAAACCAAAGAATTCACACCAGCAGTTCCAAAAAAAAAAAATTATATAAGGACAATACCTAAATGAAAAAGAGAACCCACTTATCAATCAGAGTAACTTTGAACTTTTATTCCTTTGCAAAGAATTAAATAACATTAGATAATTTAATTCCGATTGGTGTAATAGAATTTTAGGCTCCATGAACTTATAAAAAGTTTAAACAGTAGAGTGTAGAGTTATTTTTTTTAAGAGGATTATTATTTTTGTTATGATGGATGAATTGAAAAAGAGGGTAATTACTAACTTTTTATTAATAAGAACTTTGAATAATTTTAGCTCATTTATTATGTTCAAAGTGTGTGTAGTTTTAAGTTCTAAAAAGAGTGTTAATTGCTTGATCTAGAAAATCAAACAGAGGGAGGGAGGGTAAAAGATCAGTAAATGTTCCAACTATAAGTAACACAGGAACCTTGTTTGTAAAAGATATTTAATGGCTGCAAGCAAACAATGGACACTTCCACCATCCTTTAAGGGTTTGAATATAATTATTTATCGTGAAATGTAGAGGGTTTAAATGGTGCAAGATATGGCCCATTCTTATTAGTAAGTCGATCTTGTCATACCTATTTAGACAGGCATCCAGAATAAACCTGGATCACTGTCATTCATAGGCCTTGTGCAGTGCATGTTCCCTCGGGAAAAGGTTATTAAACGGTTAATAAGGGATTGTATTTATTAAAAATAAAAAGGAATGGAGATAAGATTTATTTTTGTCTTTCTTCTTAAATTTCAGATCAAGTCAGTTGGAGTCCTCGGAAAAAGCGAATTATGAAAATAATTAATATTAAAAGAAATATAATAAATATTTAAACCATTCTCAAGTGCCTCTGTATTTTAATTCCTCTTCTAATGTTAATAATTAAGTGTCCGTTTGATTTAAACAAAGTATAATTAGTAGAGTCCGCGTAAGATTACATCTTAAAATCTCTTATGTGACCGCAGTACGCAAATAAATTTATCATTACGATAGTTGAAGATTCTTCTCGATATAGTGCTAAGCTATATGTCTAATGGCACCCTCATACCAGTCATCGTAATTTTAGTAATCTTAGAGAAATTGCGGCATGTCAATTAGTAGTGGCACAATAGTTGCCATTCGACCATTACGTAATCCCTTGCCTTAATGAAAAATGTTTTTCCGAAAACATGAACAATCTTTATTTTAAAAATATATAAAAAACACAGAACCCATATGAAGACTTCTTTAAAAGTATCAGTGGTTTTTCTATAACTGTGTAAAATTATCACTATTGCACTAGCTTACATTAAATGTGCATTTTGACAGATAGTAGCAATGGATTTACCAAAACTGCTGCAAGCATAAGCGACTATTGGACAATGGAAGATAAGTAAACAAATTGTTGTTTTGATATACACCATCCTTCTGACAATAAGTCAAAAATATCTTCAGTCAGCTAATAATTAAGGTGACTAATTATTATTTTAACACTAGGACTATAATGTTTCAGATTAAAGCAGTTACAAATTCATCTGGGTATATATACTATCTAAAGTTTGATATTTATTTAACTTATAAAAATGGTTATAAAAAGAAGTAATAAAGGTTACAGCCAATGATTAGATCTGCAAATGTAATTTTTTCCAATGAATAGATGACCAATCCACTATTTCTAAGTTGTTCACAGTGGCATGTCGAAATCAGTGCTTGTGTTATGTAGATATTTGATGTGTGTGTTTAAATACATATACATATAAAGATATAAATTGCAAATGAAAATAAATATTAAGTTATAGTAGAATCATAGAATTTTAAAAAACTGATCCTTTTAAAATAGTGAAATAAAATTTAATTATAACTTTGTAAGATTAGAAAAAAAGATTAATGTCTAAATATAAAAAGAAGTAAAAGCAGTTAAATCAATAAGAGAAGAATGCAGTATTATAATGGTATATGAAACAATTAAAGGAATTAGAGTTAGATTTCCTCCATGATAATAAACTGTAAACTAGCTATAACTCATTAATTACAGTTAGGTATATAATAGTTTAAGTTCTTGTATCCAGCATGGGAGTAGTGAAAGGAGTAATCACCTTATTTGATGGATGAGAGTACAAGCCAATCAGCATTAGGAAAGGAAACAATGAGAAGACTCAGTGCAAATTGGATAAAGAAAAGAACACTTTATTCTTGGAGGTTCACCAGTACACACTGACTGGTAATTGGGTGGAGCATGTTGCCTGAAGGCACGGTGACTTCAATTGCAGAGAGCTGGCCTCGGAATGTGTGAACAGTCGACCATCTAGGACTTCTACAGGTTGTACGAATTTTTATATGCCTATAGGCTTATGTATATATGTGATGTGGATAGATTTATATAAATTGTAATGTTAGTTAACAATTATTAATATTATTAAATGTAATTAATCTCAACTTAATAGTATCGAGTCATTACTGGGGAATTATTATAGTTAAATTAGTCTGGGAACAGTTAAGCTCACACACCAGATGTCTGGCAGTATAGTAAGAGATAACTAGACATAAAAAAATTTGGGAATCTAGTTAGGGAACAGAAAGCTTACTGTTAAGGGTCCGGGCCATAAGATTTAGAAGATGTGAGCATATCACTATTCAACACAAACATTTTAAGGTGCTAATGTGTCTGGATCACAAGTGATGACATGAAATGTGACAGCTTGGATCACACCTTAACTTTTAACAGAATAATGTTAGTATGTTTTAAATTGGGCAAAATAGCTACCGAATGTTAGAAATCAAATTGTATATGGAGTAAAGCTACGAGTTATGTGAATGATTTTAAGTGGTTTGTAAGATTTTGTGATATCAAGGAGAGCACCGAAGACCATTTACAAAGGCACAAAACACCCTGTCACATTACATGTTATGACTCATAATCCAGATATACTGGTGAATAATTAAAATAGAGTTGCAGACATCTTGAAAAGAGAATACAGTATATTATTTTTTTACTGGAACACACTGTATTGTTAACTTAAAACAATTAAACTTGATTTTTAATTGCTTTACATTATTAAAATATAAAAAAACCAAATCTATATGTGCTTTTTAAGAAGATTTTAAGTTCTGAGTTATGTTTTATAGTAAATTTGATATATTATTTCCTTTATAATTGTTTTTGTCAGCTATAAGTAATTTGAAAAATGTACATTTTTTTAAATGAATGAATGAATTAACATTATTTTATGTTACTTATTTCTAATTCTAGTAATAAATTTCAATATGGAAATGAAGACCTAAAGCACATCCATTTCATTAATAGTTGTATGATCTAAAGAATTTATGAAGTGTTTGCCAGAAAAACAAAAATAAAAGAGTTTATAAAAAAAATCAATTACAAGTAAGCATGAGTTAAAGATTTTGAAAAAAAAAAAAACCCATTTCTTCTTTTGCTGTTCTTTCATCACTGCTAAGACATTTTAAGTTTAGTAACTAATAGATGCCAGATAATAGTGCTTATTAAATCCTTATCCAATGCTTTCCTATCTATTATTCCCAGACCAATTTCTAGCTTAAGGCTTTCATCAGTAAGGAACTTTGGATCTTAGAATAGTGCATCAGGAACTTTAGAATCTAATGATCTTTTCTTCTAGCAGTCATTGTTTATTACTCTGTTTTCTTAGCTCAATTTGAAAAACATATTTTCAATTTAAATCAGCTTGCCTGTATAGTCATATAGATCATAAATCAGTTCCGTATCCATATATTATAATATCCTTAGTTTTCAAACCACCATAGACATCTCATTCCAGTGGCCAGTATTGGTATAAAACCAATAAAACATCACATGATTCCAGTTCACAACATTCCTGTCTAGCAACATTTCACTACTGCTATGCCACTTAATGTAAGCTTAAGTAATTAAAGATTATGCTGCTAAACAGCAATATGGTAAGTTGGAGTCATGTGATAGTCAGAAGATTTTTTGTTGGCCTATAAAATAACACTTTTCAGCGATAACTGGCTTCCTGATCACGATAATTAAGATTCTCCCATATGAGTTAGTTTAATAAGTTTGTCATGCCTCGATATAATACTGTCTTCTATATTATAGCAAGAAAAGTAATCAATAAGTTAATTTCAGTTGTTGTGTGTGTAGCAAAGTGTTAAATCAATCTACACTGACTCATTTGTAAATTCAAAAGATACTTGTATACACACACAAAAAAAATTTTTTTTTTTAAAAGTTCATTAAAATTAAATAAAAAATTGTGTAACACATATACATATTCAATTGTGTTGGAATCATTACAAATGTACAATTAAATCAATATTTATGAGGCTTTTATTAAATAACGTGAATAATCTCAACATGCACATTGTTGTTTCTTTAAGCAATTATAAAACAGTATGCACATAAAATATATCTTCCAAATTGTAATTCAACATGTATAAATATATGTCTTATATATGATAGAAATAGTGGTGCAAACATTCAACTTATTCCAAATTTCTATTAAGACTTATGAAGATCTAAATTTGCACTAACAAGCTTCTAGTAAGAAAGTTGAATTTTTAACCATGCTAGGTCATTTATTACTAAATATCACCAATGCTTAAAAAAATAGGAAAAACTTTTTTAACTCTTTTTGATTTTTGCTATTCCTGAATTATTCTCAATAGCTAAATTTTCTAATTGTATAATATTTGTAAAATCCTAAAAATATATTCTTTTTTTTTTTTGAAGAATTTAAATTATTTATTTCTTTATATGGATTTTATACGCGAGATATAAATCAAGAATACATATGACCTCTGCCCATTCGCCTGTTCTCGAGGCCTGATCACAAACAAACAACACTATCTGAGCCATGCATAAATTATTTTCCAACCGGCCACAAAGCTTAGCAACAGCGGAAGAGACATGGACGGGAAATCCTAAGGAGCTAAATAGTTAAATGTGCAAAAGTACTAAGAAACATGTGTTTTGCGTTATGCGTGCCTGGATCATTGAAAAGTAAAATAAAGCATTTAATATAATTAAGAAACTCAAGCCTTTTATAGTTAAATCATGTTTAATTAATGACTTTAATAATATGACTAATGATATAATGGCCTCCGCTATTCCTCTAAATTAATGAAACAAAATAATTAGACAATAAAAACGGATTAATAGGTTTGCGGTCTAAATCTTTTCCCAATTTTAATAAAATTGTCAACTCGATCTTCTCGATAAAGTACAATAAAAAAAAAAAAGAATCTTTCGCAAAGCATTTCTAATTGCTTTGCGCTACAAACTGTTTAAAAGTTATTTAAAATGTATATAGTTAAATCAGATATATGTAAAGCTAATGGCGGACAAAAGAGGCGTTATCAAAGAGATCAAGTTGGCACACAAAAGAAACTGACTCGTATTTAATTAACAAACATAAATAAAATTGGAAAGAGATTTTAAATGAACAAAAATTAACTATTAAACTTAACCGCAATGGAATACTAAATATTTACACTGGTTAGTAAGGAAGAATAGCGAAGGGAAAAAGGTTACATATAGATAGATGATCACACAATATATATATATTTAAGGTTAGTCTAATAAAAATGGTTACATAGCAAATACATATAAATTCACTGAAGCAATTAGAAAAAAAATGAACAAAAGGTAGCATAAGAAATAGTTCAAGAGAGGAGATACGATTACCGTCCTTTTTCCTTGGTCATGTTCCCTACGGCGTTCGTGGCTTGATCCGACCGTCGAGATGTAGTTGTCCGGACAATGAAAATATGTAGTAGGGTTTCACGAAAAGTTCTCCAGACACGGCACAGAGTTCAGATGACTATTGAATGGATATTAAGGCATTTTGAATGGTATTCCGGAACCTCGGCGATAGGCAAAGCTATTTATTTGCCTAGCCAAGCATATTCATTTCCCTCAAAATACTGTTGCTTTTAACTTGAGCATGTTCAAACCTCTCCATGATTTTGAAGATGGCAGTTGTCTACTTTTTTAAATAAAATCTCCACAAGCAAAATCTGAAAAAGTTCTCCAAAGAAAAATCTGAATGCACCTTGCAATAGCAGATCTGAATGAAACTTGCAAGAGCAAAATCTTGATTCAACCTTGCAATAGCAAAATCTGATATCACTCTTCCAATAGCAAAATCTGAATATCTGAATTCTTCAAAAAGAAAAATCTGAATATGTGAATTCTTCAAAAAGAAAAATCTGAATAATCAATCTTTTGTTCTCCCTTCTATTTATACCCTCTCTGTCAGCTACCTTCTATTGTTTGTATGATCTGAGATCTTGATAAGCCTCCCCATGCTCCTTTGTTTCAAAGCAACACTTTCTAAAAATAACTTTAACTTTTTTACTCTAACTTTCTTACTTCAAAGTTTGAATTCTCTTAATTAAAAAGAAAGAAAGAGAAGGCCATCTTTAATTACACTTGAATGGCTCACTAATTAAAACTATACATTCTTTTAGAAAATGTTGGCAGGCTTATCTCAAAATCAAATCATACTAAATATTTTAACAAAATTTTAACAACAATATATTATTATTTTTTTATAGTAGAATAAGCATTTTATTTCAGCAGAATTTTGCATTAACTCATATATATACGCTAGATGTATATATATGTTTGACTAATAGGTTAAGCAATTTTTATTAATAGAATGAGATTTATTTAAAACAAAATATTTAAATGTAAAACACATTTGATAAGCATAATTATTTTTAACTCTAATGCAAAACCCTGCTGATATTGAACTATAAACTTAATTCAGGTCTACAATACTAATTAAGTTTATAGGAAGATGTGAAGCATGGATCGGGCTTCAGATCCATTGCTTCATTAGATATCCTAATTATTAATAAAATATCTTTCAGAAAACTGTAAAGATTTCAACTAGGAGAAAGAATCACTGGTCGCTTTATTATATTCTTTAATTATGCCACTATAGTTATAGATGCGACAACCATTAACTGTCTAGTTTGTTTCATGTTTGTCACATATACATAGGTCAGAATCTGTTGATGAGATTCCAGGATTGTCTTGGGAGATAAATCTATCTGATTTAACTGCTGGATCTGGCAATAGTAATTTATTTGGAATATCATATAACTATTTTTTATGCCAGTTCTTCACTTTCAGATTCTTCTTTTATATATATTGTAATATTTAGCCCTAATATGAATTAAAAAATAATCTTTAAAAATCAAGACTGTGTTAATCATATATATATATATAATTGCCACATAGATCTAATTTTTTTAAAAAAAAAAATGTTGTATCTATTTTATATTTTGCATATAAATTTGTTTTTCTCATTTCAAACCGATTGTATTTTAGGAAGTTGGTAAACTTTAAACCTTTTATTCACATGTAAGTGAAAAATTATTTTAAACAAATAAATAAAAAAAAGATAATTGAAATAATAGATTTAGTATTATAGGAAATTATTGTAGTTATGATATTAGTAAGGAAATGTCTGTGTCCAAATGCATTTTAAATTAGATGTAAATAATAGAAAGGGAGATGCTAGGTAAAACATGGTAAATTTATATAAAAATTATTTATTTATTATTATTATTGTTAACTTTAAATTTATTTTTGGCATTAGTGAAAGCAAAGTTTGTTTGAAAACAAGTATACAGTATAATGTGTGTGTGTTTAAAGAGGACAATGGAATTTTTTTTGTTGGCACTGCGTAGTTTCTAGAAGATAATTACTCAGGAAAACTATGGAAATTTGGATACCATGAGATTTAATAGTAGGAGGGTTGTTTATCCTTAAAAAAAGTAAAGTTGAGCTACTTCTTTAAAAACTTTCAAGATATTTAGACCTATTTTTTTTTTTTTATAAAATACTTTTATTATTTTTAAAAAGAATAATGAAGCTACCAAGATGATCGGCTAAAACAAAAATAGATTTAGGGATTGCTTGCATAGCCTCTCTTCTGATTGCTTGCCTAATTTCATCAAAGGCATGATGTTAAAATAAAAATAAGTTTATCTAACAAAAGAAAACCTAAAGAAAACAATATCTATTTAAATCAAGTTGTTGAGAAAACTATAACTCTTAAATAGCCAGAGATATGTCATTGCGTGAATTAATTAATAGCTGATCAACACCCCTGAGAATAACCAACTCTTTCACCCAGCTATAATTATTTCAAAACAAGTCTTCATGAACAATAGACTATTTATCTCCAGAAGTTTTAAAATTCAACTATGATGAATTTTCTTTTACAATGTTTGTCTTTTCTAATTTGTCAATAACATCATCCGGGAAACGAACTTTGAATCTAGGACTTTAGATTAAAAAAATAATAATAAAGACATTATAATTATCATTATTAATAATTTTATTATGAATTACTGCTTTATATGTTTTTTTCTTCTCTCTTCCAAAGAAAATGTTCTTTTAAAAGAATAGAGGTATTATTTTAAAAAAATTTTATTTTTATTTTCTATATAACACATATATTTGCAAACATCTTATTTTAGTATGAATGGTTTGATTTAATGTGATTATAATTTAATATTTAGTAAGAATTATATATTGAAGCTGTGCATATATAAATATATATATGCTGGCTTCACCATTCACTGTGGACTAACTAAGACCCTAAGTCCAACCACAATGAATGTATGTTTCTTTTTCAAACTAAATTTATCATTTTCTCAAATAGTTGCCTAAATTAAAGAAGGAATTGTGTTAAAGAGAAAAGATTTAATAAAATAAAATATAGAAAGTTAAAATTATATTTGCAACTATTTTTAAAATATATTTGGTAGAATTCGATAAGATAAAAATTTTCTTAATTAAATAGAATCCATTAAGAAAGGGAATTAATTAATAAAACATTTTCTGAATTAGATAAAAAAATAGATAACAGAAAAAATTTGAAACAATGGGCATGATTCGCTACTAATTAGCAGATTAAAAACATAATGAAAAAAAGGGTATAAAGAACTTTTCTTTTGTTCTTGGTCTTATGCTTGTGGGTAACCGGTGCTGAAGGTCAGAGAGAAATCTTAAGAATTTTGTTGGAAGAAATTTTGCTGAAAGATTGGACAATATAGCGAACTCTTGCTTGCTGTACTTACTTCAAGCTGCACTCTATTCTTTCAGCATATAAATAAAAAAATCCAGAAATGTGTTGCTCTGCAAAAATGCAGGGATAACTTCTTTGCCTTCGCTCTCCTGGGCTGTTCCTGAGGTCGGAGTCGAAATCATGTAAGCCAGCCAGAGAACAAAAGTATCTGCCCTGTATCCGTGAAAATCTGCCCTCAAAAACATGGAAAAAAAAATTTGAAGAACCGAGAAGACTTGCGGGGAAACATCAAATGAACTCATTTTGACCCACCCATCTAGTTACCGGTAACGTTCCCATAAATTATTAAAATATCTTTGTAATTTGCAAATTCAATCTATTGTAACGATATATAGATATGTCGTTACATTAATTTAAAAGAAAAACAAAGTTCGCAAATAAAAATAAATGTATTAAAAATCTATAAAAAAACTAGACGCTAAAATTAAAATGTTGTTAAATATATATATTCGCACAGATGCTAAACTTTAAAAATATTTTTTTTTTATATATAAATAAAAAAAGGGTATTTGAACGTTTTTTTTTTTTTTTTGATAAAAAAATACAAGAGTTAAATATTAAAATATTTAATATAAGTTAAAATAAAAACAGGTATTAATTAATTCCTGTAATCTATAAATGGAAATGATTGTTTATTATTTGAAAAACAAGCTAGCCCTCAAGGCTCTTATGTAATTAAAGGGTCAGATGGAAATTAGATAAGAGAAATTAGCTGGACCAATGGAAGCACCAAGCCTTGGCTCGGACCCTAACGAAAGTGATGGATTGTTGACGTTTTGTTGTTTGAATCCGTGTGGATAATATAAAAAGGAGAAATATTGAGTATTGGGCAGTTCCAGCTGTTTGTTTTGAGAGTGGTGATAGAGACGCAATATCACACACTCTCTCTCTATTTTAAAAAATGAACTGATTGTGATACCGAAAGGAACCAGCTAATGCTACCTCCGGAACATCTGACCGGGTTTCAAACAAGGACTCCGTGGAAAAACAAGAACCTGGACTCTTCTTCCGTAAGCTGTTAACAATGAACTTAAAAAAATTTTTTTAAATAATTAAGAACTTTCGTGAAAGCAATTTAAATGTTAAAATGGAGTTTCTATTTGACCTTTAAGTTTAAAATCAATTGATGTTTAATTTTATATGTTTGTTATTGATAAAAAAATCATTTCCATTTATTTTAATTGTATAAATTATTTATTGTTTAAATTTTAAATGTATGAAATTTAAGTTGTTTATGGACGCTTGCATGGATTCGTTTGCGGTTAATTATATTTTGGTTTTCATATTTGATCAAAATATATAGACATTCGATAAATAATGATACCTTACGGTGAGTATCTAAAATGTATTTATTCGGATGTCTTTTAAGTTACTGGTGACAACGCAAGTATCTTATGGTGAATACTATTGGGTTACTTATAAGTTTCCCTCTGCGATTGTCGGTATCAATAATTTTGTATTTTGATCGTTTATGTTTATTTTGAAATGTTTTTGACCGTGGAATCTATGTAATCGATCTATACCCAACATTTTTAAACAAATCTGTGCGAACGTATATAAATGTTAAAATTAAGTCGGGCGCGAATGGCTATATAGTTTTGTAAAGTTGTATTAAGGGAGGGTAATCTTAGGTTATTCATTTCGTAGTTGAATTGGTTCAATGGATTGGATATATTTGTGTAATTAGTAGATGTAGTATGAGATCCGCTACGGGCAGGATTATAGATATACGCCACACACCCTCTGTTTGCCTATGGATGGGTTTGTAAGTCGGCAGAAGACCGCAGTCCATTCCTATGGAGTTTTTAGTTTATTGATCTACTTGCCCACAGATGTCACATTCCTGTTGGTGGAGAGTCAATGTCTTCTCTATTTCTACTTATTGTTCAGATGTACATTCCTGACAATATAGTATTTTGTGTTGTCGTATCATGCTACATTGAATACATGAATGTATCAGATGGATTGGCGCCAGGTGATTGCGAAATTTGTTGCCTAAGGTTAAATCAGGGAAGAATATTTTCCTTTCCAATGCAGACCTATGTAGTCCATTCATACTCGACCCTCTAAATAAAATATTAAACATTATAGCAAGCTATTTTAAATGTAAAATTAAAAATTAAGATAAAAATCTAAATGTTAAACTTATTCCTCGAATTTAGAATGATTTTATATGTGCGTAAATAAATATTTTTCTGTGTTAATTTCTGGCAGTGGCTTTTATTATTTTATTCTTTTATATTTAAGATATAAAATTTATAGATTTTTATCTCGGCGTCTCCGCTGAGCTAGTGACAATGGGCTAACGATCTAAATATGTAAATAAAGTGGAATCCTAACAGCGCGTATCTGCCTACTTTATAAATTTTTCTAGGCTCAAATGCCTAGGTGGCGCCCTTTGGTAGTGCGGTGCGATGCGATCTACCACTTCGTTTGGATCGTTATAATTGGCGTCCCAAGTGTGGCCTTACCTCAGAGATTGACCCTGAGAAGGGGAATTGATGCTGAAATTTCCTATCTTGAATAAATACGAGTGCCCTGAGAATGTTAAAAATAAATGAAGCCCGTAATATTTTTTCTGAAATCAGAATATATTGTTTGTATTATATAAAGTTATGAATTTTGTGTAAAAAGTGCTGCCAGTAAGAAAAATTGCGCATATGTAAAGAGAAATACGAGGAATAAAAAGTAATAAATAAAACGTAATAATAAATCTAAATCATAGATTTTTTTTAAAAAGTCTTGTTAAACTAAAATCTAATAGCTCAACTTGCCTAAGAAATGGTAAAAGATAGGAGAAATGAAACTTGGAAGGGAGGGGGCAGAAATTTAGCTGGTAATAAGGAATCAACAGTCAACATTTTTTTTATCATTATATTTGTATGTAATTACTGTTTTGTCTTTTAAAAAAAAAAAAAGTTTTGTCCTTTTAAAATTTTCATATATACTGTAATCAATTTGTGTAACGTAATTAATTACTAACACTAAGTAAAGTTTTTTTTTTTTTTAATGTTTTTGTTTTTTGAGGAAGTTTACTGATATGTAACGATATATAGATATGTCGTTACATTAATTTAAAAGAAAAACAAAGTTCGCAAATAAAAATAAATGTATTAAAAATCTATAAAAAAACTAGACGCTAAAATTAAAATGTTGTTAAATATATATATTCGTACAGATGCTAAACTTTAAAAATATTTTTTTTTTATATATAAATAAAAAAAGGGTATTTGAACGTATTTTTTTTTTTTTTGATAAAAAAATACAAGAGTTAAATATTAAAATATTTAATATAAGTTAAAATAAAAACAGGTATTAATTAATTCCTGTAATCTATAAATGGAAATGATTGTTTATTATTTGAAAAACAAGCTAGCCCTCAAGGCTCTTATGTAATTAAAGGGTCAGATGGAAATTAGATAAGAGAAATTAGCTGGACCAATGGAAGCACCAAGCCTTGGCTCGGACCCTAACGAAAGTGGATTGGTGACGTTTTGTTGTTTGAATCCGTGCGGATAATATAAAAAGGAGAAATATTGAGTATTGGGCAGTTCCAGCTGTTTGTTTTGAGAGTGGTGATAGAGACGCAATATCACACACTCTCTCTCTATTTTAAAAAATGAACTGTTTGTGATACCGAAAGGAACCAGCTAATGCTACCTCCGGAACATCTGACCGGGTTTCAAACAAGGACTCCGTGGAAAAACAAGAACCTGGACTCTTCTTCCGTAAGCTGTTAACAATGAACTTAAAAATTTTTTTAAATAATTAAGAACTTTCGTGAAAGCAATTTAAATGTTAAAATGGAGTTTCTATTTGACCTTTAAGTTTAAAATCGATTGATGTTTAATTTTATATGTTTGTTATTGATAAAAAAATCATTTCCATTTATTTTAATTGTATAAATTATTTATTGTTTAAATTTTAAATGTATGAAATTTAAGTTGTTTATGGACGCTTGCATGGATTCGTTTGCGGTTAATTATATTTTGGTTTTCATATTTGATCAAAATATAGACATTCGATAAATAATGATACCTTATGGTGAGTATCTAAAATGTATTTATTCGGATGTCTTTTAAGTTATTGGTGACAACGCAAGTATCTTATGGTGAATACTATTGGGTTACTTATAAGTTTCCCTCTGCGATTGTCGGTATCAATAATTTTGTATTTTGATCGTTTATGTTTATTTTGAAATGTTTTTGACCGTGGAATCTATGTAATCGATCTATACCCAACATTTTTAAACAAATCTGTGCGAACGTATATAAATGTTAAAATTAAGTCGGGCGCGAATGGCTATATAGTTTTGTAAAGTTGTATTAAGGGAGGGTAATCTTAGGTTATTCATTTCGTAGTTGAATTGGTTCAATGGATTGGATATATTTGTGTAATTAGTAGATGTAGTATGAGATCCGCTACGGGCAGGATTATAGATATACGCCACACACCCTCTGTTTGCCTATAGATGGGTTTGTAAGTCGGCAGAAGACCGCAGTCCATTCCTATGGAGTTTTTAGTTTATTGATCTACTTGCCCACAGATGTCACATTCCTGTTGGTGGAGAGTCAATGTCTTCTCTATTTCTACTTATTGTTCAGATGTACATTCCTGACAATATAGTATTTTGTGTTGTCGTATCATGCTACATTGAATACATGAATGTATCAGATGGATTGGCGCCAGGTGATTGCGAAATTTGTTGCCTAAGGTTAAATCAGGGAAGAATATTTTCCTTTCCAATGCAGACCTATGTAGTCCATTCATACTCGACCCTCTAAATAAAATATTAAACATTATAGCAAGCTATTTTAAATGTAAAATTAAAAATTAAGATAAAAATCTAAATGTTAAACTTATTCCTCGAATTTAGAATGATTTTATATGTGCGTAAATAAATATTTTTCTGTGTTAATTTCTGGCAGTGGCTTTTATTATTTTATTCTTTTATATTTAAGATATAAAATTTATAGATTTTTATCTCGGCGTCTCCGCTGAGCTAGTGACAATGGGCTAACAATCTAAATATGTAAATAAAGTGGAATCCTAACAGCGCATATCTGCCTACTTTATAAATTTTTCTAGGCTCAAATGCCTAGGTGGCGCCCTTTGGTAGTGCGGTGCGATCTACCACTTCGTTTGGATCGTTATACTATATTTATGCTTTTCTATATATAGATGTTTTTTTAATCTATGTATTCGAGTCTTGTGAAATTATATTTCATTAATTGCTTTCTTTTTTCTTTAAATACTTTAATGGGTGGTAGGGTTATTCCATATAATGGCGGTGGTAATTCTTATTAATTTAATTGAAAAATGCTTCGTTTAACTTTCCGCCATTATACTCCCATAATTAAGTTATTTATTTTATATAAATATTTATTTAGAAAGAAAAGGAAGCAAATCATAGAAAGTGCAAAACTCTATTTTAAAATCAAGATTTAAATTACTAGATATTCTATTATAAAACTTTCCAAACTTTAACTTAGTTTTTTATATATATATAAAATAAAGATCCTTATCAAATGCCTGTATATTTTAGTCAATGAAGGGTTACAAATTTAAAGTTATATATTAAAGAGTGTGAAATAAAACGTTCGCATTTATATTTTAGTACTAAGAGAGTACATTTTGACAATATGTATTAAAAATTATTAAATAGCATTGACTCTGGGGTGTGTTGGTTAAACTTCAACTAAATCAATAAAATATCCGCCCTCTTGTTTTAGTGATCTGAATTTTATAAAAGGAAAGTTACTATTTTTCTGCAGATTTTCAGTGATAGTTGAGCTTTCTTAATATATATATTTTGCAGAGGGTTTTTTAAATTTAAAGGTCGTTGACCGTATTTATATGGCATCGTGCCTCGGGTGATCTACTGGGCCCCTCAGTATATATTACAGTGCTTCTTTTGCCAAGTTTGCTTAGGTTAACATACCTACATTCGCACCTCAGTCCTTTCAATGTACGTAACTGGACATAAGCAACAAAAAACTCCAATCCTGAATCCGGGTCACGCGTTTAGCGAACGGGTTCCATTTTTCTCTCTAACCTAGTTTAGAGATGGAGAGCTATCCGGTCTTGTGTTAACCTCTTGGTAACTGTTATGTCTCGAGCCCCACAGCCCCCTATATGGTCTCACCTTTGTGCATGGTCTTGTATATTTATATTTATTAGGAAATCTTTCTCAAAATCTCATAGAAATGTTTCAATTATGGCTGGAAATTCCTGCTGGGGTCACTTTATCATTCTTCTTAAATCATAAGTAGGGCTGTGATTTAAACCTGTCCAAAGCGTTTAGTTGAGTTTGACCACCTATTTATTTCTATGTTCTCCAACCACAGAGTTAATGAATCATGTCTTTCTCTCTTGAATTCTTTTACGTAACACTTCCATTGGCTGGAATATTTTAAAGAAGAAATTATAACGTGAAATTTTGTCTGTTCTTATCATTACGATCAATGGATCTTTCATATATGTCTATCCGGTTGCAGTGAAAATAGCCTGCGACACTATTAATAAAGCATTGTGTGAATTAATTTAATGTCAATAATAAAATTTTCTGTTATCTTTCATTCACTATAAATAAAACAACTTAGTATTGTTTTTCTTTTGTGACATACATAGGTACATCTGATCATTATATATGTAAAAATTCCTTTTCATGGTCTCTTCTCTCCCTGACCACCGGGCATACATTAAGATTAAATTCTAGTGAGGTTCGAGGAGTAAGTCGCTGAGTAGCAATCTAGAGGAGTAGATGAGGTTCGAACCCCTTCTATCTGCATCTCTAGGTTAGGTTAAAGCAGCTCTACTTTTCTTACCGTTACAATATTGACTATTAAAAAGTATTATTATTAACTTTAAGTCTCACAAATGCATCCTTCAAAGATAAGAGATTTTGATACTTGATATATCTTTAGTGATATTTGTAATCTAAATAAAGCATTGGCAAACTTAATGTTATATGTATAATTTAAATAATGGTTTTCTTATACTTAGTGTTATCATATGCAAAAATATAAGTCTATATAAGAAATGGTAAGTTCCTCTTATTGTAAAATTATTTTACGAGGTGAATTCCTCTTATTGCGTAATTATTTTTTTTTATAAGAAATGATAGATGCCTCATTATATGTTGAATAAGTAGGAGTATGCATATAGTGATATGTTTATTTTATTTTTGCTACATATATTATATATAAGTGGATAAGTTGGATACATTGAAATAGATAAGTTGTTTTAAAAAAAAAAACCTTTTACCTGCAAAATGCACATATAAATAATTTGAATTAATTTCTTATATAATTACAAAATAATTATATAATCCTTATTAAGATTCCTTTTTAGATTATAGAAAATACTGCTTGAATATCAATGGAATTGGTCACTTTGAATTTTTTGTTCTTTTACAGTTTAAAAATTGTAATAATTCTAATATCAAAAAAAAAGAAATGTGTTTATTATTACTAAAGCTGTGAAGTCACTTGAATGTAAACAAAAAATGTATATAATTTTTTTGGTACTTGTTAAAGAGGCATTGGACATCGTTTGGCTGTGCTGTTTCTGAGCAAAAACACAGAAATATGTCGTTTACGCGGCCGAACTTACGGCGTATTGAACAGATCTGTTCATATTAGCAGTTAGCAGGCCTAGATGGCGTGGCATACAAATATTACAGCCCACTGATGTGCTTCACGACACTATGCAAATAGCACATACTTCACAGATCGCTACCATATGATGAGAGTGTATGTAATACAACTGGTCATAACTCTTTTAATGTGTATTCAAAGTGATGATCTTAGACCCTAGCTGACGTACTATTATATACTAATAATTGTAAGCCCGTCCGAGCACTTTCCTCCCCAGCATGGAAGGTGAAAAGAATTGCAAAAAGGTAGGGCTAAACACCATTTCCCAGAACTTACGCGAATAGACACGTTTTCGCGAGAAGAGTTACGAGACAAATTGCAAGCTTGGTTTGATCAGAGTAATGAATCTCGGATCGACCAAAACCATCATCCCTCCCCCACATATTCCAGCACTACACACTGAAATTTAATTTAATTCGTGCTGATTAGTTTATTAATAAGTGTTTTGTTTTTAACTTTGTTTAAACATTTAATTTACTATTATAAGAATAATATACATTTTTAAATCAAAAGAAATGTTTAGTTTTGTTTTTGACATTTAATGTAGAATGCTAAGAATTAAAACATGTCTGAGGTTGCATGTTGTTTTGGAAATCATAAGCTTGGTTTGATCAGACGAAAAGTGATTTGTTTTGTCCCGGCCAGGAAACATTATATTAAAACATTTTTGCACAGAAACAGCACCACCAAGCGATGTACAGTGTCTATTCAATAAGAACCAATTTTTTTTAAATTTGGTTTTCATACTTTCCTTTTAGTCGTAAGATTGTCACTTATCATAACATTAATTTTTTTGGGGTTACACATATTACAGTTGCTAAGGTATGTATAATATTTATCCTGAGACATTTAACACACATACATGAGTATTCTCTTTTGCTTAATTAAATTAAATTGCCATTAACTATCATAATATTATATTATATATATAAAAATGATTAAATTAAAAGCTGTATGATTATTTATTTACTTATTTTAAATATATTTTGAAATCAATGAAATGCCCTTTGATTTCAATGTATATAATCACTTGAAATACACACACACATTTAGTACAAAGAATCTTAGTTAATATTAGAATATATTTTATCTATTCTCATTCTACATAAGTTTAGTTAATCCGGTAGTGAAGGATTTACTATTATTAATCATCCATACATAATGTTACAGTTTTGGCTTGCCCAATTCGTAGATTTTATTAAGAACATCTTTTCCCCTCTCCCCGTTATTTACTATTATAGTTTTTGGCATCTCAATTTGTGAGGCCTATTAAATAAAAAAAAGCCACTCTCACTCCTTATCATTTACCATTACAAAATATTTCATTTTATAAGTAATTAATAATTTCATATTAGTTCTCTAGAATTCATCATTCATATGTATATATATATATTGAATTAAATATTTCTAAGGATTGCTATTATAATAAAGAGTGGAAATGAGATTATATTGATGTAAACAGAAACAACTTTTAACCTTTGATGTTAACATGAAACTATCAATTACTACTAATTGATAATCCCTGAGGCTAAACAAGTTTTCTCATAACCTATAGTAGCACTTTTATATATAGATGTATTGTAATTAACTTTTTTATTTTCTTATTTAATGTTTAATGAAGACAATGATTACTAAAGAAGCAAGTTATTATTTATTTCATTTAAAAATTTTCTTTGACTTTTAATTATTAAATAAAATAATAATCAAATAGTTTTATTGTTCTAGAATTCACGTTATATGCCAGGATTGGAATTGATCCAAGGACCTTACACTCCAGTCTTCTATTCTAGTACTGACCAAAACAGGCCATGAATTTACATTAAAAAATCATACAAATTTCAGCTTAAATACTATACATTTTTTGTTAAGGTTTTAACTATATGCATGTAGGTCTTTTCAGATGTAAATACATGCACACACCCTTAAAACATTTACAAACTAATTCAAACATAGTATCTGCCATTTTTTATTATTAGTTTTCACATATAGAAGTTAGAATTGCCTTATGGATAGTGTGTAAGAGGTATTTAAGAATGTATGAGTGTGCTGTACTGACACTTGGAAAAAAACTTTGATTGTGTGTTAACTTTTTAATAGTTAGGCTAATATTATTAATGTTAATTTTCTGTTTTTCTTTTATTTATAATTATTTGTTCAAAGTTAGGAGAATTGTATATATATACTTTGATATTTTCATAAAAGATAACTGTTTACGATTATTTGTTGAGAAACTCCATGTATATAATTGAAAACTGTCTTGATTACTTACCAAATGGCTTATAAATCATATTTGGCCCATCTATTTCCTTAACATGCTGTATTAGCCTGACCAAACTTTTCCATTAAATACATATTTGGCAATGAAATACAATTTTTATGAAAAAAAATTAAGAGTAAATATTTTTATGGGATAACAAGGTGATCCTTCTTAAATCGTAAGAATGATTTCATTTTTAAAATTCTTCATTCAAGTCCACTGATTGAGAAATCTTAAAACATTTTTCCTCCAATAATTTTCTTTCATGACGTCAGATCTTTCAAAAATTTCTACTCTCTTAAGAAGTTCTAGTCACTACAATCAGTTTTTACCAGAATTTGTGTTTTATCAAAATTGATATTGGGTTTTTTGTTAATTTAACGTGATCAAATGATTGATGAATTGATTTCCTTCCTAATGACAAAATACATTTTTTTTCTTATGTCAATTCTATGATTGGTCTCTAGTCAAATAACCATAATGATGTTCCTGTGTGTGCATGTGTAACAGCAGGAGAGAGAAACTCTGAGCACTATCAATATTAACAATCAAACTGCCCTCTAATGGTCATAAATTCAATCAAATTTTACAGAAAAAAAATAATCATTTCTTTCTGCAGATTCAAGATATGATGTGGAGAATTTGATTTGACTCAAGACAACCAGAAAAGCTAATATTAAACCAGCAGATATATCAAGGTATATCAATTTGATTCAATTGATATTTAATTTTAAAGAAAATGTTTATGGTTGAATTTACAGCAACTAGAGGGCAATATAATGTAACCAGTTGTATGACATAGCACACTAATATAGTGTGTGTGCATAAATATATATATATAAAGTTGAAAGGAAAACTAGAAATAAACACAGACAAAAATTATAGTAGATATTTTCTACATTCATTGAAATAAAAAAAAAAATAATAACACTGATTTAAAATATTGTTTTATAAATTAAACTTTTAAAAGGTCTGAATAAATATATAGTAGTAGTATTATTATTCTGATTGAAAAGCTGATCTTTAGTTTATTATTCTGATTGTGAAATGTAAAAACACAATACTTGTTTTTGAAATTTTTTTAATTAATTAAAACATGTACGTTTTCAAAGGGATTAGAGAGATAAAAATAAAAACTCTGTTTTCAATCAAGGTGTTGTTATCACCTCAGATGATTTTATAAAAAGACTGATAAAAAAATATCAGTCAGTCTGGATAGTGATTTTTGAAGAGAACAGTTTTGCTTGCAGTTTTGTAAGAGTTGACCAGAGGAGCCTGGTTGTAATATTTTAAGCAGTGGCCAACTGCAAAGTTTTGCTTTAATATTTTTGAAAAGTAGTTAGCAGAAGAGCTAGCTGTAAAGTTGGCTAAAATATTTTGTGAAGAGTTGGTAATTGTAGCAGAAAATGGCCACAGTAAAGCTAGCTGCAAAGATGGCTAGAATAATTATCAAAAGAACTGCTATGAGGATGTAAGAATGCAAGGAAGTGGCTGCTCTACAGTTCACTGGTGAAGTTTGAGTTCACAGGGAGGAAAAGGGACAAGATTATTTGTAATTGATAGCCTTAAAAGTGTTCTAGAAAACAGCACGCTGACCTCAAGCTTACCAATTCAAGTCTAAATTGAACAAACTGCAGAAGGGAGAAAGCCAACCATACCTGAATTATGTACTTTTACCTGATGATGACAATTGTCTGGATTGACCAAAAAACAACTTGCCAAAGAGAAACACCAGCTGAATAAAGAAGTAGTTATATGTATGCTTCTGTGTCTACATATGCGAAGTGAAGCACAGATAAATGTTTATACAAAAGCGAGTTGTTTTTAAATAATTCATTTGGGAAGACATTTTAAATCTATATTTTTAAAATTAAAGATGTTTATAATTAGTTAAGGGATAACCTGATAAAAAAGCTTTATAATCTCTCAAAAATTGACTATACTTTTTTTTAAAAAAAAAAAAAGAATAAAGAAAGCTGTAATAGAATTTGATAAAGTGATTTTTTTTAATGCTGATTAAATATGTAAATTTTATGTAAAAATTATTTATTGTTTGTCAATATTAAATTTGTTAATAATCTGTGCAATTCTATGTACGCATTTTAGTAAACCTAGCTTAAGGATCTGTATTATTGAAAATATAATTTGAAAGCTTAATGATGTATTATTATAGAACAAGTTTAATATGTTCAGAAATTTCACGCACACGCATGTATGTGTGCGTATATCTGTCAATTATATTGCAAATACCAATGTTTGTTGCGTATAACACATATGTAAAATTTAATCATTTTTTTAAATAATTATTTTGTTTAATTGAAATGTTTTCATCATATATTATAAAAAGCACGTCCGTGTACGGATATATATATATATGCGTTTATAGAAACTTATTGAGAAATATTGTAAAACAATGTAATAACTTTAGTTGTGTATATAATTTTATATACTTTTCAAAATCAGAGCCTTATCCTATAAGACCTTAAATATCATTTATTTTTTTGTTATTAATAAACTTGTATTTAATTGTTAAAAATTGTTTCCATCATCTCTTGGTCACTTATAGTAATAGAGCTTATGTTGTCTGAGCTAGACTCGTGCACGGGATGAAAATTTATAAATGGGGATGTGTATTTAGTACATTTGGGCATCCAGAGATGATCAATAATCACCATCCTGGTTGGTGCATAAGATTATATTCTTTAAAGCCTATGCACTATATTTTATTTTAATCTTATTAAAAATTTAAGTTTATAGTTGGCCACTACAAATGGCCTGAGCATTGATGATGATCAGCATGTTTTTTATCTCCCAACATTATTGTTTTGATTTCTGATTATTGTGTATTCTAATGGATGGGCACTAAGCTGGTGCATCCAAGTTATGTTTAAATAATTGCCCAAGCTGGCAAAGGCTTAATAGTTAGCCTGGTCTAAAGAAGACTCATTTCCAATCCAGTCACAAGGTTGATTGTGGATTTATATTTTTTATTGTTCAAATCCAGCCATAAGATGGACTGCTGATTTATTGTACTGATATTTACTTTATTTTATAATGCTGGTTGATATTTGATGGTTAATTATGCTTTTAGTTGCTCTTCTGTAGTCGCTATTCTGATCTCTCAATGCTCTCAGAGATTTTCTAATCTCATGCTCTTATATCTTTAAATATTACTCATATATATACTTTGTAATTTATTCATATTTCATTTTAAATTGACTGGGAGTGATGATGATTTTGCCATCACCCAGTTCAAATCCATTTTCTTCCATTTCTTAACTCCCCATCCCGTTACAATATGAAGTTTATTAGTATTTAGACTGCCACATACTTTTTTAGTATTATAATATTCTAGATAAATATATAAAATCATTATGACAGATATGACTAATTTTCATTAGTGACATGAGTTTGAAGCTGAACAAAATAGTTATATAGATTTAAAAATCAAAATATAATAAGCATCACTTAATTTTCAACTGAAATCAAGATTCTCCCTCACAAGTCATGTAACATAATTTAATATTTATAATGAACTGTAAAGGTGTTGAAATATTCCATTTTGAATCTAATTAAACTCTGCAGCCATGATGTTTCAAGAACAACCAATCAAATTGGCTATACAGATTAAGAGAACAATAGTACATTATCAAAGCTAAATAGTCCATTAAAAAATATTAAATTATATATATATATACACACACAATTGTATTATACTTGTTAAAATTTATAAAGAAACTTAATAACTTGTATAGTATGTTATATAATTATAGACAATTTTATTTTATTTCATCATAATATATAAATACAAATAAAATCAGCATGCATAATGTAATTGTTCTATATTTTATAAGTTCTTTTTAAAGGTTACTATATTATTTATTCTTAATTAACATCTATTTACCTTTCATTTTAAGACCTCTTGCTGTTAGCATACGAAAGGCAATTTCAACATTATGAATCTTTTGCAAGCGACTGATAGCGGGAATTCTAAAAGTGGATGGCAATTTCCAACATTTAGTCAACAATTGTGTTACTCGGCTATAAAAAAAAATAATTTTTTTTTAAATACATGTAAAGTGTTAAGAGAAATGTTTCTTTTTATGTAAGCTACCTATTAGTTTATAGATATAAATAATTAATTAAGTACCACAAAAACTATGCAAGACTATTGAATAATATTAGTTTAAACTATGTCATCTATATACATGTACAACTTTTTTTTTAATCTTTAGTTGTTAATAATATCGTTTAAGACAGAAACATACACCAGAAGAAATTTCTTGATTTTTTTCATCAAATATTGCTAATGGAAAGATTTTAAAAATAAAAATTCTTTATAGATTGCAGTTAAATTTATATATATATATTCCATTGCAAATAAAAGCTTTAAGTTCATTAGCAACTATTTAATGTAAAATAATGGACTACTTATTTTATTAATTTGGCTAAACATGACATCAGTTTTACATTGGATAGGCGATAATGATCTAAAAGTTTATATTAGCAGTAGATGGCATTAAACTCTGTTACTTGTTTATTATCATTTTAGTTACACCTATTATTTAAAAAAAAAAAACATTTAAAAAAACTGAATATTTTTTAATCAAGTAAATACATTTACTGTTTACTATAGATATAAGTATGTTAAATGTTTTTTATGCATGTGAGGAGAATCTCATGTATAAAAGTAACCAATAATCATAGTTCATGCAAAAAAAAATCTGTGGAATGATATATATTGAGTTAGATCTGACCACAGTTATGACCGGGGTTCAAGATTATTTGCTGATTTTCTTCAGATCAGTGAAATACCAGCAACTAATCTTGGACATTGTGCATATTCACAATAGTAATCAGGACTTTTGCAGGACTACCCAACCTGAAAAAATATTTGACATACCTTTACTCATAAAAATATTTACAATAGCAAATATATACATGTATGCATGGAAACACATAAAATTAAATTTAGAAATAATATCCTCACCATCCTTCTGCATTAATATCACTTCTTTTCAAACAAAAAAAAAGATAAATCACATTTATGTCTAATTACATTTAAAAAAAAAACTACTTAATTTCACTCACAGATTTATTTAGAAAGTCTATTTCTCCTACTCCAGTAGACACTTTTTATGAGCTAGAGTGGTCAAGATGATGGTATTTTGGACCTGGTATCAACTGACTACTCAAGCTTACATCAGATGGAAGGATGGGAATAAGAGAAATAGATTTGCTCCTTAAAAGTGATGTGTAGGCAGGACACATGATGTTTTGTAAGTATTTATCCGGAAAAAAAACTGTATATCAAAAATAAATCAAAGTATATTGTAACGATCCAGAGAATGCTAGACTTACGTAAACTGCACTACAGGGCGCCATCTAGGCATTTGAACCTAGAAAAATTTATAAAGTAGGCAGATACGTAAGTCAAAAAAAATATTTTTTTTTATTTTTTTATTTATTTTTGATTCCGGTCGTTAGCCCAAGTCACTAGCTCAGTGAGTAGCAGAGATAATAAAATATAACTTAATTTTATATCTTAAATATAAAAGATTAAAAGCCACTGCCAGAAATTTACACATAAAATATTTATTTACGCACATATAAAATCATTCTAAATTCGAGGAATAGGTTTAACATTTTTTTAGATTTTTATATTACTCTTTATTTTTACATTTACATAAATTTCAATGATTTTAATTTTTTTTATTTAGATTGTCAAGTATGAATAGACTACATAGATCTGCATTTGAAAATAAAACATTCTATCCCTATTTAACCCTAGGCTAAAATTCGCAGTCAAACTGGCATCAATCCATCCGATACATTTATGTATTCAATGTAGCATGAAAATACAACAGCACAAAGATACTATACTGTCAGGAATGGACATCTGAACAATATAGTTTAAGAAAACATTGACTCTTGTCTAATACAGGAATATGACGTCTGTATAGCAAGAAGAACAATAAAATAAAAACTCCATAGGAAGGGACCGCGATCCTTTTTGCCGACTTACAATCCCATCCATAGGCAAAGGGTTGGTGCGGTGTATACAGCGATTCTGCACGTAGCGAAACTCATACTACATCTACTAATTACACAAATATATCCAATCCATTGACCCAATTCAACAACGACACAAATAACCTAAGATTACCCTCCCTTAATATAACTTTACAAATCTATATAGCCATTCATGCCCGACTTAAGTTTAACATATAGATACGTTCGCACAAATGAGTTTAAAAATGCTGGGTATAGATCGATTACATAGATTCCACGGTCAAAAACATTTCAAAATAAACAAACGATCAAAATACAAAATTATTGATACCGACAATCGCAGAGGGAAACTTATAAGTAACCCAATAGCATTCACCATAAGATACTTGCGTTGTCACCAATAACTTAAAAGACATCCGAATAAATACATTTTAGATACTCACTGTAAGGTATCATTATTTATCGAATGTCTATATATTTTGATCAAATATGAAAACCAAAATATAATTAACCGCAAACGAATCCATGCAAGCGTCTATAAACAACTTAAATTTCATGCATTTAAATAATCTTTACAATAAGGAAAAAAAAAAAAATAATGGAAAAGATGTTTATCAATCGGAAAACATATAAAATTAAACATTATTAATTTGATTTAAAAACTTACAAAAGTCAGATAAGAGTCCGTTTTAACTTTTAAGTTGGCTTGTTTATCAATTTATAAAACTTGACAAAAGTTCTTAATTGATTTTAATAATTGTTCATTTCATATAGTCCATGTTCCCGTTGGCAATTCCCACGGCGTCTCCATTGGAAGAAAATGTTCTGGAGGTAGCATTAGCTGGTTCCATTCTGGTATCACAGTCTTTTCATTTTTTTATTTTTTTTTTAAAACAAACAAAAAAAAAAAAAAAATGAGAGAGAACGGCAAGTGCGTCTTACCGTTGTCATCAAATCAAATTGGAAAAACTCACTGGAACTCAATATTTTTTCTTTTTATAGTCCTCCTATGGATTCCATGAACAAAAATGTCACTGTTCTGTTTTTTCGTTATGGTCCGAGCCAAGGCTTAGTGCTTCCATTGGTCAAGCTAAAATTTCTTTCTTCTCTTATCTAACTTTTCATCTGACTTTTTAATTACACAGCTTTTAGATAATTAATAAACAATCATTTCCATTTACAGATTACAGGAATTAATTAATACCTGTTTTTACTTTAACTTACGTTATTTTTTTATTAAAATATTTTTATATTTCAATCTTGTATTTTTTTATTAAAAAAAATGCGTTCAAATACTTTTTTTTTTTTTTTATGAAAAAAATATTTTTAAAGTTTAGCATCTGTGCGAATATATACGTTTAACAATATTTTAATTTTAGCGTTTAGTTTTTTACTTTTATTTGCGAACTTTTATTAAGTTTTTATTTTAAATTAATGTAACGACATATTTATATATCGTTACAATATGTATATTCTAACAGTATGGAATGAGAGGAGAAACATGGGGAGATGGGAAACCATCATCATCTCCACATTTGATAATCAAATTTAAATATAAAAAGAATGAGCATGAGAGATCAGCAAAGAATAAAACTAACTATAAATTCTCCTAGCATTAAACAAATCTAATAATTAAATCATTCACCATCATGAACAATCAACAATAGTCAATATCATAAAAATCAACAGGATGAAAGTCTCATGCTTTCCAAGCCATATCTTCTCCATTATCATTCCAGCAAAATTCCTTATCTTATTCATCCATCTCACACATGGACTCTTTCTAGATCTTTCAAAATCTTTTGGAATCTGGTTTTATGCACACATTATAATTTCTTCTAATAGCATGTCCAGCCTACCCCATGTCAACCTTTTAATTCTTTCAATAATACCAATATCTGTGTTCCCATTCAAGCATATTCCTATCAATCCCTACTTGCTATTAAACACAAAATGTAAATAGTAAGCTGAATAAATATAAACCATCAGATAATATTTTAATGAATTTTTACAAGTCTCAAAACATAAATGTAATTCAAATGCTTATTTTTTAAAAACAAAACAATATCCTATTGCAAAAGAATTGTTATACAGTTGATGATTGTATCAGTTATTCTTTTTCTCTCTCCATATGTTCCTGAATTAGAATGATCATATTCATTTGTGAATGTGGCTAATATCATGAGTGAATATTTCTAATATAAATAGCAATAATACTTTGTTGCTATGTACCCACCTATAGAGTATAATGTTATACGTAAAGCTATATACATTCTTATAGTGAGACCCTGCTAAATAAATGTAAAAAGAGCGCTGCTATCATTTATCTGGCCCTGACAGAAGTGACCGATAAGTGTTCAAATATAAATAGCGAGGAGAAGTGGTTTCTCTCTCTTGTGTCCTGGTTTTCTCTGGAGTTAGTAAATGCCTTGGATAAAATGTAAGACTCCAAGAAGCCAAATTAGAATTGGTAAAGTGACTGTCTATATAAAGATTAACTTTCAAATGACTAGTGAACTTTGCTAACGTAGTGTAACAATGGATTATAATTGTTTCGTAGTATATGTAAATATTTTGATTTGTTATATTTAAATAGCATTAAAATTATATATATTGTAAAGTCCTCTGCTCTATTAAGTGTTTTTATGAGTTAACTACCCGTACTGGGTGACCAAATTACGTCCTATATATTAAATTTGTTTTGTCAGACAATTCAGTAAGATTTAATGGACGCAATCATTTTTCCTGGTCACACAACACCCTTTTAACTAATGTAACTACTAAAATAATGGGATCATGTAAGCCAGCTTTTAATTTATTTGAAAGGCACCAGAATTCTCTATCGGAATCCACTGGCTAGACCCCTTTTATTTATTTAGTTACAACGAAATTATCTGGAAACTCCAGAGGATTGAGTTTCAGTACAGCATTGGCAAAGGTAAATTATATTTTACAATCTTAATAATTAACATTAATAAATTTATTAATAATCATTAATAACGTACAATGAATAGTTGGTATTAGAAATAAATATTTTTATTCTAACAAATTAAAATATAAAAATAAAAAAAAAACACATTATGAATTAACTAACTGGAAAGATGGCATGCACGCTAATCCAGATATGAATCAATTAATAAAAGAAAACAGTTCAACAATTATAGTTCTTAGGTAAACAAGAGTCTCTTGATAATAGAATTTGAAGTCTTTATCAGGATTAACTTTAAGCTTATTTTAAGAATTGTCTGCAAACTTTATGTCTCAATCGGGAAAAGTTACTCTTAACTTACTGGTAAGTTGGTGTAGGTTTATGGGATCCCGAGCTCATAAGAATTTCCATTGGTCTCTCCTGCTGGTATCTTCCATTATTGTTCCATTCTATAGCTGGAGAAAAGGCATGGTTGTATTGTCCCTTTCATTGCAAAAAGTGGTCTCCACAAGGCCCGTTTCCATGCTTGCATGACAGCTTGGTACAGCAAGTGGCGTACCTATACAGAGGTATATTACTGCCACAGGTTATGCTTGTGGAAACCTCCAACTCTGACATGTAACTAGAAGGTAAAGAGAAGACCTAGATCAAAGTTGTCCTCTTTTTATATCTCGATCCAGTTTTTGAAAGTTCTGCGCACTCTTTTGTCCTTTTATCAGCATATAAGATAATAATCTTGTACACTTTCTCTTAAATTTAAGTTACAAAGTCCTCCTTTCACAAAGTCCCCCTGCCATCTTTAATTAGCTAAAATATTTTTCTTTTAGCTTATCTGGATTAGTAATTTGTGTGTCTTTTGTTCTTTCCAATTTTTACCTTAATTTTTAATTAGATACAAAAAAAAATATAGACGAAAATTTTACTTTCATTGTACGTTAATAGATTATACAAACGAAAAATTTAATTGCGTCTTTTTAGTAAGAACGCTAAATTTACTTTTTCTTTTTTTTCTTAGCTTTTAAATATCTTACCGGATGCCAATATATTTGTACCATATAAATAAACGGTACAATACAAAAGTAAATTGTGTGCTCAAGATTTTATGCTTTCTGACTGGTTTTATAAAATGAGAAATCCTCAGATATAACAGAGTGGCAGAGTCATCGACAAGATTGAACCACAAGCGAAGCGACGCACAAAAAAATTTGGAAAAAAAAACATGGCAGCAGGTGGTCCAACAATACGCAAGTTCGATGTGAGTATTAGCGACTCCTGGAAAACTTATTTAACCCAAGTGGAATATCATTTCTTCATAAATAAAATTGACGATGATTGCTATAAAATTGCTACATTTTTATATTTTGCGGGAGAAGACATGATACAACTAGCAAAGAGGCTTACTGATCCAAAACGTCCAGAAGATTTGTCCTATCACGAGTTCATAGAGAGGATAAATGCATATTTTGTCCCGAAGACTTCAAAATGGATGGCGTCTTAGATTAAGAAATAGAATGAGATTACCGCAGCAAAAATACATAGATTTTAACCTTGCATTGAGAAAATTAGCTAAAGATTACGAATTTGGGCAGGAAATAATGATTCTTTGTTAGAACAATTCCTATACGGCATGATGAATAACAAATTTTAGGAAAGTGCTTTTAAGCAATCTAGATTTAAATTACAAAACTGCCATGGATAAATGCGTTGCACATGAGGCCATGTTAAATATGGCATCAGAGTATACTACAGCGAAGATCCCAGAGAAAATAGCATTCAGTAAAGAAAGAAAAAAAAATATCGCGACCTCCAGTGGCCATAGTAAGCAACAAATATGTAATTGCTGTGGAAAATTAGAACATTTTAAAAATATTGACAGATATAAAGATATAGTATATAGGATTTGTAACACAACATGGCACTTAGCTGCCGTCTGTCATTCCAAAGATGTCGAATCTCCGAGAAAGAAATTAAATTACAATTCACAGAGTGAGGTTGAACATAAAGTATCTATAAATGCTACAATGAGTAACAACAAAAAATTGGACAATATTAATGTAGAACTGCAAGTTTGCAATAAACAGATATCAATAGAAGTGGAGAACGGTGCCAGCTTGTCACTTATTTCGAATAAAGACTGGATGGAGATTACAAAAGACTGGGATTATAAGCTAAAGCTATGGGAAGCAGATGTGTTAGTCACGAATATAAACGGAAATAGTGAATATTCGAGGGAAAGCTACCACACCAGTGACGCTGAACACAAGACGTAAGTTCCTAGAATAATATATAGTAAATAACAACATTAGCCTATTATTGGGCAGAAATTGGTTCGCAGCTTTAGGAATACATGTAGAAATATTAAAAAAGGTCCGTATAGAAACTATCATGAAAAAACAATACCCGGAATAGTTTTTGCCCGGACTGTCGGAAATTCAGGACTAGACCAGTGGATATTGAACTAATGAAAGACGCAAGGGGAATTATATGTAAACCCTGAAAAGTGACGTTTGCAATAAGAGAAAAGATAGAGAAGGAATTAAGCGATCTTGTAACCAAGGGAGTTCTTATACCTATGGAAGAGTTGTTGTGGGCGACCCCTATCATGACGATTATGAAATCAGACGGTAGTATACGGCTATGCAGGGATTATTGCCTTACGGTAAATAATAATATAAATAAGGGAGCTTACCCTGTTCCAAATATGCGAGAAGTATTGACATTATTACAGAAGGCAAACAACTTCGCAAAAATAGATTTGAAAGTGGCTTTTCACCAGATTCTGGTAACTATGGAGACAGCCGAGCTACTCACGTTGATGACACCCAAGGGCTTATATAAGTGCAATAAATTACCATATGGAATAACGATTGCATCAAATGTGTTCCAGGCAAAATGGATATGTTATTTAGATCAATGGACGGACTAATCCCGTATCTTGATGATATCCTCATCATTTCTGAAAACGAGCTTGAAAAGCATGTGGATAGGGTTTGTGCGAAGTTAGCCCAAGCTAAAGCGAAATTAAATATATGCGAAGGAAATTAAATTCCTCAGATACATAGCAACTGCAAATGGATGCCGCCCAGACCCAGAAAAGGTAAATGCCATAAAAAATGCCAGCAAACCCAGAAATGTGAAAGAACTTCAAGCATTCTTGGGACTGTTAAACGTCTATGAGAGCTTCTTAGTTGGAAAATCACATATGTTGTCACCACTTTATACATTATTAAAGAAAAAACAACATTGGATATGAAACACAGAACAAAATAAAGCTTCTGAAACAGCCAAGAACTTACTGACAGCAGAAAGCATATTAGTGCATTATTGAAATGACTGGGAATTACGTATTACTGCGGACCCATCGGAATACAGTGTGGGAGCTGTTCTCTCTCATCTGGATTATGAAGGCGAATGCCCTATTGCTTCGAGAGTGCTGACCCCAGCTGAAAAAATTATAGTCAGGTGGATAAAAAAGCTTTGGCAGCGATTTTCGCGGTAAAGAAGTTCCACCAATACATATATGGACAGAAATTTACGATCTATACCGACCATCGCCCTCTAACGGGGATTTTCGGCTCTGTAAAAAATTTATATGAATTGTCAAGCCCACGTATGTTACGATGGATAGATATTTTATCACATTATGATTTTACATTAATCTACAAACCCAGAAAAAAAATCAGCCATGCTGACATGTTGTCAAGATTGCCAGATGTTAAAGAAAATAGATATGAAATAAAGAAATAAATTATCTCGATGCTTTAAAATCAAAAGCGATAAATAGCAGAGTCATATCGGACTGGACTAAGAACGGGAAAGGATACCAGAGACTAATAAATTGGATAAAAATGGGTTGGCCATCGAGATGCCCCAGCGAATTAAGTTGTGGGATTTGGATTGCCAGAGAAGGACTGTCTGTGTGTGTAATGGATGCATATTAAACAATGATTGTGTTCTAGTGCCTACTGAGAGCAGAGCCAAAATCTTAAAGTTATTGCATGAAGAACAACCGGGAGTAATGCGTATGAAAGCTATGGCTAGATCATATGTATGGTGGCCAAACTTGACAAAGGATATCGAGAACATGATAAAAGAAGGTATAAACCACCAACAGATAACTAAACTGCCTCTGAAACAGTTTGAAATGTGGGAAGCACCTTCTGCCCCATGGTCACGAGTTCATATAAACCATTGAATGGATATATATTGTTATTAGTAGATGCGTATTCATGTTGGACCGAGTAAAGACTAGTTAAAGATACCAGTGCTGAGAGTATCATCCATGTTCTAAGTGAAATGTTTGCTACCCATGGTTACCCAGAAAATATTATAAATGGATAATGGTTCAGAATTTACGTCAACAAAATTAAAGGAATTTCTGAGTGACAAAGGAATAAAGCATACTCTCACACCACCATATCACCCTGAGAACATCAGTATAGCTGAGCAAGGAGTGCAACATCTAAGTAATACCCTGAAGAAATTAAAATTAGTGGAACATGTCGGATGCTTTAGTGCAAGCCATGTACTCGCAACATTTCATGCTGAGTACTTCAATGGGAAAAACCCCAGCAGAGTTGTTAATGGGTCGGAATTGCCAGACACACCTATCACAACTTTTGCCGGAAAAATTTAAAAACAGAAAATTCTCGTCGGATAAATTGCTACCTGGGGAAAAACATTTGGATATACGATGTGTTGAAATGCCAATGAATCCCAGGAATTGTAAAACAGCTACTGTCAAAGCAAATTTGCCTGGTTGAGTTACAAAATGGAAAATCGTTTAGAAAACACATAAATCACCTTCACCACCATTGGGAAGACCCTACAGCAGAGGACGAGTTTGAAGTCCGTTTGATACAAAAATAGAAGAACATGGAGATAAAACTAATCTGGAAAAGTTATTGAGTGAAGATACTTCGAAGGATAAAGAATTGGAGGATGTACCATGCAATCCAGTGCAAGAAGGCTTAAAAACACCAAGAGTTTACAGAGCACGTTGCCCACCTGTTAAATTAAGACTACGTTTGTAGTTAAAGACCATTTATTTCCAGAGTAGGGGAGGAGTGCTATGTACCCATCCATAGAGTATAATGTTATATGTAAAGCTATATACCTGCTTATAGTGAGACTCTGCTAAATATATGTAAAGAGAGTGCTGCTATTGTTTATCTGGCTCAGACAGAAGTGACCGATAAATGTTCAAATATAAATAGCGAGGAGAACTGGTTTCTCTCTTGTGTCCTGGTTTCCTCGGGAGTTAGTAAATGCCTTGGATAAAATGTAAGACTCCAAAGAAGAAGCCAAATTAGAATTGGTAAAGTGATAATCTATATAAGGATTAACTTTCAAATGACTAGTGAACTTTGCTAATGTGGTGTAACAATGGATTATAATTGTTTCATAGTATATGTAAATATTTTGATGATCTGTTATATTTAAATAGCATTAAGATTATATATGTAAAAGTAAATTGTGTGCTCAAGATTTTATGCTTTCTGACTGGTTTTCTAAAGTGAGAAACCTTCAGACATAGCATACTTACTATTTCTTTACACACTCCACAAAGTGCAATAAGTTCATTGCATTTTCTAATCAGCTGACAGTTTTGACTATACAATAGTCTTTTTCAGAGTTAAATTCTAAAAATTATTATATCATTATTATTAATTTGCCAAAAGACAGGTTCAACATATCCAACTAAATCATCTTTTTACCTCTGGTTTTTTGGAGTAGAAAATTATCTAAAATAACCTTTAAATAAAAATTTCAGCTTTCAAATTAAATAAAATCAAAAAACTGAAGTTTGACGAGTAGAACATGTCTTTCAGTAGATTACAATAATGATGAAATAGTTTTTGGAATGGGCTGGATAATTTAATTGAATATCTAAAGTAGTATTAAATATTATTATTATTTATATTAGAAGTAATATAACCAATGCAAAAAATATAGTGGAGTAGGAGGTATATTTCTCATATATAATTGCTAACCTGATGTTCAGATCTACATAACTAAATGAGAAGTTTAAACTTGAGTTTAGCAGTGATTTCCAAGTCCTTATTGATAAAGCTACAAGCCAGGTACTGGTTCGGAAATAGTGATTAAAATGCATTATCATCTAGTAATCAATAATACACAAATATGCTTTAATATCTTTTAGTTTCGTTGCGGGCAACTTCAATTTGATCGAGAATATATTAATATATGCATTGTAATCTATTTTAGAAACCTCCAACAAAGTCTGTGTTACAGTACAACTACTTACTTTGATAAAAAATATAACTTTAGCATCTTCATTCTTTGACAATCACTAATAGAAAATATCAAATTTATCTTGACCATCAATGAAATTAAAAATTTAAACAATCTACTGATTAATGTCATTATTTCTAGCTTTCATTTTTCCTCTTTTACCATTATTCTGTGTAATTAACAAACATAGAATAATAAGTTCAAAAAGACCAATTTAATACAGAAACGTATAAATATGTGAGAAATGCCCTTCTTTAAGCAGCAGAATATTTTATATTGGTAACATGTTGTTCCCCTATTTTACTGTCATATTTAATAAATATCAATTGATAATAATTTTCCAATAAAGAAAAGGATGTTTTATTTTCTTGATGCACTGTTTGACTTTAAACATTTAGATTATGATCATTCTTTTGAAATTTACATTCATAAAAAAAGATCATTCATTTGAAAAACTATATATACACTTATAAAGTTCCACTAATGCTTCTATCATAATAGACTCTAGTTATTGTTGCAAAAATTCACAAAAAAAGTCATGTAAAAAAAACAATGTATTTAAAAGAACTGTTAAAAAAAAACAGGCATAATAATCTAAAAAAAAAAAACCCCCGTAAGAACAGATTATGTCTGTTTAGATTTTTAAAATTAAATAAACTTATAGATCTAAGTCATATAAAATTTCTTACATAAGCCGCAGGCCATCTCTAAGATCTACTGCAAGGTTTTCAACTGCGAAATCGAATTCATCTAAAGGTGTTTGGCAATGTGATAAAGTATAGCCCAAATGACCTAGATGTCGCTTTATATTGCCTTCACCACTTAAACATTCAATTGAAAATTTTAGCACAAGATTCCAACTAGACTGAAATAAATGCAGAAATTAGCAAAATATTTTTATAACTATAATTAGTTTCTTTTTTTAAAATATGAAATTTAATATCATAAAATTAAAAAAACCCAAGAATTTTAAAAATCTATTTTTGATAGAAAATTATTTTCATTTACACTTTCATAGTGTTTAGATATATGAAAAAAAAAAAAATGTGAATAAACATGTATACATCTACAAGAGCATAAAAACATAAATAAACTTTTATTAAAATAAATATACTGTGTAATACAAGCTATATCATAATCATCATTGTCAACCATTATCAATCCACTGCATAATGATGGTCTCTCTCAAGTTCAATCTATCTTCTCCGATTTCTAGCATCACCTTTGCACACTTTTTTACTTCATCCATCCCATCTCATATGTGGTCTCTTTCTGGATCTTCTACAACCTCTTGGAATCCAGTTTAAGATTTCAATTGTCCATCTATTATCAAACCTTCACTTCAATCTTTTAATTCTTTCAACAATGTTTGTTTGCATTTTCGATCTCTTCTTGTTACTCCTAACATGCATCTCTCCATACTTCTTTAAATGGTCTGAAATGCTTACATTGTTCTTCTATTAAGCAATAAACTTAGAAGAGACAAGTTTGTTTTGAGCAAAATAACATTAAAAAATAATATAATAATACTAAAAAAAAACCCATCTCATTAGTTGAAAATAATTTTAACCCACTTCCAGCAAAATTAATTTTATGTAGTTTTTTTTCCTGCTATAAATTAGCTCCTATTCATCTAAAATAATAATTGAATGGCTTATTCCTCTGTCAAATGATGTTCCAGAAAGAAAGTAACAAAAGTTCAGATGTACATGAAAGTTCATTTACTCATTAAAAGATTTAAAAAAATTACAGTTACTTAGCTTAAGATAAATATGTTAATTTATGTTGTTAATTTCCCGTCTAATAATAAGATTATACTAAAAGAATCAAATGAATTTATTACTCAGAAGTTCATAAGAAGTTTGAGTGCCACTAGGCCAGAACTGGAATTAATCCAAAAACCTTACCTTACGCTCCAGAATATTATGTTCTTCCACTCCACTAATCACCATTAATCAAATATAGTTTTATATATCTTGGCTACAAGAGATTTCATAGAAATTCTAAAATCTTTATATTCTTTAATTTATGGTTTCAAAAAAAATGATGTGATTCAAATCATCTTTGAAAATTTAAACGAAGGGCTTATTTGTTTTGATTAAAAATAAATATTCTTGTTTATACAGACAACACACTCTTTTATGCATCTTTTACAGCGTAAATACATTTTGTAATACCCAATATCCCAAACAGCTGAATTTCAACTGTTCAATGACTTTTAGAGCTATAACAAACATACATATAAGTAATCTAACAAAAATTAGACCTCTATTTTCATTTTCTTTCAACTTTTGCTGTTCAATATCTTGAAATTTTTTTCGTTTTTTAACTGTATAGAATATCATTTCCATATCTCACTCAGAGAAGGACCACTATTTGATCAAATTGTTTCCGACAATTTGGAATAATGCCTGCTGTGAGTGAGATGTTAAAATTATTCTTCTGTACAGTTAAAAAACGAAAAATTTCAAGATATTGAACAGCAAAGTTGAAAAATGAATAAGAAGTCTAATTTTGTTAGATACTACATGTATGTTTGTTATATCTAAAGTCATTGAACAGTTGAAGGCTGTTTGAGGATGATGATTACAAAATAATATTTTTGCATGTAAAAATGCATA